>JAAALK010000082.1:37264918-37868676 GCA_019279435.1 Zizania palustris | reverse complement strand
CTGAGCTGGCGGGATGGCTCCGTCTGCCCATCCATTGGCAGCCTTGGCATGTTCGAACCAGGTCTTCAGCGTCTTTGACGATTGTTGGCCAGTAAAACCCTTGCCGGAGCGTCTTGCCTGCTAGTGCTCGAGGGGCTAAATGACCTCCGCACAGCCCTTCGTGGATGTCTCGAAGTATGTCTTGACCTTCGGGCTGGGAGATGCATCGAAGTAGGGGTGAGCATACTCCGGCTTTGTACAGCACTTCCCCAATAAGTTTGTAATTTCGAGCTCTTGCTTTCAACCTTCGAGCTTCTGGGCCTTCCGGAGGGTCTGTGCTACTTGCAACATGGTTATTATCGGAACCCGCCAATCTGTAGCTGGAATGCACATTACTTCTGATGAGGGTATTTGCTCAGCTGCCGGCTGCTCTAACTCTTCGTAGAAGGCGCCCTCCGGGAGGTCCACCGCTCCTGCTGCAGCTTTTGCAAGGATATCTGCAAGTTGATTATCTACCCGAGGGATGCTTCGAACTGTAAACCCTTTGAATGCTGCTTCGGCCTTGCGGATTTCTTGAAGGTATTGCGCGAGATGTGGGTTTTTTGCTTGGAAGCTTTTGTCAATATGCCCCGCGACGACTTGGGAATCTGTCTTGATCACTATTCTTGTAGCTCCGAGTGCTTTAGCCTTTCGGAGGCCTAGCAAGATTTCTTCATACTCGGCAATGTTATTAGTGGTTCGGAAGTTGAGTCTTGCGGAATACATTGCCTTTTGCCCTGATGGTGACAAGATGATGGCCCCTGCTCCGGCACCTGATGCTTGATAAGCTCCGTCGGAGAATATTGTCCAGAAACCTTCGGAGGGTTCCTCTGGGGTCCATACTGCAGATGGAGTCCACTCTGCTACGAAATCTGCTATAATTTGAGATTTAACAGCCGTCCTCGCCGTGAAGGAGATTTCGAAGGGTGCCAGCTCGACTGCCCATTTTCCAACCCTGCCTGTGGAATCTTTGTTTCGGAGCATATCTCCAAGAGGATACGACGTAGGGACGATGAGGTTATGCGCCAAGAAATAATGCCTTAGCTTTCGCGAGGCCATTACTAGGGCATAAGCAAATTTTTCGAGCTCGGAGTATCTGACCTTGGCTCCGATAATGCCTCCGACACAAAATAAATTGGGTTTTGTACCAACTTCCCTTTAAGCTCAACCCCTCGAACCAGCACCGCGCTTACTGCTGAACCTGTTGCTGCAAGATATAAAACAATGCTTCCCCTGGAAGGGGAACAGTTAAGGTTGACAATGTGCCAAGGTATGCTTTTATATCTTCGAAGCTTTTCTGGCACTCCGGTGTCTAGCTGAAGCCTTCGGATCTCTTCAGCGTCTTGAAAATTGGGAGGCTTCGCTCTGCCGACCTGGACAGGAATCTGCTGAGTGCTGCGAGCCTTCCTGCTAGCTTCTGTACTTGTTTCAAATTCTCTGGCGGAGCCATCCTTTGCAGCGCACTTATTTGCGTTGGGCTAGCTTCGATCCCTCTGCTCGAAACTAAGTACCCTAGCAGCTTCCCTGCTTGCGCCCCGAATATACATTTTTCGGGGTTGAGGCGCACTCCACATGCTCGGAGGCTCTCGAATGTCTCAGCTAGATCTAGGCTATGCCGGTGCTTTTGAGCACTTTTTATTACAATATCATCCATGTAGGCCTCGACATTGCGGCCTATCTGATGACCTAGAGCCTTAGCTATTAAGCGAGAAAAGGTGGCTCCGACATTCCGTAAACAAAAAGGCATTCTTACATAGCAGAATACTCCAGAAGGAGTTATAAAGCTTGTCTTGGCTTCGTCTTCACGCTTCAGCCATACTTGATGGTACCCGGAATAAGCGTCGAGGAAGCTTAATAATTCGGAGTCGGCTGTGGAATCTATCAATTGATCTATTCGGGGCATTGGGTAGGGGTCTCGTGGGCATGCTTTATTCAACGAGGTGAAGTCAATACACATGCGCCACTTGTTCGAGTCCTTTTTTCTTACAAAAACAGGGTTAGCCAACCACTCAGAATGGGCTACCTCCCTGATAATGCCAGCCCTTAACAATTTTTCTACTTCGGCCTTGGCTAAGCTTGCTCTTTCTGCTGACAGCTTGCGGAGCCCCTGACGCACCGGCTTGGCCTTCGGGTTGACGAGCAGACTATGCTCGATGATGCTTCGGTTGACCCCAGTGATGTCTTCGTCGGTCCAAGCAAATATGTCTAGATTCTTCTTGACGACTTCTTCTAACGAGGCGGTTATTTCCGGAGATAGCCCCTTGCCAAATTTCACTCGGTATTCTTTGCCATCTTCCGAGATTATTCTTGTCTCGACATCACCCTCTGGGCTTGGCTTAAGTGAGGATCCCTTCGGAGGGTTCAAGGCCTCCGGTATTTCTTCGGTGCTTTCCGCCACATTATGCACTTGTCGGGGGTCCAATGGCTGCCCATGGCCATACTCTGTCCTCCTGGCTACAGCTTGGTCTCCTGAAATAGTAAGCACCCCACCTTGCGTGGGCATTTTGAGACAAAGGTAATTGTGATGTGCTATAGCCCCGAATTGGTTCAACATCCCTCAACCGAAGATAGCATTGTAAGCGTAAGGGGCATCCACCACATCGAAGATCACTTCTTCTACTCGGGCCAGAGGCCCCTCTCCGAAGGCAACCTCGAGGCCTATTTGGCCGAGGGCATCGAGAGGCGGTCCTGAGAACCCTCGAAGCGGCTGGGCTGCTGGAAGCAGATGCTTGCGAGGTATGCACATCTGGTCAAAGGCCTGGACGAAGAGTATGTCTGCGGAGCTCCCGCCATCTACCAGGATCCTTCGAACATCTGCTCCTGCTATATCGGCAGAGATGACTAATGGGTCAGCATGGGGAAACTTCACCCCTGCCACGTCGCTAGCTGTGAACGAGATGGGCACACGGGACCATTCTGGCATCCCTTCGGCGGAACTTGAGGTCCCAATGTGCCCGACCTCGCGGACGTACTCGCGACGCCGTCTCTTGGACATGTTTCCGAGGGTCCCCCCTCCGGAGATGGGCAGGACCACTCTCTTGCCGCGGTCTTGTGGGTCTTCTTGCTTTGGTGGTGGCATAATACTGGCCACCGGTAGCCGTATGGGGGCTTCGAGGGCACTGGCTCGGGCCACTGTTTGAACAGGCTCTGAGCGTGCCGTTGGTGGAGCTCGATCCGAAGTACCCCGCCCGGTACTTTGCTCAAGGTAGTCGCCCCGAAGGGCTAATACTGCCTTGCAATCCTTCGTGCCATAGCTTCTGTTGTCGCCATGCACGCAACAGAAAAAACTCTGGCGCCTACCAGGCATCCTTTCTTGAGGCTTTGGTGGCCCAGCCTTGAAATTTTTTACCTGCTGGAAATTGGCAGGTGCTTTCGAGGCCGAAGGTGCAATGTTTAGCACCTCCGAGCGGAAATGCTTCTTCCCTCGCTTGTACTCGTTGGAACGGTTGTCTTGCGGAGGCTGCAGTGTAGCGGAGGCTTCAGGCTCCCTTTTGACCTCCCGGAGGGTGGGCAATGTCATTTCGACTCGCCGAAGACATCCTTCCTTCGCCTTGGCATACTGTTTGAAGTACGCCATGAGCTGTGCCACAGACGTTACCGGCTTCCGATGGAGTTTGCTGAGGAGGTCGGGGTTCAGCACCCCTTCACGGGCAGCATCAACTACCGAGGAGGTAGAGAGGCCCTTGATCTGTGACTTGGTATGGGCGAAGCGTGTGAAGTACTCCCGGAGGGTTTCTCCCACCCGCTGCTTTACCTGAAACAAACTTCCTGTGGACATTGGGGCCACGAAGGTACCTTGGAAGTTGCTCACAAATTTCTTTTTGAGCTGTTCCCATGAACTGATCGATCCTGGCCTTAGGGACCAGAACCAGCGGAGCGCCACACCTTCGAGAGCGAGGGGGAAGCATTTTGCCATGGTGCTTCGCACCCCTCCGCTTGCTTCTATTGCCAGGGCGTAAGAGCGGGCGAATTCTCCGGGGTCCGACCCCCCCGGAGTATTTGTGCAGCTTCGAGGCCTTGAACCTGGGGTCGAAAGGCACTCTCTGTAGATCAGGGTGTAACGGAGACTCATTATCGAAGGAGGCATTCTCGGCTTCCTCCGGGACTTGTATAACTTCAGGGGGATTGCGGGCTCCATCGTCTTGAGGCTCCCTTGGAGTTTCGTTGGAAGCTTGAGTGCGGAGGCGATCGGCGGCCTCTTGCCTCCATCTGGATACCTCCTCCTGAAGCCTGGCTAACTGCATAGCCTCGGTTTCGGGAGGGCCTTCGTCTTCGTCGGAGGGCACTTCTGGATCCCGGCTTGCTACGTAGTCGGTCTGAAGCACCGTAGGAGGAGGCAGAGGGCCCCGGGGCGCTCGACGCCCAGCGGTCTCTGCAGGAATCACCGGATTAGCTGAGGGTCCGGCTCCATTGGTCCGAGGGGACCTTCGAAGAGGACCCGAAGCTTGACCACACTTCGGAGGCATAGCTAGCCGTTAAGATGTCTTGGAGATGGAGGACTTCGAACGACTCGAGGGGTCGAGAGAAGGCCTTCGAGCTGCACTAAGAAGCCCTTAACTGAAGGGTGCGCGGAGTCTTGGGACTCCGAGGCTCCCTCCGTAAGTACTCTTCGGAGTGCAGTCAGCAGTAGAGAACAAGCTTTTAGAACTTGGTTCCCCACGGACGGCGCCAACTGTTGGCGTAAAAGATTACGCTAACAGGTTTCTGTAGAATAGAAACTAACAAACGAAGTGTTTGCGAAAAGAACTGTTCTAAGCCTCCGAAAGGATAATAACTTAGAATAATTCGAACGTGTGTACTGAATAACTTGTATTCGTCCCTATTACAGGGTGAAATGGGGGGTATTTATAGGCCCAAATATTAAGGAAAAGACCTATTTACCCCTCTATTACAACCGACATAGTGGAAACTATTCGGTACCCTTGATAGGGCTAAAATGGTAAAAGACTAATCTAATTAATATAAAAGATAAATCTTCCATCTTAGCTGGCGATAAAGATCTCGAATCGCCTTAGTTCGAAGATGTACTCCGAACCAATGCCTATCTTCGCACTTCGAACTTGACTCCGGGTATCTTCGAAGAGGAATGTCTGAGAATCTTCGAATCCGCTGTCTGCCTTTATGTTGATTCGGCAATAATCTCGAAGATGAGATATTTTCCCCCAACAGATATTTTTAATAAAAAAATATATTATTTAAAAATCTCAATGTTGTGCCTAGGGTTTTGTCATATTTCATTTTATGTGATTAACATTTTGATATATACTCCTGTTTGACGTTCAATTGTGTACATTTCTTTTCAACTTACCTCACGAATAAATATTGGTACGGCCTAAATTTGGAGCATGTTTAATTAATTTGTTGCCTCGCTAAAATTTTGTAAATGGCAACAAACTCAACATGTCCTAAATTATCTACTGCTACTCTGTATTTTAAAGATTAATTAACCTATGAGACTATAAATTAAAGCAACTCATGACGTACAGAAAAAACTTGAGAAATACAGAAAACCTCTGGCCACCACCAACCATGCCTTCTCTTAACCAATTAAGTGGATTTGCACAATCTGACATTTGTAAAACAAATACATCCTGAAAAGTTCAGGCCACCGCGAAAACACACCTGGGTCGATCTCGATGCATCACATTTTTTTGCCACCTAAATTTTGGAGTCCCTCACTCGCACGATTCGTGTCAGAATTCAAACGAGATTTCACGAAATTGAAAAAAGTCATTCTAAATTCAGTTGAGGAAGAAGGCTAGACACCGATGTAAATTGGCTGACCTGTATGTTGAATGCCCTTCTAGGCCCAGACTAGCAAGTGACAAATTGGAGTACCAGTGGTTCAGTTTTGAGTGAGAGATTTGATAAGTGTTTTACATTTTCACCATTTGGTGGACCCATTTTCATTGATACGGATAGTCCTACGTATTAATCTAAAAAAATAACATCATAATAAAAGTGTATTTCTTGACATCGTAATCAAAGCATAAATGGGCAAATAATCAGTTTTCTCCCCGTGATTTGGTGCCCTAATTAATCAAGGGATGGTGATTAGTGACATGGAATGAGACAGGGATGAGAATGCGGTAGGTGAAAAAGTGGTGATGCATGAATTTTCTCTTAATTTTCTGAAGCTGGTGATGTATGATGATGCTTTCGGTGGCCTTCGTCACTTTGTTTGTTGCCCTGCTCTTCATTCAGCCACATATGCATGGAACTATGGAAGGGCCCTTGATATATTTTTTGATAATATGACATTTCTTTTGCCTGCTTGCTGGACCTCCATGTAAGTAAGATAGATTACCTGCGGTTGGTAGTCTGAAACGCCAACCTCTCTCTCTCTGATTTGGTAGGTGAACTTGCTATTTGTTGGTTATCAGTGTACTTTCATGCGTATAACTTTCTATTTCTTCTCCTGCTACCTAACTTTGCTACCAAACACTGGTCACCACACTGATTACATTAGCGTGGATACGACTTCAGAAAAAGCTTCTGAACATGCTGTATTTATAGAATTGCAAAGTTCAGACATTTTTTACATGCTGAACCTGGAGCTGCTATGAAGCTGCTGCTGCTGCTGCTGCTATCTTATCAACCAAAACAGCAGATGTCAAATAGATTCACAGAGTAAGGAGAACATAATTTTCTTCTTTGAGTAATTTTGTTGTCCTTAAAAAGGTACCATAATTTATTGTTAATTTTGATTTACATCCTCAAAAACCTTAAAATTTTATTCTCTTTGCCAACAGCGCATTGATATGTTTAGTGTCAGCTTGCAGCCAACTAATTGATGTCACGATGAGAGGTGGTTGAGATGCACAATGACTCACTGCACATAAGTGGATGCACACGTGGCATCACGTTACCTGCAATATACTACGATTGTGATCCCAAAGCTCCAGACTAGAATCTGGTAGATTCCGAGATGTTGGCTTACGCTGTTACGCACGAGCAGTTCCTATCATGCTGCCCGTCCTGCTGAATTCATCGTACGCCCAATGCTATTGCTAGCTTTTCTTTCCCTGGATTAACTAGGAACAGATTGCAGCAATACACACAGTAGCAATAAAAGAACCACCCTAATCACAATTAGGATTTGTGAGGTTTAGAGGGGATTAAGAGGGATTAAAGGGGATTGAAATAGATTTAATCCTATAATGATTTGTAAGGGATTTAATCCCTCTCAATCCCTTTGGTAAGGGGATTAACCGAATAAGGTTTTAAGGAGATTGTTGTTCTGATGTTAGAACCTTGAAAGTGAAAACAGAGGTCTGAACTTTGCTGAGTCCTCTGAACTGGGTAATAACCTTCGTGCAGAAGTAGTATTGATTAGCGCTATCAGTGTTCGATCTGTTGAAAACTTAAACAATTGCAAAATTAATTTCTAAAATAGATAAATCATGGCATTCGTATAAATTAGGATGAACAGATTTAACATACTAGTAAATATAAACATAGCAATCATGGTTTCACAAAATATGATCAATAACCGTATAGAAAATAGCGCACATATTATATGGTAACCAAATAAGAAGCCGCAGTCGGTGAGTTACTTCTATAGGTATCAGATTGCAGTACACGATAGCGATTAATGGTGGATATGAACGGAAGACACGTCATGGTGACAAACATGAGCGGTCGTGCGGATCGTTTCTCAAAAACTTTATTCGCTGGTACAGGACCACAAGTGTCTCCTGGTCCAGGACCACAAGTGCAACAGGTTCCAAAATCCTTCTCTCCTGTTCGCTGGTACAAGTCAGTGAGTGAAATGAAGTGGACAACGACTGGACTGCGGCGCAGCAAAGAAGAGAGATGAAACCCTAGTTGGATTTGTTGTGTTCTGATCTAATCTTCTCTTTTTTTGTGCATGCTAAATATTTTATATTTATATAGGAGTCGGTTTCTATATACCGATGAAATAATTAAGTAGTGAATTCAAATTAAAGTTTATGTGATCAATAATCAATACAACACAAAGTCATGAATTATCGACAAACAAGAACAGTTAAATGTTTGATGCACCTACTCTCATGCCTCTACAACATCAGTACATAAATATAACACACCAAGATCACCTATTAATTCCTCTGCATTTCGTTCAACTAAAGTGAGTTGAGCTTGTTAAAAAAATCAATACCATCTCTGAGATCAACATCATGGCTATCTTCTCAACCTCCTATGTTGAAGCACCGAGAAAATACCCAATTTATTTTATTCCTACGAGATAGATATGGTATCTGATACATTAATATGGATATTTTCAGCCGTATCCCGCCGTGTTTTGTAGGCTACAAACCACTTGACTCCCTCGTGCCTTTCACTGAAATCCAAGTGGAAGTAACACCTAAAACGGCCGGTACACATGCACTCTTTTTTCTTATTACTATTCGGTAAAGATGCACTTTCTCTCGCACATAAAATTAAATTATTATATCCGTGGAGTTTTGATTCAAAAGTTGTAATATTTTTTATATATTTATATTCACTATTTAAATTATTTTACTAGCATTAAATTTATTCAATTTTATTTTATTTAAAATTAATGGTCAAAGTATAGTAAAATGAAATAAAAAAACCCATTTCCCTGACGGGCGGGAGGGGTCAGAATTGCGCGTGGAACCACCACCGTTGGGCCCACCGGCGGTTGGTGCGGCCGGGCTGAAGCACGCAGCGCGATCTGGGGCCCGCTCGTCAGTGACATGTGGCGTTGTCCGCCACCCAACTCCGTCTCCTCCCCCGGCGCCGGCCGTCCGATCCAACCGAATCCCATCCGACGGCCACACCACCTCGCTCCCCGGGTCTATAAATGGGCCGCCGCGAGCCATGGCCCAATGCCCCCAATTCTCCGTGCCGGGTCGGATCTAATACCTCACGGGATCCCCCTCGCCTCCTCCGCCGACCGCCGCCGCAGGTGAGCGGACGCCTCCGAATCCCTCCCATCTCCTTCCCTTTCCTTCTAGTTGCTGCGGCCTAGGTGTGTCGCTGCCGTTTCTGCGCTCCGTCCCTGCGGTTTCTCCCCTCTTTTCTTTCGCTGGAAGGGAGGGGTTTTGAAATCCTGGGCAGGATCTGTGGTCGGGTTTTGTGCTCGCTCGCTTGCTGGGGACGGTACTCTGTTGTGATCCGTTCATCCATGGCCACGGAACTAGAACTGGTTTGGGATTATAGGATTATCATTGCTCTTATAGTCTTCAGTCTTGTACCATTCGGGCTGACTTTTTTCCCAACCTTTTGATACTCATGCTAGAGATTGACGGTTGTTCTGACCTTCTGTTTAAGTTGTACTTACTACTTAGGAAGGGGTTAGGATCAGGGTAAAAGTTCTATGGGATCTCGATGCTACCATGCTTCTCCTAGCAAAATTAGTTGCTGATAAACAACTTGGTAGAGGAGAGCTTTAGTTGTGTTATCTGTCGGTAGCTGTCAGTTTGAAGTATCTTGGAATGTTTACAGAATAATTGATGCTGTTTTGTTTTATGCTATCCTGAAAATATTCTACTAGTTATATGTATATCAATACAATTTTTTCATGCACTCGATATTTTCTGAACATGCTTTACAATTTTTCATGTTGTTTTCATGTACAGAGTATAGTAGAATTAATAAGATGTCGAGTGATTTCTTGCTTTTATTCCCCGATATGTTTATCGCTAAAGTGGTCTCAGGTGATAGTTACTATATGTAGTGGCAGCAGAACTGATTGTGCTGATTCCTTTAGAAACTTGATAAATTCCTTGTGCTCTTTGCCAACTAGTCACACTTATGAGAATATTGCAATACCAGACAGTTGGCTGAGGAACATAAGAAATTGGAATTCCTAAGAAATTAGTCAACTCTTTGTATGGACAACTTTTCAGCCCCAAAACTGTTGTCTTGTCAGGTTCAAACAGAACATGGTTTGATTTGCATGAGCTATAAATGTTTAAAGGGATCGATTTGTGCTTGCATACTGCTATTTTATTGTTTTGTATTCTGTTTATTACATGAAAGAATAGGACTACTTTTGTTGCTTAAATCATCTGTGCCAGGTTTCCAGACTGTCCTGTCAGTGTGTTATGTAAACATTTCTACAAATCATTTGTAGGCTGTGGCTACCAGCTTCCCAGGAGTAACTTTGAAGTAGCTGTGCCGCTGATGTCCTTTTCTTCTCATAGGCTCATCTTGTCCACTTTATTCATGATTTCTGAAGTATGTGAAATACCATTTTATGCAGACAGGAGAAGATGGCCGCAATTGATACCTTCCTCTTTACCTCGGAGTCCGTGAATGAGGGCCACCCTGACAAGCTCTGTGACCAAGTATCAGATGCTGTTCTTGATGCCTGCCTTGCCGAGGACCCTGACAGCAAGGTTGCTTGTGAGACCTGCACCAAGACTAACATGGTCATGGTCTTTGGTGAGATCACCACCAAGGCCAAGGTCGACTATGAGAAGATTGTCAGGGAGACATGCCGTAACATTGGATTTGTGTCTGCTGATGTTGGCCTTGACGCTGACCACTGCAAGGTGCTTGTGAACATTGAGCAGCAGTCACCTGACATTGCACAGGGTGTACATGGCCACTTCACCAAACGGCCTGAGGAGATTGGTGCTGGTGACCAGGGACATATGTTTGGATATGCAACTGATGAGACCCCTGAGTTGATGCCTCTCAGCCATGTCCTTGCAACCAAGCTTGGTGCTCGCCTTACAGAGGTCCGCAAGAACGGGACTTGCCCATGGCTCAGGCCCGATGGGAAGACCCAGGTGACTGTTGAGTACCTCAACGAGAGTGGTGCCATGGTCCCTGTCCGTGTCCACACTGTCCTCATCTCTACCCAGCACGATGAGACAGTCACTAATGATGAGATTGCTGCTGACCTGAAGGAGCATGTCATCAAGCCTGTCATACCTGAGCAGTACCTTGATGAGAAGACAATCTTCCATCTTAACCCATCTGGTCGCTTTGTCATTGGTGGGCCTCATGGCGATGCTGGTCTCACTGGCCGGAAGATCATCATTGATACCTATGGTGGATGGGGAGCTCATGGTGGTGGTGCTTTCTCTGGCAAGGACCCAACCAAGGTTGATCGCAGTGGAGCATACATTGTAAGGCAGGCTGCCAAGAGCATTGTTGCTAATGGCCTTGCTCGCCGCTGCATTGTCCAAGTCTCATATGCCATTGGTGTCCCTGAGCCACTGTCCGTGTTTGTTGACACATATGGCACCGGCAGGATCCCCGACAAGGATATCCTAAAGATTGTGAAGGAGAACTTCGACTTCAGGCCTGGCATGATCATCATCAACCTTGACCTCAAAAAAGGTGGCAACAGGCGCTACCTCAAGACAGCTGCTTATGGTCACTTTGGAAGGGACGACCCTGACTTCACCTGGGAGGTGGTCAAGCCCCTCAAGTGGGAGAAGCCTTCTGCCTAAGCTCCCTTTCGGAAGCTTTTGCTGCGTTATGATTCTTAACCTGCCACTTGCTGCCATTCATACTCATGCACGCTTCTAATAATACGTTCTTGTAAGGGTATCATGTTTGGATATTTACCTAAATGAGGAGGATTTATTATATGCTGTTGTTGGTTTTAATGCTTATGTAATGGTGGAAGAAAAGAAATATGCTACAGCTTCTTTTGAGAATCAACGAAACCTCCTACTTTTTGGTTACCCTGTCCTTTGTTGTATGATTCCTCGGTGACCTTATAAGTTGTCAATGCATGTGTATGGTGAAGCTAGAAGTGACCTCTGTTGGCCCTTCAGAGATGAGAGATCTTGTGGTGCGCAGTTCCCCCTGACCTGTAGATTGATATTGTACACCTGTTGTACGTGTCAGACACCAGGTGGTGGTTGGTGAGCAACTAAACAAGGCTTTAATGTAACTAACAGCTCAGTGAGCTTCCAAGGTCAGCTGTCAGTTTCACTGACAACTCAGAGTGCATCCATATAATCGGCTGCCCACTGTCACTGACAATCCAACTTCTTTTAAGTCGGATTGTAAAGCAAGATGCTTTTGGGTTACCAGCCATGCGAAGCTAATAAGCTATCTGAATCTTTGCCCAGATATCTTAATATCTGACAGTCAAGATTGCCCTAGAGGTGGCAATGCATCATGGTTTGCAAAAGATTTAGGTGGCATTTGGTTTTTTAGTCCCGGTCACATCAAATATTTAGATATTATTTTAGAGTATTAAATATAGTCTATTTATAAAGTCCATTTATAATCGGTGGATTATTTGCGAGATGAATTTAATAAATCTAATCATGTCATGATTTGACAATGTGATGCTACAGTAAACATTTGTTAATTATGAATTAATTAAGTTTAATAAATTCGTCTCACAAAATATCCTCCAATTCTACAATTGTTTTTATAATTAGTTTATTTTTAGTCTTTCAATTTGATGTCGAATATCGGACTGCTGCTGCTACAGCTCACGCTGGACAACCTAATTCATATCCATAGGACATAGAAAGCAAAAGAGACTGCCTCTGGGCTGAAGATGCAATTGGATTTATTACAGATTGAGTAATCAAGCTGAACTTGCAATTTCATATAACGTTATTACAGATGTTCAACAAATGACTCCACGTCTAAACACAAATCCCAGTTGACAACTGTAATTTGATTGATATTGCAAGCTCTCCTTTTTTTGTGTCTGAATCCGGTGATATTCTGGTACCCAAATGCCCATGTGAGAGCGTCAGAAATTGCTGATCTCACAAGCTTATCATGAAATTAACTCACTGACCTTATTAACACTAGTGTACCACCAGAAAAGGGCAAAGAATAATTTAGTTGCTAACCATTACTTTTATGAATGAACAAGAAAGCACTGAGTGAGATATTGGCAAACTTGCAGCCACCAAAGGTGCAAGGACATTCAGTACAGAGTGAAGACTGAAGTACATTATCACTTAATCAATTACATTCGTTTAGAGTGTCAAACACCAGATTTATGTTCCCAGAAAACGTGTACATAACACAAAAAGTCTAACAATCTACAAAGAACTGCCAATTAGCATGCGGTTTGGATTGTCTGAATAATAATGCTATCAAAAGACCCAATCGCACTAATCACCGTCAGCTTAACAGGATCTGAACTCTCTCTGAAAAAAGGAAAGAAAGAAAAGAATCTGAACAGATCGCAAGACATTATATTCAAGCTTGATTCAGAGTTAGAATTCACAGGAGAGCTAACCAACATGCAATTCATTCTTTGTTGTACCATCTCCATCTCATGCATATCTACCTTCTATGATAATTTCTGGATCATTTTCATACTCTTATAGTATTATGTGTTCTTTGTTCTACTATCCAAGCATGCAACTAACCAAACAAACAGAATCATAATATTTTTTCTTCCAGAAAAAAGTCAAACCTGTCATTTCAGTCTAAAGAAAGAAACAAAGGCACAGTCAGAGATCAGCCCAACTATAACTGAAAGTCAGAAACTAACTCGTTATAACATTTGATGTTTACATCAAAAGCATAAATAACGGTGAATTTATTTGTATTTCCTATTAACATTTGGGGCACTGTACAAGAACTTTTCGTTTTGATCGTGCCAATATTAAAGAAATAAATGAGAGGATTGTGTCAATAATATGCCCTAGAGGCAATTGTTGTGGCCTCAGATCATGGGCCAGAGCCTGGGCTGTATGTGAACAGTACCGATGGTACTGTAGTAGATTAATTATTGAAATCAGATTAGTTGGTTAAGAGTCAAATCTAGATTTGATTAAAGAGTCCAAGTCTATTAGAGTCCAATTTAGTTAAAAGAGTATTTCAGTTTAGATTAAATGAGTCCTAATAGATTAAAGTTGTTAGAATCATATTAAGGTTGTTAGATTAGATCAGCCATGTGCCTATATAAATAGGGCTGATGCACTAGAGTTCTTGTCGAGTATTCAGTTTGGCTATTGCCTTCTTGTATCCCTGCTTCTTCGCCGTGTCGCCGCAACGGCGCCGCCGCGACGGAGAAGTCCAGGCCCTCGACCAACTACCCTTTTTATATAATTTCAGAAGATTAGTTCCTACCAATTCCGTGGAAACACCTGCCGGTGACAACTTGGTATCAAACGGCTCAGGTTCACCATCTGTTGCGATGAATTCCTAATATGGCACCGGTTTGGGGAGCACCATCGATGACATGCTGAAGGCTATTATGCAACGCCTAGATGCCATCGAAGAGAAGATGCAATCACTGCAACCACTCCAGGCGAAAGTCGTAGAATTGGAAACAATGGTGACAGAGCGGGCGGACACGATTGAAGAGAAGCTGCAGCTAACCCAGCCCTTGGAGGAGAGGGTAGCCACGTTGGAGGTGCTCGTCTAGAATCCTGACCGGCAACATCCCTAGACTACCATTGATCACGTGGATCCACCTCCACACTACCAGGGAGGGAGGCAGCCAGGGTCGCTCTGGTGGCGGCGTGGGTGGCCTCGGCAGGGCCTTGAATGTTGCTTGATTTCACCACAATGTCATCAATGTATATCTCTACTAACATGTTGATCAGGTCATCAAAAAAATAATTCATGGCTCTCTGGTAAGTTGCTCCAGCGTTCTTCAAGCCGAAGGTCATCACTACCCACTCATATAACTTGATGGCTCCTAGGCACCGGAAAGCTGTTTTATGAATATCTTCATCAGCCATGAAAATCTGATTATAGCCCGCATTCTCATACATGAAGCTGATGATCTTGTGATCTGATGCGGCATCCACCAACAAGTATATGATCGGCATTGGGTACTCGTCTTTTGGGGTCGCTTTGTTCAGATCTTTGAAATCAACACAAATTCTGAGCTTCCCACTTTTCTTCCATACTAGTACTATATTTGATACCTATTTTGCATATCGACATGGTCTTATGAACCCTGCATCATATAACCTTGTTACCTCGGCCTTGATATCCGGGTATAATTCCGCATTGAATCACCGAGGTGACTGTTTGAACGAACGATATCCCTATTTTATTGGCAGCCGATGTTCCACGATCGATCGGCTTAAACATAGCATCTCATGATACTCCCATGCAAAACAATCCCGATATTCTCGTAGCAATGTGATTAGTTCACTCTTTATCTCATCGGTAAGTTGAGCACTTACGAAGGTTGGTCTCGGCCTGTCACCGGGTCTAATGTCTACTTCTTAAAGTTCATCGGCTGCGATGAAACCCTGGCCAAGTTTACCCTCCGTTTAGTCGATGTCGTCTTCATAGAGTGAACTAGGGTTGTTTACTGTGGATTGGTCCAACCCTGCCATCTGTTACTCCAATGGTGTTACTGTTCTGAGTCTTGTATGACCGACGGGCGAAGTCTGGGGTCCCACTAGGCGTGCCAAAAAGCGTGTCGGTGTGTTTTTTTATCACACTTTGATACACGCGTGGTCTGAGAGATCTTCTTAACTCCAGTGCAGGTCCTACATTCTTAGAAAAAGGGATTCAAGATGTTCCAATCAGTTTGACCCTGCAACTGATAAGGAAACATGAAAATATGATCAATAGCATAGCCTATCGGCTATCGAGTCGATGACCACAGTAAGGATAGAATAATCGTGGAATATCATGGCGATCGACCATAAGGCCGATGACCATAGGTGAAGCAATTGGGCGAGCGTGCCATCGGCCGATGAGATGTGAAGTTTAAACATATAGACCGATGAGAGCTTTTCCTATGGCAAATAAGATATGGCGTTGAATTGAAGATAACCTATCAGCTTGTACTCCTACAAAAATAAATAAAATGTGTCAGATAACATGTCTGTATCATGAAAAGTATCACAATAACTAGATCGGATCTAACCAAGACAATAGCTAATAACGATGATCTTAATAATATATCAAAGTAAGGGCAAAATGATCATTTTACATTAAAAATTTAATGAAATTTATCAAAATGGTATGAAAATCAAGATGTCAATCTTTAGAGTGGCAATTTGGCGAAACCCATGTTTGAAGTGACAAATTGGCGAAGCCTGTTGTTTGGAGTGGCGTTTTATCAAATTACTCTACATATTTATAGTCCGGAGACTTGTCATCCAAGTATTCTATCTCAACCGATTCTGGATAATCTTTATCTTCTCATCATCGGCTCCTTACTATCCGGTCATGTTGTAACGAATGGGCTTCTTTGACTATCTTTGATCGGACTCTTCTTGACTTTCGTTGACCGTACGACATCCTTGGTGGGCTCTTGACTTTACCAAATCTTGGTGTCAACACTTTCATCATTCATTCGTTCATCTACATAGCAATTAGCATATAATACATTTCTCATAATTAAAACAAAACATCAAACAACTTACATAGCAATTAGTTGTAGAAAAGATGTGAGCCGTGTGCTGTGAAAAAGCTGATAAGTTGTTTGATTGTAGTAGCTGTGGATTCCTATTTTGATAGTAAATTATGTAATATCATTGATGTTTGGTTATACTATTAATATACACTTTCAATATAAACATTGACTTATTTAATGATGTACATTTAGATCATTGTTACAATAAAAAACTAAAATTAACTTATTTATAATTGAAATGTATTTATTATTTAAAGAATCATATATTAACTTTTATTCTTAAAAAAATATTTAGTTTCAAGTACTTTATATGAACATAAGGTTATTTCATTAAAGGAAGATGTGCCTAATTTCCATCAAATACTGGCTGTGAGAATCTGTAGAATCTAGGGTACCCCGAACTTCCTATTTGCACTGCAAAAATCTGTTGATTCTGAAAAAACGAGATGTTAAAAAAACTGTTTGATTCAGATTCTAGCTTTAGAGCTAGCCAGGAAGCTGATTTAAAAATCTGAACCAAATATTTTGACCCTTAATATTTGCACCCATCTTTACCCTTAATATTTGCACCTATCTTTACATGCACCGGTTATTTACTGTAAAATGAATGCAAAGCGTTGACATGGTATTTTTTTAAACTAAATAATGGATACACTTTTGTTTGCAGAGCTCATGAACCGATTAGTGCTGGCTGCTACGGTCACTGGAAGCCTGCTGGAGTGCTAGGTGGCAGGGTGCGGCGAAGCAGCCAGCGGCCCAGCAGATGACACTTTGTTACTTGTTTGTGTTCTTTCCGCTGTTGCATTATTTCCGTTTCCGTTTCCGGTTGGAATCGTCGCTAGTTTCCAAACAAAAATTCCATATCTATTTTTGTTACCTTGCGCGTCAAATGGTAACAATCCAAAGTGAGATATTCTAGTGTGTGCGGTAGAAAAGTTTTGTTTTATGTTTTTGTAGTTTCCATGTTTGGAGGGGACAAGGTCAGCACAACACGGCATTTGAACCAATCATGGTAACTAAGAGTGCGTTTGGTTCTGTTTTTCAAATCTGTTTCTGCTGTGAAAAAGCAGAAACTGAACCAAACGAGTTTACCAAAACTGCTTCTGCTGTGAAAAAACAGATTTTTTCTAATACAAATTTGAAAGCAGCCTGGACCCTGCTTTTCTGCTATTGTTTTTCTGCTTTTCTGATTTTTAGTTCAGATTAAAAAGTATGAATTCAAGGTGTCTTAATTGATTTAACATTATTATGGTTTGTATTGCATTGCACAATTTCATGAGATAATATGTAGTTGTCGGTTACTTTATAAGATGAACTATACACTTTTTTATTTATCTAATATATTTTTTAGTTATTTAGTTGCATCAATGTTGAGTGTTTCCTATTTGTATATATGTATAGAATATTATAATGATGAAAATTAAGTAAGTTATAAAAAATAGTCAGCTCACAGCAGTTTTTTCACAGCAGCTTCAACCAAACGACTTTTAGTTTTTTCACAGCAGGCAACTCACAGCAGCTTTTTCACAGCAGGAAACTCATAACAGCTTTTTCACAGCTCACAGCAGAACCAAACGCACCCTAAACTATGTCTTACCAATTAACACTGGTTGGACAACAGTAACTAATTCGATTATTATTGTTATCGGGTTCAATTTAATAGTAACCGATCCGTTACTAATAACAGTCAGCCGACGATTATTCCGAAAACCATGATTTCCTGCGAACTTGATTCTGATCGGACAGCACATTTGGTCAGTCAAATAAAACCGGGTGCTAACAACGGTCCACAACGGCTCAATCTGCCACCTCACCCACACCAACCCTTCTTCTTTTCTTTCCAATTATTGCAAGATTTTTGGCACAAAGCCATCGAGAGCATATGATATTATTTTATTGAATCCCCTGTGAATTGTAAAAAAATCACTGTGTCAGCTCTTAGTTTTGATGATATTAAAAAAATTGCAAGCAATAAAGAACTTGTGAGTTATTACAATAAAATATTGTATATTAATATGCCATGTACATGTTTCACACAGTTAAGTACATGCATTTTGTTCAAATTGGTCATTAAAAATAGTTCGAACGTTATCAATCTCTCCTTTCTTTTTTTCTTTTGATCCGCAGTGAATGCTAAAATGACATTTACCGGGCGATCGCATCATAGTAGATAGCCTTCATAATCGTTCACTTATGTACTTGTACCACCATTGAATTTAAGGGCTTCCTTAAAATCGTGTATTTTCAAAGGGATTTTAGAGAATTTAGTGCAAATCTGTAAAAATCAGGTAAAATTTTTGTGTTCCAAAAAAGAGCCCTTAAAGGAGAATTTAGGGCACAATGGGTCCATTTCAACTTGGAATATGATATCTTTACATGAAACTTCCTTCATTCCTTCAATTTAGCAATAGGGTGCACACCTAAAGGCTAAAGTGTGATACTAGAATAAAAAGGAGTAGCTACCTTCAAACTTGAAATAAGTCTACCAGAAATCTGGTAGACTGTGCTAACTTATTTGATGAGAATATCAGTTCAGTCCTTTGATAATTCTGGTGGTTAAGCACAAATAGGCATCTCTGGCAAGAGGCTACTAAAAGTTCTCTAATTAATCCATCACCTACATATAAAAATTGTGTTAGAAAATTGCAAGTGCACAAGGACCATGAAATTATACATCCGATAAATAATAATTGGCATTGTCCGAGGTAGTGAAAAATAGAGAGGGTGTATCGCTTGACTATTTATATTATGTTTATATTTATCTGAACTGATTTTTAGGCTAAGACTAGCCACGATAGATTTAGATGTACACATAGAGTTAATAACAGGTATTAAACATTAATTTCCTCTAAATATTTGACTGACATATCCAAATAAAAGTGGCTCTAGAGATGCATACATTGTCTTTACCAATCTGCTCTCTTGGGATATTTAGTCTAAGCATTTTCAGTCAACGTTGATCCATGGCGGCCCCATCTTCTGTAATTTGACAAATTCAACAGCTGATCTTTTTTTTTGCTTCAACTGAGTCAAATTCGATGCATCAATCAAGTGCGTTGAATCTCACGTATAACACAATGATGAATCGTGTAATAACACGATGAAATTCTAAACCTTCGATTGCCGATTTTATACTCTAGAATTTTGAACATTAACACTGTCTAATTATACCCATGTTTTTGCCTTAACATGAAACAGACGCGGGGACTTGCCATTTGCACGAAATGTAAAAGTGCTTCCTAACATTCATATTTCAAATAGCAAATAATGAAATAATAACTCACACTTATCTAGCCTATACAAAAATCAGAGATCTACTTAAAGGTCTATTTGTTTTGGTCAGAGATTTTTATTAACTAGTTAGTTGAATAGCTAAATAGCGTGAGTATTTAACTAATGAGATCCGGAGAATCTGATATTCTTGGTTTCTAAATTCTAAATTCTAGTTTATTTATAGATTTTATGGTTCTTAATTATTACAATTTAAGTCTAGAATCTAAAATATTATTGTAGCTTTAAATTATATAAATAACTACTTATTATCAGAAGCTAAAAACATGTTCCCAAAAACAGCCAGACAAATGAAAAAATTTTGTTAGAAAATCACAAAAACAGCCTCAGCATTCTGTCCATGGATGACACACATCACACATGACACAATGCGTTTGCTCCTCTGGCAAGAACTTTTTTTGGGAAAAGAAAAGGAAAACAGGGAGAAAAGCATCCGGCTTTTTTTGCACCTTCCTTCCTCTTCCAACGCACGCGTTCTGACGAACACCCGGAGAGGAGAGGAAGCAGCTGCTGCGACGACCACTTGAGTTCTCTCTCTCTCTCTCTCCCTCTCTCTCTCTCTATACTTGTGCGTACTATTAAGTTCACCGCTGGTCACCACACAGCTCAGAGACGCTGGGCTACTCGCTTTCCTTCTCCCCTACTTCCGCTCGCCTCCCGTCCCGTCCGTCCGTCCGCGCGCCGCGCTGTCGCCGGGCACGCCAAGGTGCGATTTTGACGCCGGATTCGGCTCCCCCTCGCTCTCCTGCCCCTAAAGCTCGCCCCTTTCGCTCTGATCCGTGCTCGTCTCCGGAATCTCCCGTGGAGTCGTGATCTCTTCCTCTGGGTGGGTCTCGTTGCTTGTCGCCCTGCGGGGGGATGGCTGGTCTCGTGGGTAAATTGCATGGTTTGGGTGTGGTTTTTGGTGGGTTGGGGGCTCTGAATCCGAAGGGAGCGTGGTTCCCTTTCGTGGTGGTCAACTTGATTTGATTGTGGTATCTATGTATCTTTCTCTGGATGTGTTTACTGTGGTGCGGGAAAGGACCATCGCTCTCGTTTGTGCTGTTTGGTTCATGTGATTTGCTTGATTCGGTTGTTCTTGTGATTTCTAGCTAATTTACGGCATGTTAAGCTTGGAAAACAGGACGTTCTATACCCCTCTTCTCTCCCCTTTCCGTTAGTTCAAAGAAAGCATGGTAATGTTCTAGTTTATCAGCCAATTCTTGCGATTAGTTAACTGTATGTATTCAGAGGTTGTGGTAGTATCTTGTCAGGAATTTGCCCAATTTTGTAGGTTCTATGATTAGAATTGAAGTTTGGTGTGCTAAATCATGGGCGTAGTAGTTGCACGTATAGCAAGATGATGTTCGAGTGCTGCAAGAATTGGGAATTTAGGACAGTTCTGGGGGTAAGTGAACAACATGTGATTAACCCATCTTATTTGACAACCTGGATTGGAGGGGTGTAAGAAGCTCATGACCGCATGAGCAGCGGGCAAGAGTTACATCCTCAGGTATTTGGGCGGGGCTGCTGTTATTAAAGAGCAGAAGTAGTGTACTCCATGCAATATTATTTGCATGACGTCCTTCCATGCTATTTGGTTTAATGTAGTACACATTTTGAAGCAGTTATGAACTTGTCACAATTGTCGTAGCTACCTCACTTCTGTCCTTGTGTTCATAATTGGGGGTTGGGGGTGGGATGTCTGGTTTACAAAAATGGCACCCGATACGGCAATGGCCTACCCACTGAGAGTGTTGGAAGAATTATCTTATTAAAAATTCCATCTGATGTGTATAATTGATGTCTGGGACTAATGTGGTATGTAACCTGTAGGGTACTGATAATTATCAAGGATGTCAATGCAGAATGAGCTGTCTTCTGATAAGATTTAATAGGGAAAGATGATTATTAGTTCTAGCCTTTAAGCTTTAAGGTAGATTTCAATTCTACCTGGGAAATTAAGAAGCAATGGAGCACCTAGAAATGCCCATGGTCTTTCCGTTACATAAATTGTTTCCAGCATAAAGGTTTATTTTCTGAATTAGATATCATATATCTGAGTTGCATTCTGAGACCCTTGTCGGCTTCTGAGTTCCGACTAGTATTTTTTGTTGTTTTTTTTTGCTGCATTTGACATGCAAATCTGAGTCATATTCCCACACACTTGTCTGTTTCCAAATACTGGAAAGAGGCGCAGGAGAGAACTCAGGCGTGGTTTCTGTAGTTCCATACTTCCATTATACCATGCACCAAGTGTTGTATATGTGGTACCTTCAAGCAAGTCATTGAACATTTATGAACCTGGTTTATTGGTTGTCCTGTTTGGCTGAAAAATGCATAAGTAATAGAAAAAAAGAAGCCAATGGTGGGAGCAAAATGATTGATAGAGAAATTACTGATAAATCTTTTCACTCCCTTCACGTATTTCTCCATATTTCATCGTTTGTTCCTTTACACTGTTTCCATGGTTAAGTATGAAACCTGAGTTTTGGAAGTTATTTATACCATTCACTTCTCTATTATTTGTCTCTTGTGAGATGTGGACTGCTGTTTTTTTACTGTCAGATATGCATGATTTCAGGAATCAACTTTTAGAATAATATGTCGTGCTTTGCATGCTGTGGTGATGAAGATACTCAAGGAGTACCAGACAACAGGAATTCATATCCAGGGAACCATCCAGCAAGTAATAGCACTGGGAATCCTTTTATAATCATCTGCATTGTCTCATTTGCATACCTTAGCTTACAGATGGCACTCTAAGTTCTAATGAACTGCAACTGATCTACAGGGAATGATGCATATCGCACAGCTGATCCAACTCCCAGGGGTCCTCAACCTGTGAAAGTGCAACCAATTGCAGTCCCCACCATTCCTGTTGATGAAATTAGGGAGGTGACTAAGAACTTTGGTGATGAAGCTTTGATTGGTGAAGGCTCCTTTGGCAGAGTGTATTTTGGTGTTCTCAGAAATGGTAGAAGTGCAGCTGTCAAAAAGCTAGACTCTAGTAAGCAGCCAGACCAAGAATTTTTGTCACAGGTCCGTGTTTGTTTCTGTTTAGGAATTCTACAGTTGCCTTGGTCTTTCAACTCATTTCAAAATACATCCACAGGTGTCTATGGTGTCAAGGCTTAAGCATGAACATGTTGTTGAGTTGCTTGGTTATTGTGTTGATGGGAACCTCCGTGTCCTTGCTTATGAGTTTGCTACTATGGGTTCGCTTCATGATATGCTTCATGGTATGGTCTTGTACATCTGTGTTTTTTATCATCTCTTTATTGAGTCATGATGTCTTTTTTAACTTTGCATGTGATCGGATGTGGAAATTTATCTGTTCACAGGAAGAAAAGGTGTTAAGGGAGCTCAACCTGGTCCAGTCTTATCATGGGCACAACGGGTGAAGATAGCTGTTGGGGCTGCAAGAGGCTTAGAGTATCTTCATGAGAAAGCACAGCCCCATATTATACACAGGGACATCAAGTCCAGCAATGTTCTTCTTTTTGATGATGATGTTGCCAAAATAGCTGACTTTGATTTGTCAAACCAAGCTCCTGACATGGCCGCTCGGCTTCACTCAACTAGGGTTCTTGGAACTTTTGGATATCATGCACCTGAGTATGTTTTGGTTTTCTTCATTTGCTCTTATAAACCTTTGGAACTATCTCAACTAATGTTTGATTTAAATTTTGGGTGATCAGATATGCAATGACTGGACAACTTAGCTCGAAGAGTGATGTGTACAGTTTTGGAGTTGTTCTTCTGGAGTTACTGACGGGAAGGAAACCTGTCGACCATACATTACCTAGGGGACAGCAAAGCCTTGTGACATGGGTAAGTTTCACCCTCATATGCTATTTGTGCTTGTTACTTGTTAGACTATTCTGTGATGCATTCTGTTTGGTGTATTGAATTAATGGTTTATTCAAAAATGGTAGGCCACTCCAAGACTTAGTGAAGACAAGGTTAGGCAATGTGTTGACTCGAGACTTGGAGGGGACTATCCTCCTAAAGCTGTTGCAAAGGTTTCACAGATAACCTCTCTTCTGTTTGTCACCATCTGTTATTTAAGTAGGCATCGTGCTGGAAAATATTCTGACAACGTTTGAAAGGAAGATGAACTAAAGATTAAATTGTTGATTGCACCTGAACTTATGTAGTTAAAAACTTGCCTTTCAGCCAGAAGCTAATAGTTTACATTCCAGCCACATTAGGATATATATAACTGTAATCAAAAATTGTCCTTGAAGCCATGACAAAATTTTAGTTTTTGCATTTTGCTGCACTTTCTTGTATTTGAGATTACGTTTTCTTTGGAGAACCTGTCTGTAACACTTTGTTCTTCTGTATGTTTCAAACAGTTTGCAGCTGTTGCCGCGTTGTGTGTTCAGTACGAAGCTGACTTTCGGCCGAACATGAGCATCGTCGTCAAGGCGCTTCAACCTTTGCTGAATGCTCGGGCAAATAACCCTGGAGAAAATGCCGG
The DNA here is from genome assembly GCA_019279435.1 of Zizania palustris. Lineage (NCBI taxonomy): Eukaryota > Viridiplantae > Streptophyta > Magnoliopsida > Poales > Poaceae > Zizania > Zizania palustris. Next base: position 37,844,623 of record JAAALK010000082.1, on the reverse strand, counting down.
ATCATAAGCTTTGATGAATATTTTGCATGATAGACAAGTAAGAAGTATTGTTCCTGCGGAAGTGTGACTGGCTGGAAGTGTGTACATTTGTGATTATTCTTCTTATGTTGTAATCAGCAAGATTCGAGCAACCAAAATATTTGATTCTTCACATCGGGTGAGACATGGCTTGTCTGTCGGTGACATGCATAATCTACTTAGAACATGTTCGACGAGAAGAAAAATAATTTGGATCTTGAGCCGTGTGCCTTAGTCTCGAAGGCCTTGTTTCCAAAATGACCAGATTTTCTTCTCGTTACCTGGTTGCATTGCACAATAGGCATGGTTCTTTAAGAAACAGTGCAGTCTGTGGGAATTCAGAATTCAGAACCAGGAACTAGCTTAATTAGCTATAGATGCCAAAGATTAGAACAACTAAACCATATCAGCAGAAGCAATTAGTCCAATGTCGTAGATGTTTAGCAGGTCATAGTCTGCTCCAGAAGAATTGTCAAGAGTTTCAGTACCAAGTGACCACTTTAAAAAGTATATACAAGATTTGGAGCAAAGATACACCTAAGTACATCGCAATTTTATCTTGTTTGTATTGAAAAAAAATTGCACACCGTTATTATTATTTTTTTGCTGGTACCAAAGAAAATGGATGATAGAAAAAAATGAGCATACCCTCCTTAGTTTGACCTGTAGATTATCCACAGATAATTATGACCCAGCTGAGCTGCCGTAGCTGGGATGCTTCTTTCACATGGTCTTGAGATCTTGTTTGATGCTCAGAGTCAGGGATAAGGCAATGCTAGAAGAGCAAACAAAACAGAATGCGTATGAGCATTATCCTCTGAAGTTTTCGTATCTGAGACCGTGATTCTTGAAGGCGGAAATCGAGTTTTATAATCCTCTTTTTCAGTTCTCCTTTGCTTCTCCAACTGTTCAACAAGAAAGAGATCTCAAGTAAATACACAACGTTTTACTATTTCGGCATCAATAACAAAACTGTGATAGAAATCAACATTTATACATGAAAGGAATTAAGAGGGCATACTTGTGACTCTAGCTAGTACCTTTGTTTCGCTCGTCCAATGAGCAGACGATATCCTGATTTCATCTCCACATCATTATTAGTGGGGAAATATCATGTGCAATCTGCAATCGTGCAATCGTACGATCTAGTACATCCAATCAAGATCCAACGGTTACATATGAAACATAGTATTTTTTTTTACTTTTTTCATATGTAATCGTTAGATCTTGATTGGATGCACCAGATCGCACGATTGCATGATTGCACGATTACACAAGATATTTCCCCATTATTAATATTCAAAAGCTTGTTAAGATTATCAATTTTCATTGGTGATACATCGGATAAGATCTTTAAGGGTCCCTTTGGTTTGGCTTTCGGAAGCAGCTTTTGCTTCCTAGAAGCCAAAAGCCAAACCAAAGGGCATATTCCAAGCCAGCAGCTTTTAGTAAAAGCAGCTTTTGGTGCAGTGAAAGCTCTTCAAGACCTGCTTTCTGTGGCTTTTGGCTTTTGGCTTCGCAACCATACAAAATTTCATAAATTAACATTTTAAATTTCATACAACCATACAAAATTCTATAAATTGACATTTCAAATTTCATACAACTATACAAAAATTCATAAATTGACATTTTAAATTTCATACAACCGTACAATATTTCATAATTTGACATTTCAAATTTCATACAACCATACAAAATTTCATAAATTGACATTTCAAATTTCATACAACCATACAAAATTTCATAAATTGACATTTCAAATTTCATAGAACCATACAAAATTTCATAAATTGAATTTTTTACACAGCTCACAGCTCAAAGCAGCTTGTTCACAGCTGTTTCAACCAAACGACTTTCAACTTTCTCACAGCTGACTTCCCACAACAGCTTTTCTACAGCCCACAGCCCACAACAGCTTTTTCCCACAGCCACAGCTCAACCAAACACACCCTAAAAGCTCATTATCTTTGACATTGTCTTGCCGTCGACATGCCACTTGATATACAGAGGTCATCGATGTCGATGGGCCTATAAACTTTAGGCTTCCGAAAGATCACATGTTAGGGTTGTAGAGTTATATGCGCCACTAATTCTTCTTCATCTTCCTCATCGGACGATCAGGGCCAGACCATGTTCACCAGAGCTGATAGTCTTGCTTCCTCGGTCTTCTTCTTGGTTCGCCACTCCTTTCCGGTGGCTCTAGGTCGATGGGGTTGGCTTCTTCGAATTCTTGATACTACTTCGCTAATTGTTGATGGTGCCTTAAACTTTGCATTCTTCTATTTTGACTCTTTGTGAGTCCTCTTAGGCTCCCTTGAGGGTTTTGGATTTATTGACCATCATCGATAGGCTTTGTTAGATGATCATGCACGGTGTTGAGGATATGATCCTCAGGTACCTTAAGATAGGCTTTGTTAGAGTGGACCCAACCTACATGATGTCTAGTACAACCCAAGGTGTCTGTTGCTGTTGCTGATAAGGAAGCTTAGCACCTAAATAGCAACTCAAATACAAGATCTGGTATTAGAGATAAAATATATCTAGATATCCTTATTATAAATAGGAGATAATCTAGAGTCTAGTTGTGATCCTTAGATTCCAGTGAACCGACTAAGGTCTTGTTGCTTATCTGTACACCTCGCCCCTTAGACTATATGAAGGGGGTGAGGGACTCTCTTTGAAGACATTTACTTTCATCTATTCCTGATAGCTTTAGCGCACATTATCATAGCATTCAAACTATAAATTGTTGAGCTATTCCATAATATCAATCCATAAAACGCATGATGTATAGTTATTATCCTTCGAGAGGCTCAAATCTATCTAAATCTTAGCTCATTTGATTGTTAAGTCAATCATAAAGTTTAGAACATAATGCTTTCCTATATACAAAATACCATCATGGGTATCTCTATAGGTGGTCTGCTCAGCAAAATCGTGACACACAAACATTCGCCCCTGATAAGCTAATCCTACATGGGCCTTTTAAGTGATATGTCTTATAGGCAACATGGAGATGTTGTACGGAGCATACGGTGTTTCTGAATTATTATTTTGTTCCTCGAAATAGATATTATCATTACGGATCGATGAGTATGCGACTTATTTATAACACTCCTAATGTCAAATGTTGCTATTTCTAAATAATTTCTGGTCACACAACAAATAAGGTATAAATATGATTATAAGATTATCATATGTATTGATTGATGATCATGTTTCATGTCTCATGGTAAGGATATATCAAATCAATAATATGGATGTATGTTAGGGAACATATGTTCGATAAATCCACTATGAGACATTATTGAGATTAGATATGTCATCAATTAGTCTCAAGTAGTGTTTTTGTATAGTCCTTATACTTGAAATCATCATGGTTCCCAACATATGTAGGAGCTTACTTTGAGTCCACAAAACTCTACTCCATAACTGGGTAGTCATAAAAGTAGTCTCCGTGCTTGCTATGAAACATGTAGTGGAATATGAGTGATCAAGATAAAATTTTCTCCTAATAAATGAATGAGATATCTCTAGGCCCTTGTTGTAATGGATTATAGAAGTGTCTCGATGTAATGGATTATAGAAGTGCATGGACATGTTGATGTGATTGAAGAGTCAATCATGAGTTTATAATCCAATACGAGATCGATAGAGTCATTGAGCTAAGAAGAGGATGGAACAAGTCTCACCATGAGCTTAATCAGTATTGTGTGGCAATGGGATTTGTACATGAAGATATTATAGGTTTAGCCAATATAATCTTTATGTATATTTTGGGTTAATATGTTTTACTAGATGCCACTATTAACTAGGTGACCAAAAAGGAGTTTTTAGAAGCAACCAAATATACATGAGTTGACAGGGTTGCACACTTAATGGGTTGGGATAACTATTCGAATAAGATTCAAATTTGACTCAGTTCGGATAGAGATCCAAGTAGACTCCTATTGGACCTAGGGAGGCCTAAGTGAGGATGTCTATATATATGTGTGGGCAAGGGGCTCATGAATTAGGTGTGGGCGAGGGCTCATGAATGGAGGTACTTATGTGCTTCTGTATAGTCACCATGAGAAAACCCTAGTCACCCTATTTGAAGCCAAACCCTAGCCATGCGTGAGTGCTAGCTAATATGCTTGCGATCGATGTTCCATCCCTAAATGTGTGGATACTAGTAGAGGTGAAACTTCTTTGCGGTACTGATTGGATCATCCTTGACTTGGCGTGAAGCAGATTGCATGTGGAGGAGAGACGATCTGATCTACTACCTCAATGTGCACGGGTTGGATCGGCTTCTCCAATGTAGTGGTAATGATCTATGGTCTTTCTCTTGCATGATGTCCTAGAATACACGATTGAAAAGTTTTATTTTTCACTATTATAGTGTACATTTACTGCTTCATCATACGTACATATTAGTGACAAAGTCACGATGGAAGTGATGATTGCGGAGGATCTCATTTGACACCACCGGAAGAGGAGGTATAGCGTTTGTCTGGCATTTTTTCATACAAGGTCCTAGTATTTAGGTATCATTACTAGTTCAAAAACACCCATTTTTTAGGTTGATGTGGACCGTTAGATTAATTGTGCACACACTACTCAAATGTGTTGCAAACAAATGGCTCCAAAGCATTTACGAAAAGATTAGTCATATTTACGTATTCATTCAACAAACCCGGGCCCTTAGTAGGATGGCTACTATTGGTAGTGATCTAACACTTAGGTTAGTTGTCGTGAGACATTGGATCTAATCTAACAATGAACATCGAGGACTCGGCTTGCCATGCTTCGTCCTCGTCCATCGACTGTGAAATGAGAAGCAGGAAGGATTTCAAGCAAATGTGAAGAGCAAATTTCATGTTTATTCGTCAACGACGTCAAGCCATATGAATTCTTATTGATGATCTTCACATCATATTTTTATCCAAACTAATAATCATATCTTTTAATTAATAAAGCATTAAGATCAAGAGTTAGTCTATTAAATTAGATAATGTCATAATGATATTTAGGTCAACCGGTAACGTATCGCTATCGATAACAATGTCTACGTCCACAACTTGGTTTTCATTGGGAAGGAATAAGCGGTAGCAGTTTTGCTTCTTCTGACAAGGTATTTCTTGTTCAGAAAAAGAGGCCTCTGTGCATAACAATAGTTGGGCCTTTAAAAAGTGTAATAACAAAGTCTAAACTGTAATTATAATTTTTATTTAATAGTCTCGTGTTGCATAATCACCTCTAGAGTAGTCTTCCAACTCAACATTGATACAATGATAAAATTGATTCTTGTGTAGTTTTCAAGGAAATTATTCTCTACTGTTTACAAATTCATACCACTTTATAGCATCAAAAGGATAAACATGAAAAGAGTATTAGCCCTCTTTACAAAATACTTCATCTATTTCTAAGATGGTTAACTTTTTTATAAAATAAACATATTTAACTTTAATTAAAATTTAAAAATATTAAGTGAAGAAACAAAAAATATTAACTCTAATTAGATTTAAAAATATTAAAATCCCCTTGCCCCAACAGAAACAAAAGAAGAAGCAATCCCTTCATGGATTGTTCAATCTCTTGTTTTTTGCCTCGGTCAAACTCTCCTAGGTCACTAGGATCACATTGTGAGCCTTAATCTTCTTCCCAAACATGGTGATTGGCTAAGAAGATGAAGCTGGATGAGGAGACGACAGAAGAAATGGTGCCACTAGACATGACAAAAGGTGTGTTGACATATAGAAATAGCTTTTTTTAATCAGAAAAGGGGACCCTTTTCCCGTTTCCATTAGAGAAACGAAGTATGAGTTCAAAACATCCACAAAGATTCCATCCGACCGCTAGCAGACCCCTAAAACTAGCCACTTATTACAAAACAATGTTCTCACACTTGTCTCATAACATTTTTCAAACTAACAAGTATCAAAAGTCAGCAGTGCAAATTCCAGACAATAGCAACCAAAAGTTTGATCACCCGCACAAGAAGTTTCTTGGGAAGCTCCAACCATGTCTTCTTGAAAAGATCTCACTTACCACCTACTCAAGTAAACAAACTCCCAGTTCCAGCCTTCTTCCCCTTACTCCAATCTCTGTAAGATGGACCAATATGATATCCAAAAGCAGATTAGATTAACCAATTCAACCGGATCAGTAATCATGTTCCGCCTGAAGCAAAAATTATTCCTACACTTCCATATGCTCCAGAGAAGAGCATCAATTCATGCCCCAACTAAATCTTTCTCGTTTTTATTAGTTTATTGAACCAATCCTACCATAACTGTCTCATACTAATGAAAGGGCCTATGCCAAAGCAAATCTTAACAAGTGCCCAAACAAAACGAGATATATCACATTCAAAGAATAAATATTGAACCATCTCATCTTTACCACAGAAGGAGCAATGCTTAGAACTCCCTTTCCAACCTCTTTTCAACAGATTATTCTTAGTCAGAATTTTATCTTTTTTTGCTAACCACAGAAATTTTTTGATTTTAGAGGTATCTTCAGACCCCAAATATCATCATTTCTCTTATCAGCAGTTTGTAATTTCAAAGCAGAATAAAAGGACTTTACAGTAAAAACTCCATTTTTTTGTTAATATCCACACAACAGAATCAAAACTCCATTTTCTTGTTAATATCCACACAACAGAATCTTCCTTGTAAGTCAATATAACATTTTGGAAAATCTTTTTTAATTGAACACAATTTTGATATCTTTCCCCAATGAGATCTCTTATGAATTTAATGTTTGTTAGAGTGTTACCAATGACCTTTGCCACTTTAACATTTTTTGAAAAGTAATATTATATAGCAAAGCGAACTGGTCACCTAGTCTCTTTCCCCCATTCCAATTATCTTCCCAAAATAATGTCCTTTTACCATTTCCAATTCTCTTCACACAGAATTGCATATAAAGAGATTTTACCCGGTCAGAGCACTCCAAAACTGAGAGTCACCAATCTTATAACTCCTTTGAGTTAAAGTTTTACCAGAGAGGTATTTTTTTCTTAAGAGATTCTGCCAGGTACCTTTTTCATTATCAAGTTTCCAAAGCCACTTGCCCATTAAAGCCACATTCATAGTTTGAAGGTCCAAGACACCCAAGCCTTCACAGTTTTTTGGCATGCAAATCACAGGGCACTTAACTAAATAAATTTTTTTATCCCTTGATCTTCCTGCCAAAGCAGTCTAGCTTTGAAGAAGTCTATTTTCTTCCTAACACATTTGGGTAGAAGATAGAAGGATAGCATGTAAAGAGGGACACTGCTCAAATAGGAGTTAAGCAACAACAGCCTTCCCCCAATGTCTAGCAACCCATCTTGTTTTCAATCTTTTTTTCACAATTTTTCCATTCTCTGCTCAAAATCCTTGTTTTATTAATTGGTAAGCCCAAATACTTAATTGAAAAATCACCCATTTTGCATGTGAGAACCTGACAATATTGCTTTTTTTTTCTCTTCACCAACCCCAATGCAAAAAACTTCACTCTTATTGAAGCTAATTTTTAAACCAGACATTTGCTCGAAAAGACAAAGAATGTATTTCAAATATTTGGCATTTTTCAAATAATCTTTTAAAAGGAAGTTTGTGTCATCAACATATTGCAAAATAGAAATCCCCTTTTCAATAAATTCTCCCTCAAGCCAGTAATAATCTTATTCTCAACAACTCTATCCACAAGAATAGAAAGGGCATCCACAACCAAGTCAAACAGAAGAGGGGAAAGAGGATCTCCCTATCTCTAGCCCTGCTGAGTTTTGAGATAAGGTCCAATTTGGTCATTAAGTTTAACACTCACTTTCCTCCCATAAAAACTCTCATAATCTAATCATTCCATTTACTAGGGAAACCTTTAGATTCCAACATTTGGTAGATAAAAGGCCACTTGATTTTATCATATGCTTTCTCAAAATTAACTTTAAAAAGAATCCCAGGTGTTTTTTTACCATGCAAAGTATTTAGTATTTCATGAAGCACAACAACACCTTCAAGAATGTATCTGTTTTTAATAAAAGCAGTATGAGTTTTGGCAATCAAACCATCAATAACTTTTCCAATCTGTACATCAAAATTTTAGTAAAAATCTTAAAATTCACATTAAGCAAACAAATGGGTCTGAAATTTTTAATTTGATAAGCATTGTTGCATTTTGGAACCAAAATAATCACCCCAAAGTTAAGTCTATTAACATCAGCTTTTCCTTGATAGAAATCATCCAAAATACCCAACGAATCCTTTCCCACAACATCCGAACAATTCTTATAGAACTCTACAGGGAAACCATCAGGACCAGGAGATTTGTTATTTTCCATCCCAAAAACAACTTGTTTAATTTCCTTTTCAGAAAAAGGTTTTAAGAGCTCAATTTTGTTTTCTTCCTTTAATTGTATCATATCCGTAGTTATCAGTTTTATATTCATCCTTTCTCCTTCTCCAATTTTTTTTATAAAAGTCAGTCACATGAGAAAGTAGTTCATTTGGGTCAGAAATGATTTTATCACCATCTTTTAAGAAGGATATCAAATTTTTCCTCCTCCTACCACTTGCCTTAGTATGAAAATATTTTGTATTATTACTTCCCTCTAAAATATCTTTTACTTTACTCCTCTGGATCCATTTCATTTGTTCCTCCCTCATCAAACTTTTTAATTATAATTCGAAGTCATTTATTTCTTTCCTTTCATTCCAAGTCATACCAAATCTCTCACATTTTTTGTCAATATCATCTATTCTTTGCACAATTTCAGCGTTATATTTTGTGTACATGCCTTCCTAGTTCATATTCCAACCTTTTAATTTTTTCCTCTAAGCAACCATTTTCCCCCGCCACTTATCTACATAAGATCCACCTCCCCCAACAGAATGCCAAACTTTTGTAACCAAATCTTTAAGGTCAGATCTACATAGCCAGCTATTTTCAAATTTGAAATTTGAGGCTTTTTTATTACTCCACCAAAATCAATCAGTAAGGGAGAGTGATCAGATAACACTCTTTCTAGTGAAACAACTTTATCAAGAGGGAAAATACTCTCCCAATCCATAGAAATTAAAAGTCTATCCAATTTTTCCAGAGTTGGATCAATATAATTGTTACTCCATGTAAATGATCTGCTACTCATTTTCAATTCTCTCCGATTGTACATATCAATTATTGCATTAAACATAAAACTCCATTTAGTATACCCACCAGATTTGTTTTTTCCTTTTCTTTCCTTAGAATATTAAAATCTCCTCCATAAACAGTAGGCCCAACACATCCTTTACAAACTTGAGAAAATTCAATTAGAAAATCGTCCTTAAATTCTGTCTGGGTAGCACCATAAATGACTAACAAATTCTAGATATGTTTATCCATTTTATTAGCAATTTTAATTTTAACATAATACACCCCTACTTCATGGTCTACTACACCCATAATATCTCCATTAATACCAACTAGAATCCCCCCTGATCTCCCCTAAGAAGGGGTCCATGTCTAGGAAAAATTATTCCTAGCACTCAGGGTTCTAAGAAATCTCTGGGAATAATCCATTTTTATAGTTTCCTGAATCCCTATAAAGTCTATTTTATTTCACTTGATAACATCCAAAAGATGTTTTATTTTATCATTACCTCTAATACCTCTTACATTCCAAAACAATCCTTTCATTTATATTTTTTCCTCCTCCTCATGATTTGTTTTATTGGTTTAACCTTAGTAATACTAAGGTTCCCATTCAATTTTTTCTTTCCTCCTGAAGCATTTTTTTGGAGGTAAGAAAATTTTTTGTATTCTCCACATCAGAACATATTCCATCAGAATCCATTACCTCCATTAAATCTCTATCATTATGATCAATTTCGATCAAATCCTTATCATTCAACCTAGATTCATTTTCAACATTCTGATTAGCTATATATAGAGTAAGTCTAGCTTTCTCCAAGGACTTAATCAAATCCATATTATGATCAATTTGGTCAATAGAGCAGCCTAGAGAAACCCCTAGAACACTAGTCATTTCAAACAAAAAAGCATTATCATAAAAAATAAAAGAGGGGATATCAGTACCTTTTCCAACAAAAACATTTTGGGTCTCTTTTCTAGTAGTTGCAAGTTCCATGGCAGTCTTGTCCTCTTTAGTTCTAAGCCTATTACATCACCTTCTTTCTTCCTCTTCTTGTTCGCTATCTTTAGTAGGTATGACAATGTCCACTCTAGTTGCAAAGTCCACAGATTCATGAGAATCAATGTATTCTTCACTATCAGTAATCTGAATTTTCCCACTATCTTCCACTGAAGACATATAGAAATAGTTGGGATCTATATACCTTCACATACGAAGACATGAAAGATTTGCTTTACTTCAGGTCCTAAGGTTGTATTTTATAAGCACACCAGTTAACTTGATCCTATAATTGATAAGATACAAAACATTAGTTGTTCACAAGGTCCATGAACTGATGGCACAAGAACCATCGCTATGCTAGTAATACATATGAGTACGTGGAAAAAACATATCAATAAGCTAATAATAACAAGATATAATTAGATCGATCAGATTAACATATCTCTAGTTATGCAAGTTCATCGGCTAATTTAGTTGGTTAATTAATACAACAATAACTCATTAGATCACAACATTAATTCTACGAGTAACGAAGTTTAGATTGGAAAAGGTAAGAAGATAACTCATCAGCTAAAACTCATATCGCTAATTAAGTCGACACAATGAATACACACTAGCCGATATCAAGCATATATAGTTAACAAATTTAAGGGGTGTTTGGTTTGAGGGACTAAATTTTAGTCCCTGTCACATCGGATGTTTAGATACTATTTTAGAGTATTAAATGTAGACTATTTATAAAACTCATTCATAATCGGTGGATTATTTGCGAGACGAGTTTAATGAGCCTAATTACGTCATGATTTAACAATATGATGCGATAGTAAACATTTGCTAATCATGAATTAATTAGGCTTAATAAATTCGTCTCGCAAATTATCCTCCGATTCTACAATTGTTTTTATAATTAGTTTATTTTTAGTCCTTTAATTTGATGTCCAAACATTAGATGTGACATGGACTAAATTTTAGTCCATGGAACCAAACACCCCCTAAGTAAGGTAAGAAGATAACTCATTAGCTAAAACTCTAATGAAATATTAATCTAATCTCTTTTGCCTAAACAAGATTTATATCATTAACATTGATCCAATAGATCGGATTGAATCGAGACAGTACTAGATTAATACCAATGATATAACATTATCTAGCTGATAGACATCAGGTTAATGTGATTGACACACTAGATCTAATCTAAACATGAAGAATAATACAAGTAAGATTAGAACTAACACATGCAATCTAACTTAACCGATAATGTTATGATTAAACACATGCAATCTACCATAAAATTATCCATGCTCTTCGTTAAAGATTGGACTTAATTAACTCTGAGAAAGGATTCATCAAAGTTCTACATAATTGAAAGGAGACGATGCACCGAAGATATATTTGATTATGAGATAACTTACTAGATCCCTAGGTGTATATATTTACACACATGGCCCATACAAAATCTTACCCAAATAGTAGTAAGTGTTGGGATTTAAAAAATAACCCACACGAAATTTACATGTTACCTATTATCTAGGCTATGATGACAAAAATAAATCATGATACAAAAACAAGAGCAATGCGGTGAACCAAGTGCCGGCGCTCGAGGTCAATCAATCTAGGTACACCCTCTTCCCATCAGTCGTCCTTGTCGCCATTCGCGCGTGTACAGGAGTAGCATGGTTAGGGTTACAAGCAGATGCTCAGATTGAAATGGGGTTTGAAATGCTTGATTTTTTTTGTTCTGCCGTCCCCGTTCCCATTCGAGCGTGCATATCTGCATTATACTTAGGCTTAGAAGTAGTAGCTCGATTTGCTATGTTAGGGTTAAAACATTGTGTAGTTAGGGTTAGAAACAGTAGCTTGGTTTTTCATGATAGGGTAAAAATGGTGTGTTTTCCATTCTTGTATGTATGGATGTAATTTGTTGATTTGCTAAATAATTTAGGAACCGGTTGTTCGGGTTAAAGATTTCATGCCCGACAATCGTTCAAACTAATTCCGGCAGTAGAAAAACTGTTGCTGCCGAAAAATTCTTCAAATGGGAGATGGAGCTAGGCAACATTACACTACATATGCTTACATCTAGTATAAGAAAGGAATTGAAATTCTCAAGCGCTGAATATTTTTTTTTTGGGTTTTCGACAAAAAATTGGGTGAAGATGTAAATGTTCGTAGTGAGAAACACATGGGCGAACTAATTGAAACATACACAACAGAGATGAGGTGTGAAATAGTTGTTGGAGTATTTGATAGTATAGATTTCGAGATTGATATTGATGCATTATTTACCATTTTAGTTGTGCATCCACCTAGGGATCCACCTAGTGAGGCAGCTAACAATACACCTAATGAGGCACTTGTGGGTAATAATCCACCTATTGAGGCAGCTACCAATCCACCTACTAAGGCACCTATGGGTAACAATCCACCTGGTGAAACACCTTTTCCTGATATATTTGATCCCGTGGAGGATTATGTGGGGGTTAATGATGAGTTCATATACTTATGAGTGCCCACTGACCCACAAGTTGGAGTAGATGAACCATGCTCACAAGATGACCCATCCAATAGAGATACTGAACCAGGCCCACAAGATGGCTCATCTAGTGTTCATAATGAACAAGAGGTTGATGATACAGATCCCGAAGCCCCCAATATCCAACATGACCCAAATAACCCATCAATTATGAAGGGAACACTATTTCCTGATATCAAGGCATTTATAAAAGCCATAAGACATCATGCAATTGTGGTAGGGTTTGAGTTTACAAAGATCAAAACAGATCCATCAAGGTTCATTGTTAGATGTGCACATACCACCTGCCCATGGAGGATCCATGCTTCTAGGCTTGCTGGAAGCACTACAATTATGGTATATGTTAGGTTTTATTTAATTATGTTGATTTCTTATCAAATATTTTGTAGTTTTAATTCAATTATTGATACTTGTAGATTAAAGTGCTATCTGCTGCACACATATGTATAACAGTAAAGCTAGTGGAAGGAAAGATGACAAATAAAAGTTGGGTGGTGTGACACCCCAAATTTTCAAAGAAATAAAAATATTATTTAATCCAATTTCCTGAAATTTATTATTTTGGAAATACCTTTAAATGCCCTCCTTCACCATTTTGAACTACAACCTAGATGAAATGGCCAAACTAGGAGCTGAAAATTTTTATGTATGATCCAAAGGCCAAGATATATTTTTGAGAATTTTTACAAATTTTTATCGACCTTGGAAGTAGCCCTATTATATTAAACCAATTTCTGCAATTATTTTTAATTAGAAAACATTTTAAACAGTAATGGGCCTCCCCCTCCCTTTCTCTCTCTCCCGGTCGGCCCAGCCCGTTACCCTCGCCCGCCTCGGACTGACAGCCCGACCCCACCCGTCAGTGAGCCCCTCACCCTCGCGCGCGCGCCCGACACCTCGGCCCCACCTGTCGGCGCCAACCGACCCCCTCTCGTGCCTGAGCCCGACCCCACCCGTCAACCGCCACACTCACTCACTCGCACCCGCTGGCATGTGGCCCCCACCTGTCGGATCCGTCTTCCCCACGAGATCCGCCCCCAAATCCCCCCTCGCCGGCCGACGCCATAACGCGCCTCGGATCCGCTGCCCCCGACCCCTTCTCCCCGAATTGAGCCCGCCATTACTTTGCCCGATCCCTGGCGACCGTTTCCCCCTCTTCAATTCCGATCGATTCGTGTCCAGGTTCGTTGAACCCTTTCAACCAAGCTCGCCGGTGTTTAAAAACACGTTTACTCACAGCCACCGTTAATTACGCCCCCTCTGCCCCCGCCGGTGACCCTATTTAAACCCCCTGGTGCCCCGCATCCACCCCTCACTCGCAATTGCGCCAGATCCGAACCCAACGCCCGTGACGCTCACTTAAACACCTCACCGCCGCCTTCACTCCAGCCACCGCTCGCCGTCGCCGGAGTCCCCCTCCGTCCTCGCCGACCGCACCGCTGCGACCTCAAGGACCTCGCCGACCTTGACCACCGCTCCGTCGTCAACGAACCTCGCTGGAACGCCATTGCCGGCGAGGACCCGAACCTCCTCGCCGCCTCCACTCATCGCCGGCCACGCTCCATCGACCGTTCGCCTCGCCGATGGTACCCTCGTGATCCCCGTAGTGTCCTCTTTCCGTTTTAGGCCTTAGGTACGATCGCCGTCGCTCGCCGTGGCCCCTGGCCCTCTCGCCGTCGCCGGAGAAGACGACCGACACGGGTCGAGTACCCGTGCCGTGTCGGATTTAATCCCGACCGTGCGATCGCGATCGGACGACTCGGATTATAACATGCGTTCGGTTTAATCTGGTTCGTCGGATCATAGTGAAGGGGTACGTTTTTATCTCGTGCGTCCATCAGTATTTAAAACCCGCACTTGATCTGAGCCGCACGATGTGTACCGGTTCAATGTTTTAATCTGAGCCGTCCACGTCACTTTAACTCCCCCGCCTCGCCCTCGCGCGTTGGATCTGGATCCAACGGTCCAGATTGGGCCGGACCACGCGCACAGTGCGCGGGTTCACCGTGGGCCTGGCTCACCGTGGACCCGAGGGGATTTTAAATTTAAAATAAATTCCAGAAACTGTTTTAAACTTGTAAAATTCATATATGGCGCATTTTAACTTCAAAAATTACCATTCCAATTTCAGAAAATTTGTAATATTATTCTCTACATGTTCATACAATAAAAACAGTAGGTTTACTTTGGACTTTTCATGTTTATTTTAATAGGTATTCAAATGCCCTTAGGGTAAAAATGTAAATTCAATTATTTAAATTTCAGTAAAGTTTATATTTATTCCTTTCCTGTTAATACAATGAAACCACTAGGTTTTCTCTGAACCATTTATTTCAAATTAAATAGAAAACTTAAAAGGAGATTTTTCACAATTCAAAACCCCTTATAAAAAGGACAATAATCCCTTTTAGTTAATTTTAAAATTATTTATAAAATAAGTTTCAGCAACTAAACAACTTGGTCTTCTTTAATTTGGACCAATCAAAACCTATGTGCTTGTTGTGTGATTTTATATTGTTTAATCGGATGTTGTATTTGTTTTGTTCTACTTTATTTATATTGGAAAGACTACACCGCTGCCGAGGAACCGTAATACTTCCCGGAAGTCCCTCCCTCGCCTTTCGCTGAACAAGGCAAGTCACCAAACCAATCTTTTGAGCATATTGAACCCATGTTTTATTAAACTATCGCTAAAACACATAGACTATACATGCATTAGTCCAACGAAAACCCTTACAGTATATTTATTTAGGATCCCCCGACCTTGATGTGCAACCCAAGCCATGCTATCTCGCCTAATCTCCTTGTCACCATATGATTAGTGTTATTATCTAGTGTCCAATGTATTGACACGATCGCTATAGGATAAAAAAATGAGTCGTAGCAAGATGGTTCTACTATATGATCCCCGTTACTTCTTATCCTTGGAATTCTATCGGTGATGAGATGTGGTTGTGAGTGAATGCATGGTGGGTTCCAGGTGCAAGCTAGGGCATTGGTCGGTAGCACCCGAAGCACTATAAGGACCGGTCTGCGGGATCCGTTGCAATACACTTCCATACTAACCACAAGTCTAATGGGTAAGTCCTAACTAAGGTATGGAGTGTTCCAAACCGAGGCCACCTTTTGGAGATGGTCAAGCAGCACCTGTAGGTGGCTTGTACCGACGTAGCGCAAAAGGGGGTGCGACGTTAGCCGGGATGCGGCCCGGCGCGCCGGCGAAACCTAGAGCGGGTGGTTATCGCTTGGAGCATTTCATGCTGAGGTTTTGGCAATGTTTTTCCAACAGTTGAGCATAGATAATGCATGAGGCATTTATATGGTAATTTCATCAAGCATTTTCAAGGAGATGTCTTCACGCAACATTTATATCCAACAGTTAGATGCTACACAAAGAGCTAGTTCATAAGGCATCTAGGGAAAATTTATGAGCACTGTCCTGGGGCCATAGATTACCTTAAGAGCCATCATAATAGGATTTGGTACAAATGTGGCTTCTGAGAGCTAAGCAAGTGTGATTACCTAACAAACAATGTGTCAAAGATCTTCAACAACCAAGTCAAGAACTTGAGGGGCCTGCTACTTGTTAGCGTACTTTTTGGTCACACACTAATACACACGTGGCCTAGGAGATCTTCTTGACTCCAGTCCAGGCCCTATGTCTTAGAAAAGGGGTTTAGTACATGCTAATCAGTTTGATACTACAACTGATAAGGGGTCAAGAAAGATAAACGTTAGTAGCATAGCCGATCGGCAGGCAAGCCGATGACTATGGCATAATAGATAAACCCATGACCCAGCGCGTCGATCATCCGGACGGCCGATAGCCCAAGTTGGCCCAATCGAGCGAGTGTGCCATCAGCCGATGTGAAAGACAGAATATGCATATAGGCCGATGTGCACCCTTCGATGGTGAAAATGATACGGAGATGAATTAAAAATAACCTATTAGCTTGTACTCTGATAGAAATAAATAAAGCATGCCAGATAGAAGATCTATATCATAGAAATCATCACAATAACTAGATCAAACCTAACCGAGATAGTAGCTAGTCACAATGATCTAAATAATATATCAATGAATCGGGCAAACACTATTTAGATGAACAGTATACGACATGAAAAAGATACAATAGCAAGAGATGTTAGACTTAACCGATGAAGCCTCAGTCTATCAGACCTAGATCACTTCAATCTAAGAGATCAAACCAAACTGATGCAGCCTTAGACCTAGCCAAATACACTGAGAATAACCGGCGACCGTGCTGTTTCACCGTTCTCCTTAAGAGATCAGACTGAACCGATGCAGCCATGAGGGTACTAACCTAGTTGGCACAGACGTTGGGGGTGGCAGGACTCACCTCTTCGCCGGAGATCAATATGATGCAGCACAGTTCTGAGCGCCCGAGTCTCGTCGGATAACCTTGGGGCTCAAGGGTGGCGATGCGTCGAATGATTGATTGAACGAGAGTTAACCAATCTAACCTAAGGGATACATATTTATAGTCCATAGACTTGCCATCCAAGTAACTTATCCAATCGATTCCGGATGAATCTGTAACCATCTTCTACTCTTATCTCCATCGGCTCCCCTTTCGATCATGCAGCTGTTTGCATACGGACTCCTTTGACTTTCTTTGATTGGATCTTTCTTGACCTTCGGTTGACCATACAACAACCCGTAGTGGGCTTTTGGGCTTTACCAAATCTTGGCGTCAACACATACCCCCAGTTTCAAAGTGCTCAGGGATAACTGATGCTTCGAAATTATCAGTCATAATCACTCCCTGCCAACATGTCCTTTCAAATGTCCTCTCCAATTTATTTCCCATAGCTGAAACCCTTCATCTTCTGATGCTTGCAAGGCGTTGGCTCCACTTTATCTTATTCCTTGTACCTTTATTCTTTCTTTGGCCATGAATGGCTATGATGGATGTCACCTAGTATGACTCATCTACTTTTCTGTGGTGGCGTCGGACCAGGCTTCATCCCACACAGTTTTGCACTAGCGTTCTTCAAAATCAAGAGTATTGTTTCTCCCTAACCTAGAAATGATTTTGGCCTATTTAAAAACATACTCATGATTACCTTTATGCTGAACGTTTGGAATGACCCCACCAAATCGGTCGGGATCACTTTGACTCGACTGTCGAGAAACTGCTTCCCACCCTATAAGAACTGCCGAGCACTTCTCCTTTCTGTTTACACCTTTCGCACAACGCTTCCTTCTCCTAGAGCTTAGCACTATCCTGTGTCCCATGCGCTCATCGTCTTCTCCCCTGGTCTAATTCCCCGACAACCTCTAATGGCAACCATTGACTCCGTTCCTGAGGTAAGTCTTAGGCTCGTTTATTCTTTGTTTCCGATTTCTTGCCAATCTTTCTTGGTTTTTCTGCCTCCTCTTATTACTTTTACCCTCTTCTTTTATGCAGAATTTAAAAAACCAAATCTTGATTCCTCTAGCCAAATACCTATCATGTTTCTTTCTAGGGCTGAATGACGATCCTGATCCCACTGATTTCATCAATGTCGAAACCCAGTGCATTCCCTTCAAACACTTGAAAATTCTCCTCTTGATAGCAAAAAATGGCATTAAATGGTTAAGATTGTCAAAATACCAATTTTGGTAATTTGGGCCAAAAATACACATGTCCTAGATCAGGCTGAAAGCCTACAAGGCCGACGGCCCTGTTGATAGCAAAAAATGGCATCAATGGCTGAGATTGTCGAAATATCAATTTTAGTAATTTGGGCCGAAAATACACATGTCTAGGGTCAGGCCGAAGCCCTACAGGGCCGAAGGTCCATTGGGCCATGGGATCCGAAAGCCTCTGGCCAGCCCACGGTCTTCGGCCAAGAAGCCTTCAGAGGCCCACGCCACCGAAGCTTTGGCCCGAGGAGCAGGCTTCGACGGGCCTAGCCGAAGCCCACTTCGGCAGAGACAGAGTTGGATACAATTCCGGCTAAGTTTTTATCTCTATCCAAGCCGAATTATAGCAGATTAGATCATAAGTTTGGCCCCTATAAATAATGAGGCGAGGCCAGCTTAGAGGCCCCCAACACAAATCAAACACAAAGCCCTAGCTTTGATCACATTTATTTACCTTTACTTTTCTATACCTCTTCGTGGGTTTGCCTGGAAGCCCTCCGTCGGCCACTTCAGAACAGTGGTAATCCTTGTTACTTCGCTTGTGAAGTATCCGTTAATCTACATAATAGATTGCTATCGCCTTATTAATTCGCCTGTGAAGTATCCGCTAATCTGCGTAACAGATTGCTACCTTCGCTACTAGTGCAACACTTAGCAGAATTCGGTCCTCAGGCCAAATTAGTACGTCGAATCCTCTTTGTTGCAGGTTTCCATGTTTGGAGCTACTTCGTCGGTTTCAGAGGTTGCCAGAACACCCTTCGGTGAGACTGCTGCTTCGACCGCACGCTTCACCAGCACACTTTGTCACGACAGGCTTCGCCACGCCCGCACTCCGCTCTGGGCAAAGTCACGCCCGTGCGCGGCACTCGATTCGTTAATCTGTATCTTGCCGTACCGGAGACTTCACGCCGAACCCCACCATTGGGAGGTGATCGTTGCGTCAGGATCTGTTCGGAGTTCATCTTCGACCAGATCAGTTCGAACGCCGAAGGTACCCTTCGGCGGGATACTTCGCACCCAACACCGAAGGTATACTTCGGCGACCCCCTTCGCACCATAATTCGAAGCAGACAGGCTCCGACCGGTTTGCTGATTTTATTTTGTTTAATATATTTCTTTCGGCTAATTGAGTTATTTTGTATGATCTGATTGCCTGGCGACTCCACCCCCCTTACCACGGATAAGGGTAGTCGGAACACGACGTCGGTGTTGTGTTACGCTTAGGCCTGTCCCTAAGTATCCACACACTTTTGGATCATCAAACTAACCCAAGTGCAGGGGCACGTTTTCGTGCCAACATGACGAGTACGTCTACAACGGCCACTGGTGCATCTACATCGACTACTACGTCTACGCCACCGATGGACACCATAGGAGGCGCGGATATCGACAACCGCAACATCCTAACACCTACGCTTGAAGATATCCCCGCAGAAGACTGAGCAGAGATCGAGGCAAAGTTGAAGGCACTCCAAGACGTGATGCTTGGGGGCTACGTTAAGACACACGTAGGCTTCATCAAGTGTGACATCGTCACCCCGACCTCGCTCAGGTCCAGGTAACACCTGTATCGCCTCGATTATCTTCTTTAGAGATTGAGCAAAAAATAGCCGCATCAGTAGATTAGGACGTTAGCACTTCGCTAGCCAACCATTTAGATTCGGCAGTCAGCTCCCAAGTAGAGGCAACTCTTAGAAGGTTCAACTTTACTGAGGCCATACCCCCGGTCCCTATTGCTAGTGCACCTCCAGTAAACCATATGTACGGCAGAACTGGCAGCAGCACTAACACGACAGTGATGTCTCCAGCCTCAACACTTATGGCCGAGACTAATCATTGTATTTACGACCAAACTAACACTACGTACCATGCACCACCACCTGCACCGGTACCTACGCTGCCCACACCACATGCGTAGACACCTAGACATGATCACACCATACAGATAGCGCGTAGGGAAGAGGCCCATGACCGACACGCCGATGTCCCACCGCATGTCGCGCCCCCGCATAAGAGGCGCGCGCAGGCGACATGCCAAGATGACATAGAGGAGCTGGTCCGCGCACTATTTAGAGAGTGTGTCGGCTTCATGCACAAGGGACGGGTTAGGGTTTACCGTAAGCCATACCCCGACCATCTCGATACAATACCCTACCCTCACAGCTATAGAATCCCTGAATTCACTAAGTTCGACGGCGAGGGTAGCAAAACCACACTAGAGCATGTTAGTCAATTTTTGGCACAATGTGGAGAAGTTAGCGGGATAGATGCTCTAAAAGTTAGACTATTTTCTCTCTCGCTATCCGGCACCACTTTCACTTGGTTTTCGGCGCTCCCGCCAAACTCCGTTCAGACGTGGGATGATTTAGAGCGGAAGTTCCATGATTATTTTTACACGGGCGAGATAGAACTTAGGCTTTCGCACTTGACATCGGTTAGATAGAAATCTAACGAGAACGCCTCTAAATACATCAAGCGTTTTAGGGATACTAGAAACCGATGTTTTAGCCTTAATATTTAAGAAAGGGACTTGGCAGAACTAGCTTTTAATGGGTTGCGTTCTGAGATTAAAGAAAGGTTAGAAAACCATAACTTCTTAGAAGTTAGCCAAGTTTTACAACAGGCTCTGGTCTAAGAAGGCCGAACCAAAGATAAAAAGTTCATTAAGACATTTAACAAGCCTAGGGCTGAAATCCACATCATGGAACACTCCAACGAGGAGGAGTCAGAAGAGGAGGATTCAACCGACATGTACGCAGCCGAATGGGTGTGGAACGCTAAGAGTAAACCTATCACTTGCTCCGAATTACGACCATCTCCCACCAGGAATCGGCCTAGTGATGTCAAGTACTCATTCGATATAACTAAGTGTGATAAAATATTCGATTTTCTCTTGAAGAACTAGCTTCTCAGGTTGCCTAAAGGTCAAGTCATCCCATTTGCCGATGAGTTGAAAAAGCATCCATACTATAAGTGGCATGATTCGCACTCACATAACACTAACGTCTGCAATGTTTTTCGACGGCAGGTCCAATCGGCCATAGAAGAAGGACGATTGAAGATAGACGATAATCCAAAGATGAAGCTGGACAAAGATCCTTTTCCCATAAACACCGTCGACCTCGGCGAGAAGAAGATATTGATTCAGCCAGATCAGGCCGAGTCGGCTAAGGGGAAGGATGTAATCGTTGGAGAGCCGCGCACTCGCACTGTCATACCAAAGAACCCCGAGGTAGGAGTGTGGAAACAGAACATTAACACCCTTTTGGCTAAGGCTCACAAGAGGCCGAAGGTAACGTACAATATACTGCTAAACAAGCATCAAAGAAAAGCGAAGGAAGCAGGTCCTCACACTAAAAAACTAAGGCAGCCGAAGGGTCCAAGACTCTCGGAGGGTAGCTTTGGACCGAAGCAGCCAAACCCTCTGCACGGCGGCTTCGGGCCATGGTGGCCTGACACTCCGCACGGTGGCTTCGAGCCTCAATGGCCGAATCCCCCGTACAGTAACTTCGCCCCCAATGGCCGAACTCCGCACCGTTTTGGACTTCCCCGACAGGAGGCTTCGGCCCACATTGGCCGAACGTGCCCCCGGACTGGCAGGACCCTTCGTTGATATGGTCTGAGACGCCCGGGTAACGGGTTAGGCTCAAAGTGGGCGAGGCCACTGGAGCCGCCGATGCCTTCGCCGTACAACTGGGCAGGAACCCCGTGGGCTCCATACATATCCAGGTCAGAGTACCCTCCGCAACTTAACACTATGCCTGGTTTTCCTTCGGAGTATTATGGATGGCAGGGACAAACAGACGCAGTGGAGGGGGTTATCGTCCACAGACTATCCATGGTACCTCCGAATCGGACCATGCAGAGCGAAGCCGAAGAGTGCAGGTGCGAGGAGATCGAGGAAAGGGAGTCCGAAGCTATCACCATCAGAGTAGGGTCTCAGGAAGTCCCAATCCTGGAGGCTTTGTCGCCGAAGTCTGATGGAGGTGAGTCCCATGCTTTGGCCGGGGTCCGCACCGGAGCCTGGTTCGATCGGTTGAACAAGGCCGGTCCATCTGTTGGGGTTCGCGGCAAAGGCCCCTCCAAGAGTAGGGTGCACAAGGCCGAAGGGTGCAGTACCACTTCAGCCAGAGTTGACAGGAGCGGGGCAGTAGCACCCAACACCAAGCCGCAACCATCTTGGGCACCTCCAGGCATGTCCAAATCACAGAAGAGACATCTACAATGACTACGGGCACAGGAGATGCGCGAGAAGAAAGCCGAGGATGAGCGCGATGCTATCTTCGAGGAAATCTGCCCTCGGCCAACTATAAGATATGTATGGAGGATGAAGACGGTTGAGATAACCAACCCGGCTCCTAGTCCGAGAAACAACGACGATGATTACTCGCCCGTCTACGAGGGGCCCGCACACCAGGCGATGGACATCAACATCGTCACACTGCCCGCCGAGTTCACTCTGCCGCAGGACGAGGCCGAAGTCGCTCAATTGAACCTCGGCCCGCACAATGCCATCTTTGAGAAACTCGAGGACTTGGCTCGCCATATGAAACCCCTCTACATCAGAGGTCACATTGATGGAAAGCCGATTTCCCGAATGCTCATCGATGGCTGCGCCACTGTTAACTTAATGCCTTACTCGTTATTGAAGAAACTTGGTAGGGGCGAGGACGATCTGAAGAAGACTAACTTGATGCTCAATGGCTTCAATGGCGAGAGCTCTAAGGCCAAGGGCGTACTCTCCATGGAGTTGACGGTGGGCAACAAGACATTGCCAACAACATTTTTCGTCGTCGATGTACAAGGTAACTACAGCGTGCTGCTCGGGCGTGACTGGATTCATGTGAACTGTTGCATTCCTTCTACTCTACACTAGTGACTGATGCAGTGGGACGGTGATGAGGTAGAGGTTATTCCCACGGATACTTCGGCCCAGGTAGCATTGGCCGATGTATTGGTTGACGCTGTTCATAACAAAGTAGAGTGTCTGTCAGGTAGGGATCTTTTAGATTAGGATTTTGTTAGCGTATCCGGAGGGCGTTTTGTACCAGTGTCTGTAAAGCCGGCTGGTGTAGCATGGCTATTTTTGTATTAATAGTCATGTCTAGCAAGAGTAATCTAGATTGGCTAAAGTCTCGTGTGGAGCAGTATCGGTCCAATAAAGACGGTATTGCCGAGGCCATTGGGGACTTTAGCAAAGAGAAATTAGGACAAGGTTTTGCGTCGGCCGATCCCTTGGAGGAAGTTGACATAGGTAATGGTAGCATCTCGAGGCCGACTTTTGTAAACCAACATTCATAGTCTGGTGAAAGGGACGAAGTAATAAAGTTACTTCGGTCGTACATCGATTGTTTCGCATGGGAGTATAGCGAGATGCCGGGACTAAGCCGCGAGCTCGTGGAGCATCGACTACCTATCAAGTCTAGATTTAGGCCTTATAAACAACCTCCTCATCACTTTAACTCAGCCGTCTATGACCGAGTTAAAGAAGAAGTAGAGTGACTGCTCAAGGCTGAATTTATTAGGCCACGCAGGTATGCGGAATGGGTTGCTAACATTGTGCCTGTAGAGAAGAAAGGGAGCAGCAAGATACAGGTATGTATTGATTTCAGAGATCTGAATAGAGCCACTCCGAAAGACGAGTATCCAATGCCGATAGCCGACATGCTAATCAACGATGCTTCAGGACACAAGGCACTGAGTTTTCTTGATGGCAATGCTGGTTATAATCATATCTTTATGGCCGAAGAGGACGTCTACAAGACTGCCTTTCAATGCCGTAGTTTTGTCGGTTTATTCGAGTGGGTCGTCATGACTTTTGGTTTGAAGAATGCTTGCGCCACGTATCAGCGCACTATGAACTTAATCTTTCATGACTTGCTAGGGGTTATGTTAGAAGTTTACATCGATGATGTTGTCGTCAAATTGGACGCTATGGGAAACCATTTAGCTGATTTGAAGGTTGCTTTTGATAGAATGCGATAGTATGGTTTGAAAATGAACCCACTCAAGTGTGCTTTTGGTGTGTCGGTGGGTAAGTTCTTAGGTTTCATGATTCACGAGAGAGGCATAGAAATTGATCCTAAGAGGGTTGAGAAGATTAGAAACATTGCAGCGCCGACGTGCAAAAGAGATGTACAGAAGTTGCTAGGCAAGATGAACGATTTGCGTCACTTTATATCCAACTTGTCCGGCAAGATTGATGTCTTTGTCCCCATACTCCGGCTAAAGATCGAAGCTGGGTTCACTTGGGGGCAAGCCAGCAAAGTGCCTTTGAGAAAATCAAGGAGTTCTTGTCATCACCGCCTGTGGTGAGAGCACCCAAAGCCGGGATTCCGTTTCGGCTATACATCGCTGCTGAAGATAGCGTAATCGGGGCCATGCTAACCCAGGAGGTAGAGAGAAAAGAGTACATCATCATGTTCTTGAGCCACCACCTGCTGGATGCCAAAACTAGGTACGCGTTTATGGAACATTTGTGTTTATCACTTTACTACGCGTGCACCAAATTACGCCATTATCTTCTCCCTACTACATGTGTTGTCGTTTGCCAAACCGATGTTATAAAGCACATGTTATAGAAGCCGATTCTAAGTGGAAGAATCGGAAAATGGGCTTACGCGTTGATTGAGTATGATTTGGCCTACGAACCCCTGAGAGCGATGAAAGGCCAAATCGTAGCCAACTTTATAGCTGCTCACCACATAGATGTCAGCTGGAGTGACAATATTGCTCTAGTTGAGGTAGTTCCATGGAAACTTTATTTTGATGGTTCGGCTTGCAAGAGTGGCCAAGGTATTGGAGTGGTTCTCATATCACCTAATGGAATGCACTTTGAGACTTCGGCCCATCTAGAATTTCCTTCCAACTACCCATTAGTCTAAGCATCCAACTACCCACCTGTGTTTATCCTTGGGCAAGGGCGCCGCCTGTCGGCCTTGGGCCAAGATGTCCATCGATGTCTTGGCCTGCTGGTTCAAGGCTTTTTACTGCGGCTTTGTAAGTGACTCCGTAGTGTGGTAGGCCTATGAGTCTTTACCCGATTACGAATATCCTCACCCATTGTCCCTGGCCGATGTGCCAGTGACACTTGAGAGCAATGCTGTCTTCCTTGCTTGTATCTCCACTTGTCTCCTTCCTACTAATTTCACATCTCCTTCGCGCAAACCATCAGATGAATTTTACCATCCGACGGTTTGTGCTCGACAACTTGGATTTGGCCAACTACCGATTGTTCTTTTCTTCGTTGGTCGGATCTAGGTTCGTGGCGAAGTCATGAGTCGCGTGGAGTTCGATCGGCTGTTTTCCATGTCTGATGCCATCCCTCTCGGGGAGTTCCCTTTGTGGGTTGCGTGCAGGGTGGCATCAGTCTCCTTCAAGAGGTGGTGGTTTGAGACTAGTCAGCATGTCCTCAACCCCCGTACCCAATGCTTTTGCCTCTCACTAGATCCATCGTTTACTAACATCGATCCCAAGGTTAGCTCCGGTTCTCGCAGCTTGGTTCGCTTTAGTTTTGGTCCCTCTTGTGCTCCCTCTAACTTTTCTTTTGCAGGAGGACGACATCGACGCTCCGTTAGTGAGCCAAAGCGGTAGGCCGATCCATTATGGGTTACCATTTGCTACTACCAATCTAGGCAGTAGAGCCCCTACCCCTTTGGAGTGGCTTGCCAAGAAGCGAGTCAAGACTCCGTTACGTAAATGCAAAGTACCAATCGCAACAACGCAACGCTCCACTAGGACCCGTACTACCCAGGTATTCATCTTGGCCTTGCAAATCTTCACATCCTTCCTATGATTTCTCCATCCCTTATTTGGTGACACCCTTCATTCCTCAATTGACGTCGCCTGCGTCCCTAGCTGCGGGAGAATCCATTGTCGCTGGTGTTCTCCCATTGGCACCAATATGTATTACTTCATTGTGTGGTACTTGTTTTGCTCTTTTCACCACTTATTGACTTTTCATTCTTTCTTCTAGCTCCTTCTGATCGTGGCACTCGCTCACATGGCATCAGATTGCACGTCAAGTGACTCGGCCGGTGCTCAGCTGACTCCAACTGCCAGGGATACAGCCGTGGATCCTGCCACTGGGGCCAACACTCGAGGGTGTATAACCGCTGACCCTGTCACATCGGCCAACGCTGCTGTTGAGACCGCACCAGTTGGGGCCGATGCATCGGGAGGAGAGTCTTTGGACGTCGGGGTTGATGCCGAGGTTCCCCAAGTTAACGTCTTTTTGTGAGTAAGTGCTTTGTCTTATTCTCTTCGTATTACTCACACCGGCCTTGAATGCAGCGGATGTCGGCCGCTACGGGTTTGACTACCCCCCAAGGAGGCACTGTAGAAGGTGACTCTCGCTCCCCTCCTGCGGCCGCAGATGATGATGAGACCCTTCCCGCTGATGGTTCTCCACGACCGGCGTCCTCCGTTGACTCTGCTAATGTGAGTCTCTTCTTCTTTTTGTGGTCATCACACCCCCTGAATGTTCCTAACCCCTTTTCTTTAGTCTCTTTCCTTACAGTTTCCCTTCAACCTTGGCTCCTATCTCGAGGCCAATGATAAAGTTGAGGACACCCCCACACCGACTGCCCTTCCACTCCCCTCGAAAGTAAGGAAAGTTTTGTGGGACATGCTATGCAGTTTGGAAGACCCCGTGGAAGTCCTGGTCAATGACTTAGGGTCGATACGCGGATGTCTCAATGATATTTTGAACTTCCTTCCTCTAGGGCTAGTGGATGTCCTTACGTCGGCCGCCCACTTGGAGTTTCACCGGTCGGCCATGCAATGGGCACTACGTTAGATGGCCGACCATGTCAATCATGCGTCTCAACGGGCAGAGATCGAGACCCTTAATACAGCGGCATTAGCCTAGGGCACTCTCCTAGACCATCTCCAGGGTGAGTCATCGGTTGTTCCACGTAAGTTGGACTCACATCGGTCAGAAGAAGCTGTCCTGACTGCCCGATTGGAGAATATACAGGCAGAAATCACCGTCTAGGAGGGTTCCCTAGTCTCTCTCCCGAATCGGATTGAAGCCCAGAAGCGCCAGCTCAGCGATGCGGTTCGTCTTGCGCAGCGTCAGTGTCGAGCCCATCGAGATGTTCTTGGTTCAGATGCGGATGATCGTGTCATCCTCTAGAATGTTAACGCCATCCGGGTGGGGGCGATCGAGGGCATCAACCGTGTTTTTGCTTGAACCCTTCTCTTTTGAAACTTTGACTTTGTTTCTTAAACATTATATTCATCCTAGCGTGGTTGTCTTTTGATTTCTTTATGAATCTTCTTACTTGCATTGTTGGTCTAGGGGCGATGCCTCTGCATTGGCCATCTCAAGGCGACACCATGGATTATCGGTTGTGTACCTCATCCGAACAATTTAGGAGATGTCCTTTTAGGTGACCGTTCGGCCTTCCTAAATTTTCCGACGTAGTAGTCTTTAACTTATCCCTATTCCGCTGGGAATCTGGTTACCCGCGAAGACTGGCCTTAGCTAGTCCTCCAACCTGACGACCACATTGTCATGGCTTGCTGGTCGACGTGACCTTGGCCCATGTAGGTCCTTTGCTCCTCCATCATTTCCCCGATCGGCCTCTTCCTCTGGACATTGCTCGATATCCACCCCTCACAGTCGATTGATTTCTTCTTTGCATATATGCTGATCGTCGTTGTAGTGTGCACACACCATGTTGATTGGGAATGGTTGATCCCCGATGTTCATTGGTTTTTTCTCGTTATCAAACTTGATTCGTCCTTGCTCTACGGCCGATTGAATTTGCTGCCTGAAGACCTTACATTCGTTAGTATGATGCGATGGGGAATTGTGCCACTTGCAGTATTTCTTATTCTTTAGCTCTTCGGCAAGTGGTATTATGTGGCCAGGTGACAGGTGAATCTGCTTTTCCCTAAGCAACAAGTCGAATGTCTTATCGGCCTTGTTTATATCAAAGTCATACTTTTCTTCCTTCTCGGCCAATTTTATCCATGGGCATGTGACCTATTTCTTGTTCTTGGACCACTTGGCCATCTTGACTTCTGCATCATAGTCGCTGTCCTCGTCAAAGTCTGAGTGGTACACTTGAGTGTATGCAACCTTCTTCTGGTATTTGTCCTATCTGGCCTCTTAGAATCGACTCTCATGGGCCGATATCCTTTGTAGCAGTTGCAAGAGGCTTTCGAACTCCTACGATGAAAACTTCTCTCTGATAGGGCTCAAGAGTCCTTTAAACGCTAGCTCCGCCAACTGATTATCAGCGAGGTTCACGCTGTAGCATCTGCTTCGCACGTCTTGGAATCTTTATATATATTCTAGGACCGACTCACTCATCCTTTGTTTCATGGACATCAAGTCAGTCAGCTTCATCTCCTGGATGTCGGCAAAGTACTTGTGAAATTTCTTTTCTAGGTCTGCCCATCCTATGATGGAATCTGTCAACAGTGAAGAAAACCACGCGAAGGCCGATCCTGACAGGGATAACGGGAAAAGACGGACCTTCAGTGCTTCACCAGCCGATGCCTCCCCACACTAGGCGAGAAACTGACTAATGTGCTCGATTGTGGAGATCGAGTCTAGCCTTGAGAACTTGGTGTAATCCGGCACCTTGTACTGGTTTGTCAGCGGTACTCGATCAAACCACTTAGGATACAACCACCGGTACATGTATGTCTGCTCATTGGTCTTCAACCCGAATTGATCTTTGATGAGCTCTGTGATCCGGTTTACCCACTCATCTTCCTGTTGACCTGGTGACGGACATTGGGTAGGCATCGATGCCTGTTGGTACTGGTCCCGCCGAGCAGCATCATGTCTGTATTGCCCTGCATCGCTATAGGGCATTGTCCCGTAGTACACCGTCTGGTGGTATCTAGGAGGGATGATATCGAGTGCCCCCCTTGGCGGCATGAGGTCTGTTGGGGTCTCTTGCGATGTCGTACCTTATTTGCGGCATCCCTTGCCCTAGAATCCTTGGATCGGACACCGGGAGTGGTGCCTGTGCATTCTTATTGGCCCCACCTAGCATGCCCTGGGGAGGACTATGTAAGGGGGCCGATGGCTGGGTCATCTTGTCACCTTCATAACTGAGCGAAGAGTTTAGCTAGTGTAGCCTAATCGGCCCTTGTGGAAGTGACACCGACCGAGTGTGCTGCAGTAGTCTTAATGGGTCATTGGGGAGGTACGCCAAACCTTGCGGTGTCTCGCGAACCACTATGCCCCCAATGGCCTCCTTGACCAGTACTTGAATGGTCTTAGCCAATGTCCCTGATGGCTGACCAGCAATTGGCGGATCGCCTGATCGATGACTTCTTGCAGATTGGCCTAAGAATTCTCCATTGGCTGACCACCCTCTATGGTCAATTCTCCGTAGACTTGTAGGCATGATTTCTGGAACTCCTCCACGTGTTGCTGCTCCTTCGTCCTTTGTTCTTCAGATAGAGCATCCATGGAGATCGGGATGACATTCCCCTCGTCGATCTCGCCTGCCATGGCTGAGTTGTTGGAGACTGTCCAATTGAGCATGCCAAAAAGCCTGTTGGCGTACATTTTGGTCACACACTGATACACGCGTGGACTGGGAGATCTGCTTGACTCAAGTGTAGGTCCTATGACTTAGAAAAGGGGTTCAGAGTGTGCCAATCAGCTTGACCCTACAACTGATAAGGGATTGGGAAAGATAAACGTTAGTAGCATAGCCGATCGGCTGGCAAGTGGATGACTATGGCAGAAAAGATAAAACCATGAACCAGCACGCCGATTGGCCCGATAGGAAAGAGAGAATATGCATATAGGTTGATGTGCACCCTTCAACAGTGAACATGATATGGAGATGAATTAAAGATATCCAATCAGCTTGTACTCTGATAGAAATAAATAAAGCATGCCAGATAGCAGATCAATATCATGGAAATCATCACAATAACTAGATCGGACCTAATTGAGACAGTAGCTGGTTACAATGATCTAAACTATATATCAATGAATCAGGCAAACTTTATTTAGATGAACAGTATACGAATAGAAAAATATACAATAGCAAGAGATGTCAGACTTAACCGATGAAGCCTAAGACTATCAGACCTAGATCACTTCAATCTAAGAGATCAAACCTAACTGTTGCATCCTTATACCTAGCCAAATACACTGAGAACAACCGATGACCATGTTGTTTCACCGGACTCCTTTGATTTTCTTTGACTGAATCTTCCTTGACCTTCGGTAGACCATGTAGCAACTCGTAGTGGTCTTTTAGGCTTTACCAAATCTTGGCGTCAACACTACTGCATGAGGTTGTTGATGGCGTAAGAGAGCTAATAATGTAGAAAAGATTTCTCATGAGAAAGGTAGCACTTCAGATGGTGATAGACATACTACCTAATGTGCTCAAAGAACTCAACCAAGTAAGCAAAAATCTAAAAGTTGTCAAAGTGGCCAGAAGCTCAGATGATTGTGCAGAGGTCACCTTGGTGGATAAAACTAATAATACTACAAGGCACTCAGTTGACATCAAGGAGCATACATGCTCATGTAGAGTGTGGCAGTTAACTAGAAAATCTTGTAAGCATGCCCTGGCTTGGATCTGCTCTAATAGAGGCCTTGATATCGCCGGTAGCTAGGGTTCGTTGCGGGGGGACGAAGAAGAGGGGATTCGGTCGATTGCAGGGGATTCTGTGGGTATGTAACAGTTAGCGAGGGTAAGATGGGAAATACAGAAAATATGTGACTTGTAGGTGGGCCTGTACTGACGGTTGGCGTATAAAATGGCATGAGGACACCAGCAAGCAAATAATAATGACATATCGGCTATTAGCAAAATTATAGTGTATTTTTAGCAAAATGAAAAATAACGGTGGCATAGAAGCTATTGACCTAAGGCTCCATTTGGATCCCTGGTATTGAAAGAATTGAAATTCATTTCAAAATCTATTTTGAATTGAATTGTGTGGAATTCAATTGAAATCCAATATTTCTGTTTGGGCATTTCACAGAATTAAAATCTGAGAATTAATTCCAAAACATGTTTGGATGATCAAACCACGGAATCAATTCCATTATTAAAGAAAAAATTACTAGCTATAAATAAAGCTCCATAACATATTCACATAATCAAAAGATTTTCCACATAACATCAAGATCATCATATTCATTTTATGTTGGAATAAAACTCATCATAGAAACAACTCCACAAGCTAACATAACACGACAAATTTTTTGAAATAAGTCCACAAGCTAAGATAACATGAGTAGTTTCTGAAATAAGTCCACAAGCTAATTAAACATATTAAAAATTTTCACTTGTTGATATGTTTAAACAACCACTTTTTCCTAAGTCCCATGGGAAGAGATAGTAGTGCATTAAACTTGCGATCATCTAAAATTAGAAAATCATATGCATCTAGAAAAGCATCGTCATCTCCATCTAAGTCAGGTATAGCCTTCAAAGCAGCAACAACTTCTTCGGGTGGCACAATTTTGGGGTCTTGAGAAGAGTCATCTTTTAAGGCTGCAACAAGGCTATCTAATTTGTCCCCAAGAAAAGCAATACCATGATTATTCATTCGATGCCTCTTTCTTCTATCATTACCAACATTACTTGATATAAATGTATTAGAACTCGGATCCTTGTTTGAAAGATCCTCAACATCCATCTCTTTTGCATTCTAAGAAGGTGTCCTAGCAAATTCATCAGTAGCATGATCTTTACAATAAACAAGACTTATTGAATCCCAAAATTTGACAACTTTATAACGATAACAAGCAACATCTTGATTTTTCTGCAAAAATAAAATCAGATCAGTATCTTGATTTGTTAGGACAGAGCCATGGTATACATAGCACCATAAGTACTGAATAAAACAACAATACATTGCTAACAACATGCTACAATTCACAGGTAGATGAGAGAGCCAGTATGACAGACACAGATGTATCATTTGGCAAACAGAGTGAGAAATCAAGTGAGGTTCTCACTGTGGTTCCAGTTTTATGATGAGTGATCGACAAAGTTGGCTATGGTGATTGTTGGGTGCCTATGTATGGGTTGCATGGAGGTGTGTGTGTTTTGCTTGTCTCGTGTGTGTAGGGTTGAGATGCTTGTCAATTGTTGTTTGCAAGTTATCACGGTTAGATAGGGAGTCTAATGCCAGATGGTCGAGGATGCCAGTCAAAGTTGAAAGTGACCTCATATATACGCATGGAGACAAAGCAAGACATGGGATAACGATAGATCAAGATGAAGTGTTGATCAAGTCAGCAAAAGGGAAGCCAATACAAGTGACAAGGCGACTCGAGGGATCGAGAGCGGGAGATACTTGCTAGCAGTCGAGTTCGCGGACTGACGATACACGTCGAAGATATGGACGGCTTTGTCGGTTTTTGATGAAAACCATCTCTTCTCAAAATGTTTTTTAATTTCAAGAAATAGGAGTTTATTTTCATTTAGTAATTTAGATTAAGTGTAATCTTTTAATATTTTTCGGAATTGTTAAATTCTGAAAATATATTAAAAGAGTAGGGTCAATTTTGTAATAATTTAGGAGTAAACATTATTGTATTTTCAGAATTGGTAATTCTGAAAAATACATAATGGTCTTTAGGTAATTACTTAGAATTTTTACCCTAATGGCACTTTTGTAATTACCCTCATAGGTTTGCCTATAAAAGGGGGTCCTAGCCTAGGGGTGAGGGTTACAACTTTTAGAACAGGACACTAGCCTGAACTTTCCTCTTCAAATACAATGCACTAGCTTTGTTTTTTGGTATTTCATTCTCATGTTTCAGAATAGTTTTTACCACTAAAGTTTTGTTGCCAGATGAACTACAGTATGCGAAGGATTTTCCTGGTGTGTTTCTGTTCTGTTTCCTTCCTAATGTTCTATCTCGGCTATCTTTAATATTTGTTGTGGAAACGTATTTGCTTCACTTTTCTCTCCTATTTTTATACCTTGTGTGATGCAGCATCTTCCCGGATACAGTACATGGTAGTTTTTGTAGTGATTCATATCAAATGTTGAATCTCGTTTTTTATGATGAACAACCTTTGAGGTTGATGTGGATATAGACAAGGTTCAGATTTCTGGTTGGTTCTTAGTTGGAGTTTTCTTTGGATCATCTCTTTTCTGCCAAGAACAGTAGGTTTTGTCATGAACAATTTCTTAAGTCTCATGATTCATCTCATGTGCAGACATACTTTTTGAGGTGATCTGATGTCTTTTGGGGTTAGTTAGACTCATTGCTGTTGCTGAAAAGTTGGTGGAAGTACTGGGGTTCACCTACTCCTCTTGTACCATGAAAAGCACTTTTTCTAAAAAGCAACAGTAGTGTCTACTTATTGTCTGGAACATGTCTGAACAAACACTGCTTTTTTGTTGATTCCTATCCAACTACTTTATGTACTGACTTCTAGTTCATATCCTTTTTGTTCACCATTGTGCTAGTTCTGAATTGGTGTTTGTCTGAAACAACACAGTAAAGTATGAAACCTTTCAATTTCTAAAATTTATAGTTTAAACTTTACTGAAACTGAAAGTATTCTTATTGCATTTGTAATTGTGTTCAGAATTGATATCTTGACAAGAGTTCTGGTTTTGTAATTGAAAGTTTCAAATTCAGAATCACAAGTTATAGTCATTTTAGCTGGGCCTTGATGGTTTAATCCTTGACAAGAGCATGATTCAAATTAACTAAATTGAGCTACTTAGTGTGTTTTTGATTTTCTAAAATATATCGGAGTTCCAACAATCGACACTGATATGTCAGACTTTCACTTGCCGAACTAGATAATCTATATCAGAGTTTCAATCTCCGATAGAGTAGTTTGACCGATCAAGCTCTGAAATAGACCTGGAATTTCAGTAGTTCATTTACCGACAAAGAATATCGATATTCCATACTCCGATTTAGACCAAGATTTACATCTGAAGTTAGTTTCTGTTTTGAACATGTACTGTTGATCTTAATTATGCTTCTGAAGTTTATAGAGGTATGTTGGGTGTTCTGGACAGGCCATCGAATTCACAAAAAATTGTTGAGGCGCCTATTCACCCCCCTCTAGTCGCCAATCTGATCCCACAATTAGTATCAGATCCTGTTAGATCACAAGTTGGCCTTAACCGGTTTGTGATCCTTGTGGCGACATGGATAAGAACTCTAAGATTCCAATGTTTGATGGTCGAGATTACGCCTATTGGAAGGTGCGCATGGAGGCTTATCTACTAAGCCAAGGAAGTGATATTTGGGGCATTGTTGATTCCCAATATGTGATCCCTGAAACTCGCACTTCAGAGACTGAGAAGTTACAATAGGATTGTAATAGCAAAGCAAGAAAAATATTGTTCGTCAGTCTGAGTCGCAATGAGTTTGACAGGGTCCAACACCTACGAACTGCACGAGAAATTTGGACTACTTTGAAAACTTTTCATGAGGGCACTTCTCAGATTAAGGCTGGCAGGCAAAGCACATATAACTAAGAATAACAAATGTTTGTGCAAGGCCCAGGCGAATCTTTAGATGCCATGTTTGCTCAATTTGATGGAATTGTGAGCAACTTTAGCTTATTCAGATCATGACAGGGCGATCAAACTTCTCTATGCTATTGATCTTATCATATGGGAAGTGAAGATATCTAGTATTGAAGAGTCCATGAACTTTGACACTTTGACTTGTGATGAACTTTTCAGTAAGCTTAAGTCCACTGAGATCGCTAAGGCATCTCGTTCTGGAATTGGGAACTCTTTGCCACAATACATGGCACTAATTTCCAGTTCGAGCAGTGGCACCTCATCTGGAGGTAATCTTTCTGGAGTTCGTGCTTTTTCTGGAGGTTTTGCCTTGTCTTCTTTGATCTCTATCACCAAAGAACAAGTGGACACATTGGACGATGAGGAGCTTTCCCTCATAGTCAAAAAGTTCACTAGATTCTATAATGATAGAAGAGATCAAAGGAGAGGAGACTCTCAAGGATGTTTTTAGTGTGGAGATCTTAATCATATCAAAGCTAATTGCCCAAAACTGAAAGCAAAGAATGAACCTGAACACAAACAATAGAAAAGAGACAAAAAATCCTTCTTCAAAGGCAAGCGTGGAAAAGTGGCAACTAGAGCTTTTGTGGCCGCTCTTAGCGACATCGACAACACATCAA
Source organism: Zizania palustris (assembly GCA_019279435.1). Taxonomy (NCBI): domain Eukaryota; kingdom Viridiplantae; phylum Streptophyta; class Magnoliopsida; order Poales; family Poaceae; genus Zizania; species Zizania palustris. The sequence goes on along the minus strand of JAAALK010000082.1, from coordinate 37,809,182 downwards.
GTGAGGAGCCAAGCTCCGATGAAGAAGAGACATCCAAGAATGAAGAAAAGAAGGAGAAGACAAAAGTTTCAACGGCCTTTGCTTCATGGCCAATGACAAGCATAGCAGCGATGAGCTAGTCTCATCTGAGGTTAGTCTATCTCATGACCAGCTTCTTGTTCAAAACGATGAATTACATGATGCAATCATTTCACAAGATAGACTACTTAAACTTGCTGCTAAAGAACGAAAGGAACTAAAATTCAAATTTGAATCTCTTTCTACTGAACTTGTATTGTTGAAGTCTAAGTATGAAAATGCTGAATGTGAGTCTTGTCTTGTTGTTATGAACGAACTTTCTCAGTTGCGTCTAATTCATGCTCAAAATCTTGAAAAACTTGAAATTGTTCAAAAATAACTTTTGGAGGTGGAGTCTAGTCCTTGTGTCATCAATGAATGCTTGAATTGCTCTTTACTTGTTAAAAGCATTAATTTGAGAGGTAAGCATGTTGATGAACTTAAGGCTAGATTGGCGAGTGCTGAGTGTTCTAAGGATGTGCAACCATCATTTTCCACCTACGTCATCCTTAAGGACCAACTCAACTTCGCTAGAGAGCAAGTCGAAAAACTTAAGTGTGAGAATGAGTATCTTCTTTCCATGGTGGATAAGCGTACCAAAGGGAAGGGTAAAATAGATTTGCTTTTGGATAAAACAAAAATGTGTGCTAACAGGGCAGGGTTAGCTCTAGGGTTGGGTTATGAGAGAACTACACCAAATACCCCAAACAAAATTGTGTTCACTCCACTTACTACCCTTGAGAAAGAGAGAGCCCAGTTAGACACCACTCAAAAAGCCAAGAATCCTACCCAACCTAAAAGGATAATCATTCCACCACCAAAGATAGACTCCAAGCAAAAACCTAGAAAAATTGTGAGGTTTGCACCTAAAACTTATGTTTCTACTCACAAGAAAGTTTATCATTGCTCTTATTGTCATCATGTAGGTCATTTGGTTGGGTTTTGTTATCGTTGTATCAAGGATGACTGTCGTGCTCATACTATGAACTTTCATGATTTGTATTATCCATCTCTTGATTTGCATGAGTATGATTATCGCTCTTATTCTGATTATGAGGCTCTTTAGGATTATATGAGTGACTATACCCATCGTGGTTTACATCATGCTTCATATGATGTTAGACCATGTGTTAGAGGTTTTGGTCCAAGTCAGTTTAGGAGACCTCAACACTTTGCAAGAAGACCTCACTTTTATTATGATTCTCTTCCTACACAGTCTTATGTTTTGCCTAACTCTCGAGTTGTTCAGTGCTGGATACTTAAACATTTTGTTACTAACCCCAGCACTGAGTACTCGAGATCTTCTGGTTATGTGTAGGGAAGGCATGGAAGTCTGAAGAACAAGTGGATTATTAATTCCGGCTATTCACGCCACATGACCAGAAAGTCATCATGGTTCTCCAGCTTCACCTTAACCAAGCAACAAGAACACATCACTTTTGGAAACAATCGTAGAAGTAGAGTGAAAGGCCAAGGTATGATTAGAATCAATGAAAACTTCACTCTCTCAAATGTTGCTTTGGTTGAGGACTTGGGCTATAACTTGCTTTTTGTCTCTCAATTGCTTGATGAGGGTTTTGAGGTACACTTTGGTCGTGATGCCTCTCATGTGCTTGATTCTTCTAGCGCTTTTATTTGAAAATTTTTGAGAGTTGGGAGAGTGTTTGGAGCTGATTTCTTTGAATCATTTGTTTCTTCTCATTGCCTTTTAGCTGAACCTTCTTTTGAGATTTGGATGTGGCATAGGAGACTAGGGCACATGAGTTTTGATCTACTTGCCTGATTGAGTGTCCTAGGACTTATCCGAGGATTGCCCAAGCTTAAATTTGAGAAGAACCTTGTTTGTGATCCTTGTCGTCTTGGAAAAATGGTTGCCACCTCTCATTCACCCATAAACATTGTGATGACTGAGTGACCCAGAGAGCTTCTTCATATGGACACTGTAGGTCCATCCTGGGTTAGCTCTTTAGGCGGTAAATGGTACGTTCTTGTTGTTGTTGACGACTACTCTCGTTACTCTTGGATTTTATTTCTTGTAAGCAAGGATGAAGTGTTTATACACTTTCGGAGCTTAGCATTGAGGCTATTCAATGAACTTCACGGTGCAATGAAAGCCATTCAAAGTGACAACGCCACTGAGTTCAAGAATAGTTGTTTTGCAGATTTTTGTCTTGAACATGGGATTGAGCATCAATTTTCTGCTCCAAGGGTCCCTCAACAAAATGGTGTTGTTGAGAGAAAAAATCGCACACTTGTGGAAATGGCTAGGATGATGAGCAACGAGCATAGGACTCCTAGAAAATTTTGGCCTGAAGCCATGAGTACAACATGCTACATCTCCAATAGGATCTTTTTGCGCTCCTTGTTGAATTTGACGTCTTATGAACTTCGCTTTGGGAGGAAGCCCAAGGTCACTCACTTAAGATTATTTGGATGTCGGTGCTTCATCCTAAAGCGAGGTAACTTGGAAAAGTTTGAGTCACGTGCGTCTGATGGAATCTTTCTGGGCTATTCATTGCATGACCACTCTTATCGTGTCTTCAATATTGAAACTAACACCGTAGTTGAATCTTGTGATGTATCATTTGATGAAACATCTCCATGTGTTAGTCCTACTTTTGAACTTGCAAGCGAGCATGATATGAGTGAAATGATCTTTGAGGAAGAGGATTCATTAGACATTGAAGATCATGAAAATGTACCACAACCTCCCTCTAGGCATCTCCAGAAGCATTGTCTGCATCTATGAGAGGTTCTGAAGATTCTACTTCTGGAAGTTTGGAGCAAACTTCGGCAAGAGTTGAGGGGGAGATTCTGTCCCAAAAAGAAGCACCGCTTTGTATTCAGATAATGCATCCTCTTGAGCAGATCATCGGTGAGCTAAATGAAAGGGTAAGCCAATCTCATGCTCATTTCATTGATTCTGCATTTGTCGCTAATTTTGAGTCATTAGATGTTAGTCATGGCTTGTCTGATGCAAGTTGGGTCAACACCATGCATGAAGAACTGGAAAATTTTGATAGAAATCAAGTTTGGATTCTTGTTGATCCATCCCCTAACATTCATATTATTGGAACAAAATGGATTTTCAAAAACAAACGGGGGGAGGATGGGTCTATAGGGAGAAACAAGGATAGACTTGTGGCTCAGGGGTATACTCAAGTCGAGGGGGTTGATTTTGGAGAAACATTTGCACCGGTAGCTCGACTTGAGGCCATTAAGATTTTGCTTGCTTTTGCATCATCTCGTGGTTTTAAACTTTATCAAATAGATGTAAAAAGCGCTTTCCTTAATGGTTTCATAGGAGAAGATGTGTATGTCAAGCAACCCCCTGACTTTGAACATCCCAAGTACCCCCATAGAGTCTTTAAACTTCACAAAGCTTTATATGGGCTCAAGCAAGCTCCTAGGGCTTGGTACGACTGCCTTAGGAAATTCTTGATTGAGCACGAGTACAAAATGGGATCTATTGATAAGACCTTGTTCACTCTCATGCATGGCAAAGATTTCTTACTTGTTCAGATTTATGTTGATGACATAATCTTTGGTGGTTCATCTCATACTCTTGTGGCTGAGTTTGTTGAATCTATGAGCAGGGAATTCGAAATGTCGATGATGGGCGAGCTGACCTTCTTCCTTGTTTACAAATCAAGAAAAACAAACAAGGAACTTTTGTACATCAGACAAAATACACTAAAGACCTGCTAAAATGCTTTGACATGACAGATGCAAAACCACTTGCTACTCCAATGGGTACTTCAGTTGCACTAGATCCAGATGAAGACAGAGAAGAAGTGGACCAGAAGGAGTTCTAGAGCATGATCGGCTCCTTCCTCTACTTGACTTCTACGAGGCCAGACATACACTTTGTAGTATGTCTGTGCGCTCGTTATTAGGCTTCTCCAAGGGCTTCACATCGTCAAGTTGTCAAGCACATTCTAAGGTATCTCAAGCACACTCTTGAATTTGGCATTTGGTATTATGCATCATCTTCATTATGCTTGAAAGGTTTTTCTAATGCTGATTTTGCTAGATGTCGTATTGATCGCAAGAGTACGTCTAGGACTTGTCACTTTCTGGGTACTTCTCTTGTGTGTTGGTCTTCTCGCAAACAATCTAGCGTTGCACAGTCTACAGCCGAGGCTGAATATGTAGCTACCGCTAGCTGTTGCGCACATATTTTGTGGATGGTTTCTACTTTGTGGCATTTTGAGTTGGATTTTAAAGGAGTTCCACTATTTTGTGACAACACGAGTGCGATCAGCTTAGCAAACAACCCAGTACAACATTTTAGGACCAAACACATTGACGTGCATTATCATTTCTTAAGAGATCACAATGAGAAGGGTGATATCGATTTGCGCTTTGTTGATACCTAGGACCAGCTTGCAGATATTTTTACCAAGCCTCTCGATGCTTCACGTTTTGCATTTTTGAGAGGAGAGCTTGGCATTTGTCACCCTTATGGCATCATGTGAGGGGGAGTTGTGTAGTATTGCATATGCTTCTGTAATATGATTAATTGCTTTTACATGTACATGCTTTATTATGCCTTTACAATACTGTCTTGTACTTCTATTGATTATGCTTGGATTGAATGCATCTAATACCTGTCTTGAGCATGGCTTTTGTTTGTGAAAACTTGAAAATAGTCACTACTTAGTCTGAAAACTAGCAAGAATAGGTTAGAGTTCATTTGCTATCCGTTACATACCTAGTAGCTATGTCCTTTTCACTTGGATGCTAATACACAACTTGATCTTATTATGCTGAAATTTTTTTTTAAAAAAACATGATGAATGATGAAAAATGAAAATGAAATGAAAAATATTTATTATTCTTGCTATCTTGTGCTAAACGTGAAAAGATCCAAGTGGGTTTGCATTGTCGCACTACTTTGTTCTAGATTGCTTACCATAGCACTTTGGTATGAACTGGGACATTGAAGTGTATACCAAGACCAATGTTTTAAGCTTCTGATGGTTTCAACCTAGGCTTAGCTTGGTTAGTTAGCATAAGGTTTACTTGCAAATAACCCTTGGCACTTAAATGAAGAAAAAAAGTTTAAATTCCTCGCATATCAAGCTTGCTGAAGCTCCTTGTAGTGGGATATGCTTATCTGGTTAGTATTTGATTAGTTTTTGCATCTCGTACCTTGCCATGTCTATTATGTGTTGACACGAAAATGTGCCCCCGCACTTAGGTTAGTTCGACGATCCAAAAGTGTGCGGATACTTAGGGACAAGCCTAAGCGTAACGCAGCTGTTGACACGGAAAAATGCCCCCGCACTTGGGTCAGTTCGATGATCCAAAAGTGCACGGATACTTAGGGACAAGCCTAAGCATGACGTGGCACCGACGTCGCGTTCCGACTACCCTTAATAGTGATAAGGGGGGTGGAGTCACTAGGCAACCAGATTACACAAAATAATCCAATTAACCGAAATAGATATATTAAATAGAATAAAATCAACAAACTAGTCGGAGCCCGTCTTGTTCGAAGTCTGATGCGAAGGGTGCGCCGAAGGGTATGTTCGGCGTCTGGTGCGAAGTGCTCCGCCGAAGGGTACCTTCGGCGTTCGGTGTGAAGTGCTCCGCCGAAGGGTGCTTCGGCGTTCGGACTGATCCGGCCGAAGATAGACTCTGATCGGATCTGAACGCAGTGATCACCTCCAAACAACGGGGTTCGGCGTGCGATCTCCGATACAACAATCTACAGAATAGTGACCATTTACCTGTTTGGTAGCTGGCCGAGGATGGATTTCCTCGAAGACAGCGTCGCGCTCGGCCTCATCTTTCTTTTCGCGCATCTCCTATGCCCGCAGCCTTTGTAGGCATCTCTTCTGTGATTTGGACATGCCTGGAGGAGCCCAAGATGGTTGAGGCTTGGTGTCGGGTGCTACTGTTCGACTTCTGTTAATCTTGGCCGAAGTGGTACTGTGCCCTTCGGCCTCGGGCACCCTGTGTTCGAAGGGGGCTTCGCTGTGAACCCCATCGGGCTGACCGGCCTCGTTCGGCCGATCAAACCAGGCTTTGGCACGGAGCTTGGCCGAAGAATGAGACTTACCTCCATCAGACTTCGGTGACAAAGTATTTGGGATTGAGGCTTCCTGAGACCCAACCCTGATGGTTATGGCTTCGGACTCCCTGACTTTGGCCTCCGCGTGCTCGCACCCTTCGGCTTCGTTCTGCATGGTACGATTCGGAGGCACCACGGACAGTCTGTGGACGATGCCCCCTCCGCTCCGTCTGTTTGCCCCTGCCATCCATAATACTCCGAAGGAAAGCAAGGCATAGTGTTAGGTTGCGGAGGGTACCCTGACTCGGCTACGTACAGAGCCCATGGGGTCCCCGCCCAGTCATACGGTAGAGGCATCGGAGGTTCTAGTGGCCTCGCCCACTGTGAGCCGAAACCATCACCCGGAGGGGGGTTCGATAGAGTTGATGGCACCTCGGACCACACCAGCAAAGGGTCCTGCCAGGCCGGAGGTATGTTCGGCCAGTACGGGCCGAAGCCTCCCATCGGAGAAATCAAACATGGTGCGGGGTCGGCCCTTGGGGGCCGAAGTTGTTTCATGGGGGACCCGACCACTAGGGTTCGAAGCCGCCGTACGGGGGTTCGGCCATTGTGGCTCGGAACCATCGTGCGGAGCATCAGGCCACCGTGGCTCGAAGCCTTCGTTCGGAGCATCAGGACACCGTGGCCCGAAGCCTTCGTGCGGAGCATCAGGCCACCGTGGCCCAAAGCCTTCGTGCGGAGGGCTCGTTGGCTTTGGCCCGAAGCCACCCTTCGAAGGTCCTGGCCCCTTCGGCCGTTTTAGCTTAGCACACGGACCTGCTTCTTTGGCCCTTCTCTGATGTTTGTGCAACAACATGTCATATGTTACCTTTGGCCTCTTGCGAGCATTAGCCGAAGGGGTATTGACGTTCTGTTTCCACACTCCTACCTCGGGGTTCTTTGGCACGAGTGTGCGAGTGCGCGGTTCTCCAACAATTACATCTTTCCCTTTAGCAGATTCGGCATGTTCTATCTGAATCAACACCTTCTTTTCGTCGAGGTCAACGACGTTGACTGGAAAAGGATATTTATCCAGCTTCATCTTTGGATCATGGTCTATCTTCAATCATCCTTCTTCTATGGCCGATTGTATCTGCCGTCGAAAAACATTGCAATCATTAGTATTATGAGAATGTGAATCATGCCACTTACAGTATGGATGCTTCTTTAACTCGTCGGCAGGTGGAATGACTTGACCTGTAGGTAACCTGAGAAGGTGGCTTTTTAAGAGAAAGTCAAATATTTTATCACACTTAGTTACATCAAACGAGTACTTGACCTCATTGAGTCGACTCTTTGTTGGGCATGGTCATAACTCGGAGCAGGTGACGGGTTTATTCTTAGTGTTCCAGGCCCATTCGGCCGCGTACATATCGGCCGAATCCTCCTCCGCTGACTCCTCTTCATCAGAGTGTTCCATGATGTGGATTTCGGCCCTAGGCTTGCTAAATGTCTTAATAAATTTCTTGTCTTTGGCTCGGCCTTCTTGGACCAGAGCCTGCTGTAGAACATGGCTAACTTCTAAAAAGTTTTGGTTATCTAACCTCTCTTTAATTTCAGAACGCAACCCATTAAAAGCTGATTCCGCCAAGTACCTTTCTGAAATATTAAGGCTAAAACATCGGTTTCTAGTATCCCTAAAACGTTTGATGTATTCAGAGGCGCTTTCATTAGATTTTTGCTTAACCGATGTCAAATGCGAAAGCCTAAGTTCTGTCTCACTTGTGTAGAAATAATCATGGAATTTCCGCTCTAAATCGTCCCATGTGTGGATGGAGTTCGGCGAGAGCACCGAAAACCAAGTGAAAGCAGTGCCGGATAGCGAGAGAGAAAATAGTCTAACCTTTAGAGCATCTATCACGCTAACCTCTCCACACTATGCCAAAAATTGACTAATGTGCTCTAGTGTGGTCTTGCTACCCTCGCCATCGAACTTAGTGAATTCAGGGATTCTATAGCCGCAGGGGTAGGGCACTATATCAAGATGGTCGGGGTATGGCTTACGGTAAACCCTAACCCGTCCCTTTGGCACGAAGCCAGCACACTCCCTAAATAGTGCACGGACCCGCTCCTATATGTCATCTTGATACGTTGCTTGCGTGCGCCTCTCATGCGGGGGCGCGACACATGGTGGGATATCGGCGTGTCGGGCATGGGCCTCTTCCCTGCGCGCAATCTGTATGACGTGTTCATGCCCGGGCGCCTGCGCATGTGGTGCGGGCAGCGCGGGTACCGACGCAGGTGGTGGTGTGTGGTATGCAGTATTAGTTTGACCGTAGGTGTAATGATTGGTCTTGGCCATAAGTGGTGAGGCCGGAGACATGATTGTGCCAGTGATGTCATTAGTCCTATTGTATATGTGGTTCGTCGGAGGTGCGCTAGCAATAGGAACCGGGGGTACGGTCTCAGTAAAGCCGAACCTTCTAAGAGTCGCCTATACTTGGGAGCTGACTACCGAATCTAAATGGTTGGCTAGCAAAGCGCTAACGGCTTGATCTACTGACGCGGCTATTTTTGCTCAATTTCTAAAGAAGATAAATGAGGTGACACAGGTGTTACCTGGACCTAAGTGAGGTCGGGGGTGATGATGTCATGCTTGATGAAGCCCGCGCGTGTCTTGACGTCGCCCCCAAGCATCATGTCTTGGAGTGCCTTCAGCTTTGCCTCGATCTTTGCTCGGTCTTCTGCGGGGATATCTTCAAGTGTAGGTGACAATATGTTGCGGTTGTCGATATCCGCGCCTCCTATTGCGTCAATCGGCGGTGTAGACGTAGTAGTCGATGTAGACGTACCGGAGGCCGATGCAGATGTACTCATTATGTTGGTGTAGCCTCTCCCAAGCGAAGTCGCCAAAAAGTGTGTTGACACGGAAATGGGCCCCGCACTTGGGTCAGTTCGATGATCCAAAAGTGCATGGATACTTAGGGACAAGCCTAAGCGTGACATGACACCGACGTCGCGTTCCATCTACCCTTAATAGTGATAAGGGGGGTGGAGTCGCCAGGCAACCGTATTACACAAAATAATCCAATTAACCGAAATAGATAGATTAAACAGAATAAAATCAACAAACCAGTCGGAGCTCGTCTGGTTCGAAGTCTGATGCGAAGGGTGCGCCGAAGGGTAACTTCGGCGTCTGGTGCGAAGTGCTCCGCTGAAGGGTGCTTCGGCGTTCGGACTGATCCGGCCGAAGATGGACTCCGAACGGATCTGGTGCGAAGTGCTCCACCGAAGGGTACCTTCGGCGTCTGGTGCGAAGTGCTCCGCCAAAGGGTGCTTCGGCGTTCGGACTGATCCGGCCGAAGATAGACTCCGATCGGATCTGAACGCAGTGATCACCTCCAAACAATGGGGTTCGGCGTGCGATCTCCGATACAACAATCTACAGAATAGTGACGCGAGAGCCACACGCGAGTGCAACTTCATCCGGTGCGGAGTATGGTCGTGGCGAAGCCTGTTGCGATGAAGTATGCTTGGCGAAGCCTGTTGCCGAAACCTGCGGTCCCACCGAAGGGTGTTCTGGGGGACCTCCGAAACCGATCTCTCAGCTCCGGACACCTTCGACGAAGGGGCTCCAAACGTGCGAAGCCTGCAACAGAAGAGTGCGAAGTACCAATTCATCCTGAGGACCGAATTTTGCTAAGTGTTGCACAGGTAGCGAAGGTAGCAATCTGTTACGCAGATTAGCGGATACTTCACAGGCGAAGTAACAAGGCGATAGCAATCTATTACATAGATTAACAGATACTTCACGGGTGAAGTAACAAGGCTTACCACTGTTCCGTAGTGGCTGACGGAGGGCTTCCAGGCAAACCCACGAAGAGGTACAGGAAAATAAAGGTAAAGTAAATGCAATCAAAGCATGGGCTTTGGTTTGGTTTGAGTTGGGGGGGCTCTCACACCGGCCATGCCTCTCTATTACGTACAACTCTATCTCTGCCAAGGTGGGCTTCGGCTAGGCCCGTCGAGGCCTGCTCCTCGGGCCGAAGCTTCGGTAGCGTGGGCTTCGGCCAGGCCCGTCGAGGCTTGCTCCTCGGGCCGAAGCTTCGGTAGCGTGGGCTTCGGCCAGGCCCGTCGAGGCTTGCTCCTCGGGCCGAAGCTTTGGTAGCGTGGGCTTCGGCCAGGCCCGTCGAGGCTTGCTCCTCGGGCCGAAGCTTCGGTAGCATGGGCCTCTAAAGGCTTCCTGGCCGAAGCCCATGGGCTGGCTAGAGGCTTTCGAAGTCCATAGCTCAATGGACTTCGGCCCTATAGGGCTTTGGCCTGACTCCTTGGGCCGAAGATTCGGCAGCACGGGCCTCCGAAGGCTTCCTAGCCGAAGCCCATGGGCTGTCTAGAGGCTTTCGGAGCCCATAGCTCAATGGACTTCGGCCGTGTAGGGCTTCAGACAAACCCTGTACATGTGCACTTTCAGCCCAAATTGCCAAAAATTGATATTTTGACAATCTAGCCATTAATGCCATTTTTTGCTATCAACAGCAGCACCGATGTCGCGTTCCGACTACCCTTAGCCGTGGTAAGTGGGTGGAGTCGCCAGGCAATCAGATCACACAAAATAATCCAATTAGCCAAAAGAAATATATTAAACAGAATAACTCAGCAAACCGGTCGGAGCCTGTCTGCTTCGAAGTATGGTGCGAAAGGGTCACCGAAGTATACCTTCGGCGTCTAGTGCGAAGTGTCCCACCGAAGGGTACAATCGGCGTTCGGACTGATCTGGTCGAAGATGAACTCCGAACGGATCTGGACGCGACAGTCACCTCCGAACAGCGGGGTTCGGCGTGAAGTCTCCGATACAGCAAGACACAGAGTAAAGACCCGAGTGCAACGCGCGAGCGTAACTTCATCCGGAGCGGATTAGGAGCATGGTGAAGCCTGTCGCGATGAAGTGTGCTGGTGAAGCATGCGGTCGAAGCAGTAGTCTCACCGAAGGGTGTTCTGGCAACCTCTGAAACCGATCTCTCAGCTCCGGACACCTCCGACAGAGTAGCTCTAAACGTGGAAACCTGCAACAGAGAATATACAAAGTACTAATTCGGCCTGAGGACCGAATTCTACTAAGTGTTGCACTAGTGGTGAAGGTAGCAATCTATTACATAGATTAGCTGATACTTCACAGGTGAAGTAACAAGGGGATAATAATCTATTACGTAGATTAGCAGATACTTCACAGGCAAAGTAACAAGGCGATAGCAATATATTACGTAGATTAACGGATACTTCACATGCAAAGTAACAAGGATTACCACTGTTCCAAAGTGGCCGTCGGAGGGCTTCCAGGCAAACCCACGAAGAGGTACAGAAAAGTAAAGATAAAGTAAATGCGATCAAAGCTAGGGCTTTGTGTTTGATTTGTGTTGGGGGGCTCTGAACTAGCTTCGCCTCTCTATTTATAGGGGCTAAACCTCTGATCTAATGTGCTATAATTCGGCTGGATAGAGATAAAAACTTAGCTAGAATCGTTCCCAACTCTATCTCCGTCGAATTGGGCCTTCGGTCAGGCCCGTCGAAGCCTACTCCTCGGGCTAAAGCTTCGGCTGCGTGAGCCTCCGAAGGCTTCCTAGCTGAAGGCCATGGGCTGGCCGGAAGCTTTTGGAGTCCATAGCCCAATGGTCCTTCGGCCCTGTAGGGCTTCGGCCTGACCCGGGACATGTGTATTTTTGGCCCAAATTGCCAAAATTGATATTTTGACAATCTTAACCATTGATGCCATTTTTGCTATCAACACATGCCCCCTGCCTTTTAGGGAACTAAGTGAACTAAAAGCACAACGTGCTAAAGACGATACCTTCCATATAGGCCTTTTGACACCTTTTACGCTGTTTTCCACACGCTTGGGAAATAACTTTTCAAGTATCTACCATTCAAAGCCCTTCGAAACCGCTCTCCATGCAGAGATTCTAATACATACGCATTGCTGGGAGCGATTTCTGCTATCTTGAAAGGGCCTTCCCAACTAGGTGACCATTTACCAAACTTGGGACTCTTAGTTCCTAAAGGTAAAATCGTCTTCCAAACCAAGTCACCCACTTGAAACGATTTTGGTTTGACCTTCTTATTGTAGGCTTTAACTACTCTCCTCTTGTCTACTTCTATGGCTTCTAAAGCCTTCAATCTCTTATCGGTCACTTATTCTAGCTTGTCCTTCAAAAGAGTTTCATACTCGTCGACCGATAAGCCATCTTGCCTTAACACTCTTAAAGAGCCAAGATCTACTTCTACAGGTAGAACGACTTCTTGTGCATATACCAACTCATATGAACTGACTTTGGTAGCACCGTGCTTTGCAATTCTACAAGCCCATAGTGCCTCGGAAAGCATTTCATGCCACCTTTTAGGGAATTCTTTAATTTACTTCTTAATGAGCTTAATCATGGTTTTATTACTAGACTCGGCCTGACCATTGGCCTGAGCATAGTAAGGTGAAGAGATTATCAACTTAATACCATAATATTCGGCGAAGTCCCTCACTTCTTTAGAAACAAATGAGCTACCCTGATCTGTAGTGAGAGTCTAAGGGATGCCAAATCTATGTATGATGTGCTTCAAGATAAAGTCAAGTACCTCGTGGTGAGTCATGTTCTTGAGAGGTACGACCTCGGTCCACTTGGTGAAGTAATATGTTGCCATCAACACAAACCGATGCCCTTTTGACGAAGGAGGGTGAATTTGGTCGATGAAGTCTAAACCCCAACCTCAGAATGGCCATGGCTTGACAATAGGGTTGAGTAATGAAGCAGGAGCTAACTGAATATTGCCAAACTTCTGACATGCTTCACACCCTTTATAATACTTAAAATAATCCTCAGTCATAGTCGACCAGTAGAAATCTGCTCTTTTGAGCATCCAACTCATTTTCTGGGCCGACTGATGAGTGCCACAAAGTCCTTCATGGACTTCTCCCGTAGCCACCTGGGATCGTTCATGATCTAGACACTTTAACAGTACTCCATCAATGGTTCGGTGATACAGTGTGTCGTCTAGCAGCACAAACTTAAACGCTTGTCGCCGAACTTTCCGATCAACCCTTTAGCTAGGGTCTATCAAATATTGGACGATTGACATTCTCCAATCGCCCTTATGGGATTCGGAGGATTTTTCTAGCTCACTCCCTGGAGAAGTCTCGAGGCTACTAATTTCGGAGTGCCCCCCGAGCCCTTCCTGCTCCTGCCGAAGCTTGGCCAGACTGGCCGTGCGAAGTGTATCAGGTCGAAGCCCTCTGCCGGAGGGTCCGCGCTCCTGAAGGCCCTTACTATACGGAGGACTTTGGCTCACGGTCTCTGGTGTGCCAGCCCCCTTGATGGGTTGAGTACTCTGGTCCTGGGACCTCGGCGCGCAGTAGCCTTCGGCAGCCGGAGGGGTCCAACCTAGAGGGTGCACTGGTCCGAAGTCACTTGCTTTGGCAGTGAGACCAAGCATCGGCTTCTACCATACAGAAAAATTTCCTCTCCTGACTTGGTAACCAGATGCTTGCTGAGCCAAATCATTTGTGATTGAATTGGCCTCTCTTGACACATGAGAAATTTTGAAGTCATCAAAAGTAGCAACTATGTCCAGGCACTTATCCAAGTAGTTGTTTAGCAAGCCATTAAAACATTGAGCACTCCTATCCACTTGTTGCACTACTTACAGGGAATCACCATGCGCATGGACATGTTTAACACCCATGGAATCTAACAATTCAAGCCCTAACAGTAAAGCCTCGTATTCAGCTTGGTTATTAGTAGAAGGAAACTCTAAACGGGCCGAGGCCTCAAAGTGCATTCCGCTAGGTGATATGAGAACCACTCCAATACTTTGGCCATTTTTGCAAGATGAACCATCAAAGTAGAGTTTCCACGGTATTACCTCAATCAAAGCAACATTATCACTCCAACTAACGTCTATGTGGTGATCAACTATAAAGTTGGCTACGATCTGGCCTTTCATGGCTCTTAGGGGTTCATAGGCCAAATCATACTCGATCAAAGCATAAGCCCACTTTCCGATTCTTCCACTTAGAATCGGCTTTTGCAACATGTGTTTTATAACATCGGTTTGGCAAACAACAACACATGCAGTAGGGAGAAGATAATGGCGCAATTTGGTGCACGTGTAGTAAAGTGATAAACACAAACGTTCCACAAACGCGTACCTGATCTCGGCGTTCAGCAGGCGGCGGCTCAAGAACGTGATGATGTACTCTTTTCCTTCTACCTCCTAGGTTAGCATGGCCCCGATCACGCTATCTTCAGTAGCGATATACAACCAAAACGGAATCCCGGCTTTGGGTGCTCTCACCACGGGCGGTGATGACAAGCACTCCTTGATCTTCTCAACAGCGCTTTGCTGGCTTGCCCCCCAAGCGAACTCGGCTTTGTTCTTTAGCCGAAGTATGGGGACAAAGGCATCAATTTTGCTGGACAAATTGGATATAAAGTGACGCAAATAATTCATCTTGCCTAGCAACTTCTGCACGTCTTTTTTACATGTGGGTATCGTAATGTTTCTAATCTTCTCAAGCCTCTTAGGATCAATATCTATGCCTCTTTCGTGAATCATGAAACCTAAGAACTTACCCGCCAACACGCCAAAAGCACACTTGAGTGGGTTCATTTTCAAACCATACTGCCGCATCCTATCAAAAGCAACTTCCAAATAGGCTAAATGGTTTCCCATAGCATCCGATTTGACTACAACATCATCAATGTAAACTTCTAACATAACTCCTAGCAAGTCATGAAAGATTAAGTTCATAGCGCGCTAATACGTGGTGCCAGCATTCTTCAAACCAAATGTCATAATGACCCACTCGAACAAACCGACAAAACAAGGGCATCAAAAGGCAGTCTTGTAGATGTCCTCTTCGGCCATAAAGATTTGATTATAACCAGCATTGCCATCAAGAAAACTTAGAACCTTGTGTCATGAAGCGTCGTTGATTAGCATGTCAGCTATCGGCATTGGATACTCGTCCTTCAGAGTGGCTCTGTTCAGATCTCTGAAATCAATACATACCCGTATCTTGCCGCTCCCTTTCTTTTCTACAGGCACAATGTTAGCAACCCATTCTGTGTACCTGCATGGCCTAATAAATTCAGCTTTGAGCAGTTGTTCTACTTCTTCTTTAACTCGGTCATAGACGACCGAGTTAAAGTGACGAGGAGGTTGTTTATAAGGACTAAACCCGGACTTGATAGGTAGCCGATGCTCTACGATCTCACGGCTTAGTCACGGCATCTCGCTATACTCCCATGCGAAACAATCGACATAAGACCGAAGTAACTTTATTACTTCGGCCTTTTCATCAGGTTGTAAATGTTGGTTCACAAAAGTCGGCCTCGTGATGCTACCATCACCTATGTCAACTTCTTCTAAGGGATCGGCCGACGCAAAACCTTGTCCTAATTTATCTACCTCGCTAAAGTCTTCGATGGCCTCGGCAATACCGTCTTTATTAGACCGATACTGCTCTACCCGAGACTTTAGCCAATCCAGATTATTCTTGCTAGACATGACTACTAATACAAAAACAGTCATGCTACACCAGCCGGATTTACAGACACTGGTACAAAATGCCCTCCAGATACGCTAACAAAATCGTAATCTGAAATATCTCTACCTGACAAACACTCTACTTGTTGTGAAGGGCGTCAACTGATACATCGGCCAATGCCACTTGGGCTGAAGTATCTGCGGGAATGACCTCTACTTCATTGTCGTCCCACTGAATCAGGCACTGGTGCAGAGTAGAAGGAATGCAGCAATTCGTGTGAATCTAGTCGCGCCCAAGCAGCACACTGTAGTTATCTTGTACATCGATGACAAAAAACACTGTTGGCAATGTCTTGTTGCCCACCGTCAACTCCATGGAGAGCACGCCCTTGGCCTCGGAACTCTCGCCGTTGAATCCGTTGAGCATCAAGTTAGTCTTCTTCAGATCATCCTCATACCTGCCAAGTTTCTTCAATAACGAGTAAGGCATTAAGTTAACAGTGGCGCCACCGTCAACAAGCATCCGTGAAATAGGCTTTCCGTCAATGTGACCTCTAACATAGAGAGGCTTCAGATGGCGAGCCGAGTCCTCGGGCTTCTCGAAAATAGCGTTGTGCGGGCTGAGGTTCAATTGAGCGACCTCGGCCTCGTCCTGCGGCAGGGCGAACTCGGCGGGCAGTGCGACGACGTTGATGTCCATCGCCTGGGGTACGGGCCCCTCAGAGATGGGTGAGTAGTCTTCGTCGAGCATGTCATCGTCGTCGTCGCTTGGACTAGGAGCCGGGTTGGTCATCTCAACCGGCTTTATCCTCCACACCTATTTTGTGGTTGGTCGAGGGCGGATTTCTTCAAAGATAGCGTCACGCTCATCCTTGGCCTCCTTCTAGTGCATCTCCTGTGCCGTAGTCATTGTAGACGTCTCTTTTGTGATTTAGACATGCCTGGAGGTGCCCAAGATGGTCATTGCTTGGTGCCAGGTGCTACTACCTGGTTTCTGCCAACTTTAGCCGAAGTGGCATTGCTCCCTTCAACTTCGCGCACTCTGAGTTCAGAGGGACCTTCGCTACGGACCCTGGCAATTGGACCGGCCTTGTTCGGCCGATCGAACCAGGCTTCGGCACGGGCTCCGGCCGAAGCAATGGGCTTACCTTCATCAGACTTCAGTGATAAGGCCTTCAGAATTGGGACTTCTTGGGACCCTACTCTGACTGTGATTGCTTCGAACATCTTGTCTTCGGCCTCCACACGCCTGTACTCCTCAACTTCGCCCTACATGGTCCGATTCGGAGGTACCACGAACAACTTGTGGACGATGCCTCCCTCCGCTGCGTCTGCTTGTCCCTGCCATTCATAATACTCCGAAGGAAAACAAGGCATAGTGTTAAGTTGTGAAGGGTACTCCGGCTATGACACGTACAGAGCCCACAGAGTTCCTGCCTAGTTGTACGGCGGAGGCATCGGCAGCTCCAGTGGCCTCGCCCACTATGAGATGAACCCGTTACCCGAAGGGGGTTCGGTAGAGTCGACGGTGTCTCAAACCATATCAGTGAGGGGTCCTGCTAGGCTGGAGATACATTCGGCCAGTGCGGGCCGAAGCCTCCTGTCGGAGGGTTCGTCCAAAGCGGTGCGGGGTTTGGCCATTGGGGGCCGAAGTTACTGTACGGGGGGTTTGACCATTGAGGCCCGAAGCCACCGTGCGGGGTGTTGGGCCACTGTGGCTCAAAGTCCCTGTGTGGGGGGTCCGGTCATTGTGGCTCGGAGCCATCACGAGGGGGGCTCGGCCACTGTGGTCCGAAGCTGTCCTTCAAAGCAACCTGAGAAGCTAGTTCTTTAAGAGAAAATCGAATATTTTATCACACTTAGTTATGTCGAATGAGTACTTGACCTCACTAGGCTGATTCTTTGTGGGAGACGGCCGTAATTCGGAGCAAGTGATAGGTTTGTTCTTAGTGTTTCAAACCCATTCGACCGCGTACATGTCGGCCGAATCCTCCTCTTCTGATTCCTCCTCATCGGAGCATTCCATGATGTGGATTTCAGCCCTAGGCTTGTTAAACGTCTT
Organism: Zizania palustris; assembly: GCA_019279435.1. Lineage (NCBI taxonomy): Eukaryota > Viridiplantae > Streptophyta > Magnoliopsida > Poales > Poaceae > Zizania > Zizania palustris. The sequence continues at coordinate 37,791,534 of JAAALK010000082.1, read as the reverse complement.
AATGGACTTTTTATCTTTGGTTCGGCCTTCTTGGACTAGAGCTTGCTGTAAGACTTGACTAACTTCTAAAAAGTTATGGTTGTCTAATCTTTCTTTAATCTCGGGATGCAAGCCATTAAAAGCTAGTTCCGCCAAGTCCCTTTCTGAAATGTCAAGGCTAAAACATCGGTTTCTAGTATCCCTAAAACACTTGATGTACTCAGAGGCGTTCTCGTTAGATTTCTGCCTAACCGATGTCAAGTGTGAAAGCTTAAGTTTCGTCTCACCTGTGTAAAAGTAATCATGGAATTTCCGTTCTAAATCATCCCACGTCTGAATAGAGTTCAGCGGGAGCGCCAAAAACCAAGTGAAAGCGGTGCCAGATAGCGAGAGAGAAAATAGTCTAACTTTTAGAGCGTCTATCCCGCTAGCTTCTCCACACTGTGCTAAAAATTGGCTAACGTTTTCTAGTGTGGTTTTGCTACCCTCACCGTCGAATTTAGTGAATTCAGGGATTCTATAGCCATGGGGGTAGGGTATTGTATCGAGATGGTCGGGATATGGCTTACGGTAAACCCTAACCCGACCCTTAGGCACAAAGCCGGCACACTCCCTGAATAGTGCACGGATCCGCTCCTCTAGGTCATCTTGGCCTGCTGCCTGCACACGTCTCTCGTGTGGGGGCGCGACACGCGACGGGATATCGGCGTGTCGGCCATAGGCTTCTTCCCTACGCGCTACCTGTATGACGTGCTCGTGCCCAGGAGTCTGCGCATGTGGCGTGGGTAGAGCGGGTACTGGCACAGGTGGTGGTGCGTGGTATGGAGTGCTAGTTTGGCCGTAAGCATAATGATTAGTCTTGGCCATAAGTGTTGGGGCTGGAGACGTAACGGTCGTGCTAGTGTTACCGTCAGTTCTGCTGTACACATGATTTACCGGAGGTGCACTACCAATAGGGACTAGGGGTACAACCTTAGTAAAGTCAAACCTTCTAAGAGTTGCCTCTACTTGGGAGCTAACTGTCGAATCTAAACGGTTGGATAGAGAAGCGCTAATGTCCTGATCTACTGATGCAGCTATTTTTTGCTCAATCTCTAAAGAAGACAAATGAGGCGATACGGGTGTTACCTGGACCCGAGCAAGGTCGGGGGCGATGATGTCGCGCTTGATGAAGCATGCGCGTGTCTTAACATAGCCCCCAAGCATCACGTCTTGGAGCGCCCTCAACTTTGCCTCGTTCTCAGCTCGGTCTTCTGCGGGGATATCTTCAAGAGTAGGTGTTAGGATGTTGCGGTTGTCGATATCCACACCTCTTATGGTGTCCATCGACGGTGTAGACATAGTAGTCGTTGTAGATGTACCGATGGCCGATGTAGACGTACCCGTCATGTTGGCGTAGTTGTCCCCAGCGGAGTCACCAAAAAGTGTGTTGACACGAAAACGTGCCCCCACACTTGGGTTAGTTCGACGATCCAAAAGTATGCGGATACTTAGGGACAAGCCTAAGCGTAACGCAGCACCGACGTCGTGTTCCGACTACCCTTAGCCGTGGTAAGGGGTGGTGAAGTCGCTAGGCAATCAGATCACACAAAATAATCCAATTAGCCGAAAGAAATATATTAAACAGAATAACTTAGCAAACCGGTCAGAGTCTGTCTGCTTTGAAGTATGGTGCGAAGGGGTCACCGAAGTATACCTTCGGCGTCTAGTGCGAAGTGTCCCGCCGAAGGGTACCTTCAGCGTTCAGACTGATCTGGTCGAAGATGAACTCCGAATGGATCTGGACATGACAGTCTCCTCCGAACAGCGGGGTTCGGCGTGAAGTCTTCGATATAACAAGACATAGAGTAAAGACCCGAGCGCAATGCGCGAGCGTAACTTCGTATGGAGCGGAGCGGCCGCGGGTGCTGGTGCGCGAGGGGCGGGCTCCCCGTTCTGCAGACGGTCCAACTGAGCCTGTTGGTGCTGCATTTGGGTGAGGAGGGCGGTGATCAGATGGTTCTGATTCGCCATCATTTCTGCCAAGGTGGGGTGATTGGCGGAAGGCGACCCAGACTGACGTGGGCCCGTTGCACCCCAGTTGGGTACAACACCCTCAGGCGCATCTCGGCTCCCTCCTGTTCCGTTGTTAGAGCCGGTGTTCTGGTGGTCGGCCATCTTCTGAATATCCAAAGTGATGAAGCAAAAGATGACGAAACAATAATATAACCAAAAATTAACATATAGCATTCAAGCACACAAATATATCAAGTGGTATAAATTGTTCATTACAATTAAGTTCTTATTCCATCTACAACCCAACTCGTTGCAGACGGCACCACATACAAAATTAAGATCTTTATTTAAATTTGCGTCTCCTAACGCCTACTCGCCACCGGAGGCGGTCTCCGTGCTCTCGGAACCACGAGTACGCGGCTCCAGAGAGATGGTGGGCTCGAGAAAATTCTCGATGATGGAGTCGGAGACGAGGCCGGGGCGTGGTGTAGGGGCGCTGGTGGAAGGCCTGGCGGGGGAGGGTCGTGGCGGGATCCTCTTGGGGCGAGGGAGGGGTTCACGGATGGGCTTCTTCTTCCTTGGAAGAAGAGGAACCATCTCCGCGATGTCCTTCTGCAGCTGTATGATCTTGCGCTGCAGCTCACCGTTCTGTTGGATCAGGTTCTTCGTTTCTTCACGAAGAAATGCAACCGCCTCATGGTGCTCGTCGGCGTCGAGCACCGCCTCGGTGTGGAGATCATCCATGGCCTGCAGAAGACGCGACTGCCGGGCCATGACCGGATCACGCACGGAGTGAACTCCGAGGTAGATGCTACGGTGGGCTCCGGGAGTACGCTTCGGTACAAGCCGGAAGGATGAGTTCTGAAGACGATCGTCGTAGATCATCCTCAGCTCCATGAGGGCCTGAAGGGCGACTCGTTGGCACGCGACGTCGAAAGTCGGGCCTCCAAGTGCGGTGGTGTAGGGCGGCAGGTGTTCTCTGGAGCCATGGACGGTGAGGGAGACGTCACAAGGCCCGGCGAACTCGTCGGGGTAGACTCCTTGAAATTCGGGTTCGAAGAGGAACCCGAGGAAGGTGAGCATCATGCGGAGCTCCCGGACGAAGCCCTCGTAGTGACGGCAGTAGCTGTGGACTTGGTAGACAGGCATCTACAAAACAGTAAGTTGAATAAAAGTGAGGAGAGGAACAAAGTTTATGAAGTAGATTTTCAAGAAATAATTTCCTATGGCTAATGGCTAGGCGGGTCTGTTTGGCTTCCTACAGTCAAGTCGGCTCTGATACCATCTTGTAGCGCCCCGATTTATCAAAATCGAGACATTATTGAATTTCCATAGAAAAACAATAATACAAGAGGTTCATCATGCGACAACGTACATACGATAAAATCCATGGTGCGCAGACCATATTTATTACAACATTGTTTTAGTAAAAACAGTAAAAAAAGTAATTAAACAACGGCATGACGAACGTCTTCTTCAGGATCTTTCTTCTTGACTGGGTTGCTACTCCAGACCGTCTTCAAGATAAGCATCCTCTGTGGGGTCCAACGGGTATGAGTACAAAAAGTACTCAACAAGCCACCGCAAATGCAAATAATAATGCAGGATAATAAACAAGGAAGGATAAAGGCTAATAATGCGGAATAAAGCAGTTGCAGTTATGGCATTTAGTGTAATCGTATTTTTAATCATGCGGAAAGTAAATATGAACATCATCAACATCAACTAACTCGAGGAGTACGTTTTACCTTCCTCGCACAACGGTCCTTACATGTCAATCCATCATGCACATACATATTCAAAGTAAACTAACTGGGGGATGTCACGCAACCCGCCCTTGACCGTGGGCTCGGCTTTTCGAAAAGATTTAAGACTCTGATCAGAGATGTACTACTGTACCCACAAGGCACGCACTCATCTCAACGAGATGACCCATTTCACGGGAACTCGTGCCAAAACCTCAATATGAGATGTTCCAAGCGATAACCACCCGCTCTAGGTTTCGCCGGCGCGCCGGGCCGCATCCCGGCTAACGTCGCACCCCCTTTTGCGCCACATTGGTACAAGTCACCCGCAGGTGCAACTTGACCCATCTCCAAATGGTGGCCTCGGTTTGGAACAACCCATACCTTAGTTAGGACTTACCCACTAGACTTGTGGTTAGTACGTAAGTGTATTGCAACGGATCCCTCAGACCGGTCCTTATAGTGCCCCGGGTGCGACTGACCAATGCCCTAGCTTGCACCCGGAACCCACCATGCATACACTCACAACCATGACTCATCACCAACAGAATTTCCAAGGATAAGAGGCAACGGGGATCATATAATAGAACCATTTCGCTACGACTCATTTTTATCCTATAGCGGCCGTGTCAATACATTGGACACTAGCTAATATCATTGATCATATGGTGACAAGGAGGTTAGGCGAGATAGCATGGCTTGGGTTGCACACCAAGGTCGGGGGATCCTAAATAAATATAATGTAAGGGTTCATTTGACTAATGCACATACATAACCTATGTGTTTTAGCGATAGTCAATTCAGACATGGGTTCAATATGCTCAAAAGAATTGTTTGGTGACTTGCCTTGTTCAGCAAAGGGAGAGGGAGGGACTTCGGGGAAGTACTCCGGCTCCTCGGCGACGTCGTAGTCTTTTTAATATAAAGTAGAATAAAAAGAACACAACATCCAATCAAACAGTATAACATTACATTATAAACACCTAAGTTAAAGTTGGTTTGATTATAAATAAAATAAATTCAATGGTTAAAGTTCTGAAATTTATTTCTCCATTAATTTAAAATGAATCTAAATGAATTATTGTCTTTCATAAAAGGATTTTTAAGTGTGTATAATACTACCTTAAGTTTTCTAATCAATTTAATATAAATGATTCAGAGAAAACTCAGTGGTTCTAGTGTTTAAACAGAAAGGAATAATTATATAAATTTTCTGGAGTTTAAATATTTAAATTTGCATTTTAATCCTAAGGGCATTTGAATACTTATTTAAATAAACATGAAAATGTCAAAGTAAACCTACTGTTTTTATTGCATAAATATGTAGAGAATAATTTTATGAATTTTCTGAAATTGGAATGGTAATTTTTAGAGTTCAAATGCATTAGATATGAATTTTACAAGTTTAAAAGCATTTCTGGAATTTATTTTCAAATTTTAAACCCCTCGGGTCCATGGTGAGCCAGGCCCACGGTGAACCCGCGCACTGTGCGCGTGCGCCGGCTCGATCTGGACCGTCGGATCCAGATCCGACGCGCGAGGGCGAGGCGGGACGCGTAAGTCGCGACGGACGGCTAGGATTAAAACGTTCGAACCGGTACCACGTGGACGCACGGGATTAAACGCGGGTTTTAAATACAGATGGACACACGAGATCGCACCGTACCGCTTCGCTCAGATCCGACGGCCAGGATTAAACCGAACAGATGATTTAACCCAAGCGTTGGATCTGGATCGCACGGCCAGGATTGAATCCGGCACAGTGCGTGTCGGGGGGGTAAAGTACCCCTTCTTCCCCGACTCCGGTGGTACGACGGCGAGCGATTCCGGCGAGGTCGAGGGCTATCTAGTCTAGCTAGAGCTAAAAACGGAAAGGGGGTACCGAGGGGAACAAAAGGGTACCGTTGCGGTGGTCCTGGGGCCGACGGAGCGAGGCCGGCGACGAGCGTAGGCGGTGGAGGCGTTCGGGTCCTTGGCGGCGACGGCGATCCGGCGGGGTTCGACGTCGGCGGAGTGGTGGCCGAGGTCGGGGTCGTTCTCGCGGTCACGTTGGTGGCGGAGGCACGGGCGCAGGTGGTTTGGTGCGACGGCGAGCGGTGGCCGGAGGTGAATCAGAGGGTGTGCGCTAAAAAGCGAAATGCGAGTGCTCTGTTCGTTCTCGAGGCGATTAAGCGTGGGGGTCGGACGCGGCTCAGGCTGGGGGCTTAAATAGGGCGCCGGGGAGGGCTCGCATGCAAGGAAACCGGCCGAGGGCCTTTACTCGCCGGCGATGGCTCGGCCATGCACGCGTAGCGGTGATCCCGTGGCGTAAAGGCGTGTTTTAACGGGGGAAAACGGTCGGCGCGACGCGGGGGACCGAGTAATGGCGACGAATTAATGCGGGACGGGCCGGCGAGGCGGATCCGAGGGCGAGGTCGTCGGCCGGCGCGATTTGGGGGCGACGGCGGGAGGTTGAAGGCGAAGCTGACAGGCGGGGGCCACTGGCCAGTGAGCGCGAACGGGCGAGGGTGGCGACTAACGTGTGGGGCCGAAGTGTCGGGTTCGCGCGCGAGGGGAAGGATTCGGCGCCGACAGGTGGGACCGGGCTGTCAGCCAGAGGCGAGCGCGGTAACAGGCTGGGCCGGCCGGGAGAGAGAGAAGGGAGGGAGAGGAGCCCATTACTGTTCTAATACTTTTCTGAATAAAAATAATTCCAGAAAATAGATTAAAATATTAGGGCTACTTACAAGGCTGGTAAAAATTTATAAAAATTCTCAAAATTACATTTTGGTCTTAGGATCATAAACAAAAAGTTTCACCTCCTAATTTGGTCATCTACTCTATGTTGTAGTTCAAAAGGGTATAGAAGGAAATTAAAAGTATTTTCTGAAATAATAATTCCAATAAATTGAATTTAATAATATTTTTATTGTTTTGAAAAATTGGGGTGTTACAAACCTATCCCCCTTACAAGAATCTCGTCCTCGAGATTGGAACGCTACTCGAATAGCTCGGGGTATTGGGCTTTCAGCTCGTCTTCTTTTTCCCAGGTGGCTTCTTCGGCTGGATGGTTGTTCCATTGGACTTTGCAGAAGCGGACGACGCGACTTCTGGTTACTCTCTCCTTGGTTTCCAAGATCTTGACGGGTCTCTCTATGTAGGTCAAGTCTTCTTGGACATTGAGCTGCTGAAGGTCAGCTTGCTCGGTGGGTACACGGAGACACTTCTTCAGCTGAGAGACATGGAACACATCATGAACTCCTGCCAAAGATGGAGGCAGTTCAAGTTGATATGCCACTTCTCCTTGTCGACGGAGGATCTGGAAAGGTCCGACGTAGCGGGGTGCTAGTTTGCCTTTCATGTTGAACCTTTGAGTGCCACGGAGGGGAGTGACTCGGAGGTAGACATAATCGCCCTCCTCAAAGGCTAGATCTCTTCGACGGTTGTCGGCATAGCTCTTTTGCCTGGATTGGGCGGCCTTCAATCGGTCTCTTATGATCTTAACTTTCTCTTCAGCTTCTCTCAATAAGTCAGTCCCAAACAGTTGTGATTCTCCGGTTTGATCCCAGAGCAACGGCGTTCTGCACTTACGCCCATAGAGTGCTTCGAACGGGGACATTTGCAGGCTGGCTTGATAGCTGTTGTTGTAGGAGAACTCTGCATAAGGTAAGTTCTTGTCCCACATTCCGCCAAAGTCTAGAGCACAAGCTCTAAGCATATCCTCCAATATCTGGTTGACCCTTTCGGTTTGACCGTCGGTCTGCGGATGATAGGCGGTGCTAAAGTTCAGCCGGGTGCCGAGTTCCTCTTGAAGGTTCTTCCAAAACTTGGAGGTAAACTGACTCCCGCGGTCAGATACAATCTTCATGGGAACTCCGTGGAGGCACACGATCCGGGTCATATACAACTCAGCCAACTTGGCGACGGTGTAAGTTGTCTTGACCGGGACGAAGTGAGCTACCTTGGTGAGTCGATCAACGATCACCCAGATAGAATCATGACCAGCTTGGGTCCTGGGCAGTCCCGTGATGAAGTCCATTCCTATCTCTTCCCACTTCCATTCAGGGACTTTGAGGGGTTGAAGAAGTCCGGCAGGTCTCTGATGCTCTGCCTTGACTCGCCGGCATGTGTCGCACTTGGCCACATACTCAGCTATTTCTCTCTTCATGCTGACCCACCAATATTTCTCCTTCAGGTCTTGGTACATCTTTGTACTCCCGGGATGGATGGAGTATAGAGTATCGTGGGCTTCTTGAAGGATGAGAGTCTTCAACTCAGGTAGGTCGGGTACGCATACTCGGTTTCCGAACCAAATGGTACCATGTTCATCCTCGGAGAATCCGGGGGCTTTACCCTTCCTCATGTTTTGCTGGATCTCCAGGATGTCCGGGTCTTCCTTCTGCTTCTCTCGGATCTGGTCTATTAAGACAGGCCGAGACTCCAAGGCAGCGAGGTACTCTCGAGTGGTGATCCCAAGGTTTAGCCTTTCCATCTCCTTATAAAGTAAAGGAGCTTGGTCTTGAATCATGATGGCATTGCAGTACCCTTTTCGACTAAGGGCGTCTGCCACCACATTCGCTTTGCCCGGATGATAATGGATGCCCAAGTCGTAATCCTTGATCAGTTCCAACCATCTCCTTTGCCTGAGGTTCAGATCTGGTTGGGTGAATATATACTTGAGGCTCTTGTGGTCGGTGAAGACCTCACACCGATTTCCCACGAGGTAATGTCTCCATATTTTCAAGGCATGAACCACGGCTGCTAGTTCCAGGTCGTGGGTTGGGTAGTTCAGCTCATGCGGTCTCAATTGCCGGGAGGCGTAGGATATCACTTTCCCTTCTTGCATTAAGACGCATCCCAATCCTTGACGAGAGGCATCACAGTAGACGTGGAAGTCTTTCCGGATGTCTGGCAGAGTCAGAATGGGAGCTGACACAAGCTTCTTCTTGAGGGTCTGGAAGCTTTCTTCGCAGTCGGGGGTCCAATCAAACTTCACCTCTTTCTGCAGAAGTCTGGTCATAGGCTTGGCGATCTTGGAAAAATTCTCGATGAACCGGCGGTAGTATCCGGCCAATCCGAGAAAACTCCGGATCTCGGTCACGGTCGTGGGCTGCAGCCAGTTGGTTACCGCTTCAACGGTGGTTGGGTCCACTGCTATTCCTCCGGCAGATATAACATGACCGAGGAACTTCACCTCAGACGACCAAAATTCGCACTTGCTGTATTTGGCGTACAGTTGCTGCTCCCTTAGCTTTCCGAGGGTCAGACGGAGGTGAGTCTCGTGTTCTTCCTTGGTCTTGGAGTAAACGAGGATATCGTCGATGAATACCACGATGAACTTATCCAAGAACTCCATGAATACGTTGTTCATCATGTTCATGAAAAAGGCCGGGGCATTCGTGAGTCCGAACGACATCACAGTGTACTCGTAGAGTCCATAGCGGGAGGTGAAAGCAGTCTTGGGTATATCTTCCTCCCTGATCCTTAACTGGTGATAACCTGACCTGAGGTCAATCTTGGAAAACACCGAGGATCCTTTCAGTTGATCGAACAGGTCGTCGATCCGAGGCAATGGGTATTTGTTCTTGATGGTTACGTCGTTCAAGGCTCTATAGTCCACGCACATCCTCTTGGTCTTGTCCTTCTTCATGGCAAATATGACCGGTGCACCCCAGGGTGAGGTACTCGGTCGGATGTAACCTTTCTGCTCTAGGTCTTCGATGTTGCTCTTGACTTCGGCTAGTTCATTGGCGGCCATTCGGTACGGACGCTTGGAGATTGGAGTGGTCCCCGGGACAAGCTCGATTCTGAATTCGATGTCCCGCTTGGGAGGCATTCCGGGCAGATCTTCGGGGAAAACATCTGCAAACTCCTTGACTATTGGCACCTCTTCAAGAGCTATTGAGCGAAGGGATGCTCCGAGTGGTTTGCGACTGGCCATCCGGAAAGTGACGGTTACGCCTTCAGGACTGGTCACCGTGACGGACTTGTTGGCACAGTCGATCACTCCCTTGTGCTTCATCAACCAATCCATACCTAGTATAAGGTCGAGTCCGGTGCATTGGATGAGGACAGGCTCGGCCCGAAACAGCACTCCTTGGATGTCAAGTTGAACCTTAGGGCTGTAGAAGCGAGCTGAGGTCCTATTGCCGGGGGTGGCAATCACCATGGGAATGGGTAGAGGGAGCACGTCCAGGTTGTTTGTTTTTGCAAAATCTTCCGAGACGAAGGAGTGGGTTGCTCCAGAGTCAAATAATATGACGGCCGGTACGAAATTCACAGTAAACGTACCGAGTACGACTTCAGGAGCCTCCTGAGCTTCCTCCGCGCTGATGTGGTTGACGCGGGCGCGAACGGCCTGGTGAGGTGCTGCGCCTTGGTTCTGCTTGGGGTGAGGACACTGGTGCGAATAGTGCCCTTCCTTGCGGCAGTTGAAGCAGACGACCGGCCTTCCTTGGCGATCCCTCAAGATCGGGGCCTTGGCGGCTGGTGCCGGCTGAGCGGCCGGAGCTGGTGGAGCGGGGCGAGGATGTCCGGCGTTGGATCCACCGGCTGCGTGAGGTGGCCTGAAGGCGGGCCGAGGATGGTAGGCGGGCGCTGGCGGCGGAGGGACGAAGCGGGGCCTCTGAGTGTTCGCCTGTTGGTGCTTGAAGGCGATCATCTTCCTCTTCTTGAGGTCCAGCTTGTTCTGCTCAGTCTCTTGGATGAGCGCTTTATTGACCAGCCGCTGGAAGTCGACGAAGTCGGCGGCGACGAGCTGGATGGACAGCTCATCCTTAAGTCCCCTGAGGAACTTGGCTTGGCGGAGGGCGTCGGTGCGCACTTCCTCCGGTGCGTAGCGTGCGAGGCGGTTAAACTCATGGAGGTACTCCATGACAGTTCGGTTGCCTTGCTGCAGGTCGCGGAACTCCTGCTGCTTCACCGCGATGACACCGGCGGGGACGTGGGCGGCACGAAAGGCGATGGTGAACTCCGCCCAAGTCACCAGGTGGCCCTCTGGCTGGGACGCACGGTAGTTGTCCCACCATTCAGCGGCGGGACCCTGGAGCTGGTGAGTGGCAAAGGCCACTCGCTCCCGGTCGGTGCAGGGGAGGAGGTCGAGCTTCTTCTCGATGGTGCGAAGCCAATCTCCGGCCTCCATCGGGTTGGTTGTGCTCGAGAAGATGGGCGGACGCACGCGCAAGAACTCGGAGAGTTGCGGAGCGGCCGCGGGTGCTGGTGCGCGAGGGGCGGGCTCCCCGTTCTGCAGACGGTCCAACTGAGCCTGTTGGTGCTGCATTTGGGTGAGGAGGGCGGTGATCAGATGGTTCTGATTCGCCATCATTTCTGCCAAGGTGGGGTGATTGGCGGAAGGCGACCCAGACTGACGTGGGCCCGTTGCACCCCAGTTGGGTACAACACCCTCAGGCGCATCTCGGCTCCCTCCTGTTCCGTTGTTAGAGCCGGTGTTCTGGTGGTCGGCCATCTTCTGAATATCCAAAGTGATGAAGCAAAAGATGACGAAACAATAATACAACCAAAAATTAACATATAGCATTCAAGCACACAAATATATCAAGTGGTATAAATTGTTCATTACAATTAAGTTCTTATTCCATCTACAACCCAACTCGTTGCAGACGGCACCACATACAAAATTAAGATCTTTATTTAAATTTGCGTCTCCTAACGCCTACTCGCCACCGGAGGCGGTCTCCGTGCTCTCGGAACCACGAGTACGCGGCTCCAGAGAGATGGTGGGCTCGAGAAAATTCTCGATGATGGAGTCGGAGACGAGGCCGGGGCGTGGTGTAGGGGCGCTGGTGGAAGGCCTGGCGGGGGAGGGTCGTGGCGGGATCCTCTTGGGGCGAGGGAGGGGTTCACGGATGGGCTTCTTCTTCCTTGGAAGAAGAGGAACCATCTCCGCGATGTCCTTCTGCAGCTGTATGATCTTGCGCTGCAGCTCACCGTTCTGTTGGATCAGGTTCTTCGTTTCTTCACGAAGAAATGCAACCGCCTCATGGTGCTCGTCGGCGTCGAGCACCGCCTCGGTGTGGAGATCATCCATGGCCTGCAGAAGACGCGACTGCCGGGCCATGACCGGATCACGCACGGAGTGAACTCCGAGGTAGATGCTACGGTGGGCTCCGGGAGTACGCTTCGGTACAAGCCGGAAGGATGAGTTCTGAAGACGATCGTCGTAGATCATCCTCAGCTCCATGAGGGCCTGAAGGGCGACTCGTTGGCACGCGACGTCGAAAGTCGGGCCTCCAAGTGCGGTGGTGTAGGGCGGCAGATGTTCTCTGGAGCCATGGACGGTGAGGGAGACGTCACAAGGCCCGGCGAACTCGTCGGGGTAGACTCCTTGAAATTCGGGTTCGAAGAGGAACCCGAGGAAGGTGAGCATCATGCGGAGCTCCCGGACGAAGCCCTCGTAGTGACGGCAGTAGCTGTGGACTTGGTAGACAGGCATCTACAAAACAGTAAGTTGAATAAAAGTGAGGAGAGGAACAAAGTTTATGAAGTAGATTTTCAAGAAATAATTTCCTATGGCTAATGGCTAGGCGGGTCTGTTTGGCTTCCTACAGTCAAGTCGGCTCTGATACCATCTTGTAGCGCCCCGATTTATCAAAATCGAGACATTATTGAATTTCCATAGAAAAACAATAATACAAGAGGTTCATCATGCGACAACGTACATACGATAAAATCCATGGTGCGCAGACCATATTTATTACAACATTGTTTTAGTAAAAACAGTAAAAAAAGTAATTAAACAACGGCATGACGAACGTCTTCTTCAGGATCTTTCTTCTTGACTGGGTTGCTACTCCAGACCGTCTTCAAGATAAGCATCCTCTGTGGGGTCCAACGGGTATGAGTACAAAAAGTACTCAACAAGCCACCGCAAATGCAAATAATAATGCAGGATAATAAACAAGGAAGGATAAAGGCTAATAATGCGGAATAAAGCAGTTGCAGTTATGGCATTTAGTGTAATCGTATTTTTAATCATGCGGAAAGTAAATATGAACATCATCAACATCAACTAACTCGAGGAGTACGTTTTACCTCCTCGCACAACGGTCCTTACATGTCAATCCATCATGCACATACATATTCAAAGTAAACTAACTGGGGGATGTCACGCAACCCGCCCTTGACCGTGGGCTCGGCTTTTCGAAAAGATTTAAGACTCTGATCAGAGATGTACTACTGTACCCACAAGGCACGCACTCATCTCAACGAGATGACCCATTTCATGGGAACTCGTAGCCAAAACCTCAATATGAGATGTTCCAAGCGATAACCACCCGCTCTAGGTTTCGCCGGCGCGCCGGGCCACATCCCGGCTAACGTCGCACCCCCTTTTGCGCCACATTGGTACAAGTCACCCGCAGGTGCAACTTGACCCATCTCCAAATGGTGGCCTCGGTTTGGAACAACCCATACCTTAGTTAGGACTTACCCACTAGACTTGTGGTTAGTACGTAAGTGTATTGCAACGGATCCCTCAGACCGGTCCTTATAGTGCCCCGGGTGCGACTGACCAATGCCCTAGCTTGCACCCGGAACCCACCATGCATACACTCACAACCATGACTCATCACCAACAGAATTTCCAAGGATAAGAGGCAACGGGGATCATATAATAGAACCATTTCGCTACGACTCATTTTTATCCTATAGCGGCCGTGTCAATACATTGGACACTAGCTAATATCATTGATCATATGGTGACAAGGAGGTTAGGCGAGATAGCATGGCTTGGGTTGCACACCAAGGTCGGGGGATCCTAAATAAATATAATGTAAGGGTTCATTTGACTAATGCACATACATAACCTATGTGTTTTAGCGATAGTCAATTCAGACATGGGTTCAATATGCTCAAAAGAATTGTTTGGTGACTTGCCTTGTTCAGCAAAGGGAGAGGGAGGGACTTCGGGGAAGTACTCCGGCTCCTCGGCGACGTCGTAGTCTTTTTAATATAAAGTAGAATAAAAAGAACACAACATCCAATCAAACAGTATAACATTACATTATAAACACCTAAGTTAAAGTTGGTTTGATTATAAATAAAATAAATTCAATGGTTAAAGTTCTGAAATTTATTTCTCCATTAATTTAAAATGAATCTAAATGAATTATTGTCTTTCATAAAAGGATTTTTAAGTGTGTATAATACTACCTTAAGTTTTCTAATCAATTTAATATAAATGATTCAGAGAAAACTCAGTGGTTCTAGTGTTTAAACAGAAAGGAATAATTATATAAATTTTCTGGAGTTTAAATATTTAAATTTGCATTTTAATCCTAAGGGCATTTGAATACTTATTTAAATAAACATGAAAATGTCAAAGTAAACCTACTGTTTTTATTGCATAAATATGTAGAGAATAATTTTATGAATTTTCTGAAATTGGAATGGTAATTTTTAGAGTTCAAATGCATTAGATATGAATTTTACAAGTTTAAAAGCATTTCTGGAATTTATTTTCAAATTTTAAACCCCTCGGGTCCACGGTGAGCCAGGCCCACGGTGAACCCGCGCACTGTGCGCGTGCGCCGGCTCGATCTGGACCGTCGGATCCAGATCCGACGCGCGAGGGCGAGGCGGGACGCGTAAGTCGCGACAGACGGCTAGGATTAAAACGTTCGAACCGGTACCACGTGGACGCACGGGATTAAACGCGGGTTTTAAATACAGATGGACACACGAGATCGCACCGTACCGCTTCGCTCAGATCCGACGGCCAGGATTAAACCGAACAGATGATTTAACCCAAGCGTTGGATCTGGATCGCACGGCCAGGATTGAATCCGGCACAGTGCGTGTCGGGGGGGTAAAGTACCCCTTCTTCCTCGACTCCGGTGGTACGACGGCGAGCGATTCCGGCGAGGTCGAGGGCTATCTAGTCTAGCTAGAGCTAAAAACGGAAAGGGGGTACCGAGGGGAACAAAAGGGTACCGTTGCGGTGGTCCGGGGCCGACGGAGCGAGGCCGGCGACGAGCGTAGGCGGTGGAGGCGTTCGGGTCCTTGGCGGCGACGGCGATCCGGCGAGGTTCGACGTCGGCGGAGTGGTGGCCGAGGTCGGGGTCGTTCTCGCGGTCACGTTGGTGGCGGAGGCACGGGCGCAGGTGGTTTGGTGCGACGGCGAGCGGTGGCCGGAGGTGAATCAGAGGGTGTGCGCTAAAAAGCGAAATGCGAGTGCTCTGTTCGTTCTCGAGGCGATTAAGCGTGGGGGTCGGACGCGGCTCAGGCTGGGGGCTTAAATAGGGCGCCGGGGAGGGCTCGCATGCAAGGAAACCGGCCGAGGGCCTTTACTCGCCGGCGATGGCTCGGCCATGCACGCGTAGCGGTGATCCCGTGGCGTAAAGGCGTGTTTTAACGGGGGAAAACGGTCGGCGCGACGCGGGGGACCGAGTAATGGCGACGAATTAATGCGGGACGGGCCGGCGAGGCGGATCCGAGGGCGAGGTCGTCGGCCGGCGCGATTTGGGGGCGACGGCGGGAGGTTGAAGGCGAAGCTGACAGGCGGGGGCCACTGGCCAGTGAGCGCGAACGGGCGAGGGTGGCGACTAACGTGTGGGGCCTGAAGTGTCGGGTTCGCGCGCGAGGGGAAGGATTCGGCGCCGACAGGTGGGACCGGGCTGTCAGCCAGAGGCGAGCGCGGTAACGGGCTGGGCCGGCCGGGAGAGAGAGAAGGGAGGAGAGAGGAGCCCATTACTGTTCTAATACTTTTCTGAATAAAAATAATTCCAGAAAATAGATTAAAATATTAGGGCTACTTCCAAGGCTGGTAAAAATTTATAAAAATTCTCAAAATTACATTTTGGTCTTAGGATCATAAACAAAAAGTTTCACCTCCTAATTTGGTCATCTACTCTATGTTGTAGTTCAAAAGGGTATAGAAGGAAATTAAAAGTATTTTCTGAAATAATAATTCCAATAAATTGAATTTAATAATATTTTTATTGTTTTGAAAAATTGGGGTGTTACAAAGTAACAAGGGGATAACAATCTATTACGCATATTAGCGGATACTTCACAGGCGAAGTAACAAAGCGATATCAATCTATTACATAGATTAATGGATACTTCACAAGTAAAGTAACAAGGATTACCATTGTTCCTACGTGGCCGTCGGAGGGCTTCCAGGCAAACCCATGAGGAGGTACAGAAAAGTAAAGATAAAGTAAATGCGATCAAAGCTAGGGCTTTGTGTTTGATTTGTGTTGGGGGGCCTCTAAACTGGATTCACCTCTCTATTTATAGGGGCTAAACATCTGATCTAATGTGCTATAATTCGGCTAGATAGAGATAAAAACTTAGCCAGAATCGTGCCCAACTCTATCTCCGCCGAAGTGGACCTTCGGCCAGGCCCGTCGAAGCCTACTCCTCGGGCTGAAGCTTCGGCTTTGTGGGCCTCCGAAGGCTTCCTAGCTGAAGGCCGCGGGCTGGCCGGAAGCTTTTGGAGCCCGTAGCCCAATGTTCCTTCGGCCCTATAGGGCTTCGGCCTGACCCGGGACATGTGTATTTTTGGCCCAAATTGCCAAAATTGATATTTTGACAATCTTAACCATTGATGCCATTTTTTGCTATCAACAGTATGCTAGTATGAGTAGTGATGCTCTTATTTTCTACAACTTGAAAATGCTTTCTCTTGTTATTACTTAGATTGTATACATCTGAGATTGTCATATAGTTGGTTAGGACAACATTTGAGGCACGATGCTTGTTTGTACTATAATTGGACTTAATCATATTTTAGAAGCATTGCATTTACACTTTATCCGCACATCTCATGTTGCTATCTTGATGTCTGCACTGCCAAAGGGGGAGAGTTCATGTGATTTTGAATGCTCGTTTGCGTGTTTTTGAGTTTGAGTTTTGTTCTACCACCATCTTTTATCAAGTGACATCCTTATTTTTGCTCTATCTAGAGCTTTCATGGTCACTTGTGTGTTGAACTTGTATTTTACTTCCTTTTATCTTGTAATTGTCAATGCACTCATCTAGGGGAGATTGAGAAATCAAGTGAGGTTTTCACTGTTGTTCCAGTTTTATGATGAGTGATTGACAAAATTGGCTATGGTGATTGTTGGGTGCCTATGTATGGGTTGCATGGAGGTGTGTGTGTTTTGCTTGTCTCGTGTGTGTAGGGTTGAGATGCTTGTCAACTATCGATAGCAAGTGATTAGGGTTAGACAGGGAGTCTAATGCCAGATGATCGAGGATGCTAGTCGAAGTTGAAAGTGACCTCATATGTACGCATGGAGACGAAGCAAGACATGGGATAACGATTGATCAAGACGAAGTGTTGATCAAGTTAGCGAAAGGGAAGCCAATGCAGGTGACAAGGCGTCTCGAGGGATCGAGAGCGGGAGAGACTTACTGCCAGTCGAGTTCGCGGACTAACGATACACGTCGAAGATCTGGAAGGCTTTGTCGGTTTTTGATGAAAACCGTATCTTCTCAAAATGTTTTTTAATTCCAAGAAATAGGAGTTTATTTTCATTTAGTAATTTAGATTAAGTGTAATCTTTTAGTATTTTTTGGAATTGTTAAATTATGAAAATATATTAAAAGAGTAGGGTCAATTTTGTAATAATTTAGGAGTAAACATTATTGTATTTTTAGAATTGGTAATTCTAAAAAATACATAATGGTCTTTAGGTAATTACTTAGAATTTTTACCCTAATGGCACTTTTGTAATTACCCACATAGGTTTGCCTATAAAAGGGGTCCTAGCCTAGGGGTAAGGGTTACAACTTTCAGAACAGGACACTAGCCTGAACTTTCCTCTTCAAATACAATGCACTAGCTTTGTTTTCTGGTGTTTCATTCTCATGTTTCGGAAAAGTTTTTACCGCTGAAGTTTTGTTGCCCGATGACCTACAGTATGCGAAGAATTTGCCTGGTGTGTTTCTATTCTGTTTCCTTCCTGATGTTCTATATCGGCTATCTTTAATATTTGCTGTGGAAACATTTTTGCTTCACTTTTCTCTCCTATTTTTATTCCTTGTGTGATGCAGCATCTTCCCAGATACAGTACATGGTAGTTTTTGTAGTGATTCATATCAAAAGTTGAATCTCTTTTTATGATGAACAACCTTTGAGGTTGATGTGGATATAGACAAGGTTCAGATTTCTGGTTGGTTCTTAGTTAGAGTTTTCTTTGGATCATCTCTTTTCTGCCAAGAACAGTATGTTTTGTCATGAACAATTTCTGAAGTCTCAGGATTCATCTCATGTGCAGACATACTTTTTGAGGTGATTTGATGTCTTTTGGGGTTAGTTAGACTCATTGTTGTTGCTGAAAAGTTGGTGGAAGTACTGGGGTTCACTCTTCTTGTACCATGAAAAGCACCTTTTCTAAAAAGCAATAGTAGTGTCTACTTATTGTCTAGAACATGTCTGAACAAACATGCTTTTTGGTTGATTCCTATCCAACTGCTTTATGTACTGACTTCTAGTTCATATCCTTTTTGTTCACCATTGTGCTAGTTCTGAATTGGTGTTTGTCTGAAACAACACAGTAAAGTCTGAAACCTTTCAGTTTCTGAAATTTACAGTTTAAACTTTACTGAAACTGAAAGTATTCTTATTGCATTTGTAATTGTGTTCAGAATTGATATCTTGAGAAGAGTTCTGGTTCTGTAATTGAAAGTTTCAGATTCAGAATCACAAGTTATAGTCATTTTAGCTAAGACTTGATGGTTTAATCCTGAAAATGTTTAGTTTGGGTTATTCACTATTTTAGTGCTGATTGAAACTGAGTAGAATCCTAATACACATGTTTGATGTCTAAAGTGAATTTTGGAGGAACTACTCTCTTGCTCTTCTCAGGTTGACTCTGAATTAATATTCTGTTTGCACCTAAAATGATTAGGTTTCAGTACTACTGTTTGATCCATGTGAGCAGAGTACTTAACTAGTGCTTGAAGAATCATGTGTTAATCTGCTATTGCATGGAGTTTTTTTTTTGAGTCTTTGGATGAAATCTGAGCAGTGTCCATTGATGGATAAGCATTAATCTTACTGTTGTACTGAATATTTTCCTGATCAAAATTTGTGGGTTCTTCCTATTCACTGAATTTCTTCATATCATCTCTGAAAAAAAATGAGATTCACATGAATGCTGAAGTTGATTGCCCATGATCTTGTGAATATTGAGAGGTGTGTATAGTATTTTATCCTTGACAAGAGCATGATTCAAATTAACTAAATTGAGCTATTGAGTGTGTTTTTGATTTTCTGAAATATATCGGAGTTCCAATAATCGACACTGATCTGTCGGACTTTCATTTTTCGAACTAGCTAATCTATATCGGAGTTTCAATCTCCGACAGAGTAGTTCGACTGATCAAGCTCCGAAATAGACCTGGAATTTTGATAGTTCATTTACCGACCAAGAATATCGGTAATCCATACTCCGATTTATACCAAGATTTACATATGAAGTTAATTTCTGTTCTGAACATGCACTGTTGCTCTTAATTGTGCTTCTGAAGTTTATAGAGGTGTGCTGGGTGTTCTAGACAGACCATCGAATTCACAAAAATTTGTTGAGACACCTATTCACCCCCCTATAGTCGCCAATCCGTTCCCACGCAGAGTTTTTGTTGTAGAACTCTAGTAGGAAGACTAAAAGCACAATAATTGATGAGCCTGAGCATAACAGCCCCCCCCCCCCCCAAAAAAAAGAAACTAGTTAACTGGCATGTTCAAACTGTCCATGTATTCGAACAAAACCATGATCATATCGAGGATTTTAATATAACATCTCATCAGTTTGGAACACTAGTGAAATATCACTGTCTGTGAGCTCAATTAGTTATGGGATTTTACATTCAACAGTATCTAAATATGTTCTGTAACAGGATACTATTATTGATGGGAAAGAGAATCAAGGTCAAGAAGTAGTGCATGGGGAGACTCCCAAATCCTGTGAACTTGAATATGGGAGCTACTGCCTCTGGTCTGCTAAGTACAGGGAAGTCATGAAATATTTTGTTGTAAAGAGGCTTAAGGATCAACTGTTTATGGCAAGAGCTCATTATCCTAGTATTGCAAAGCTGAAGAACCAAGAAACATTTACACGTAAAATGAAGCAAAACATCCGAGAACATTTTACTGGAGCTCGACAGTAAAAGGTGTGGAGACAAATGGATAAAACTTTATTAACTTAACATTGATGTAGTCATCCCAAACGGCAACGCTATCAACTGAAATCCTATTTCTTGTCCAATCCCAACCAAATCCACTGGTCACGAGCATCTTGCTTATGATAGAGTAGTGCTTATCAAAAGTTTTTCTTCATGAAATGATGTTATCTTTTGTGATATCAACACCACATTTATCACAAACATTTTTCACAGCAGCAGTGTATACATGGGAGTTCCAACCATTCTGTGCATGATCACCCTTGTTGTAGAACTCAACAAAAGTAGTCAACAAAGCCTCATCAATTTCAGAAGTGTACCCTCTACCCGATTTTTTCACCTTATCCATAGCCTACATCATATAAATGCAAATAAAATTGTAAAGTAATCATTAAAGGTGAGTTTAAAGTAACTAAATCAGTTTGGTACATACATATAAGATTTTATAACTCAAAATTGCTAGCCTCGTCTTGCTTGATACTCAGCAAACATTTGGTTAGCTTTAGATTCCCTAAAATTGTTCCACTCATTCGATAATTGAACATGTATAATCATATTCGGCTCTTCTTGATTATCATCATATGCAACAGAGATCGCACTATCCACTTGATGCAATAGAATGTTATCCATGTTTCTTTGCCTATCACATAGAAAGTTATGCAATATGCAACAAGCATTGATAATGCGGATCTGCGAAAAGATATCATTACTTATTAATACAAGCATTAATGTAAGGTATTTAGGTTAGAAATCTAGACTACAAGATACCTGAGTTTGTATGTCAAAAAATGAGTTGTTCCATAGAATATCCCATCTCATTTTTAAGAGACCGAATACTCTCTCTATGACATTTCTAGTTGAAGAATGACGCAAGTTAAAAAGCTCTTTTGGAGTAAATGGGTTATTTGCCTGAGACGCCCACTCATTCAAGTGATAATGTGTTGATCGAAATGGAGCAACGAAACTAGGACAATTTGTATATCCAGCATCTACTAGGTAGTACTTTCCATTTGGTACAACAAAGCCATTTTGTCTAGTCATTGCATCACGTAGTACATGTGAGTCTGATGTCGATCCTTCCCATCTTGCTAAGACATAGACAAACTTCATACAACGACCGCAAACCCCCAAAACATTGGTTGTTACCTTTTGTTTCCTATTCCTATATCTTCCTTGATTAGACAATGGTATAAGAACCTCAATATGTGTGCCGTCTAGTGCTCCAAGACAATCTTCGAACCCTCTCCACTTGGCTTCCTCAGTTTGTTCAATTGAAGGGTCAATTAATTTTATAAATTCATTGGACAATGATAGAATAGCTCTCAAGACCACATTAAAATTCTGACTAATTGTCTCAAGTGACCAACCATATGCGCTATGAATTAGCCTCACCTTTGTACCATGACCCAATATAAGTAAAAATAATGCTACTAGTTCTTCTACCTTCATATTCAAAGCATCATGTAAATCACCTCTTTCGCGTAAGATGGCACATAAATCTAAAAATAACCTTTGAGTCAAACGTATACATAAATATCTCGCAACACTTGTTGTTTGGCCCTAATGTTTATCACATACTCTTCATCCACATAAGTAAGTTGTCTATGTCTTTTCCGATGATACAAATATGATACTGTGCTCATGAATGCCGCAACAAAACCAATAGTTATGCTCTTCCTTCTCTTCCATCTCCTCCTTATTTCCCTATAATTTGTGTTCAAATTAAAATTAACAAACATATTTGGCATCTACAATTAGAAATTTTAAAAAAAAGAATAGTTCAATCAGACATACATGACAAAAAAGACATCATTAGAATCTTCTGGCAACACTTGTTAAGTTTTTTTTTCATTTTTATTTTTGACACGACAGAGATAATATATGATAGCTCTTTTCTTAAATTTATTTTGAGGAAATTATCTAGCATTGTTTTCTAGGTGAATGAACTAAAAGACAATCAGTATAAGGAACTTTCACAAGAAACTTCTTAGTTATTTGGCCTCTTCTTCTCACCACCTCTCATATGTTTGGCCTTTTTTCTTAGTTATTTGCCATCACATGCAAATGTTAACTGCAATTGAATATTATTGATCATGCCTACCTTAATGTGCTTAGTCCTCTTCTTTCTTTTTAAGTGTCTATTTACTCAGACTCCTTTTCCCAAACCCTCTTTTGAGCACCATGTTTAGTTTTTGAATAACTTCAGTGAAAAATCAACATTATGGTGCTCTTTTAGAAGCCTAATCTGGTGCCCTAACCTACCATCCATTGATTTTTGTGGAATCAATCTAATCAAAAAATCTGTGGGAGATAGAGAGGGGGTTTACCTGTTTCAGTGGAAGCGGAGGCCCTGGCAATGGAAGCAGCGGTAGAGTCCCGTGCAGCAGAGGTGGGTGGGCGGGCGAGGGGGTGGGCGGCAGAGACGCGGTGGAGCCCCTGGCAGCGGAGGCGGGCGTGCGAACGGGCGAGCTAGGGAGCAGATTCCTTCTGATTCTTTTTTTTTCTGAGAGGAATTAGACCTCCACGTAAATTTCAGATCTGATTCTACATTAGAATTGATGATTCCAAATCTAGTTTTATCCAAACAGCCCATCATTTATAATTGGATTCCAATTCTCCAATTCTGAACTCAATTCATTGGATTCAAACAGATCTAAGAGCCCGTTTGTTTCCTTGGAAATGAAACTCATTCCATGAATAACATTCTAGATATTAGATTCCCAAAGAAAGTAATTGCTTAGAATTTGATTCAATTCAATTTTTTTGTTTGGATGCTAATGGAATTCTTTTCCATGAATCAAATTCAATATCATGTTTGCATAGTTATATATGGAATTTACAAGTTAATCTGGTAAAATGCAAACATTGACTAACACAGTTTTGAATATGGCACACAAACATAGTTTTGAATAACAATCTCAAACATAAGGTTCACAATGCAAGGTTCAATCCAGTTTTGAATAACACTCCAGTTAAAAGAGGAGAATGCAGAGAAAATGATGTTTGTTTTACACCACACAATGCAAGGTTCACCTTTTTAGTTGCTTCAGCAGCCATCTCTTTCTCAGGATCACTGGAAGTGCCAATAAGGACTCGTACTTGCGCGCATCACCTGTTAAGATATCAAATAAGTCTAAAAATGTGTCTTCATCTAACCCATCTATCTCCTCCAATGTGCTAAATATTTCTTTTGATGTCGGCCCTTTTGGTGCTTCATCCCTAATAGCTTCAGTAAACTTGTCTAATTTCTCCGCCATCATTGAGGTGAAGGAATCACTGGACCGTTGCCTCTTTAAGCTTCCTGAAATTGTTGATGAAGTAAGCTCTTGACCGGTTCTATCTTCCTTACTCATATCTCTCGCGCCATCTGCTGGGGTCTTTGCCGCTTCACCAGTTGCATGATCTTTCCCAAATACCAAGCTGATCGAGTCCCAATATAAGATTGTCTTGTGCCTGTACCCATTAGCTTCTTTATTTTTCTGCAAAAAAACAACTTGAGGTGAGCTCTAGATGACACCATGCATTACTTGATCAATTTGCACAAATTTCTGTTCTATTTCAAACACTAGAAATTTCTGATTCAACAACATGTACATCAAATTATCTCAGAACAGATTTCATATGAAGTTCAGGAGAACAATTTGAACTCAACTCAAGACATTTTAAACATTCAGATTTCATATGAAGTTCAGATTTCAATCTCTCATCACAGCAAGCACTCATTCAAACTGAAACAGATTCTTAAAACTATTCATCACAGATGAATACTGTTTATCACACATCTGAAACACAAGAGTATACAACAAAAAACAGAAAAAACTGAAACTTACCGCCACATAAGCCTCCCAAACAGAATCACTATCAACGGATATCTTGTTCTTGTTCCAATCCCAACCAAAGCCACTTGTTTCTAGCATACCATTGATGATAGTGTGGTGCTTGTCAAATGTCTTGTTCCTTGACATGATGTTATCTTTTGTGATTTCCACATTCACTTTTCTCGGACATTCTTTATAGCAGCCGTGTAGACATGAGACTTCCAGCCATTTTGGCATCTGTCACCCTTGTTGTAGTACTCCACGAATGTGTCAAGAAGTGCTTTGTCCATATCATCATTCCAAGAAATGTACCCCCTGCCCGAGCCTGACTTCTTACCCTTCTCCATATCCTGCAAAGAAAAAATACAAGTGTTACTAAAGTTATTAAGGAGCAACACAATATATGTAAAAAAGAAATCTTTAAAAAATTATCATACATTGACCACGTCTCGCTTGGTAATCAGCAAACATTTGGTTAGCTTTATGGTCCCTGAAGTTACTCCATTGATTTGATGATTGCACATTGGTAATCATACCCACTTCACTTTGAACATCATGAGATTCAACGGATATTACTTAATCAATTTGGCCTAAAAGTAAATCATCCATATCTCTCTGCCTATCTCTTACAAAGTTGTGCAATATGCAACAAGCATTGATGATCCTAATCTGATTTTGTAAGTCAAAATATGAGTTTTTCCTTAGTATAGCCCACCTCATCTTCAATAGCTCAAACGTTCTCTCTGTCACATTTCTAGCTGTTGAATGGCGCAAATTGAACAATTCCTTGGCATTAGATGGGTTATTCCCTTGGGCAGCCCACTCATTCAAGTGGTAGCGAGTGGATCGATATGGAGCAAGAAAGTCTGGTCCATTGGTGTATCCAGCATCTACTAGGTAATATTTTCCACTTGGAATAGCAAATGCATCGTCCCGAGACATGGCATCACGTAGCACACGTGAATCTGAAGCTGACCCTTCCCATCCAACTAGAACATAAACAAACTTCATGTATCGATCACAAACACCCAAGACATTGGTGGTGATTTGTTGCTTCCTATTCCTATACCTCCAAGCAAAAAGATAGCAACCTTTTCTTCTACCGACACATTCAAGGTGTCACACATACCACACCTCTCACGTAAGATGGTGCATAGGTCCAAAAAGGATCTCTTAGTTAGACGCAAACTGTCATAGCAATAAATATTTGATCCTTGATACAAATTCCTTAGCATTTGTTTCCGACCAACTACATCTCTCTCTATCACCTCAAAGGGATCCATAAGATGTCTAGGTCTTTTCTTATGATAATAGTCTGCAATCATGCCCATGACAGTTGCAACAAATAAGGATGCTACTCTCTGCCTCTTCTTCCTACTCCTCTCTCTCATTTCCCAAACATGCATATACATCATAAGATTCAATGCACAACTGTTTGACAAAAAGAAATTTGGAGAAACTCAGGGCTCAATATTAGTAATTACTAGACATCTAATAGCAATAAATTGACTTGAAACTAGCTGGTCAATATGACTAACTAGGTTGCTCCTCATGTTCCTGGGTCCAACAACATTAATGAAAAACATCCAAATAGATACAGAGGATACTAGCACTGATTTCAAGTAAAGTTCAAACATCCAAGTTCAAACAATGACAACCAAAGGAGAAGAATATACAGAATAATGGAACAAAAAACAACAAACAAGGAAATGAGATGTTAATGGAACAAAAGAAAATGATAGTGTGAATGTGGAACCAATGCTGGGCAGGCATGCCCATTGGTAAGCAAATGAGATAGCGACAGAAAAATAATGTTAGAACATACTGGTTGCAACTGACAAACCCAGTATAGTTTTCAAATTGAGGACAACTATTCCACTCTAGATCCTTTTGTATATTAATCCTGGCTTCCATTGCCACACATGAACATTTACTTCCCTGAAAACCTGAATGCATGTATACTGTAGAGTGCAGATTTGCTTACCAAATCCTCCCAGAAACGACCAGAGACAGCCTTCTTGAACCTTATGATCCACTTGCCGCCATTCCGATTTGCAGGATCCTGCTCAACCAAAATCCATTAACCACCATAAACATGTAAATATGTAACACTACACAAAACGCAACCATCGTTATCAGCACAGGGTAGTGAGAGTACCTCCCAAAGGGGCCGGATGCCCTCCTTGAAAAGATGCAAGTCAGTAGGGCTGGGCAGGGATGACGGGCGCGCTAGGTGGCAGTAGCAAACCCAGAACGACTCAACCTAAAATACAAGCCACCCGAGCAGCATCAGGAATCTCCAATCAGATGCACCGAAATTAGAAAATCCACCAAACAAAAAAATATACGCCGTGACGTACAGTGCTGAAGTCGATGATTTTCTTGATGTTGTCCTCGTAGGGCTGCGACCTCACCCCAGGAATCCGGCGCGTGTACCATAGCACGAATTTGCGCTGGGGGGAGGCAAAACACAAGGAACACGGGTCACATCCATCTCCTCCATCGTCTGGGGATCGAAGCTGGATCTTGCTGCGGCGTGCGGGACGGGACTTACCCTGAGAGGATGAAGGCCGGCCTTGAGCTCGCGGTTGCGGCGCTCGCTCTCCTCCGCCTCCGCCTCCGCCTGGTTCTTGTCGGCGAAGGGAACGGGGAGGCGGTCGCGGTTCTGGTCGGACGACGAGGAGGGCGAGGAGGCGCTCGGGGTGGAGGCGCGAGAAGGGCGGCGACGGCGAGGAGGAGGAGGCGCTACCGTGCCGCGCTCGGGGGGAGGAGGAGGCGCTACCGTGCGACGCTCGGGTCCTGGGGGAATCAGATTCCTCGTTTTAGGGCAGGAATTAGTTTTGGGCTTCTGATTCCGGCCCAAAAAATGGATGGAATTGTAATTTCCAATTCTAAAGTTTGTCAAACAGGCTAGCCCAAGAATTAAATTCAATTCGGCCCAATTTCATTGAAACAAACAGGCGCTAAGAAAAAAATGGAAAATCCCTCCTCCTTTGGTGACCGCGTCCGCCATTAGAAACCCTGATCGTCCCCACTCTCTCTCCTCGCCGCGAAGCCGCACCACCGCGATGACGCCTCCCTTCCGCCCGTCGTCTCCCGCCGGCCCTGCCCCCCGCGGCTGCGGCGGCTACAGCTGCACCTCCGGGAGCGACGCCTGGCCCCTGCACCACGTCCGCCACGACGGCGTCTTCTGCCGCCTCTGCTCCTCCTGTGTCATGCTCTACCACCCCACCGCCTTCTGCTCCGCCTGCCTCCTCCTCCTCCCTCTCACCTCCCCCTCCAACTCCGCCCCTGAGGCCTGCGTTGATCCCGTCCTCTCCCCACCCGGGCCCATCACCGCCTGCTCCAGGTGCGGTATCTTCGTGGCGCACCATTCCTGCGTCCCGGACTCTGCTTCCAACTTCGTCTGCCACCCGTGCGCCGCCGCCGCTGACGGAAACCCCTTCTCCTTCACTCCCGCCGGTGTCGGCCTGCGCACAATGGACGAGCACGACGCGCGCGTCCTCCTCGTCGCCGCGCGGCTGGCGCACGAGTCCGTCAGACGCGCCGCTGACGCCGCCCGCGAGGAGGCGGGGCGCTGTGTCCGGGAGGCGGCCGCAGCGCGGAAGCGCTCGCGCGAGATGCTCGACGTGGCCTTCCGCGCCATGCAGGTGGAGGCCAGGGAAGCCAAGAAGCCCGTTGTGGCCCCGCCGTCCAAGAAGAAGACCCCGAAGAGCAGCGAGGCGAACAGAGACAAGCTGCTGAAACTAAACGCCACGCAGCAGCCTGCACTTGCATTCGCCGCGGCGGCCGCCGCTGCGGCGAACTCAATGCCATTGTCGATGCCATCATACATGGAGGACAAGAAGCTGGTGAAACAGGAGGCGCAAGGTGAGCAAACATCGAACCAAACCAGATCGTCGAGCTAATTGTTATGTACAGTGATTGGTACATAATCCTTGCAGGTTCAGTGGACAGATCATTAAAAGATGATCGCACGCCACTCTTCGGGACCTTGCAATCTTAGATTTGCCATGCCTAGTTCCACTATATCTCCCATGTCATTATGCTTCTGTGTCACCAAGTGATCCAAGGACACAAACTTCAGGGGTAGAAAGGGTCCAATGTAATTGGATCCCCATTTTGGAATCTCCTCACCATAAATTCTAGTCTTGACATTTTAGATGATCCTGTTTAGATGATGATGATCCTTTTATCCGTTGTAGCTTGTTTGAATCTTATATCCTATTTGTTAATTATAGTAGCAAAATATGATTCTGGTGGATGCATATTGTGCAATTAAATGTTGTCCTGTTGATGGCTTCTGTTTTTGTATGAAATGAGCCAAATTGAATACATGATGGCACTTTTCTTTCCATTTTTACAAACCTATGTGAATCGAAGCATCGTCTTTCCACTTATTCTGTAGTTTAAAGCTCATGGTGAGGATGACAAGATTGGAGAAACGCAACCATCTGTTTTGGTGTTTTTTTCGGCCATTTTCAGCAGATACCAGTTGTCAGTGATGTGCTTGCTCTACTGTTTTTCAGTTTTGTGTCTTGTTATGTCTTTTTCATGGTTATTAATGAAGTGAGTCGATCCGTGGCAACCTGTCCATTAAAGTCGACTAGGCGCTTAAGGTGTGCGGTGATGCCACGTCATACATGTGTCCTAATGTCATGGCCCTCGACTAATGTAACGTGAGGATGAGAATGTAGGATGTAGTTGTGGCAGACGGGAGGATGAGGGTGTGTTGTCCCTCGCTTTCCCGGTGCCGTGATGGCAAGAAGGGAGCTGACACAGTGATGCAAGGTGGAGATTTTGGGATAAGAGGTTGCTTTATTTCTTAATACCTTGATCCAATATGCATGCTCCTTTATATAGAGGAGGGGCTACAATTATCTCTAGAAACTAGAATAATCTAGGGAAATAGATCTAGAAGTAAATAAGGTAACTCTACATAGGTGAATAATCCTAGTATTTAGGAAATAAGAGATAGCATGCTAATTATGATCTTTGGGGGATCCTAGTTGGATCAGGCTGGGCTAGCGCACCTATCGGCTGGGCCGATGCAACTCTCTGTCGATGGTGGTAGGTGTGCCCCCACCTGACATCTTCCTCGACGTTAAGAAGCAACTCGTCGTGGAGCATCCATGATGCCTTAGATACTAGTTAATGATCCCACCACATAAGGAACTCTAATAGATCATGGGCACGATGAGATTTGAGGACCTTCACGGGCTATTGACACACTCGAACATGGTGGAGAGGAGGAAGCGTTGGTGGCGTTAGTGGGGGCGTGCCAACGAAGGGATTCAACAAGCTGACATGGTAGATGTCATGGATACTTGGGCCTAAGCTTGTTGTGCCCATAGAAGGAGATCGATGTGGTAGGGCGATGGAGACGTAAACACACCCATTGTCCAACGATGAAGGCGACGTCTCGATGGTTGTTGTCATAGTGGTGCTTGTAGTGTTGTTGCGGCTGCTCAAGGCTATCTTGGATTTCCGCTAGAAACTCATCCCATTCCTGTAGGAGTTGATCCACTGCGGGAAGGTTGGTTGACCCATGATCATTGTGGTGTGGGCTAGGTGGGTCGCGATCGTAAAGCACCCGAAATTGTGTGGTCTTGATGGCTGAGTGAAAGGAGGTATTGTAGGCAAATGTAGACCATGGAAGCCATCGAAGCTATTGTTGAGGTTGGTCTCTTGTCAAACAATGTAGATGCATGATAATGATCTTTTTGACTACCTTTGATTGGCCATCAAAATACGAGTGGTGAGAAGAGTTGAGATGCATCTTGACACTAGCCAAACAAAAGAGTTTCATCCAAAAGTTGCTAGTGAACACCGGGTCACGGTCGCTGACAATGGATACTAGTATGTAATGTAGATGTATAGTTTTTGTGAAGAAAGCATTGACGACCGATAGAGTCATATATGGGTGACTCAATGGGATGAAGTGTGCCATATATCCACCACTATGAGAAATACCAATTTATCATAGAACTTTGGTAGGCCTTCGATGAAATCCATGGCGATATCGGCCCACACCATTGATGGGCCGTGTAAGGGTTGTAGAAGGTCGGTCGAGTGAAGATACTCCACCTTATTGCACTGGCACACCGCGTAGGCTCGCACAAAGTTCTATACTGTAGTGCAAGCATTGGGGATGTGAAAATCGGTTGGAGGTGGTGTAGTGTCTTCTGAACGCCCTCACGTATGACATCATGGGCATATTGTAGGATGACTAGTAGGATCGGTGATGATGTTAGGATATAGATGAATCCACGAAAAGTGATCATGTCATCTTTTATCTCCTATGGACCTTGCTAAGTGCTGGCAATAATGTGAGTGCACAACTCCTGAATGTCACAATCCTTCTCGAGCATTTGTATCAAGGTGTTATAGAGGTCGAAACATGCGGTTGATATGGCATGGATGGTCGTCGGCTGCTCTGTATCACGTCACAAGAGCGTGTCCGCTGCGACGTTGGAGGGACTCATCTTATATTTGACCTCAAAGTTAAACTTGCGTAGCTTGCTAACCCAATGGTATTGTGGGATTCTGTACATCTATTGATCGAGGAGGTACTTCAAGCTATAGTAGTTAGTGTGGACAATGAATGGGCATCCCTAGAGATAGGGACGCTAGTGTCGGATGACTTGCACCAAGCCAATGAGCTTGTGTTCGTATGCGGTGAGACCAACATGTTGAGGGGCACCGGTTGGATGAAGAAGGTGATGGCGTCTGTGCCTTGATGGAGAACCACACCAATGCCATTGCCCAAGGCATCACACTCCACAATGAACGTCTTTTCAAAGTTAGGTAGCTAAAGGATGGGTGCTAACGTGAGCGCATCCTTGAGGCGCTGGAAGGTCGTGGCAACTTCGTTAGACCATAGGAATGCGTCCTTGAGGAGGAGCTTGGTGAGTGGGATGACGAGCTCTCCAAATCCACGAATGAATTCATGGTAGTACCTAGCTAGGCCTTGGAATACATGCATAGCCTGAGCTGAATGTGATGGTGGCCAAGCATTGATGACCTAGACCTTCTACTCATCCATTACGACACCAGCAGTTGAGATGGCGTGTCCCAAGTAGGCCACTTAAGAAGTGTCAAAGGAGCACTTGGAGCGCTTGACGAAGAGCCGATGGTATTGAAGTGTGGATAACATGATGCATATATGTCGTAGATGCTCGGACCATGATGAGCTATAGATGAGTTTGTCATCGAAGAACACTAAGATGAAACAACGTAGGAACTCATGCATAACCTCATTCAGGAGTGCCTAAAAGGTTGTTGGAGAATTGATGAGGCAAAAAGGCATAATGAGGAACTCAAATAAAATTTCATAGGTGTGAAATGCCATCTTGGCAATGTCTTTAGGGTGCATGAGGACTTGGTGGTACCTTGAACGGAGGTCGAGCTTAGTGAAGATCTAGGTGTTGTGGAGCTCATAGAGTTGTTCATCGACTACTAGGATTGGAAATTTATCCTTCTTATGGATGAGGAGCATTGTGGTGGAGAAGACCGAGTCGCTTGGATGGATCAGCCCTTGTTCTAGCATGGTACAAAACTAGCGCATGAGCTTAGTTTTCTACACCAAGGATACCTATATGGCCAACTACCATTGCGTTTGTGCTCGCCTTCAAGTGAATGCGGTGGTAGTGTGAATGAGCTAGAGGTAGGCCATGTAGCGCCTAAAATATGTCAGTGACATCATCGAGGAGGGTGGGCAGCAAGTCATCGGTACTACAGGCAAGCATGTATGACAACACACAATGATCTAGTCATCCATGTCCCATGATCTACTGGCCCATGAGAACGAAGGCCATCATCAATTTGTTGAAGTCCCAAATGACGGGTCTGAGGCACCCTAACCATTGAACATCGTGGACGAGGTCCTATCCATCTAAGGGAAGGGCCAAGTAGTCAATGATGAACTCATCATTGTTGACGCTGAAGTGGATGTCATGGCAAAGACCTAAGCTAGTCACTCGTTCGCCATTAGCAACCTTGACATGGACCCCAGAGCGTGATGCGATAATAAGGCTAGTGTGTTGTGCCACAGTGTCGATGATGAAGTTGTGTGTCGAGCCCGAGTCCATAAGGGCCACGAGATGAATGGTTCCAATGGTCGCAAACACCATTATGGTTCGTCCCAAATGAGGTGTGACGTCAGTCAATGCTAATAGGGAGATGGTTGGGTCATCTAGTGTGTCATTGGCCAACATGTTGTCGATGCACGAGTCGACCTCCATGACAGAGAGGGGCTTGCATTACCGATAATGTCTGGGGAAAACTTCTCATTGTAGTTAAAGCAGAGTCCATGCTCACTATGTGACTATAGCTCATCCAGAGAGAGGGTCCTACACTAGGGGTGACTAGTTGTCAATGTCACATTGGTGTCGAGTGTCATCGATGGAGCATGCTGGCATGGACCAAAGCGTGGTGCAACACAGATCTATTGTGGTAGGGCTTCTACTTAGCACTCATAGGCACGAGCGAGGCTCACTACTATCACTAGTGACTCCAAGTTCTAGAGCTCAATGTTTGTCTTCAAGGAATCATACAAGGCATGAGTGAAGAGCTAGATTTGTTGTCACTTGGTGAGAAAGTTGTTGCAGCAGGCCAAGCGCATGAACTTCTTGAAGAAGTCATCAATACACCTTGTGCGTGTAATGTTGGCCAATTACCTTGGCCAAGATGGCACGCCATTGTCTTGCTTAGAGTGATAGTATCATAAATGTGCATCATCAATGAGATGGAACAAGGCCAGCCATACCTTATCATCCTCTAGTGTGTGATGCCTATGGAAAAATTGATCGTAATGATTGAGCCATGCAGCGGGCCTGATGTACCATTGAATGTTGGGAAGTTGAACTTATGGTACCTCGGGGAAAAACTGTTGTTTTGGTCGGCATGGTGTGTGTCACTGTTGGTGTGTTTTTTGGTCACACTTTGACACACACGTAGCTTGGGAGATCTGCTTAACTCCAGTGCAGGTCATACGTTCTTAGAAAAAGGGTTCAAGGCGTGCCAATCAGTTTGACCCTGCAACTGATAAGGTTAAATAGGAAAAGACGATTAGTAGTATGACCTATCGACTATCGAGCCGATAACCGCGATGAGGATGGGATATTCGTGGAATATCATGCCTATCGGCCATAGGACCGATGACAAGGGATGAAGCAATCGGGTGAGCGTGCCATCGACCGATAAGATGGGCAGTTTACCACATAGGCCGATGAGTGTTTTTCCGATGGCTTATAATGTGGCATTGAATTGAAGATAACATGTTGGCTTGTACTCTGATAAAAAAAATAAAATGTGCTAGATAACATGTCTATATCATGAAAATCATCACAATAACTAGATCAGACCTAAGCAAGACAGTAGCTAGTCATGATGATCTTAATAATATGTCAAAGTATCGGGCATGCTTTATTTAGATGAACGATATACAACATGAAGAAGATACAATAGCAAGAGATGTCAGACCTAACCGATGAAGCCTCAAACTATCACACCTATATCACATCAATCTAAGAGATCAAACTAAACTGATGCAGCCTTAGACCTAGCTAATACACCGAGAACAACTGGCGACCATACTATTTCGACATTCACCTCAAGACATCAATCTAATGCAGCCGTGAGGATACTGAACTAATTGGTACAGACATCGGGGGTGGCGGGACTCACCTCTTCGCTAGAGATCGAAATGATGTAGCCCAGCTTCAAGTGTCGAACCTCGTCGAATTAACCTTGGGAGCCAAGGGTGGCGATGCGCCGAGTAGTTGATTGACAAAGATGTGTCTTTCTAAGCTAACTAAGGGTACATATTTATAGTCCGGAGACTTGTTGTCCAAGTAACATATCCTAAACGATTCCTATAACCTTAATCTTTTTTCTACTCTTATCTCCATTGGCTCTTCTTATCCAATCATGTACACATCATGGACGGGCTTCTTTGACTTTCGTTGACCGGACCTCTTTGGCTTTTGTCTGACTGTGTGACATCCTTGGCGGGCCCTAGGCTTTACCAAATTCTAGCGTCAACACATGACCCTAGTTTTGGAGTATCAAAGGACTTTTGATGCTTTGAAACTACCAGTCATTATGCCCTGCCACCAAGTCTTTTCACATAATCCTTTCACCTTAATTACCTGTCAACTGAAACCCTTCACCTTCTGAAATCTCTTCGTGTATCGACCCCAAGTAACTTCTCTCCTTCCTTTTTTTCTTCACCGAGATTGGTCTGGCATGGCAGACGAAGAATTACCCTAGCCAATAAATATCCAATTTCCTTCACCCTTTTCCTTCGCGCTTTCTGTCCACTATTTCTGCTTCTACCCCCTGAACTTACCGCCGTCAGCTTCCAATAATCCTTTACGATCACCACTGATCATCGCCCTCTTCTTCCTTACCGTCCCGTGCTCCGGTTACAACAAGATGGCCAGTATTTGCGCGATCCCTGAGGTAAGTCCCCAACATTTTATCCCTTTTGTCTCTTCAGCTTTTCTTGGTTCGTTTTTCCTTATGGTGTACTTTCTTCCTTCCTTCCTTTTGTAGATTCTACAAGATTAGATCCTTATCCCTATAGTTACTCGTAGGATTCCCTTTAAGTGTTCCCCCATGCGCTCCTCCGACTGGGGCTATGGTTTTGATTACTCTATTTCTCCTATCTGTGGCTGGCGTGACTGGTACCTTAGGGTATCGACCATCTATTGCCCCCTTTGGGATGACATTGACATTGGCCACTATATCGGCCTCTCCCTTGCCGAGCCGTATCTGAATGAGCCGATGTTGGTCGCATCCTGCTACTTTTAGTCAGATGCCCTGAATGCTTTCATTTTTGGTCATGGGCCATCCTTGCTTGACATCCATTTTTGACCTGTTTAGATATCTACTCACCATCTAATCCTTTCTCGTTTTGCTTCCAAACCTCTTCTCTTCTCAGCGTTACGCCGACCGACAGCTGGGACCGCTATATCACAAGGCACAACAAGAAAAATGGCCATGTAGATATTGTTGAACACATCACCTTCTTGAACCTTTGGTTGGAAGAGTTTGTCTTCTGCATACCGGCTCTGGTCCCAACCTTCCAGTTTTTCTTCCTAGCTGAACAACTTGCTGCTCATGTGCGGATCCCACTCGGTCGCTACCTCCTCGGAGCGATCTATCGTCTCCTTCATCTTGTATCGACCAACCTATTGGCTGGTAATGTCGTCGACTGACCTAGAGGCCCTTGGTGGTTTCTCCAGCTTTGGCTTAATGTTTATACTGGCGATGCTATTGGAAGATCCCTTTTAGCCAATCGCTATTCCCTACCGATTTTCCCAAATCGGTTGTCCCCACTCATCGTTTTTGCTCTTCTTTAGACGAGGTGGAAACGTATCCTCCTACTATTCCTTTTTCCTCCGCGGCTTTAGTCGCTTCCTTTAAGAGTTTCTATCTTGGATTCTTTAATCGGACCATCTGGTTTCCCTTCGACTTCTATTCGGAGTACACACTCCCTAACCATCTGGTTTTCCTTGATGTGTCCCGGGATGATACATCCTTTAGCATATTTTGGCCGCCGCTTCTCCCTGCTTGCTTCATGTCGACTTCACCGATGAACGCTCTCATCGGACCTCCTATGAATTTTACCATCCATCAGTCTTCTCCCGCCAACTAGCTTTGGTCAACTCCCGCACCACCTTTTCTTCGTCGGCCAGATTCAGACTCACGGGAGAGTCACAAGTCCTTGGGAGTGGCATCACCTTTCGCGGATGACTGATGGGATTCGTACTAGGGACCTTGCTTCCTGGACAACTTGCCGGGCGACCTCCGTGGCCTTTCGCCGATGGTGGAGTGAGGTGAAACAACATATATTCAACCACTCCTCGCTGATCTACTAGGTGCGGCTTCATCCGGATGACATCGATGCGGACCTTGAGGTAGTATGCTTTGACTCCCCTCTCTGCTAGTTCCCTGTTGCTATTTCTGATTAAACTTGCCTTCTGTAGGATAACGATCGTGATGCCCCCTTGGCGAGCTTCAGTAGTCGGTCGATACATTATGGGCCTGTATCAGCTGTCCCAAACTTGGGCGCTGGTGCCCCCACTCCTACGGCGTGGGTGAACGGAAGGTGGTCCTAGATTGTCGTCCACGCCGAGTATCTTCGAACAACCGTTGGTGAGAGGAGTCATCTTGAAGACGCAACCGAAGGGAGCCTGCCGCATAGTTGTCTGAGATATTTTTGCCTTGTAATATGAAAAACCGAATGTATATGTGTCGCTAAGTTTTATATGGTTTGGTCTTGAATTGTGTTTTCTTCCCAGCGTACGATGCCCCCAGCATCGGCCATCTGAAGGCGATACGACTGGTATCATCTATCTTGCGTGAAGGTGTCTAAGCGTTTATTCATACGCTCGAGAAGTATTTCTTCAGATATTTTCCATTCAACGCCTTCCCGAACACCTCCTCGTCTAGTCCTTCGTGCAAATAAGCGTTGCCAGGCATCGCTAGATGTATCTAAAATGGTCCTTCCCAATTGGGAGACCACTTACCGAACCAATTATCTTTAGATCTGATCGGTAGGATAAGTTTCCATACAAGCTCTCCTTGTTTGAATGATTGTGGCACCACCTTCTTATTGTAGAACCTGGAGACCCTTGCTTTATTTTCCTTAATCTTCTCGAGAGCTTTTAATTGGACCTGCGTCAGGTCGTCTAGACCATTTGTCATCAGGTTATAATAGTCATCGGTTGTAAGCTGGTCCTGCAGTGTAATCCTTCTCGATCCGATATTATTCTCCCATGGCAATACAGCCTCATGGTCGTAGACTAGCGGATACGACGGCACTTGAGTGGATCCGTGATGCGCCATTCGATAAGCCCAAAGTGCCTCTGATAGGGACTGATGCCAACGCCTTGGCTGCTCGCTGATCTTGTGCTTTATCAACTTGATCAAACTCTTATTGGATGCCTTTGCTTGCCTATTGGCCTGCGCGTAATATGGTGATGAATTTAAAAGTTTGATCCCCATACCGGCTGTGAACTGCTAAAACTCCTCTGATATGAAAATTGTCCCCTAATCCGTGGTGATGGTCTGTGGGATCCCAAACTAGTATATTATGTGTTACTTGATAAACTCGATGGCATCAGTAGACGTAACTTTCTTGAGTGGAATGGCCTCTACCCATTTCGTGAAATAATCAGTGGCTGCTATTATGAACTTGTGACCTTTGCTTAACATTGGGTAGATTTGGCCGATCATATTGATGCTCCACCCCTTGAAGGGTCCAGGTTTGATTATTGGGTTCATTGCCGATGCGGGTGCCCTCTAGATGGCTCCAAATTTCTGGCAATCCTGACAACTCTTGTAGTATGTTTTGCAGTCCTCCACCATAGTCAGCCAAAAGTAACCTTCCCTCCGCAGTAACCATTTCATTTTCTGGGTCGACTAGTGTGTCCCGCATATAGCATCATGAACCTCACACATCACCACTTTAGCCTCTTCGATGCCTATGCATCTGAGTAGGACCCCGTCGGTCGTCTGGTGGTATAAATCCTCGTTGAGCATGATATACCTTGTTGCCTGATACCTAAGCTTTCTTTGTGCCGATATCGAAAGGTCCTTCAGATAATTAATAATATCATACCTCCAATCATCGACCTCTATCTCCGCGACTTCGAACTCAATTGACCTAGCCAACAACTTGTATCCTGACGTTGTTTGGGCCAAATCGTTAGCCTCCGAGTTATGCTCTCTTGGGATGTGGGTGAAAACCACGCTTCAGAAACTTGTTATCACAGCTCGGCACCGATCATAATATTTTCTTAGTACATCATCCTTGCACTTGTATTCTTCTAATACTTGTCTCATGACAAACAGAGAATTGCCCGGAATTTCAAGTGTATCAACACCCACTTCTTTCAATAGCTGCAATCTTTTTAGCACGGCTTCGTATTCGGCCTAATTGTTGGTAGAGAAAGGCTTGATGGTGTACGTGAATTCAAACGGTGCCCTCGAGGGGAGATGATCACTAGGCCGATACCGAATCCGTGTCGGCATACCGATCCATCGAAGAACAATGTCCATGGTACTGGCTCCACAATGGTCACCATATTATCCCTGTGTTGAACTATGAAATTGGCTGCTACTTTCCCTTTCATTGCTTTAGCCGATTCGTACCTGAGATCAAATTCGGTCAGAGCGAGCACCTATTTTTTGATACGTCCCTTCAATACTGGGGCCGATAGCATATATTTGATGATATTGGCCTTGCAGACTACGGTGCACTCTGTCGAGAGCAGATAATGCCTCAACTTGGTGCATGCGAAGTACAAGCATAAACAAAGCTTTTTCACCGCCGGGTACCGAGTTTCAACGTCTAGGAGCCTCCTGCTGAGATAGAAAATCACCCTTTCCCTCTTGTCGACTTCCTGAATCAACACCGCACCGATGACCTCATCATCGGCCGATAAATAGAACTTGAATGGGGTCCCCTTCTGTGGCGACATTAGCACTGGTGGCAAACTTAGGTACTCTTTGATTTCATCAAAAGCTCTCTGTTGCTTATCTCCCCATGCAAATTCCTAGCCGGGCTTCAACTTCAACAGTGGGGTGAATGGCACTATATTTTTTTGAGAGGTTGGTTATAAATCTTCTGAGGAAATTTATCTTCCCGATTAGCGACTGCAATTTGGTTTTATTGGCAGGGGATTGGGTGTTCTTGATAGCTTTGATACTACACTGGCTGATATCGATCCCTCTTTCGTGCACAATAAAGCCCAGGAACTTCCCCGTCGATACACCAAAGGCACATTTTTCGGGATTCATTTTCGATCCATATTTCCGAGCCCTATCTAGGACTTGACGTAGATCGGCCACGTGGTCTTGGACATCGCTTGACTTCACCACGATGTCGTCGATGTATATCTCGACTAATAGGCCAATCATATCTTGAAAAATATAGTTCATGGATCTCTAGTAGGTTGCTTCGGTGTTCTTATGGCCGAAGGTCATCACCACCCATCCATACAATCTGATAGCACCCAAACACCGGAAGGTCGTCTTGTAGATGTCTTTGTCAGCCATGAAAATCTGATTATTGTTGGACCGGAAACGGCGACCAGAGGGGGGGTGAATGGGAGCTTTTAAAAATTCGGGCTAAAAACTAGCCTTCTGTTTCAGTTCTGTCTTCTGCGGAACAGGCTTCGAACACTACCTTCGAAGGTCTGGTTCGGAGGTGTTTTGACAACTCCGAACACAGGCTTCGCAGGAGCAAAAGTTCGAAGCCAAGAAGACTTCGCTCCGCTCACAATCCTCGAAAATCTACTCTGCTAAGTCAGTGCAGGCTCCGCACACAGAGTGCTTTGAGCAGGCTTCGCACTTTACCCTTCGCAAGAGTGGACAACCCTCTGTGAACTTCGACCAGGTACTTGGCAGCAGCAACTGGTGCTGGGCTTCGTACACCGAAGGTCTAAACGCACACTCACAGACTTCGCTAGGTACTCAGACACGATAAAAGTGCGGGCTTCGATCAGGGCTTCACTAGCAAGCAGCGAGGTCTCGCCTCCTGTTACACAGAGCGACAGCACACTGAAAAACACACTTAGCATAAAACACCCTTCGCCTAGACAGGCTTCGGTGCACTATAGCTAGCGAGGTATGCAAACGAGCTCAAGCAGAAAGACAACACAGAAGCAGGGCTTCGCCGCTTGAATAAGGAACACAGTAAAAATTGAACTCTGGATGAATACAACGAGTTGTGGGGCTAGTACAGGAGCTCAACAGTAAATGCTCAAAGTGTTAAATGTTACCTACCAGGCCCCCATATTTATAGCCACTATTCACCCAAAGGAATTGACTACTTTACCCCTAGGGTTTACATTGGTTTTGTCTCTACAGAACTGAGGGGTACAAAAGGTAGTCAACTTTATTGGAGGCTTCTCTATCAGCCTTTGCAGAGGGGACATCGCCAGCTTTTTGCAGAGCAGACACTGTCAGACTTGCAGCCTTTGACCTTTCTGAAGCCCCCCTTCGCACGCGAGGGGTGCGGTAGCTTCGGTGAGAAGCCTTGAGCCAGATGGCCTTCGCTTCACCGAAGTCAGCCTTCGATACATTGACGGTTTTGAGCCGAAGCCGTCAAAGCCCTTGGGCCTTCGCACCAACACCTCAGGAGTGGACCACCACGGCTTCGCAGCTTCCGCCCAGCTCAAACTCCGTCAGTCCGTGTACCGAAGCCATGCAGGCCGAAGTACCACAAGACAACCACACTCCGAAGCCCCACCTTCGGAGTACCACCCTTCGAAGTCCCTCCTTCGTCCAAGGCCTCCGCACGAAGCATTCCATGAGCACTTCGTCGCAGTGCCTCTCCCCGAGCACACTCCTCGATGAGCCTCACCCAGACCATGCCTTCGATGCGCCTCGACTTCTGAGACCTTCGTCGGGCACCTTCGAATGTCTCCCTCCGGAGCACAATTCGAACTCCTTGCCTTCGCAGAGGACTTGAACCATCCAACTCCGAAGTTGCTCCATTCGGAGTACCTTCGAAGTGCCTCACCTCCGAGGACTTGTCTCGGAGTACCTTTAGCCGGAGCCACGCTCCGCACTTACTGCCTTCACCTGGTGCACCTCGACCCAAGGACCGACCCAGACCCCTTCGTAGCCACCGTGACGGAGCTCCCCGCTCCCCTGGCATCAAGCCTCCCACTTGACCCAGGTTCACCTGCTACGAACCTGTCTGTCGCCTCCGAAGTCCCTGCGCACCATAGATAAACAGACAAGTGTATCCAGTACTCCGGAGACCTCTCCGGGTTAGCAACCTCCCGCACACACTCCGGTGTACCGCCCAAAGTACCGAACCCTTCGGTACAAACCCAGTCAAAATGTACTGTCGGACCCCCCGACACGCACACTCCGCTGCAACAGCTGCAGCAACCAAACCACCGAACACCCTTTGGTGAAACCACCTCCGAACACCCTTCGGAGGTCCAACCTCCGAACCCCCTTCTGAGGTACTCCTTCGAACCCGAGGGTAAAAGCCTGTCAATCACTCATCACAAACACCGAAACCGACCCTTGGTTTCTCAATCTCCCCCTTGATGAGTGCATTGACAACCAACTTTAAGTCCAAGAAAAATTAAAAGACTTTCAGCACACAAGTGACCATAAAAACTCAGAAACGAGCCAAAACATGTCACTTGATAAAAGAATTTTTCCTCCCCCTTTTCAAAAGAGTAAAAGCCCCTTCGGCAAATCTTCCCTTTTTCAAGATAAAAACTCCCCCTGAGTTAATTTTCCCCCTTTGGCAACAGAGAACCCAACTTTCTCTCCAGCTCAAAAATTTCTCCCCCTTTTAAAAATTTCTCCCCCTTTGGCAATGCAAGCATCAAGGAGCATGTAAAAGAGGCATTGCTTGGAAATGAGCAGAGCTGCAAAGACATATAAAGCAAAAATATGCCAACAATAACACCAATGATCATGGGCTCAGCTCCAATTAACATTCTAAAAACATGATGAAGCATGTGATTTGATTATTTTTGAAAATAAAAACTTCACCACTTAGTCAAGGAAACTAGACAAGTAAGAGCAGGGACTGCGCAAAGCTAGTCAATTTCTACTCTAGACAGACAAATCCAGTTCAAATGGAGCATGAAAAGCAAACTTGATGATCAATGAATTTTGTTGTTCTTTTCTTAGTGCCAGGGGTTATTTGTTTGTCCACCTTATACTTTCCAATCCGGCCAAGCCTACGCATGAAAGCCATTAGAAGCTTAAAGCAATGATTTTGGCATACAATACACTATTCCAGTTCAGACCAATGTGCAATGGAAAGCAGTCTAGAATAGAGTAGTGCGACAAACAAATCCACCTGGATCTTTTCACTTAAAGCATACAAATCATGGAGTTTTTGATTTTAATTAAGTGAATCAATTTGTTTAACACTTGATGAATATCCATGAGGATGTAGAACAATTTTTCAAGTTGCAATTTTTAGCATCCAAAGAAATGTGTCTTGCTATCAAGCAGATAAAAGATAGCTAAAGCAGTCCTGCCTAAACATGCTAGATTCAAGACTACGTAGTGAGCACGATTTGATTTTAAAAATAAAACATCATGCACATGAATGTTTCAGATGAATTAAAAAGAGCTGAGCTGACACGATTTCATGAATTATAAGCAGGCATATAAGTGCAAAAGATGTAAATGCAATTTCACACATAATGAGCATATGCAATACAATTAAAGGCAGCTCCCCCTCACAAAATGTCGTAAGGATGACAAATACCGAGTTCCCCACGCAAGTAAGCAAATCGAGAAGCATCGAGGGGTTTTGTAAAAATGTCGGCAAGCTGGTGTTGGGTATCAACATATTGAAGTTCAATATCACCCTTCTCATTGCGATCTCTGAGAAAATGATATCGCACATCAATGTGTTTGGTTCTGGAATGCTGAACCGGGTTGTTTGCAATACAAATAGCGCTAGTGTTATCACAGAAAAGTGGAACACTCTTATAATCTAACCCGAAATCCCGCAAAGTGGAAACCATCCACAGAATCTGAGAGCAACAGCTAGCTGCAGCAACATATTCGGCCTCAGCCGTCGATTGTGCAATACTAGACTGTTTACGGGAAGACCAGCAAACCAGAGACGTACCTAGAAAATGACAAGTACCAGAGGTACTCTTCCTATCAATCCTACACCCAGCAAAATCCGCATCGGAATAACCTCGAAGACATAAAGATGAAGACGCTGAATACCATATGCCAAATTCAAGGGTATGTTTGAGATACCTTAGGATGCGCTTTACCGCTTGGCGGTGCGAAGCTCGTGGTGAAGCCTGAAAACGAGCGCACAGACATACTGCGAAGTGTATGTCCGGCCTCGTAGCAGTCAAGTAGAGGAGGGAGCCGATCATGCTTCGGAACTCCTTCTGATCTACGGCTTCTCCATCTTCGTCAGGGTCCAATGCTACAGATGTAGCCATTGGAGTGGCGAGGGGCTTCGCATCTGCCATATCAAACTTCTTGAGCAGGTCCTTGGTGTACTTCGTCTGGTGGACGAAAGTA
Organism: Zizania palustris; assembly: GCA_019279435.1. Lineage (NCBI taxonomy): Eukaryota > Viridiplantae > Streptophyta > Magnoliopsida > Poales > Poaceae > Zizania > Zizania palustris. The sequence continues at coordinate 37,748,822 of JAAALK010000082.1, read as the reverse complement.
CCTAGTTTGCTTTGCTTGATTTGCAACCCAAGGAAAAAGGTGAGTTCACCCATCATGGACATTTCAAATTCCCTGCTCATGGTATCTGCAAACTCGACAACCAAAGTATGAGAAGAGACACCAAAGATGATATCATCCACATAAATCTGTACTAGGAGGAAATCTTTGCCATGCTTGAGAGTAAACAGGGTTTTATCAACAGAGCCCATTAAATACCCCCGCTCAAGCAGAAAAGATTTAAGTCTATCATACCAAGCCCGAGGGGCCTTCTTGAGTCCATAAAGAGCCTTATGAAGTTTAAGGACTTTATGTGGGTACTTGGGGTTTTCAAAACCAGGGGTTGTTTTACATAAACATCTTCACCTATGAAGCCATTAAGAAAAGCACTTTTGACATCCATTTGATAGAGTTTGAATCCCCGGGATGTCGCAAAGGCAAGCAAAATCCTAATGGCCTCAAGGCGAGCAACAGGTGCAAAAGTTTCAGTAAAATCAATCCCTTCTAGTTGAGAAAAGCCCTAAGCTACAAGTCTAGCCTTGTTTCTAATTATAGTCCCATCCTCCCCTTGTTTATTTTTGAAAATCCATTTTGTTCCAATGAAATGAACATTTGGTGGAGGATCAACTAATGACCAGACTTGGTTTCTCTCAAAATTTTCAAGCTCTTCATGCATGGCATTGATCCAACTAGAATCAGAAAGTGCATGACTAACATCTAAGGGCTCGAAAGAAGCAACAAAAGCGGAATCAATGAAATGAGCATGAGAACGTGTTACCCTTTGATCAAGCTCACCAATGATTTGCTCGGGAGGGTGCATCCTTTGAACATGATGTGGAGCCTCGCGGCGGGATGCAGTCTCCCCCTCAACTTGTGCGTTGAGTGGTCCAAGATGACCGATGTCGAGGTAGTTGCTTCTGGACCTCGTGCCGAAGTGGTTGAAGCGGGGTCAGCTTCGGGGGTTGATGTCGAGGGTAGTAGGGGTTCATCCTCGAATTCTCTGGGATCTTCCTCTTCGAAGATGGTCTGTTCCATGTCGTGTTCATTTGCCTGTTCAAATGCAGAACTAGCAGAGGGGGTTGATTCATCAAAAGTCACATCACATGACTCGATGACAGTGTTAGTTTCCAAATTATAAACACGATAAGAATGACCATGAGTAGTGTAACCCAAAAAGATCCCGTCAGAAGAACGCGACTCAAATTTATCCAAATTACCACGTTTTAGGATGAAGCAGCGACAGCCAAAAACTCTAAGATGAGTAACCTTGGGCTGTCTCCCAAAACGTAGCTCATAAGATGTCAAATTTAAAATTGAGCGCAAGAATATTCGGTTTGAGATGTAACAAGCAGTGTTCATGGCCTCAGCCCAGAATTTTCTAGGAGTCCTATGCTCATCAAGCATCTTCCTAGCCATCTCAACCAAAGTGCGGTTCTTCCTCTCAACAACACCGTTCTGTTGAGGAACCCGCGGAGCAGAGAATTAATGTTCTATGCCATGCTCCATGCAAAAGTCAACAAAGAGACTGTTTTTGAACTCTGTGCCATTATCACTTCGAATGAATTTTAATGCACCAGGGAGTTCAGTAAAAAGTCTCAAAGCCAAGCTCCGAAAGTGTGAAAACACTTCATCCTTGCTGGCAAGAAAGAAGACCCAAGAGTAGCGAGAGAAATCGTCGACAATAACTAATACATACCACTTGCCGCCTAAAGAACTAACCCGAGAAGGACCTACAGTGTCCATGTGGAGAAGTTCTCCAGGTTGTTCAGTCATCACTGTGGTGACTGGCGAATGCGAAGCGGCAATCATTTTTCCATGTCGACAAGGAGCGCAAACTAAATTCTTCTCAAACTTGAGCTTGGGCAATCCTCGGATCAGACCTAGGGCGCTCAGACGAGCGAGCAACTCAAAGCTCATATGCCTTAGTCTCCTATGCCACTTCCAAAGCTCAAAAGTCGAATGTGCAACAAGACAATGAGAAGATCCAGACGACTCAGAAAAATCAGCTCCAAAAACTCTCCCAACTCTGAAGATCTTACACACCACAACGCCATCAGAATTGAGCACTTGCGAAGTATCGCGATGGAATCGCACTTCGAAGCCCTCATCAAGCAACTGAGATACAGACAGCAAATTGTATCCCATGTTTTCAACCAAAGCAACATCTTTGAGAGTGAAATTAGAATTAATTCTTACCACACCTTTACCTTTCACTCTACTCCTTCGATTGTTTCCGAAGGTGATATGTTCCCTTTGCTTGGTTGTGGTGAGGCTGGAGAACCATGCTGCATCTCCGGTCATGTGGCGTGAACAACCGGAGTCCATGATCCACATGTCCTCCAAGCCTCGATCTGTCGCCTACACATGATAAGAATATCTCGATCGCTCAGTGCTGGGGTGAGTGAAAAAATGACGAGGCATCCAGCACTGAGTGACACGAGTAGTAGGCGCAGTAAAAGTAGACGGTCTACGCACAGGAAAATCGAAATGATGCAAAGTGCGAGGTCTACCTACATGCTGTGATCGAACAACATGTCGAGGTCTCCTACTCTCATGAGGTACAAAGCTACTCGCTCGAGGTCTAACACCATATGGAACATGGTGAACACCTCGAGGAGCAAAACCTCTCCGAGAAGCACGAGGAGCCTCGAAAATAGGACGAGAGTAGAACTCAGACTCATGCATACCTATAGATGGGTAATGCATGTCCTGGTAACTCATCGCCTATGCACGTCGCTCATCCTTGATGCGACGAAAACAGAAACCAACCAAATGACCCGCCCGCTGACAGTAAGAACAGAGAAAAACTCTCCTAGGGGCACTCTCATGGGTCACAGGAGCAACTCTCACAGGCTCCTTGGGCTTCTGCTGAGTGGTTTTCTTGGGAGGATTTTTATTGGCAGGGGGTGTGGTTTTCTTTGGTGGTTGGGTAGGCTTCTTAGCGGATGGAGTGTCTAACAGAGCTCTCTCTTTCTCTAAGGTAGTGGGAGAGGTAAAAACAGTTTTGGTCTTACTGTATGAAGGAATCCTCTCAAAACCCAAACCTAGAGCTACCCCTGCTCTGTCAGCACACAACTTGGTCTTGGCCAAGAGAAAATCCATCCTACCCTTTCCCTCAGTGCATTTATTAACCACGGAAAGAAGGTATTCATTTTCAGACATGAGGTTTTCAGCTTGCTCTCTAACAGTGCCTAGCTGGTCCTTAAGGGTAATGCACGTGTCACAAACAGGCTGCACATCCTTAGAACTACCGGCCCTCTACAATCTAGCCTCTAAATCATGAACATGTTTATCACGTAAATTAATGCTCTCGCGCAATAAAGAATAGTTCATGCAATCAATTATATCATGAGGTCTAGAATCCACCACCAAAAGCTGCTTCTGTGCAGTCTCAAGCTCAGATAGAGTTTGAGCATGTACAGAACGCAACTGAGCAAGCTCACCCATGACTACGTTACAAGCTTCACATTCAGCATCATTTACTTTAGACTTAAACATGGCATATTCAGTAGAAACAGATTCTAACCTAAGTCTAAGGTCTTTTCTTTCTCTAGCGGCTTGCACAAGTAATCTATCCTGACCAAGAACTACTTCATTCAGCTCATCTAATTTAATTAATAGCTGGTCAGATGATAGTGGTACCTCAGATGAGTCAAGCTCATCGCCGCTGTGATCGCTGTCGGCCATGAAGCAAAGGCCGGTGAAGTCTCGTCCCTTCTTGTCCTTCTTGTCCTCCTTCCTTGTGGACTCCTCCTCCTCAGAGCTCGACTCCTCAGTTGAGGAAGTGTCGATGTCGCTGAGAGCAGCAACAAAAACTCTGGAAGCGGCTTTGGCTACTTTCTTAGCCATCTTGCCGCGCTTGCCCTTCACAAAGGGTTTCCTCTCCTTGTGGTATTTGGGGCGCTCACTCTCATCTCTCTTCTTGAGCTTAGGACAATTGGCCTTAATGTGAGAGGTGTCGCCACATTCAAAGCAACCACTAAAACCACTTCTCCTTTGATCCCGTCTCTCATGATAAAAACGGGTGAACCTCCGGGCAATGAGAGCAAGCTCATCATCATCTAGAGTGTCCACCTGCTCCTTTGTGACGGAGACCAGGGAGGACAAAGCAAAACCATCTGCAAAAGCACAAGTGCCAGATGTGCTTGGTTCTGCAGTGGTGCCACGACTAGTGCTAGAAACCAATGCCAATGGTTGTGGCAAAGAGCTTCTGTGCACTGCAAGAGATGCCTTGGCAATCTCTGTGGACTTCAGCTTGCTGAAGAGCTCATCACAGGTCAATGTGTCATAACCTGCAGACTCCTCAATGCTGGATATCTTCACTTCCCATATGCTACGGTCAAGAGCATAGAGAAGCTTGATAGCCCTATCATGATCATTGTAAGCAAGCGTCCCGTTGGATCGCAAGTTACTCACTATTGCATCAAAGCGAGAAAACATGGCATCTATAGATTCACCAGGTGCCTGCACAAACAGCTGATACTGTTGATTGTATGTGCTTTGGCGCCTGGCCTTAATCTGTGTAGAGCCCTCATGAAAAATAGTGAGTGTTGTCCAAATTTCCCTAGCAGTCCTAAGGTGCTGCACCCTATCAAACTCACTCCGGCTCAAACCAATGAACAGTATATTCCTAGCCTTGGAGTTGGCATTATACTGATCTTTTTCTGTTTGAGTAGTGCGAGTATCAGGGATGGAGTATTGTGAGTCCACAATCTCCCAAATTGCATTTCCTTGGCTTAACAAGTAAGCCTCCATGCGCACCTTCCAGTATGCAAAATCAGTCCCATCGAACAGAGGAATTTTACTGCCTCTATCCATGTCGCCACTAGATCACAAAACCGGTTAAGGTCAACTGGTGATCTTAACCTGCTCCGATACCAATTGTTGGACCGGAAACGGCGACCAGAGGGGGGTGAATGGGAGCTTTTAAAAATTCGGGCTAAAAACTAGCCTTCTGTTTCAGTTCTGTCTTCTGCGGAACAGGCTTCGAACACTACCTTCGAAGGTCTGGTTCGGAGGTGTTTTGACAACTCCGAACACAGGCTTCGCAGGAGCAAAAGTTCGAAGCCAAGAAAACTTTGCTCCGCTCACAATCCTCGAAAATCTACTCTGCTAAGTCAGTGCAGGCTCCGCACACAGAGTGCTTCGAGCAGGCTTCGCACTTTACCCTTCGCAAGAGTGGACAACCCTCTGTGGACTTCGACCAGGTACTTGGCAGCAGCAACTGGTGCTGGGCTTCGTACACCGAAGGTCTAAACGCACACTCACATACTTCGCTAGGTACTCAGACACGATAAAAGTGCGGGCTTCGATCAGGGCTTCACTAGCAAGCAGCGAGGTCTCGCCTCCTGTTACACAGAGCGACAGCACACTGAAAAACACACTTCGCATAAAACACCCTTCGCCTAGACAGGCTTCGGTGCACTATAGCTAGCGAGGTATGCAAACGAGCTCAAGCAGAAAGACAACACAGAAGCAGGGCTTCGCCGCTTGAATAAGGAACACAGTAAAAATTGAACTCTGGATGAATACAACGAGTTGTGGGGCTAGTACAGGAGCTCAACAGTAAATGCTTAAAGTGTTAAATGTTACCTACCAGGCCCCCATATTTATAGCCACTATTCACCCAAAGGAATTGACTACTTTACCCCTAGGGTTTACATTGGTTTTGTCTCTACAGAACTGAGGGGTACAAAAGGTAGTCAACTTTATTGGAGGCTTCTCTGTCAGCCTTTGCAGAGGGGACAGCGCCAGCTTTTTGCAGAGCAGACACTGTCAGACTTGCAGCCTTTGACCTTTCCGAAGCCCCCCTTCGCACGCGAGGGGTGTGGTACCTTCGGTGAGAAGCCTTGATCCAGATGGCCTTCGCTTCACCGAAGTCAGCCTTCGATACATTGACGGTTTTGAGCCGAAGCCGTCAAAGCCCTTGGGCCTTCGCACCAACACCTCCGGAGTGGACCACCACGGCTTCGCAGCTTCCGCCCAGCTCGAACTCCGTCAGTCCGTTTACCGAAGCCATGCAGGCCAAAGTACCACAAGACAACCACACTCTGAAGCCCCACCTTCGGAGTACCACCCTTCGAAGTCCCTCCTTCGTCCAAGGCCTCCACACGAAGCATTCCATGAGCACTTCGTCGCAGTGCCTCTCCCCGAGCACACTCCTCGACGAGCCTCACCCGGACCATGCCTTCGATGCGCCTCGACTTCTGAGACCTTCGTCGAGCACCTTCGAATGTCTCCCTCCGGAGCACAATTCGAACTCCTTGCCTCCGTAGAGGACTTGAACCATCCAACTCCGAAGTTGCTCCATTCGGAGTACCTTCGAAGTGCCTCACCTCCGAGGACTTGTCTCGGAGTACCTTCAGCCGGAGCCACGCTCCGCACTTACTGCCTTCACCTGGTGCACCTTGACCCGAGGACCGACCCAGACCCCTTCGCAGCCACCGTGACGGAGCTCCCCGCTCCCCTGGCATCAAGCCTCCCGCTTGACCCAGGTTCACCTGCTACGAACCTGTCCGTCGCCTCCGAAGTCCCTACGCACCATAGATAAACAGACAAGTGTATCCAGTACTCCGGAGACCTCTCCGGGTTAGCAACCTCCGGCACACACTCTGGTGTACCGCCCAAAGTACCGAACCCTTCGGTACAAACCCAGTCAAAGTGTACTGTCGGACCCCCCCCCCGACACGCACACTCCGCTGCAACAGCTGCAGCAACCAAACCACCGAACACCCTTTGGTGAAACCACCTCCGAACACCCTTCGGAGGTCCAACCTCCGAACCCCCTTCGGAGGTACTCCTTCGAACCCGAGGGTAAAAGCCTGTCAATCACTCATCACAAACACCGAAACCGACCCTTGGTTTCTCAATTATAGTCTGCATTCCCTTCCATGAAGCTGATGATCTTATGACCCGATGCAACATCCACCAATAGATCCGTGATCGACATTGGGTATTCGTCTTTCGGGGTTGCCTTGTTAAGGTCTCTAAAGTCACCACATATTCTGAGCTTTCCACTCTTCTTCCATACTGGTACAATGTTTGACACCCATTCTGTGTATCGGCACGGTCTTATGAATCCCGCATGATACAGCCTCGTTACCTCGCCCTTGATATCTACATATATCTCTGCCTTGAACCGCAGAGGTGACTACTTGAACGACCGATACCCTTGCTTTATTGGCAACCGATGTTCCACAATCGACTGGCTTAAACCTGGCATCTCATGATATTGCCACACAAAACAATCACGATATTTTGTAGTAATGTGACTAGCTCATTCTTTATTCCATCAGGAAGTTGAGCACTTATGAAGGTTGGCCTCGATCTGTCACCTGGCCCGATGTCTATTTCCTGAAGTTCATCGGCCGCGGTGAAACCTTGACCGAGCTTGCCCTCCATCTTGTCAATGTGGTCTTCACAGGATGAGCTTGGGCTCTCCACCGTGGGTTGGTCTAATTCCGCCATCCGCCGCCTCAATAGTGTCACACGTCTCGAGCCTTGTATGACAGGTAAGCGAAGTTTAAGTCCTAGTGGTCGTGCCAAAAAGCGTGTTGGTGCATTTTTTGGTCACACTTTGACAAACGTGTGACTTGGGAGATCTGCTTAACTCCAGTTCAGGTCTTACGTTCTTAGAAAAAGGGTTCAAGGCGTGCCAATCAATTTTACTCTACAACTGATAAGGTTAAATAGAAAAATACGATCAGTAGTATAGCCTATCGGCTATTGAGCCGATAACCGCGATGAAGATGGGATATTCATGGAATATCATGTCTATCGGCCATAAGGCTGATGACTAGGGATGAAGCAATCGGGCGAGCGTGGCATCAACCGATAAGATGGGCAGTTTACCACATAAGCTGATGAGTGCTTTTCCAATGGCTTATAAGATGTGGCATTGAATTGAAGATAACTTGTCGGCTTGTACTCCGATAGAAATAAATAAAACATGCTAGATAATATGTCTATATCATGAAAATCATCACAATAACTAGATCAGACCAAACCAAGATAGTAGCTAGTCACGATGATCTTAATAATATGTCAAAGTATCGGGCATGCTTTATTTAGATGAATGGTATACTGCATGAAGAAGATACAATAGTAAGAAATGTCGGACCTAACCGATGAAGCCTCAAACTATCACACCTAGATCACATCAATCTAAGTGATCAAACTGAACTGATGCAGCCTTAGACCTAGCTAATACAATGAGAACAACCGGCAATCGTACTATTCGATGTTCACCTCAAGAGATCAATCTGGTGCAGCCGTGAGGATACTAACTTAATTGGTATGGACGTCGAGGGTAGCGGGACTCACCTCTTCGTCAGAGATCAAAACGATGCAGCCCAGCTCCGAGTGCTGAACCCTGCCGGATTAACCTTGGAAGCCAAGGGTGGCAATGCGCCGAGTAGTTGATTGATAGAGATGTGTCTTTCTAAGCTAACTATGGGTACATATTTATAGTCCGAAGACTTATCGTCCAAGTAACATATCCTAACCGATTCCGATAACCTTCATCTCCTTTTCCGCTCTTATCTCTATCGGCTCTTCTTATCTGATTATGTACAAGTCATGGACGGGCTTCTTTGACTTTCCTTGACCATACCTCTTTGACTCTTGTCTAACTGTGCGACTTCGTTGGCGGACCCTAGGCTTTACCAAATTCTAGCATCAATAGTCACTTGGAGGAGTTAGTACCCTACGATGATGCTTGCCATGGTAGTTGATTGATGGCGATGTTGTGGGCTTCCTATTGCTACAAAACATTGTCAACCCAGTGATTTGTGTGCATGATCATCTCACACATCTACTGTTGTCAAAGCAGAATTTCCTTGAGTAGATCTTCCACCGAGGATGCCACGGTGCAGAATCATCGGCCATTGGAGATAGGGGCGGGAGCAGCCAAGAAAAATGTTCTCTGGTATCAAGTTGTCTTGGCTCTCAACTAGCGAAATGTGAGGAAGACAGTGGAAGGCTTAGCCATAGTAGACGGGGGGTGAGGGCATGTTGTCTCTCACTTCTCTAACACCGTGACGGTGGGAAGGGAGCCAATGCAAAGAGCTGAGGTGGAGGTTTTGGGATAAGAGATCGCTTTATTTCTTAATGCCTTGATCCAATCCGTCTGCTAATTTATATAGAGGAGGGGCTATAATTATCTTTAGAAACTAGAATAATCTATGAAAATAGATCTAGCGGTAAATAAAGTAATTCTATCTAGGGGAATAATCCTAGTATTTAGTAAATAAGAGACATCATGCTGATTGTTAACTTTAGGGAATCCTAGTCGGATTAGGTTGGCCTAGCACACACATTGACAAGGACGGTGTACTCCTCTACCGGTGGTGGTAGGAGTGCCTCCACCAGACACCTGACCTAGGATGGAGCAGTAGAAACATACTTTGTTGATGCTGATTGTGGAGCTCTCCTCTTTCCAATTGCCCTTGTTCCATGTTAGCATGTATGCCCCTTACAGTTTGCAACATATTAGTTGCAATAAATATAAGAGAAATAGCAACAACAAACCACAACTAACACTAACTATGAATCCTCTAGTGCCTATCGAGAAGAGGCTTCAAAGTTCAAATAGGTGTGGCTTCAAAGGTACACTTTTTACAATCCTAGTACCATGAACTACTATGCATCTATGATCTAAGGCAGATAAAATTTTTAGTACTGCAAGCATACCAGAGGAGGAAGTAAGAAGAGGCGAAGAAGTGGATAGAGGAGGAAACAATCAGGGGCACAAATCAAAGATGAGGAAGGAGCATCGAATTGACACAGGAAGGCCTCAATCAATGGAGGAGCAGGGCATAGCTACTTGATTCTGCTACCACGCCACCAAGAATATGTGTGTGCCCATTCCCCTCTTCTTCCTTAACCTTGCTCTATCGATTGGAGCCATGGATAGATGGGTGAGGGCCACGCGTGAGGTGTAGAGCCCTCTACACCTGTGTTTCCCACTACCTCTTTTCCTTTCCACATGATTTCGTTCCTTCATGGTAAATTTCCCACGTGCTATGCACCGCAAGCCCGCTCCTTTGCCGTTCAGGGCTCAAACGACACCAAATCGCACTTAGGTGATAACTTCTAATGCAAGGTAAACACCTAACGATATTTGGTCATGGCGAGGCCAACACCCAATTTGAAATCTTGACTAGATGGTGATGACTTAAAAACCATGGTCCTTTTTTTCACTCAACTTAAAAAAGTTTGAGTAATCCTTGCTTTGTTATCTTGCTAGTTGCAACTAATCTTATTTGGTTAGCACAATAAATGGATAACAAATGCAATGTGGGATTTTCACACATTTCACCAAAAGAATACTCGGTGTTCAAGAAGGCACTAGACACTAGTTGGGTGGTACCCTAGCATCTAGCACATTGGCAATGCCTAAGTTGTGTATCTATGATGTGTGAGTGTTATCTTTGGTCTTTTTGGCCGGCTAGAATAGTAAGCATGAAGTGTTGGTAGTGATGGGCATATGGGCTTACTTATTGCTTGCACTACCAAAACAAAGGTGGGTTGGCCGCCATTTAGAAGATCGATGGGCCTTAGTGGATCCAAGCCACATGCGCCCATCCATTGTGGATCCAAGTCGCACCCCGTGGTGGCGAATCCAGGCCACACATGCCCCTCGATAGTAGATCCTACATTCCCAACTACTCACAGCTTGTGCCAGCCATTTTTTAATAATATATTAAAAATCAATTTTGGTACATGGTTTGAAATTTTTTTAAATCTAGCCACTTGTTGGCCGATCAACGGACGAACTAGACACGTCGGCTAGTTTGGCCGATCATGGTCGCGGGCGCTATCAGGTGTCAACCGAAATAGGCCATGTGGTCTAGTTCGGCCAACTAACGGCCGAACCTAACTCTATAAAAGAGGGCCGAAGGTCCCCCTCCCCCCACACAATTTGACCGCCCCTCTTCACTTCCACAACCGAACTAGAGGTGGCAGTCTAGTTCGGCACATGGTTGGCAGAACAACGGACGAATGGCCAACACCTGTCAGCGCCCGCATCCGACATTGGATGAACTAGCCATTGATGCTAGTTCGGCCGATGGTCTACCGACAAGTTCCTATTTCTGCTATTTTTTAAATCAGTGTACCAGTATTGAAATCATTTCTAAAAAAATATTGTTTTAAAAAAATCGTGCCACCCACAATGCTTTAGTGCCTGCCTAGGCGTCATAGCCACCTAGGGATGGCAATCGGGTACAACGGGTACAGATAGTGTATACCCATATCCATACTCGTTTACCCAACGGGTAAAAACTCGTGCCCATATCCGTTACCCATGGGCGACGTGTACCCGTGGGTATACCCGTTTACCCATGAGAGGGATCAAATAGAGTTGGTAAAGCTAGGGTTTGGAAGTGGTTTATATATTTTGGATGACTGGGTAGACGGGTGAAGCAGATATAGGTAGTCAATACCCGTACTCCTACCTGATTACTCATTGGGTATGAAATTAAAAACAAATCCAACCCTAATAAAATTTTTACCCACAGATAAATATGTAATTGGACACGAATACCATCTCTATATCCACTGGCCTTGCCACTCGTGTGCAAATCATGCACACGTCCCGGGCCTTGCACCACCTAATGCCAAATTTTAGAACATCGTAGAAGCTCGTAGCATTCTTTCCAATCTTTTATGGTTTAGTGTTCACCGCACCATCGCAAGGAATGCGTTAATCAAACAATCATTAACTCAACCGGAGGATTCACTAGAACAATAAGAAAAATTGCTATAGGATACCATATAGGGGTGTTATTTGTCTTAACACAAGCGCAGAACAAGGCTATGTTGTGACACCCTGTTTTCATAACAATTTGTTACATAACATCGTCATCATTGTTTTATTCATGCCTAATGTTTTGGAGTAAGAAACTTTCATAAATAATCAGATTAGCCCTCAATTCAGTTTGTTGTTCATGCTCGAGACTTTTTTTTGCTCATTTAGGGTGCGTTTGATAGGATTTTACCTTCTTTGCCCTATGAAGCTGGAACCAAACCAAAAACTTCTGAAAAGTGCATCTTATTGAGAGTACTCCAAAAAACTAAGGTGATAAAACAGGATCTAACCAGCTTTAAGTGTTCACCCCAACTTCAATATAGATTTCAAAATCCAGAACTCTATCAAACATGCCCTTAATTGATCTCTGCGAAAAGCAACATACAGTTTATTGTTCTTATAGCTAAAAGCTACTTTCAGTTATCAATTTTAGACAAAGGCAACATTAAGCATTCATAGTTAGTACAAGAGCACACCTAAAAAAGGGCAATACGATCATTTCACATTCCAATATATTAGGAATAAATAAAATAGTGCTATTGCCAAGTAAACAGTATATACCACATCGTAGCTTCGCTCCGTGTCTGTACCACATGGGATACCCCTTGTGTGTCCTATAGCAAATTTTCCTAAAAATGTAACACATCCAATTTAACTCGATTAACACCGAAGTGTCATCCAATTTACCCACAAATAACTTGTGCGACAAAAACAATTATGAAGAAAATGGGTTAGCCGAAGACTGCTTTCAGAATAATGGGCGATACAGAAATGGTCCTAGACTACAAGCTTCTAAATTCAGGTTTAGGGAAAACTTAATAACTCAAGAATCATGACGTTCGTCCCTGCTAATTCAGAGTTGTGTATATGGTTCCTTCAGAGTTTGTGATGTAGTTAATGCTCCAATAATCCATAAAACTGGTATAACTTAGGAAGAAAATGAAGAAATTGCATCCATCTCTTCTCGCAGGAGGAGCGCATCAATGAAGATGTCCAAGCTCTCTCCCTCCATAATATCTCCTATGGAGTGGTGCGTGATACCAACACGATGATCAGTAACACGTCCTTGTGGAAAGTTGTATGTTCGGATACGTTCAGACCTGTCACCACTTCCAATCTACTAGCAAGTCAGAATTTGATGATCAAATAATCAGGGTAATATCTGTGATAGCTATTTGAACAGTGAGGTACCTGTTCTGATCGAAGCTTTGACCGGTCCATATGGAGTCTCTGTCTTTCTATTTCATACAGTCTTGCTCGGAGAACTTTGAGAGCTTTGGCCTTGTTCTAAATATGAACAAAACAAAAACTGAGATTATGCTATGAGCAAAACAGGTATTAAAGAATAACTAAATAAAAATGAGATAATATCTAAATGAGCGCCATAATAAGAAAGGAATTAGAATGTGAAACTGAGCTACATAAGCACTAGTTTTCTGGTTTAAAGTGGAAGCCTACAGCAACTAATGAGTACCTGGTGCTGTGACCTCTCATCTTGTATTGCAACCACGGTTCCAGTTGGAACATGAGTTATCCTAACCGCACTATCAGTCGTATTAACAGACTGACCTCCAGAGCCACCTGATCTGTAGGTATCAATTCTCAAGTCCTCATTACGCAGTTGGACATCAACCTGAACTCAAAGAAATGACTTTTACTAGCCATGGCATAAATTGCACAGGTGGTAAAACGACATGTGGCAAAAAAACAAGACCAATGGAAATGCTATATCCAATTACAACCTCATCAGCTTGAGGAAGGACAGCAACAGATACAGCACTAGTGTGCACCCTTCCAGATTTCTCAGTCACTGGCACTCGCTGCCATGGGCAGGATCAAGTCAGACAATAGAAAAGGCAAGTTATTAAATGCGATGAATATCAAAAGAGTAACTCATTATCATACCTGAACTCTATGGATGCCACTCTCAAACTTGAGTTTTCCATACGCCCCAGGACCTGATATCGTCCCACTAGCTTCCTTCATTAGAAGGAATAATGATAGAAACATGTTAGGACATAGGAGATATCTTCCAAATCTAGAAATTATAATGAATTTTATGCTGCAAATATAAACATGTGTGCATATTGAACAAAAGACCTTTGGTACTGCCAACAAAGGTTGTACCTTGTATCCTTTTAACACAGACCCCATAATATCAATAACATCAAATTTCCAACCATTATTTTGGGAGTATTTCTCGTACCTACAACATATGAAACTCAAATTTATTAGTAACAGATTAAGCAACACAGATAATTGCTTTGGAGCAATATCAGTAAAGAGGCAAATCCTACATCTTAAATATGTCCATTGCAAACAAAGATGCCTCTTCTCCTCCAGTTCCTGCAGTGTGGTATCATCATCATCCACCAGTTATCCAAATACACTGATTTGTGACAGTAGAAAAAATTGAATATGCCAGCTGACAGACAGAACAAGCTCTGCCTTACCTGCACGGACCTCCAATATGCAATCCCTCTCGTCAGCTTCATCTTTTGGAAGCAATGATCGAAACACATTGTGCTGCAGTCGTTTCTCCTCGTCAACAGCCTGAAGGAGCTCCTGAGCCGCCATCTCACGCAGGTCCTTTTCTTCAACAGAGTTTTCTACCAAAGATTTCAGACCCTCAATTTCCTACAAAGAACAGTCTCCTCACAGTTTCTCACACCATGGGTCGAACATTATACAAATTGACATGATTATTACCTCCTTTTTCAACCGCAGCTCCTTGATCATATCCATGGTACTCTCCAATTTGTGGAACTCCTTGTTAGCCCTCGAGTATTCTTCAGGCGAGGCATCTGGCTGTCTTCATTAACACAGTACTCACATCAAGAACATATTAATCTCCTGTCTAAAATTTCGAAGCTGCACACGATAACAAGAACATGATAGTGCTGGAAGCAGAGGTTACCCATCCGAAAATTACCTGGTTGATTTGCTCTTGCAGGTACGCACTCCTCTGCTCGATCAATTTCATTCTCTGCTCCATGACTCCAACCAGGTTCGCAGGCAGCTGGCTCATCTCTGATGCGAAAAGGAGGGCAAAAAGGATGGTGCTTGAATCAAAGATTTCCTCTTTGCAGTAGCTCAAACATCACTAGAACATCAAAAAAGGAGGGAAACTTTCGGAATGATCCCACTGTAAGTGGTATTATCGTAGATGAAACTATGAGGCAGGCGAAGAATAGAGGAAGCGGAGATGGGGCAAGAAGAGGGGAGGGGAGGGGGACAGGTGCTCACCGGCGGTGGAGTATAGCCGGGGATGGGAAGGGCACACCCATCCTGCGGCCAGAGGCGACACGGATACGGCCGGAGGGAAGTGGCGGAGGCGCCAGAGCGCAGCGAATGCGGCGCCCCCGCATCGACGTAGGTGATGCTGCATCGCGGCGGTGGCGGAGGGCAACAGGCTCGGGACTCGGAAGGCGGCTGGAGCCTGGAGATGAGGCTGGCCAAGGGAGGCGTCTCTAGAAGACGGGGGGAGGCGGCGACGTGACTGAGGTGGGCCGGGGGGAGGCGGCGCTGTGGGCGAAAGAGTTGCCGGGGGTGGATGGTCATGCGGAGGTACAGACAGGGCTTACAAAGAAACCGCTAGTGCCTGTGTCTAGGGTGAAAGTGGTTCGGATAGTTTCCGACCGTATCCGGAAAAACGGATTCGGATTCGGATTTTTTTGATTCGGATACGGATTTTTCGGATACGGATTCGGATTCGGATATTTTTTTTCGGATACGGAAACGGATATGATATGCCTGATATCCGTCGGATTCGGATACGGATTCGGATAATCCGGATAGTTCTTATTCGGATATCCGGCCCATTAATAATATAGGCCCACTGGCCACACTGCAGGCCCACATCACATAAATAGGCCTTCATATTGGGCTGGCAGGCCCACTGCCATGGCGCCATGGCCCAACCGCCCAAGGAGTTTGAAATAAAAAATCTTCTTTATTTTTTTAAAAAAAACATTTTTTTAAAAAAAATAAAGAATATTTTTAAAAAAATATATATATTTTTAAAAATGGGATAAATTTCTATAAATTTAAACAGATAAAATTTTATAATAAATAAAAAATATTTTTTAGTTCTTTCAATTTAAATTTTAGAAACACAATGAATTAATGAAAAATAGCAAACTTTGTCAAAATAATTTTAAATTTTTATCACAGCATCTATGTATCGTATGATGATACCATGAGACGTATAGTATTTTTCAGACTTAATTTGAATTTTTTAGAATTAAAATTTCATTAAGCTCTACGTTGTCCATCGAGTGTCGTAACATTTTTTTAAAAAAATATCTTTCAATTTAGTGGATACTGACTTAAAATAGACTCACATGCATGAATATGATTTTTCTAGAATTTTTAGTTCATTATTTCATGCACTTGTAGTTCAAATTTGATAAATTTCAATATAAATCAAAAAAACATACATAATGAATTAAAAATAGCAAACTTACGTATAAAAATGTGAATTTTTTTTATAAGATTAGATATGTTGTATTTTAATCATAGAAAAAAATCAAGTTTAAACAAAGATTTAACTATTAATTTGCTTTTAAACCTATCACATTCTTCTTAACATTCTAACTCATTACTCTCAAATCTCCATCTTTCTTAACATCGTAGATGCAAACTTTGTCAAAATAATTTTAAATTTTTATCACAGCATCTTTGTATCGTATGATGATACCATGAGACGTATCATATTTTTCTGACTTGATTTGAATTTTTTAGAATTAAAATTTCATTAAGCTCTACGTTGTCCATCGAGTGTCGTAACATTTTTTTAAAAAACTATCTTTCAATTTAGTGAATACTGACTTAAAATAGACTCACATGCATGAATATAATTTTTCTAGAATTTTTAGTTCATTATTTCATGCACTTGTAGTTCAAATTTGATAAATTTCAATATAAATCAAAGAAACATACATAATGAATTAAAAATAGCAAACTTATGTATAAAAATGTGAAATTTTTTTATAAGATTAGATATGATATATTTTGATCATAGAAAAAAAATCAAGTTTAAACGAAGATTTAACTATTGATTTGCTTTTAAACCTAACACATTTCTTCTTAACATTCTAATTCATTACTCTCAAATCTACATCTTTCTTAACATCGTACATGAAAACTTTGTCAAAATAATTTTAAATTTTTATCACATCATCTATGTATCGTATGATGATACCATGAGACGTCTCGTATTTTTCAGAATTTATTTGAATTTTTTAGAATTAAAATTTCATTAAGCTCTATGTTGTCCATCGAGTGTCGTAACAATTTTTTTAAAAACTATCTTTCAATTTAGTGGATACTGACTTAAAATAGACTCAAATTCATGAATATGATTTTTTTACAATTTTTGGTTCATTATTTCATGCACTTGTAGTTCAAATTTGACAAATTTCAATATAAATCAAAGAAACATACATAATGAATTAAAAATAGCAAACTTATGCATAAAAATGTGAAATTTTTTTATGATATTATATATGTTGTATTTTGATATTAGAAAAAAATTCAACTTTAAACGATCATTTATATTTCAAATTTACAATTTTAAACTTATCTCTCTCACTCCAAAAATAAGTAAATAGTCAACTTTGACTAAAACTCTATCAACCCTAATTTTTCTTTCTCTCTCCCAGTCTCTCCTACTCCTGTCACCTCTCTCTCCCCGTTCGTGATGATTTATATGATGTTAACTATTATTTGTCATTTGTCTATTGTGATCGTGAATAAATAAATACATTATTGATATTCGGTAAGTATTCGTAACCGTATTCGTATTCGATTCGTATCCGCTCCGTATTCGTATTCGATGATATCCGACTCCGTATCCGTATCCGGATTATCCGAATCCGAATTCGAATCCGAAAAAATATATGAAAAAGGATATGATATTAGTGATATCCGTCCGTATCCGATCCGTTTTCACCCCTACCTGTGTCCTGTGAACTGGCGTGTGAGTTTCTAGAGTTTAAGTTTAAGGTTTCTAAACCGTTTTAGATTTACTAGTAAGTACACGTGCTTTCAACGAAATTTATTTTTAATGATAAATATCTATTTAAAATATGAAATTTATTAAATTAGAAACTGTTGAAACCATACTTTGGTAAATGCATGGGTTCAATGAAAAATCACATGGGAATACAAATGTCACGTTATACAATTGAGCAAAGTGTCACCCAAAAAATGGTGCATCGTACTCTTTACTTTTCCAAGTATAAACTAAACATATAAAATAGAAGTATGCACCCACAATCGCATGATATGGAACTTTGTTTGTGTGACAGCTAATTCAGTTGTCGCGCTTCCTTTCGTTATATCAAGGCCCAGGTCTTTGAGTGCATTCATCTGAAAACAGTGAGTAGGACAAAATAATTGACATATACAATGAAATTTACTGATTACAAAAATATATCTTAAGCTAGATCAGACCAAATAACTTCAGAATGCACTCAAGGACCTGGGCCTTGATATAACTCATAAAAGTACATATGATTCATAGTGTAAGTAGATGATCTGTATCCACGACCATACAAAAGACACAAAGATTCTTAGGTTCCTTATTAAGAAAAATAGCATAAAACATGTGTATATCTCTAAAACGTCCTTCTGAGAAGAGAGGTAGCATATGGTACTTCATATATTTCAGAGAGAATTTTGTGTCCACCTAAGCATTGAACACCTGCAATCTGCACCATCTGGACCAAACTAAAGAGGTGAATACCTGCAATCTGCATCGACTGGACTAAAATGGAGAGGTGATGGGTGTAGTGAGCATACCTGTTCTAGTACATTTCCGGTTCAGCTTGCGGTGAATTGCCCCGCCGTAGTTTTCCATCGGCGGCGCATTGCAGTCGCAATGCGTTTAGGGCTTTAAGCAATAGGATGGTCTGCGCACACAGTCGAGATCGCGAGAGCATTAGGATTACGATCGTGAGCCACAAGGGGAAGTTCATCGCGGAGGAGACCGGTGGGACTGGTCCGAGATGAGAATCCAAGCCGAAGAAAGGGGCCGCCGAGTACCCTTCCCTCGATGCCGGCGCGGTGTATTGCGGCCAGGACCGCGATGGGAACGCCGACCCGTCGACCTGCCGACGCGACCGCTAGACGCCGCCAAGGCTGCGTCATGGGGGCCACCGGCCGCGAGCAACGCCCTGGCGAGGAGCAGCGCCACCACAGGCTTCCTGAGCGTGGCGAGCGCGGTGAGCGAGTTGAGCAGGGACTTCTTGAGCGCGTCAAGCAGCGTGTGCGGACTATGCTCCTCCACAACGGCGAGCAGGCGACGTGCCGATGAGCACGGAGCGGTGGGACGCCGCGGGCGAGGAGAGACGGCAGGTGTCGCGTCCAGGCGGGAGAGGTCGAGCCAGGTAGAGGAAGCACGGGGTTGCCCTGACGAGCGAAGCCGCGGCTGCCATGGCGGTCGTGTGACACGACAGTGGCGGGGGGTAGGACCGTAGGTGTGGGGGGAAGTTGAGTGGGAAGAGACGGCGGTTGCGGCATGGCGACGTGGGGGTCAGCAGTTGCAGTGCTCCACGTCGTGGGGAGGAGGGGTTGAGGAGCAGAGGCGCTACGCGCCTGGCAGAGGCATGGCGCGCACACGTTGAGCATGCCTGCGCGCTGTGCTCGCGGTGGGCCCACTGAGCAGGTGCGCGAATAATATGTCGAAATCGTTGCTGAGTGCGGAGCGGACCGAAACGGGGGAACATCTTCATGTTTTATAATAGTAGAAATATTATAAAAAATAATAGTAGAAATATTATAAAAAAATATGTTAGACATTTATTTTTAAAAATCAGTCTCCTGTTACGCCAAACTATAGAGGACAGTCACGATCTGCACCATTCAACGTGGATCGAATGATGTGAAGACCTCCAAAGAATGTAGAGGTGGGTCCCACCATATGCAAAACCCACCAGCAAAGTATTTTTTAGTACCCATCAGATCAAAATCCGACGGGATGGAGGGGTAAACCGCAGAGGATCTCATTTTGGTCACCAGACAAAGAGCATCTAGGGGTACCGTAGCGCCACTGTTCACGTCGAAATAGTTTTTATAGCCTTTTACGTTACACTTGTAATGAATTTGATCGTTTGTCTTTTTCAAAAAAATAAATAATGTATTAAACAGTTTAACTAACTTTTTTCTGACAGAACTATTTCATTACATACCCGGCCATAAAATTGGGAAAAAAAAAGCCAATGCATACGATATGCATTGTGAGAAACCAAGGGTTGGTTTCGGTGTTTTGTGATGAGTGATTGACAGGCTTTTTACCCTCTGTTCGAAGGGTACCTCCGGAGGGGCTTCGGAGGTTGTACCTCCGAAGGGTGTTCGGAGGTGGTATCTCCGAAGGTGGTTCGGAGGTGGTTTCACCGAAGGGTGTTCGGTGTTTGCTTGCTGCAGCTGTGCAGCGGAGTGTGCTCGTCGGAGGGGTCCGACAGTACGCAATGACTGGGTGTGTACCGAAGGGGCTTCGATACTTTGGGCGGTACACCGGAGTGTGTGCCGAGGTTGCTAACCCGGAGAGGTCTCCGGAGTACTGGATACACTTGTCTGCTTGTCTGTGGTGCGCAGGGACTTCGGAGGCGACGGACAAGGTTCGCAGCGGGTGAACCTGGGTCAAGCGGGAGGCTTGATGCCAGGGGAGCAGGGAGCTCCGTCACGGTGGCTACGAAGGTGGTCTGGGTCGGTCCTCGGGTCGAGGCGTGCCAGGTGAAGGCAGAGAGTGCGGAGCGTGGCTCCGGGTGAAGGTACTCCGAGACAAAGTCCTCGGAGGCGAGGCACTTCGAAGGTACTCCGAATGGAGTGACTTCGGAGTTGGTGGAACAAGTCCTCTGCGGAGGCAAGGTGTTCGAAGTGTGCTCCGGAGGGAGACACTCGAATGTACCCGACGAAGATCTCAGAAGTCGAGGCGCATCGAAGGCATGGTCCGGGTGAGGCTCGTCGAGGAGTGTGCTCGGGGAGAGACACTGTGACGAAGGGCTCATGGAATGCTTCATGCGGAGGCCTTGGACGAAGGAGGGACTTCGAAGGGTGGTACTCCGAAGGTGGGGCTTCGGAGTGTGAAAGGCTTCGGAGCGAGGCTAGCTCCGGAGTGAGGTTGTCTTGTGGTGCTTCGGCCTGCATGGCTTCGGTACACGGACTGACGGAGTTCGAGCTGGGTGAAGCTGCGAAGCCGTGGTGGTCCACTCCGGAGGTGTTTGTGCGAAGGCCCAAGGGCTTTGACGGCTTCAGCTCAAAACCGTCACTGTATCGGAGGACATCTTCGGTGAAGCGAAGGCCACCAGGCTCAAGGCTTCTCACCGAAGCTACCGCACCCTCGCGTGCGATGGGAGGCTGCAGAAAGTCAAAGACTGCAAAGGCTGACACTGTCTGTTCTGTAAAAGGCTGACACTGTCCCCTCTGCAAAGCTGACAGAGAAGCCTCCAGAATAAAGGTGGACTACCTTTTGTACCCCTTTGTTCTGTAGAGTCAAATCTGTTGTAAACCCTAGGGGTAAAGTAGTCATTTCCTTTGGGTGAACTGTGGGCTATAAATATGGGTGCTCGGTAGGTAACATTTAACACATTGAGCATTTACTGTTGAGCTCCTGTAGCCACATACTTCGATTGTAATACATCCAGAGAGTTCATTTTTGTGTTCCTTGTTCAAGCGGCGAAGCCCTGCTTCTTTGTGCTTTTTGCTTGAGCTCGCGTTACATACCTCGCCTGTTGTAGTGCACCGAAGCCTGTTGAGGCGAAGGCTGTTTTTGTGCGAGGTGTGTTTTGTCAGTGTGCGTTCGCTCTGTGTAACAGGAGGCGAGACCTCGCTGCTTACTAGCGTAGCCCTGACCGAGGCCCGTTTTGCTTCTTGTGTCGAAGCCCTTAGCGTAGTCCATTTGCGTGTGCGTGTAGACCTTCGTGTACGAAGCGCAGCACCAGTTGCTGCTGCCAAGTTCCTCGTCGAAGTCCTCAGAGGGCTGTCCACTCTTGCGAAGGGTGAAGTGCGAAGCCTGCTCGAAGCACCCTGTGTGCGGAGCCTGCACTGACTTAGCAGAGTAGATTTTCGAGGGTTGTAAGTGGAGCGAAGTCTTCTTGGCTTCGAACTTTTGCTCCTCCGAAGCCTGTGTTCGAAGGTGTCGAAGTACCTCCGAACCAGACCTTCGAAGGTAGTGTTCGAAGCCTGTTCCGCAGAAGACAGAACTGAAACCGAAGGCTAGTTTTTAGCCCGAAATTTTAAAAGCTCCCATTCACCCCCCCTCTGGTCGCCGTTTCCGGTCTAACAATTGGTATCAGAGCGGGTTAAGATCACCAGTTGACCTTAACCGGTTTTGTGATCTGTTGGCGACATGGATAGAGGCAGTAAAATTCCTCTGTTCGATGGGACAGACTTTGCATACTGGAAGGTGCGCATGGAGGCTTACTTGTTAAGCCAAGGAAATGCAATTTGGGAGATTGTGGACTCACAATACTCCATCCCTGAGACTCGTACCTCTCAGACTGAGAAGGATCAGTATAATGCCAATTCCAAGGCAAGAAACATACTGTTCATCGGTTTGAGTAGAAGTGAGTTCGATAGGGTGCAGCACCTTAGGACTGCTAGGGAGATTTGGACAACGCTCACTATTTTTCATGAGGGCTCTACTCAGATTAAGGCCAGGCGCCAAAGCACCTACAATCAACAGTATTAGCTGTTTGTGCAGGCACCGGGTGAATCTATAGATGCCATGTTTTCTCGTTTTGACGCGATAGTGAGTAACTTGCGATCCAACGGGACGCTTGCTTACAGTGATCATGATAGAGCTATCAAGCTTCTCTATGCTCTTGACCGTAGCATATGGGAAGTAAAGATATCCAGCATTGAGGAGTCCGCAGGCTATGACACTTTGACCTGCGATGAACTCTTTAGCAAGCTGAAGTCCACAGAGATTGCCAAGGCATCTCTTGCTGTGCACAGAAGCTCTTTGCCACAACCATTGGCATTGGTTTCTAGCACTAGCCGTGGCACCACTGCAGAACCAAGCACATCAGGTACTTGTGTTTTTGCAGATGGTTTTGCTTTGTCCTCCCTGGTCTCCGTCACAAAGGAGCAGGTGGACACTCTAGCTGATGATGAGCTTGCTCTCATTGCTCGGAGGTTCACCCGTTTTCATCATGAGAGACGGGATCAGAGGAGAAGTGGTTTTAGTGGTTGCTATGAATGTGGCGACACTTCTCACATCAAGGCTAATTGCCCCAAGATCAAGAAGAGAGATGAGAGTGACCGCCCCAAATACCACAAAAAGGAGAGGAAGCCCTTTGTAAAGGGCAAGCGCGGCAAGATGGCTAAGAAAGTAGCCAAGGCCGCTTCCAGAGCTTTTGTTGCTGCTCTCAGCGACATCGACACATCCTCAACTGAGGAGTCGAGCTCTGAGGAGGAGGAGTCCCCAAGGAAGGAGGACAAGAAGGACAAGAAGGGAAGAGATTTCACCAGCCTTTGCTTCATGGCCGACAGCGATCACAGCGGCGATGAGCTTGACTCATCTGAGGTAAACCTATCATCTGACCAGCTACTAATTAAATTAGATGAGCTGAATGAAGTAGTTCTTGGTCAGGATAGATTACTTGTGCAAGCCGCTAGAGAAAGAAAAAGACCTTAGACTTAGGCTAGAAAATGTTTCTACTGAATATGCCATGCTTAAGTCTAAATTTGATGATGCTGAATGTGAATCTTGTTCTGTTGTCATGAGTGAGCTTGCTCAGTTGCGTTCTGTTCATGCTCAAACTCTTTCTGAGCTTGAGACTGCACAGAAGCAGCTTTTGGAGGTGGATTCTAGATCTCATGATGTTATTGATTGCATGAACTGCTCTTTATTACGCGATAGCATTAATTTACGTGATAAGCATGTTCATGATTTAGAGGCTAGATTGGAAAGGGCCGGTAGTTCTAAGGATGTGCAGCCTGTGTGTGACACATGCATTACCCTTAAAGACCAGCTAGGCACTGCTAGAGAGCGAGCTGAGAACCTCATGTCAGAAAATGAATACCTTCTTTCCGTGGTAAACAAATGCACTGAGGGAAAGGGTAGGATGGATTTGCTCTTGGCCAAGACCAAGTTGTGTGCTGACAGAGCAGGGGTAGCTCTAGGTTTGGGTTTTGAGAGGATACCTTCAGACAGTAAGACCAAAACTGTTTTTACCTCTCCCACCACCCTAGAGAAAGAGAGAGCTCTGTTGGACACCCCATCAGCCAAAAAGCCTACCCATCCACAAAAGAAAACCACTCCTCCTGCCAAGAAAAATCCTCCCAAGAAAACCACTCAGAAGAAACCCAAGGAGCCTGTGAGAGTTGCTCCTATGACCCATGAGAGTGCCCCTAGGAAAGTGTTCCATTGTTCTTATTGTCAGCGGGCGGGTCATTTGGTTGGATTTTGTTTTCGTCGCATCAAGGATGAGCGACGCTCTCAGGCGATGAGTTACCAGGACATGCATTACCCATCTTTAGGTATGCATGAGTCTGAGTTGTACTATCGTCCTGCTTTTGAGGCTCCTCGTGCTTCACGGAGAGGTTTTGCTCCTCGAGGTCTTCACCATGTTCCGTATGGTGGTAGACCTCGGGCTAGCAGATTTGTACCTCGTCAGAGTAGGAGACCTCGACATGTTGTTCTTTCACAGCATGTAGGTAGACCTCGCACTTTGCATCATTCTGATTATTATGTGCGTAGACCGTCTGCTTTTACTGTGCCTACTACTCGTGTCACTCAGTGCTGGATGCCTCGCCATTATTTTACTCACCCCAGCACTGAGCGATCGAGACGTTCTCATCATGTGTAGGTGACAGATCGAGGCTTGGAGGGCACGTGGATCATGGACTCCGGTTGTTCACGCCACATGACCGGAGATGCAGCATGGTTCTCCAGCCTCACCACAACCAAGCAAAGGGAACATATCACCTTCGGAAACAATCGAAGGAGTAGAGTGAAAGGTAAAGGTGTGGTAAGAATTAACTCGAATTTCACTCTCAAAGATGTTGCTTTGGTTGAAAACCTGGGATACAATTTGTTGTCTGTATCTCAGTTGCTTGATGAGGGCTTCGAAGTGCGATTTCATCGCGATACTTCGCAAGTGCTCAATTCTGATGGCGTTGTGGTGTGTAAGATCTTTAGAGTTGGGAGAGTTTTTGGAGCTGATTTTTCAGAGTCATCTGGTTCTTCTCATTGTCTTGTTGCACATTCGACTTCTGAGCTTTGGAAGTGGCATAGGAGACTAGGGCATATGAGCTTTGAGTTGCTCGCTCGTCTGAGCGCCCTAGGTCTGATCCGAGGATTGCCCAAGCTCAAGTTTGAGAAGAATTTAGTTTGCGCTCCCTGTCGACATGGAAAAATGATTGCCGCTTCGCATTCGCCAGTCACCACAGTGATAACTGAACAACCCGGAGAACTTCTCCATATGGACACTGTAGGTCCTTCTCGGGTTAGTTCTTTAGGCGGCAAGTGGTATGTTCTAGTAATTGTCGATGACTTCTCTCGCTACTCTTGGGTCTTCTTTCTTGCCAGCAAGGATGAAGTGTTTGCACACTTTCGGAGCTTGGCTTTGAGACTTTTCACTGAACTCCCTGGTGCATTAGGACTCCTAGAAAATTCTGGGCTGAGGCCATGAACACTGCTTGTTACATCTCAAACCGAATCTTCTTGCGCTCAATTTTAAATTTGACATCTTATGAGCTGCGTTTTGGGAGACAGCCCAAGGTTACTCATCTTCGAGTGTTTGGCTGTCGCTGCTTTATCCTAAAACGTGGTAACTTAGATAAATTTGAGTCGCGATCTTCTGACAGGATCTTTTTGGGTTATACAACACATGGTCATTCTTATCATGTTTATAACTTGGAAACTAACACTGTCATCGAGTCATGTGATGTGACTTTTGATGAATCAACCCCCTCTGTTAGTTCTGCTTTTGAACAGGCAAATGAACACGACATGGAACAGACTTTGTTCGAAGAAGAAGATCCCGGAGAATTCGAGGATGAACCCCTACTACCCTCAACGTCAACCCCTGAAGCTGACCCCGCTTCAACTACTTCGGCACGAGGTCCCGAAGCGACTACCTCAACATCGGTCATCTTGGACCACTCCAACGCACAAGTTGAGGGGGAGACTGCATCCCGCCGCGAGGCTCCACATCATGTCCAAAGGATGCACCCTCCCGAGCAGATCATTGGTGAGCTTGATCAAAGGGTAACACGTTCTCACGCTCATTTCACTAATTCTGCTTTTGTTGCTTCTTTCGAGCCCTTAGATGTTAGTCATGCACTTTCTGATTCTAGTTGGATCAATGCCATGCATGAAGAGCTTGAAAATTTTGAGAGAAACCAAGTCTGGACTTTAGTTGATCCTCCTCCAAATGTTCATTTCATTGGAACAAAATGGATTTTCAAAAATAAACAAGGAGAGGATGGGACTATAGTTAGAAACAAGGCTAGACTTGTAGCTCAGGGCTTTTCTCAACTAGAAGGGATTGATTTTACTGAAACTTTTGCACCTGTTGCTCGCCTTGAGGCCATTAGGATTTTGCTTGCCTTTGCGACATCCCGGGGATTCAAACTCTATCAAATGGATGTCAAAAGTGCTTTTCTTAATGGTTTCATAGGTGAAGATGTTTATGTAAAACAACCCCCTGGTTTTGAAAACCCCAAGTACCCACATAAAGTCCTTAAACTTCATAAGGCTCTTTATGGACTCAAGCAGGCCCCTCGGGCGTGGTATGATAGACTTAAGTCTTTTCTGCTTGAGCGAGGGTATTTGATGGGCTCTGTTGATAAAACTTTGTTTACTCTCAAGCATGGCAAAGATTTCCTCCTAGTTCAGATTTATGTGGATGATATCATCTTTGGTGGCTCTTCTCATGCTTTAGTTGCCGAGTTTGCAGATACCATGAGCAGGGAATTTGAAATGTCGATGATGGGTGAACTCACCTTCTTCCTTGGTTTGCAAATCAAGCAAAGCAAACAAGGTACTTTTGTCCACCAGACAAAGTACACCAAGGACCTGCTCAAGAAGTTCGACATGTCCGATGCGAAGCCCCTCGCCACTCCAATGGCTACATATGTAGCATTGGACCCTGACGAAGATGGAGAAGCCGTAGATCAGAAGGAGTTCCGGAGCATGATCGGCTCCCTCCTCTACTTGACTGCCACGAGGCCGGACATACACTTCGTAGTGTGTCTGTGCGCTCGTTTTCAGGCTTCACCACGAGCTTCGCACCGCCAAGCGGTTAAGCGCATCCTAAGGTATCTCAAACATACCCTTGAATTTGGCATATGGTATTCAGCGTCCTCATCTTTATGTCTTCGAGGTTATTCCGATGCGGATTTTGCTGGGTGTAGAATTGATAGGAAAAGTACCTCTGGTACTTGTCATTTTCTGGGTACTTCACTGGTTTGCTGGTCTTCCCACAAACAGTCTAGTGTTGCACAATCGACGGCTGAGGCCGAATATGTTGCTGCAGCTAGCTGTTGCTCTCAGATTTTGTGGATGGTTTCCACTTTGCGGGATTTCAGGTTAGATTATAAGAGTGTTCCACTTTTCTGTGATAACACTAGTGCTATTTGTATTGCAAACAACCCGGTTCAGCACTCCAGAACCAAACACATTGATGTACGATATCATTTTCTCAGAGATCACAATGAGAAGGGTGATATTGAACTTCAATATGTTGATACCCAACACCAGCTTGCCGATATTTTTACAAAACCCCTCGATGCTTCTCGATTTGCTTACTTGCGTGGGGAACTTGGCATTTGTCACCCTTACGGCATTTTGTGAGGGGGAGCTGTTTTAGATGGATGTGCCTTTGCTAATTGTGTTGAAATTGCATTTACATCTGTTGCACTTAAATGCCTGCTTATAATTCATGAAATCATGTCAGCTCAGCTCTTGTTAATTCATCTGGAACATTCATGTGCATGGTGCTTTATTTTCCAAATCAAAACATGCTCACTGCTTAGTCTTGAGTCTAGCATGTTTAGGCAGGACTGCTTTAGCTATCTTTTATCTGCTTGATAGCAAGACACTGTTCATTGGATGCTAAAAATTGCAACTTGACAAATTGTTCTACATTTTCATGGATATTCATAAAGAGCCAAACAATTGGTTCACTAAGTTAAAATCAAAATCTCCATGATTTGCATGATTTAAGTGAAAAGATCCAGGTGGGTTTGTTTGTCGCACTACTCTATTCTAGACTGCTTACCATTGCACATCGGTCTGAACTGGAATAGCGTAGTGTATGCCAAAATCTATGCCTTAAGCTTCTTATGGCTTTCATGCCTAGGCTTGGCCAGATTGGAAAGTATAAGGTGGACAAACAAATAACCCCTGGCACTAAGAATAGAACAACAAAATTCATTGATTATCAAGTTTGCTTTTCAAGCTCCCTTTGAACTGGACTTGTCTGTCTAGAGTAGAAATTGACTAGCTTTGAGCAGTCCTTGCTCTTACTTGTCTAGTTTCCTTGACTAAGTGGTGATGTTTTTATTTAACAAATGTTCAAATCACATGCTTCATCCTGCTTTTAGAGAAAATTAATATGAGCTGAGCCCATGATCATTGGTGTTACTGTTGGCATATTTTTGCTTCATATGTCTTTGCAATTCTGCTCATTTCGAAGCTTTGCATCTTTTACATGCTCCTTGATGCTTGCATTGCCAAAGGGGGAGAAATTCCTCAAGGGGGAGAGATTTGCTTCGTTCTCTGCCGCAAGGGGGTATAATTTAAATTTCAAAGAGGGAGAAAATTTGACATAAAGGGGGAGAAGATTTTTTTATTGCTAAAGGGAAAATTTAACTCAGGGGGAGTTTTTATTGCCGAAGGGGCTTTTCACTCTTTTGAGAAAGGGGGAGGAAAATTCTTTTATCAAGTGACATGATTTGGCTCTTTTCTGAGTTTTTATGGTCACTTGTGTGCTGAAAGTTTTTAAATTTTCTTGAACTTCGATTCGGTTGTCAATGCACTCATCAAGGGGGAGATTGAGAAACCAAGGGTTGGTTTCGGTGTTTTGTGATGAGTGATTGACAGGCTTTTTACCCTCTGTTCGAAGGGTACCTCCGGAGGGGCTTCGGAGGTTGTACCTCCGAAGGGTGTTCGGAGGTGGTATCTCCGAAGGTGGTTCGGAGGTGGTTTCACCGAAGGGTGTTCGGTGTTTGCTTGCTGCAGCTGTGCAGCGGAGTGTGCTCGTCGGAGGGGTCCGACAGTACGCAATGACTGGGTGTGTACCGAAGGGGCTTCGATACTTTGGGCGGTACACCGGAGTGTGTGCCGAGGTTGCTAACCCGGAGAGGTCTCCGGAGTACTGGATACACTTGTCTGCTTGTCTGTGGTGCGCAGGGACTTCGGAGGCGACGGACAAGGTTCGCAGCGGGTGAACCTGGGTCAAGCGGGAGGCTTGATGCCAGGGGAGCAGGGAGCTCCGTCACGGTGGCTACGAAGGTGGTCTGGGTCGGTCCTCGGGTCGAGGCGTGCCAGGTGAAGGCAGAGAGTGCGGAGCGTGGCTCCGGGTGAAGGTACTCCGAGAAAAAGTCCTCGGAGGCGAGGCACTTCGAAGGTACTCCGAATGGAGTGACTTCGGAGTTGGTGGAACAAGTCCTCTGCGGAGGCAAGGTGTTCGAAGTGTGCTCCGGAGGGAGACACTCGAATGTACCCGACGAAGATCTCAGAAGTCGAGGCGCATCGAAGGCATGGTCCGGGTGAGGCTCGTCGAGGAGTGTGCTCGGGGAGAGACACTGCGACGAAGGGCTCATGGAATGCTTCATGCGGAGGCCTTGGACGAAGGAGGGACTTCGAAGGGTGGTACTCCGAAGGTGGGGCTTCGGAGTGTGAAAGGCTTCGGAGCGAGGCTAGCTCCGGAGTGAGGTTGTCTTGTGGTGCTTCGGCCTGCATGGCTTCGGTACACGGACTGACGGAGTTCGAGCTGGGTGAAGCTGCGAAGCCGTGGTGGTCCACTCCGGAGGTGTTTGTGCGAAGGCCCAAGGGCTTTGACGGCTTCAGCTCAAAACCGTCACTGTATCGGAGGACATCTTCGGTGAAGCGAAGGCCACCAGGCTCAAGGCTTCTCACCGAAGCTACCGCACCCTCGCGTGCGATGGGAGGCTGCAGAAAGTCAAAGACTGCAAAGGCTGACACTGTCTGTTCTGTAAAAGGCTGACATTGTCCCCTCTGCAAAGCTGACAGAGAAGCCTCCAGAATAAAGGTGGACTACCTTTTGTACCCCTTAGTTCTGTAGAGTCAAATCTGTTGTAAACCCTAGGGGTAAAGTAATCATTTCCTTTGGGTGAACTGTGGGCTATAAATATGGGGGCTCGGTAGGTAACATTTAACACATTGAGCATTTACTGTTGAGCTCCTGTAGCCACATACTTCGATTGTAATACATCCAGAGAGTTCATTTTTGTGTTCCTTGTTCAAGCGGCGAAGCCCTGCTTCTTTGTGCTTTTTGCTTGAGCTCGCGTTACATACCTCGCCTGTTGTAGTGCACCGAAGCCTGTTGAGGCGAAGGCTGTTTTTGTGCGAGGTGTGTTTTGTCAGTGTGCGTTCACTCTGTGTAACAGGAGGCGAGACCTCGCTGCTTACTAGTGTAGCCCTGACCGAGGCCCGTTTTGCTTCTTGTGTCGAAGCCCTTAGCGTAGTCCATTTGCGTGTGCGTGTAGACCTTCGTGTACGAAGCGCAGCACCAGTTGTTGCTGCCAAGTTCCTGGTCGAAGTCCTCAGAGGGCTGTCCACTCTTGCGAAGGGTGAAGTGCGAAGCCTGCTCGAAGCACCCTGTGTGCGGAGCTTGCACTGACTTAGCAGAGTAGATTTTCGAGGGTTGTAAGTGGAGCGAAGTCTTCTTGGCTTCGAACTTTTGCTCCTTCGAAGCCTGTGTTCGAAGGTGTCGAAGTATCTCCGAACCAGACCTTCGAAGGTAGTGTTCGAAGCCTGTTCCGCAGAAGACAGAACTGAAACCAAAGGCTAGTTTTTAGCCCGAAATTTTAAAAGCTCCCATTCACCCCCCCTCTGGTCGCTGTTTCCGGTCCAACACATTGCGTGAACAGTACATACCATGGTCCGATGCATGCCACGTGGCGTTGTGGGACATCTGACGGCAATGCCTACGTCGGCTATAGATAGAGCTTGCATGTACAAATCTAGTTGAGTTTGCTCTGCTAGCTGGCTCGGCTGTCCTCCTCGACTAATGTTTCTATCTTTTGGCTCATTTGATCGTTTCCATTTTAGTGCCTAGTTTCCATGGATTTCGCGCACCATTCCTCTCGTCTCTTATCAATTTGTTCCTCTCGTTTCTCATCGATTTTCCTGTGCACCATCGTCTTGCCATGCACTGTCGTCGTACTCGAGCGCCTTCCAATCAAGCCGCGTCGTCGTGCCACCTGATCAGTGTGTGCGCCGTGCCACCTGATCAGTGTGTGCGCCGTGCCACCTTGTCGCCGGGCCGCTAGGCCACCATGCCAAATAGAAGTCTTCGATCATAAGCTTCACGTGAACACTGCTTACTAGGATCAACGTCTTGGATGGAATTTCTTGAAGTTTAAGCCTTATTTGAAATTTATATGGTATAGTGCACAATTTTCACCGGGGAGCTTTGTCAGTTTCTATTGTTCTGAGCTGAATTCAATATGTGCTATTGGTTCCTAGCTACTCATACAAAGCTATGGTAGTACATCAGTTATTTCATTTTTATTCCACACAGTCCACAGATTCTAGTCTACACGAATTTACAGAAATCAGAAGAATTAATCATAAGAGCACGTGCATTCATTAAACTTAAAACTAATTTTGAGCAGTTCATCAAACTAAATCAACCCTAGCTAGCGTCCCGGCGGCACAGTGGGCTGGCGCCCTTGACGGTGTGGCCCGTCCATCTTCCTGGCAGCAAGGGCAAGATGGCGTCTTGGCTGCGCAGCATGTCCTTTTTCCTAGCGGCACGGCGGGATGGCAGGGCACAGTTCATCCAACTTCGCGGCGGAGAGGCGAGATGGTGTTCTGGTGAGGCGGCGACGCCGCGACTGCCTAGCGATGCGACGGCGCTGAGTAGTGGGGAACGACGATGCTAAGGTGTGGGAAATGACAACACGGAGGAGTGGGGAACAGGGGACCAAGACGAGGAAATCGTGTGCCAGAGCAAAAGGAAAACCGAGCCGGCTAGTAGAGCAATCTCAGCCAGATTTGCATGCGCGAGCTCTATCTGTAGCCGACGTAGGCGCTGCCGTCAGATGTCCCACAACGCCACGTGGCATCGGACCATGGTATGTACTGTTCACGCAATGCATTGTAATTATACTCTATTGTTACCTCACACCTTTTTAGTTATCATTATTTGATCGATTAAGATAGATAATTCACACTTATTCGAGTGTTTATTATGTCATGGTCCCATTGTATTTTGAAATAATTTCTCACGTATAATTTTAAAGAATTTAAAAAATATTGCTGAAGACTATACTGATGTTTGCCTATCGGTCAGTGACCAATTAATAATATATTTTTAAGTCATATGAATTAGTTTATTTCCTTTTCCATTGTATTTTACCATGAGACAATATCGTCCTGCCATGAGACCACGATGTTGAAGCCTGAAACTATTGCAGTAGCCAAAAGGCCACGTCAGGAAACAAGATCTGGGTTTATATTAAAACAATATTTTTTAAAAAAAGTTAAAAAAATAAAAATTCAGCGACATGTGACTGGTACTGTGGTACACTGGTACATGAAAAAAATCAATAAAATTTGAATGTTGGCACCAATTTTGTGTGACATAGCTACTGCAAAAAAAATGCACCTATCAATTTTTTTTTGCGAAAAACATATTGTTGTGGTCTTGTTTTAATTGTAAAGAATCTGGAATAAGTATAAAGAAAACAAACGAAAAATAAGGAATTTTTTGTCTTGTCTTCCATTACTAGTCAATGCACGTGCTTTGCAACGGAACCTTATTACCAGCGTATGTTAAAAGGCTCACAATTTTTGTAACAAGATAAGAAGATAACCAATTACTGAAGAAAGTTAATTATATCAATGCATCAACTCAAACAAGCAATCAACTTGCCAGGAGTACAGTTTATTGCAATACAATATAATACAAAACATAGGGCATTCCCATTCCTATTTACTGAGCTCTATTAATGACACATGCGGGACATCTCCTAATCCAGAATGCACTTGTCTTTGGCAAGAGGAAACTTCAATCTTGCTGGTAGAAAGTGAAATGTCATCTTTCAACATGCCAACGTGTAGCTAATTAATGCCGGCATCCTTCTAATCAGTAAATAAATATGGTTATTTCTTCGAAAAAAGGACATGTAGCAGGTTGTGAGCTAATAAACGAAGTAGTAATCTAATGAAAACGGTGTTCCCAGGTCATCCTAAGTGCACAATATCAGGCTTACTTCAACAATGATTGAAGAATATTAGAGTTTCTCCCCTAGGTCCAAATTCCATGGTGTCATCTATAGAATTCACGTGATAAGCATATTCTTTGATGTAGTCAAGTAATAAGTTTTACATCATCTATTCCAGAAACAAGTGTATCTTCTATGAATGGAATGGTCTTCCATACTGTCAATCCTAGGGGCACTTAACCACTTTTAGAACCAGCAACGTAAACAAATAAATAGTGCAGTCAGGGCCGTTCCTAGCATTCTTGGGGCCCTAGGCGAAAAAAATTTAGGGGCCCTTTGATCTATTTTCAGTCGGTGGGCAAATCGCACGAGTAGATGTACAAGAGTATTAGCGACGAGCAGCGACAACATATGAGCATCTGCGAATCGACAACGCCGCTTCCTACCATGTTGTCAATCGGATCATTCATATGGCTCACCGCGAGGGCATAACCATTGTCACTACCATTCACTGGTCTAGCATTAGAATTTAGGATAAGATTTGGATCGGTCACCACTCACTAGCACTTTAGGCTCTAGTGGAGTAACTGAGGCGACGAAAGCCTTTCTCATCCATTGTCTGTTGCCCATTGCGGCGTTGCTATAGCAGGAGTCATGCTATCGTGAGCTGATGAATAGAGGATTTAGGTTGCCGAGTGAGCAGGTGAGGATTTTGGGCAATATCATAGGAGGACAAGCGTTAGTGCGTGGCTGTCTAGCTGGCCTGCATTTGCAATGTTGGACTGCTAACGTGCTACATTGGACCAGGGCGATATCACGCTAGGCAATATTCTAATTTGTAGATTTGTTGTGCTGCACGTTAGATCATTTTTAGATTGTGGACTGTGGTGTAGAGAATATAAAAATATTAAGTTATATACACATATATAAATTGGGGGCCCTTAACTTTCCTGGGCCCTAGGCGGTCGCCCCTCTCGCCCTGGCCCAGGAACGGCCCTGAGTGCAGTCACTATAAAAACAAGAAAACAACTTACCTTCAAGCTGAAAAGTTCAGTGCAAACTTCTTTTACATTGAAAAAAGTTACAAACCTCTTGAGTTATCCTCTATAAAACTGCCATGTAATGAGAACTATTTAGTCCTGCAAGTGCAAACCGCCGGTTCTTAGACAGGTAATCACAACCAGAGTTAGAATCGTTGCACACTTTTGTTGCCTGGCCAAATTTAATGGATATCAAGTCAAATTAATCACTATGTTTGGCGTGCAACTCTGGTGAGCAAGGGCGCAGAGAGGGAAATAAACAATGATGTCAATAAATACTTGGAGAATTTGAAATCACAATACTAGAACATAATTAACTATACATTTTTCTCTCAAACTTAATCAAGCATTATAGATAATAAATAGACTATGAAAGTTCCATTTAGTGTACCTAGGTAATAGTCTGGGTCAATCGGCCATTGCCCACACAAACTTCGCGACGAGTGACCTGTTGAAAATCTGTGAAGGGAACAGGTAATGTTAGAATATTCACAATATGAGGAACTATAGAACTAGTATTAGATTGACATGTGGAAAAAAATTATTTTTTAGAAAAAATGCTATAATGTATAGTACTAGAGATGATACACTTAGCAAAATAAAAAATATAAAATAATGCATGCTCTACCCAATAGACAACTAGCAAACCAAAAATAGTATTATTTAATTTGAAGGACTAATATTCATACTTAGAACTCATACCTTATTTAGCACTACCTTCTCAATATATGAAACTAGTACTAAAGCAAAAAGATTCTCTTAGACACCCCTTATTCCACACATTGTGGTTGCTCTTAGCGACTACTACATGATTACTATGATCTGTTTGGTTTGAGCATATATCAGATGAAAATTTATATCCTGGAATGAAAATTGTGTACTCTGTACTCTATAGAATGCAACTTTGACAATAAACTACGTTACTATAATTTACATTTTCAGTATCCCAATTTCCAAAGGCAAAATTTGCACCCCAAATATGAAGAGTTATGGTTGGCCACCCTCCAAAGTTGCTCACAAAAATTTTACAACCCAATAATCAAAAGATAGTCAACAAGACAGGCGAGAAGAATGCAACATAAAGCAAGATAGAATGCTTGTAATATTGATGAGAAAATGAGCTTAGTGTAGGCAATGCCATGTGATAGACACATTCATTGGATAAGAGAAGCAAAGATTTGTCCTACAACACCGGTACCTTTTCAATAGGGACTTCATGGAGTTTGCACCACACAACAGTAATTATGGGATCAAGGTAGTTGATCTTTGATGTTCCTAGTGCTACCGTCTTCAAATCCTCTTTAATAGTCTTATCCATTTCCATTTTCTCAATCTTGGTTTCAATCTGAGATATTTTCTTTTCAAACCTGCAAAGTGCAAACAAATATGGTGAGATTCTTCTGTATTATTTGTTTGTATTAGTACAAAATTAAGATCTAGTTGCGATTGAGATGTTATGCATCAAGGGCCAAATTTCTCTTTGGTTTCCCATCTTTGTCATTGCCTAGAGGCTTTCCTTTCTTCACTTTGTTCAAGTCTACCTTCAGTGCATCCCTTTAGGCATGGAGAAAAGGAGAAATGAAAAGGAGTTTACCGGACAAGAAAAGAGATTGTATAAGGTTGTGCTAATCAATTGCAGTAGAAATCCAACCTTCAATTCATCAATATTCCCATTCAATCTAGTCATCTGGGACTCATGTGATTTTGAGACACTACGCTGATGATTACATATTATGGCAACCTAAGTAAAAAGAAAGCATTGGTTAAGAATCAAAATAGGTGATGATAAAATTACTTGTCCAATAACATGCCAGAGCTGGTGCACACCTCACTCGTTACACTCTTTCCAGACTCGTTATCTGCTACCATGGATCTCTTTAACTTCTCTTTCCCCTGAATGCACAAGCATTTCATGCTTATCAACTAATTTCCTTTAGCATTTAAAGAACACAATCACATCACGCCAGGGGGATGACACGGCCAGGAGTAGACAAAGATGAAGGAATGTCAAGAAGAGACCTCAGGATTAACGAGAGGGGAAGAGAGAAGAAACATCATGCATCAATGAATGGGAAAAACGGCATGCAGCAGCAATTACTCGTGCATGCGGTGGGGGCTTGCCGGAGAGGGAGAGAAGGAAGAAGGGGTGCGGCGCTGGCCGATGGTGGTGGGTGACCTAGCGCTAGGGCAGTGAGGCAAGACGCTCCAAGGAGGAGAGGAGAAAAGCCTGAGGCGATTGGGCACGGTAGTCGCTCACGGAGGAAGGGGAGGTGACGCTGACGGCTAAAGAGGAGAGGAGATGTTGGCTAGCACTGGGGCGACAGGAAGCGGAGATGGCGAGGGGTGAGGGAGGAAACGGGTAGGCGATGGGGCTAGTGCACTGGGGTGTCGTGTGGAAGGGAGACAACGACTGGTCTAGGGGGTGCGCCGTGGGTACTGGATAGGTGAGGAGATGTGGTGGAAACTGTCATCCCGTGTGGGATGGAGGAGCGGTTGCAGCGTAGCGCTATGCGTGGTGGTAGTTGCGGTGTTGTGCATTGTCAACACCCTCTTCATCTCATCTTCAAAACCTGCAAAACATGTGAAAACAGGAAAACAAAGACAAAAGAAAATAGAAGAAAGAAAATAAAAGTTTAACCCTAATGACCAAAAGCCAAACAGAAGCAAGAAACTGGTCATTATGGTTAACCAAAAATAAAGACTCAAAAACAAGTGCAAATCTCAGAATTATCAACAAGGAACTCCCCCTGAAACAAATCTCAGAGAAAGCTAAAAAATGTTCTCTTAACTCCCAAATTTCTCCCCCTTGTTGACAATTGGACTCATCAAGTGAGACTAAATGCACTCTAAAAAGACATAAACATAAACTCCCCCTGAAATGCAGCTCCCCCTCAAAATATGCCATAAATGCAGATGGGGTGAAGGTGGAGTGTGAAAAGCATGCTTCTTAGACATGATTAACTGCAATTAGAACATCTAACATGTATAGCAAAAGATATACTGTCTAAGATACATGACATGATCAGTGCAACAGATGATATCTAAAGAGAGTCACTAGCACGCATTTTTCGATTTGTGTAAAACAAAAGCATCACCACATTTTCTAGTTGACAAGCAAGGTAAAACATGATATGCAAAAGCTAACTAATATCTACAAAGATAAGCATTGTCCAAAACAAAGTGTTTCAGCAAATTTGTCATCTTTTTAAATTTTTCTTTTTATTTTTTCATTTCTGCCAGGGGTTATTTGCATGTCAAACCTTATGCTAACCGACCAAGTCAAGCCTAGGCCAGAACTGGACCATCAGAAGCTTAAGACATTGGTCTTGGCATACATTACACCGTCCTAATTCATACCAAAGTGCTATGGTAAGCAGTCTAGAACAATGCAATGTGACAAAGCAAACCCACCTGGATCTTTTCTAATAATCATAAAAATGCATAAATTTCTCATTTTCCTGAATTTTTATCATTTTTATAGCACAATTTTCATATTTAAAGCATATAGATGTCCAAGTTGCATATCTGCATCTAAGTAAGGATCTAGCTACAAGGCATGTAAAAGATAGCGAAAGCATTCAGCCTACACATGCTAGTTACCAGAAGCAATGGTGAT
Organism: Zizania palustris; assembly: GCA_019279435.1. NCBI lineage: Eukaryota > Viridiplantae > Streptophyta > Magnoliopsida > Poales > Poaceae > Zizania > Zizania palustris. Next base: position 37,710,991 of record JAAALK010000082.1, on the reverse strand, counting down.
CATTTTTCAATTTTAAAACATAAAAGCCATGCATGTGACAAATATCAGATATATCATGTGAACTGAAACAAAAACATGATCATCGACAAGTAATCAAAACATATACTAGCTAGAGAAAGTAAAACAGTTTAATCATATAGTAGAAGCAAGCTCAAAATGTGACTAATGATTATGCATGATATGAATGCACACAAAAAGACTCAATAAAAATAAAGAAGAAAGTAAAAAACTGACTCAAAGTATCTAAAAAAAGATACACAACTCCCAAATCAAGATCAATAATCATGAGTGGGAGCAAACGGTCCAACGCCAGGTTTGGCAAAGGTGTTAAACCTGTGTCGATCCATCTACTCATATGTAGGGAAGCAAAAAGAATCATATGAGTCCGTACCAAAACGCGGATCAAAGCGCGGTCCTCTGTTCTTCCTAAAATCACGGCCACGAGGTCCAAAGTCGTATCCATAATGATCTGGAACTCTGCCGGAACGGAAACCACCCTCCGGAGCACGATCATAAAAACCGTCTCCTCTGCCACCACCTACATGACGTGGCCTGGCCTCTAACCTCTCTCTACGTTGAGAAACTCTCTGTCTACCACCCTGCTGGTAGAACTGCTCCTGCCCACCTCGAGCTCTCTCTGCTCGCTCAACCCGCTTCCTCCTGAAGCAAAACTCCTCAAAATGCCCAACTCTCTGACAAAAATCACAGTGATAGGTAGGCTTCTTGGGATGTGGTTGAGGCTTGGGATTCTTAGGCTTGGTGGCGTTGGGTGTAGCCTTTTTGGTGTGAGAGGGTCCAGGTAAAGAATTAAGAGAAGTATGGAGAGGTTTAGGCTTTGGAACCCATATTTGCTTCTTAGGTGAAGCTTTAGGTTGTTCTTGAAACACTCCATCCTTGGGCTGACTATTCTTAAAGGACTCAGTGGAGTGAGACTTGGGATATCTCTGTTCGGAAGTCATCTTACTCCACTCCACAGCTCGGCTAATGGCGCTCTCAAAATCAGCTTTGGTATAGGTGTAACCTACCTGTTGGACCGGAAACGGCGACCAGAGGGGGGGGGGGGTGAATGGGAGCTTTTAAAATTTCGGGCTAAAAACTAGCCTTCGGTTTTAGTTCTGTCTTCTGCGGAACAGGCTTCGAACACTACCTTCGAAGGTCTGGTTTGGAGGTGCTTTGACAGCTCCGAACACAGGCTTCGCAGGAGCAAAAGTTCGAAGCCAAGAAGACTTCGCTCCACTTACAACCATCGAAAATCTACTCTGCTAAGTCAGTGCAGGCTCCGCACACAGGGTGCTTCGAGCAGGCTTCGCACTTCACCCTTCGCAAGAGTGGACACCCCACTGAGGACTTCGACCAAGTACTTGGCAGCAGCAACTGGTGCTGGGCTTCATACACGAAGGTCTAAACGCACACTAACAGACTTCGCTAGAGTCATAGACACGATAAAAGCACGGGGTTCGATCAGGGCTTCGCTAGTAAGCAGCGAGGTCTCGCCTCCTGTTACACAGAGCGACAACACACTGAAAAACACACTTCGCACAAAACACCCTTCGCCTAGACAGGCTTCGGTGCACTACAACTAGCGAGGTATGTAAAACTAGCTTAAGCAAAAAGCACACAGAAGCAGGGCTTCGCCGCTTGAACAAGGAACACAATAAAATTGAACTCTGGATGAATACAACGAAGTGTGTGGCTAGCACAGGAGCTCAACAGTAAATGCTCAAAGTGTTAAATGTTACCTACCAAGCCCCCATATTTATAGCCCACAGTTCACCCAAAGGAATTGACTACTTTACCCCTAGGGTTTACATTGGTTTTGTCTCTACAGAACTGAGGGGTACAAAAGGTAGTCAACTTTATTGGAGGCTTCTCTGTCAGCCTTTGCAGATGGGACAATACCAGCTTTTTGCAGAGCAGACACTGTCAGACTTGCAGCCTTTGACCTTTCTGAAGCCCCCTTCGCACGCGAGGGGTGCGATAGCTTCGGTGAGAAGCCTTGAGCCAGATGGCCTTCGCTTCACCGAAGTCAACCTTCGATACAGTGATGGTTTTGAGCCGAAGCCGTCAAAGCCCTTGGGCCTTCGCACCAACACCTCCGGAGCTGACCACCACGGCTTCGCAGCTTCCGCCCAGCTCGAACTCCGTCAGTCCATGTACCGAAGCCATGCAGGCCGAAGTACCACAAGACAACCACACTCCGAAGCCCCACCTTCGGAGTACCACCCTTCGAAGTCCCTCCTTCGTCCAAGGCCTCCGCACGAAGCATTCCATGAGCACTTCGTCACAGTCTCTCTCCCCGAGCACACTTCTCGACGAGCCTCACCCGGACCATGCCTTCGATGCGCCTCGACTTCTGAGACCTTCGTCGGGCATCTTCGAATGTCTCCCTCCAGAGAACACTTCGAACTCCTTGCCTCCGCAGAGGACTTGATCCAACCAACTCCGAAGTCACTCCATTCAGAGTACCTTCGAAGTGCCTCGCCTCCGAGGACTTTGTCTCGGAGTACCTTCAGCCGGAGCCACGCTCCGCACTCTCTGCCTTCACCTGGCGCACCTCGACTCGAGGACCGACCCGGACCCCTTCGCAGCCACCGTGATGGAGCTCCCTGCTCACCTGGCATCAAGCCTCCCGCTTGACCCAGGTTCACCTGCCGCGAACCTGTCCGTCGCCTCCGAAGTCCCTGCGCATCACAGACAAGCAGACAAGTGTATCCAGTACTCCAGAGACCTCTCCGGGTTAGCAACCTCCGATACACACTTCGGTGTACCACCCAAAGTACCGAAGCCTTCGGTACAAACCCAATCATAGTGTGCTGTCGGACCCCTCCGACACGCACACTCCGCTGCAACAGCTGCAGCAACCAACCACCGAACACCCTTCGGTGAAACCACCTCCGAACACCCTTCGGAGGTACCCCTTCGAACCAGAGGTAACAACCTGTCAATCACTCATCACAAACACCGAAACCAACCCTTGGTTTCTCAATCTCCCCCTTGATGAGGGCATTGACAACCACATTCAAGTTCAAGAAAATTTCAAAAAATTTCAGCACACAAGTGACCATAAAAACTCAGAAAAGAGCCAAATCATGTCACTTGACAAAAGAAGTTTCCTCCCCCTTTTCAAAAGAGTAAAAGCCCCTTCAGCAAATCTCAAGATAAAAACTCCCCCTGAGTTAAGTTTTCCCCCTTTTTGCAACAAAGAACCTTCTCCCCCTTTGGAAATTATACCCCCTTGCGGCATAGAACGTAGCAAGTCTCTCCCCCTTTGGCAATGCAAGCATCAAGGAGCATGAAAAGGATGCATAGCTTGGAAATGAGCAGAATTGCAAAGACATATAAAGCAAAAATATGCCAATAATAACACCAATGATCATGGGCTCAGCTCAAATTAACATTCTCTAAAAACATGATGAAGCATGTGATTTGATCATTTTTGAAATAAAAGCATCACCACTTAGTCAAGGAAACTAGACAAGTGAGAGCAGGGACTGCGCAAAGCTAGTCAAATTCTACTCTAGACAGACAAGTCCAGGTCAAATGGAGCATGAAAAGCAAACTTGATGAACAATGAATTTTGTTGTTCTTTTCTTAGTGCCAGGGGTTATTTGTTTGTCCACCTTATACTTTCCAATCAAGCCAAGCCTAGGCATGAAAGCCATCAGAAGCTTAAGGCAGTGATTTCGGCATACACTACACTATTCCAGTTCAGACCAATGTGCAATGGTAAGCAGTCTAGAATAGAGTAGTGCGACATAACAAACCCACCTGGATCTTTTCACTTATGCAAATCATGGAGTTTGGAATTTTGATTAAGTGAACCAATTTGTTTAGCACTTGATGAATTTCCATGAATATGTAGAACAGTTTTCAAGTTGCAATTTTTAGCATCCAAAGAAAAGGTGTCTTGCTATCAAGCAGATAAAAGATAGCTAAAGCAGTCCTGCCTAAACATGCTAGAGTCAAGACTAAGCAGTGAGCACGATTTGATTTTGAAAAGAAAACATCATGCACATGAATGTTTCAGATAGATCAAAAAGAGCTGAGTTATCATGATGTCATGGATTATAATCAGGCATATAAATGCAAAAGATGTAAATGCAATTTCAACAATCGATTAGCAAATGCACATCCATCTAAAGCTGCTCCCCCTCACAAAATGTCGTACGGGTGACAAATACCAAGTTCCCCACGCAAGTAGGCAAATCGAGAAGCATCGAGGGGTTTTGTGAAAATGTTGGCAAGCTGGTGTTGTGTATCAACATATTGAAGTTCAATATCACCCTTCTCATTGTGATCTCTGAGAAAATGATATCGTACATCAATGTGTTTGGTTCTGGAGTGCTGAACCGGGTTGTTTGCAATACAAATAGCGCTAGTGTTATCACAATAAAGTGGAACACTCTTATAATCTAACCCAAAATCCCGCAAAGTGGAAACCATCCACAAAATCTGAGAGAAACAGCTAGCTGCAGCAACATATTCGGCCTCAGCCGTCGATTGTGCAACACTAGACTGTTTGCGGGAAGACCAGCAAACCAGTGAAGTACCCAGAAAATGACAAGTACCAGAGGTACTCTTCCTATCAATTCTACACCCAGCAAAATCCGCATCGGAATAACCTCGAAGACATAAAGATGAAGATGCTGAATACCATAAGCCAAATTCGAGGGTATGTTTGAGATACCTTAAGATGCGCTTTACCGCTTGGCGGTGCGAAGCTCGTGGTGAAGCCTGAAAACGAGCGCATAGACACACAGCGAAGTGTATGTCAGGCCTCGTAGCAGTCAAGTAGAGGAGGGAGCCGATCATGCTTCGGAACTCCTTCTGATCTACGGCTTCTCCATCTTCGTCAGGATACAATGCTACAGATGTAGCCATTGGAGTGGCGAGGGGCTTCGCATCGGACATGTCAAACTTCTTGAGCAGGTCCTTGGTGTACTTCGTCTGGTGGACGAAAGTACCTTGTTTGCTTTGCTTGATTTGCAAACCAAGGAAAAATGTAAGCTCGCCCATCATGGACATTTCAAATTCCCTGCTCATGGTATCTGCAAACTCGGCAACCAAAGCATGAGAAGAGCCACCAAAGATGATATCATCCACATAAATCTGCACTAGGAGGAAATCTTTGCCATGCTTGAGAGTAAACAGAGTTTTATCAACAGAGCCCATCAAATACCCCCGCTCAAGCAGAAAAGACTTAAGTCTATCATACCACGCCCGAGGGGCCTGCTTGAGTCCATAAAGAGCCTTATGAAGTTTAAGGACTTTATGTGGGTACTTGGGGTTTTCAAAACCAGGGGGTTGTTTTACATAAACATCTTCACCTATGAAGCCATTAAGAAAAGCACTTTTGACATCCATTTTAAAGAGTTTGAATCCCCGGGATGTCGCAAAGGCAAGCAAAATCCTAATGGCCTCAAGGCGAGCAACAGGTGCAAAAGTTTCAGTAAAATCAATCCCTTCTAGTTGAGAAAAACCCTGAGCTACAAGTCTAGCCTTGTTTCTAACTATAGTCCCATCCTCCCCTTGTTTATTTTTGAAAATCCATTTTGTTCCAATGAAATGAACATTTGGTGGAGGATCAACTAATGACCAGACTTGGTTTCTCTCAAAATTTTCAAGTTCCTCATGCATGACATTGATCCAACTAGAATCAGAAAGTGCATGACTAACATCTAAGAGCTCGAAAGAAGCAACAAAAACAGCATTAGTGAAATGGGCATGTGAACGAGTTACCCTTTGATCAAGCTCACCAATGATCTGCTCGGGAGGGTGCATCCTTTGAACATGATGTGGAGCCTCGCGGCGGGATGCAGTCTCCCCCTCAACTTGTGCGTTGGAGTGGTCCAAGATGACCGATGTTGAGGTAGTCGCTTCAGGACCTCGTGCCGAAGTGGTTGAAGCGGGGTCGGCTTCGGGGGTCGATGTCGAGGGTAGTAGGGGTTCATCCTCGAATTCTCCGGGATCTTCTTCTTCAAATAAGGTCTGTTCCATGTCGTGTTCATCTGCCTGTTCGAAAGCAGAACTAACAGAGGGGGTTGATTCATCAAAAGTCACATCACATGACTCGATGACAGTGTTAGTTTCCAAATTATAAACGCGATAAGAATGACCATGAGTAGTGTAACCCAGAAAGATCCCGTCAGAAGATCGCGACTCAAATTTATCCAAGTTACCACGTTTTAGGATAAAGCAGCGACAGCCAAAAACTCGAAGATGAGTAACCTTGGGCTGTCTCCCAAAACGCAGCTTATAAGATGTCAAATTTAAAATTGAGCGCAAGAATATACGGTTTGAGATGTAACATGCAGTGTTCATGGCCTAAGCCCAGAATTTTCTAGGAGTCCTATGCTCATCAAGCATCGTCCTAGCCATCTCAACCAAAGTGCGGTTCTTTCTCTCAACAACACCGTTCTGTTGAGGAACCCGCGGAGCAGAGAATTGATGTTCTATGCCATGCTCCATGCAAAAGTCAACAAAGAGACTGTTTTTGAACTCGGTGCCATTATCACTTCGAATGAATTTCAATGCACCTGGGAGTTCAGTGAAAAGTCTCAAAGCCAAGCTCCGAAAGTGTGAAAACACTTCATCCTTGCTAGCAAGAAAGAAGACCCAAGAGTAGCGAGAGAAATCATCGACAATAACTAATACATACCACTTGCCGCCTAAAGAACTAACCCGAGAAGGACCTACAGTGTCCATATGGAGAAGTTCTCCGGGTTGTTCAGTCATCACTGTGGTGACTGGCGAATGCGAAGTAGCAATCATTTTTCCATGTCGACAAGGAGCGCAAACTAAATTCTTCTCAAACTTGAGCTTGGGCAATCCTCGGATCAGGCCTAGGGCACTCAAACGAGCGAGCAACTCAAAGCTCATATGCCCTAGTCTCCTATGCCACTTCCAAAGCTCAGAAGTTGAATGTGCAACGTGACAATGAGAAGAACCAGATGACTCAGAAAAATCAGCTCCAAAAACTCTCCCAACTCTAAAGATCTTACACACCACAACGCCATCAGAATTTAGCACTTGCGAAGTATCGCGATGGAATCGCACTTCGAAGCCCTCATCAAGCAACTGAGATACAGACAGCAAATTGTATCCCAGGTTTTCAACCAAAGCAACATCTTTGAGAGTGAAATTCGAGTTAATTCTTACCACACCTTTACCTTTCACTCTACTCCTTCGATTGTTTCCGAAGGTGATATGTTCCCTTTGCTTGGTTGTGGTGAGGCTGGAGAACCAAGCTGCATCTCCAGTCATGTGGCGCGAACAACTGGAGTTCATGATCCATGTGCCCGCAAAAAGAGCCGAAGGTGGCCAAAATATACGGAGTCCAAGCCATTGGCTGGTAGACATCCGTAAACAGAGTCCAAAGAAACCATTGCAAACTCCGAACCATTGGTTCGACAGAGATCGCAAAAAAGAGTCGAAGGTGGCTAAAGCAAAACAGAGTTTGAGCCATGAGCTTCGAATGTCTGTTAACACAGTCCAAAGTGACAAATTATCTAAGATACTAAGGTATCTTGAAAGTTATCTCAAGTGATTTCTTTCAAAAAACAAAGGTACTAAGTTGCCATTTTTCTGACTAAAAATAGTCGAAGACATTTTATAAGATTTTAAAAGATCTTTAAATTACAGAGGGACTTCGAACCCCCAAAAATTGTACTCCGAAGTTTTTTCTTTGCGCATAACCATCTTTGAATACACTTCGAAGTTGCTTATACCCAAAGAGGGGCTAGTAAATATGGAGACAATTTTAAATCGGTATTCATTATTCAAACAAATGTGTTTACAGATTACATTATGAAAAATTGGTATCTATACCAAGAAGGAATCGAAGACCTCTTTGGTCCCTAGAGCTAGGGGTGGAACGACTAGTTCCAGCGCCGGGATTTCTAATAACTTTGTGTTTAACTCTCTTGCCCCCCTTCGAAGCTCTAAAATCCTTCTGTTCTTGTTGAAGCTCGGCCCAAGTTCGAAGCCGTTCGGGGCTCCTTTCCCAGCTTCCAAGTTCTTCAGGTTTTTTATTTTGAGCTTCATCTTCGTCTTCAGACCATATAACGTCTTCAGAAGACGAAGTGTTTAAGTTAACCTCTTTTTCTTCCTCTTTAATATAAGACAGTATATCTTTGATTACTTCGGGTGCAATTACACCGGAGTCATCTCGAGGAATTAGAAATCGAGGACGTTTATAAGCTTTTAGAAGATCGAAGGTGTTCCATAATGAGCGAACTTCATCGTTAAGGTCTAACACTTCGATATCTTCTGTAAGAGACAAAGCCTAAAAATATGACAAACAAATTTTCATTGATAAATGTTTATAAGCATAAAGATTTACATGGCCAAAAATCCTAAGGTATTTCTAAACCTGCGGGTTCGGAGGAGGCTGACTGCTTGAAGCTTGGGTCCGAACTTGCTTCTGGCGTTGGCCTTCGTCGATCCAAGCCTTGATCGTGGAACGACCTTCGGCTCTCCATGAAGTTTGGAAGGCTCGACAGGCAGCATCCACACCTTCGGAAGGTGTCAGAAGTCGCTCGTCGTCGAAGGTGATTGGGCCCCCTCCTGCGTCCGGAGTTATCGATCAGCCCAGATCTTCGTAGTAGCGAAGTAGGCCGACAACAGCCACTTGTCCGGAGAGTTCTCCGTATCTAATGCCCGCTGTCTTCATCTGCTTCACCACTCCTTGGATCCTTTTCAACCGGCGCAGAAGAGTGATGTTATCGTCAGAAGGAAGTATCCCAGTAGTACCGAAGTACTCCAGGACACCTAACAACTGATTCATAACTTCTACAGCCACCTTCTCAGACTTCAGCTTGTCTTCATTCAACGCGTCCTTCGTCGAAGTGACTTCGCCCAGAACCCCAGAAAGTCTAGCATTTTCAGTGGTCAAAATATTCTTTTGGTTTAACAGCTTGCTAGCTTCCTCTTGGAGTCTGACAAGCTCGGACCCCGCAGTAGCGTGCTCCGCCCGCAACTTTTCAACTTCTGCTCGAAGCACAATTCTTTCTGCTTCGAGCTCTTTATTCGCAGCCTCCAAACCTTGTCTGGCCCTTCGCTCTGTTGACACTATATTGTCCATTTGAGCCACTCGACTTTCAGAGATGTTAAGATTCCTTTGAAGGACGTTATTTTCCTCCCGAAGACGAGCGATCTCTTCGTCATTACATATATTCACAGCTCGGGCCAAGACAGTTTGCTGCAAAAATAAAAACTAAGGTAAATATTTATTCGTAGATGAATTCTATGTTATTTCGCAGGTGCTTCGTACCTGGTAGGCTGCACGTTCTATAGCGGCATTATGCTTCGTCCTGTCCGCCTTGCTCAGAATGGCCACTAAGTTGGTCTCCCCTATGTCACGGCTAGCTCGATCCAAAGGTTCGAGCAAAGTCCGAAGACCAGTTGTTTGCCCTAAGAAAGGAGCTAGCAAGGGGAGCATGCTTATTGCCTGTTGGTCATCTTCGTCCAGCGAAGGACCGGAGCTTTGGCCTGTGGTCTTCGGAGCCACTGGAGACTGGCCCTCCCCGGAAGATTGGCTCTCGTCTGTTGAATCAGACGGAGTTGATTCGGAACTTGCAGCAGAGAGGGTCTCTATATGTCTTTTGCCTCTTCCAGGTCCCATTTGAGTAACTCTCTGGGCTGGCTCCGAAGCCGTCGAAGGTCCAGGAATTATTTCTTCTTGGCGGACCTCTTCCATAGGAGTGGACTCTGTAAAAAAAGAGTATTATACATTGTATAAATATACAAAATAAACACAAAAGAGTTATTCGAAGTCAACCTTCGACATTTTGCAGAGGAGTCATCATCGGACTGTTCGGCGGATCGAAGGCTAGATCTTCATCCGAATCAGCCGTTAAGTCTTGGACTGCAGGAGCATCGTCCTGAGCAGTCCTCGTTGCCTCTTCGGGAATTGAAGCCATAGTGACTTCGACCCCACTTTCATTCACAGGAACTTCGTCCTGAGAAATATCTTCTTGAACTGCCGAAGTCCTTGGTTGTTCAGGATTATCTTGGGACTCCGGCACGTTCGCAGGTACTTCAGCTTGTGCAGTCCTTTGAGTTTCATCTTCTTCTATTAGACGCACAAGCAATCTCCCTTCATCCTCTTGGGAGTCGGAAACTGAAGCCCTTGAGCTCGAAGGTGCAGGATTCGAAGGTGCAAGATTTTTCGGCTTCCGAGCCACCTTCTTCACCGGAGTCTTTGCAGAGCTCGAAGTCCCAGCTTCAGCTTTCCTCTTCTTGGGTCCTTTCTCCGAAGGCACCCAATCCATCAAAGGGGGCGGAGTGATTTCCAACATTCCCCATACTCTGTTAAATCTCTCCCAACTCCCGACCAACTTGATTCTCCATTCTTTTTTCGGTCGGAGTTGGAGCGCCCAAAATTTTCTCCGAAGCCCTTATGATTTGCTCCGAAGTAACAGGGGCTGAAGAAGCTAAAAAAATAAATCAAGTTAGTTTTTCTTCGAATGAATATGCATAATACATGTTGTCTTCGAAGTTACCTGCAGGGCTCGAAGTCAAGGTGATCTTTCGGAGACCGCCTTCCGAATCCTCTTCGAAGATGATAGGCCAGTTGGCCATCAGTGGAGAGATTTGTAACCCGAGGAATTCTTCGGCTAAGTCTCGCATGCTCAACCTTCGGCTGATCCTCTGAATTAGGTTGAGGCGAGCTTCGAGCTGACCTTGGCCTGGATGCACTAAGGCTTCCTTCCGGAATTGGATTTCTTTCAGAGGTCCGGCCAGAGGATTGCTTGCCCCAACTTCGGCATAGAACCATCTCATGACCCAGTATGTGTACCATCTTGCATTGATGGCCTTAGCAGGGAATTGAAGGGCATATTCGTCCCGAAGCCTAAAATTGATGCTTCCGAAGGCTACCACTACTTTTTCACCTCCGGGACCTACGAAGGTTTTTGGCTGGCATGAGGCTCTATGTAGCGCAGCGAAGATCTCTGCCCTCCCCTCACAACCTTTGGCTCTCATTGCCCTTTCGAAGATAGCCAGTCGAGCTACTGCGTTCGGAGATAATTGAGGGAGGGTGACATGAAATAAATCGAGTACCTCTGCCAGGAAGTCAACTGCTGGGAGGCCCAAGCCAGCTTCGAAGAAGGCTTTGAAGACAACCACTTCTCCGGGCCTTGGTGACGGGATGAGTTCTTTTCCGGGCTTGCGAATCATAACTCCGGTGCTAATCTTCCCTTCTACTGTGATTGCCAGTGATTCCCTCTTGCAGGTAGAAGATCCCAGTTGAAAAGACTGGTCCAGATACTTCGTTGATGGCGGGAAGAGACTTTGATCATCGACATTTTGGGGATTTCTCCCTCCTGCCGCCATGGATGTCGTTGCCGATGCCGGAGGTGCCGTCGCCAACGCCGCAGCCGCTGCTGCTGCAGCCGCCTGCTGCCGAGCCAAGGTCGACGGGGCTCCAGAACCCTTGGTCTTCACCATTGCAGTCGCTGGGTTACCTTGGGGAAAATGGAGGCTAGGGCTCAAAGAACTCAAAGGGCTCAGAAGGTGTTTGTTGCGAGAGAGCAGTGAAAAGGTAACCGGGTAAGTTCTAGGCCATCTATTTATAGCTTAGACTTTACATTTTTACCGTTAGTCCATGCCGTTTCGCATTCCTGCCGTTACTTTTCTCCGAAATTAACGCTTTCTACAGTTTCCGTTAGGAACAGAAGGCTAACGGCTATTTCCTCTAAGTCTAAAAGACATTCACACTTCCTGAGTCGGTTCTAAGATAGTTCGAAAATAATTATCTTAAGACTGATTCGGAGTTTATATCTTCATACATTTCGGAGATGAATTAAAATCTAATAACCCCTATGTCTGGTTATTTTTTCCTTTCGTATACTGCTCTCCTAACATTACAGGTTAAACAGAGAAGCGTATTCGAGGGGCTAATGTTGGGGGAAAATATCTCATCTTCGGGGTTATTGCTGCAACAACATGAAAGCAGATAGTGGATTCGAAGGTTTCCAGACGTCCATCTTCGAAGATACCCTGAGTCAAGCTCGAAGTACGAAGATAGGCATTGGTTCGGAGTACATCTTCGAACTAAGGATCTTCGAGATCTTTATTGCCAGCTAAGATGGAAGATTTATCTTTTATATTATTAGATTAGTCTTTTACCATTTTAGCCCTATCAAGGGTACCGAATAGTTTCCACTATGTCGGTTGTAATAGAGGGGTAAATAGGTCTTTTCCTTAATATTTGGGCCTATAAATACCCCCCATTTCACCCTGTAATAGGGACCGAATACAAGTTATTCAATACACACATTCGAACTATTCTAAGTTGTTATCCTTTCGGAGGCTTAGAACAGTTCTCTTCGCAAACACTTCGTTTGTTAGCTTCTATTCTACAGAAACCTGTTAGCGTAATCTTTTACGCCAACAGTATCCTCTCAAAACCCAAACCTAGAGCTACCCCTGCTCTGTCAGCACACAACTTGGTCTTGGCCAAGAGCAAATCCATCCTACCCTTTCCCTCAGTGCATTTATTAACCACGGAAAGAAGGTATTCATTTTCAGACATGAGGTTTTCAGCTCGCTCTCTAACAGTGCCTAGCTGGTCCTTAAGGGTAATGCAAGTGTCACAAACAGGTTGCACATCCTTAGAACTATCGGCCCTCTCCAATCTAGCCTCTAAATCATGAACATGTTTATCACGTAAATTAATGCTCTCGCGTAATAAAGAACAGTTCATGCAATCAATAACATCATGAGGTCTAAAATCCACCTCCAAAAGCTGCTTCTGTGCAGTCTCAAGCTCAGATAGAGTTTGAGCATGAACAGAACGCAACTGAGCAAGCTCACCCATGACAGTGGTACAAGAATCACATTCAGCATCATTAACTTTAGACTTAAGCATGGCATATTCAGTAGAAACAGATTCTAGCCTAAGTCTAAGGTCTTTTCTTTCTCTAGCGGCTTGCACAAGCAATCTATCCTGACCAAGAACTACTTCATTCAGCTCATCTAGTTTTATTGAAAGCTGGTCATAGGATAGAGGTACCTCAGATGAGTCAAGCTCATCGCCGTTGTGATCGCTGTCGGCCATGAAGCAAAGGCCGGTGAAGTCTCGTCCCTTCTTGTCCTTCTTGTCCTCCTTCTTTGGGGACTCCTCCTCAGAGCTCGACTCCTCAGTTGAGGAAGTGTCGATGTCGCTGAGAGCAGCAACAAAAGCTTTGAAAGCGGCCTTGGCCACTTTCTTAGCCATCTTGCCGCGCTTGCCCTTCACAAAGGGTTTCCTCTCCTTATTGTGGTATTTAGGGCGCTCACTCTCATCTCTCCTTTTGAGCTTAGGACAATTGGCCTTGATGTGAGAAGTGTCGCCACACTCAAAACAACCACTAAAACCACTCCTCCTCTGATCCCGTCTCTCATGATGAAAGCGGGTGAACCTTCTGGCAATGAGAGCAAGCTCATCATCATCCAGAGTGTCCACCTGCTCCTTTGTGACGGAGACCAGGGAGGACAAAGCAAAACCATCTGCAAGAACACAAGTGCCAGATGTGCTTGGTTCTGTAGTGGTGCCACGGCTAGTGCTAGAAACCAATGCCAATGGCTGTGGCAAAGAGCTTCTGTGCACAGCAAGAGATGCCTTGGCAATCTCTGTGGACTTCAGCTTGCTAAAGAGCTCATCACAGGTCAATGTGTCATAACCTGCAGACTCCTCAATGCTGGATATCTTCACTTCCCATATGCTACGGTCAAGAGCATAGAGAAGCTTGATAGCCCTATCATGATCATTGTAAGCAAGCGTCCCGTTGGATCGCAAGTTACTCACTATCACATCAAAGTGAGAAAACATGGCATCTATAGATTCACTAGGTGCCTGCACAAACAACTGATACTGTTGATTGTATGTGCTTTGGCGCCTGGCCTTAATCTGTCTAGAGCCCTCATGAAAAATAGTGAGTGTTGTCCAAATCTCCCTAGCAGTCCTAAGGTGCTGCACCCTATCAAACTCACTCCGGCTCAAACCAATGAACAGTATATTCCTAGCCTTGGAGTTGGCATTATACTGATCTTTTTCTGTTTGAGTAGTGCGAGTATCAGGGATGGAGTATTGTGAGTCCACAATCTCCCAAATTGCATTTCCTTGGCTTAACAAGTAAGCCTCCATGCGCACCTTCCAGTATGCAAAATCTGTCCCATCGAACAGAGGAATTTTACTGCCTCTATCCATGTCGCCAATAGATCACAAAACCGGTTAAGGTCAACTGGTGATCTTAACCAAGCTCTGATACCAATTGTTGGACCGGAAACGGCGACCAGAGGGGGGGTGAATGGGAGCTTTTAAAATTTCGGGCTAAAAACTAGCCTTCGATTTTAGTTCTGTCTTCTGCGGAACAGGCTTCGAACACTACCTTCGAAGGTCTGGTTCGGAGGTGCTTTGACAGCTCCGAACACAGGCTTCGCAGGAGCAAAAGTTCGAAGCCAAGAAGACTTCGCTCCACTTACAACCATCGAAAATCTACTCTGCTAAGTCAGTGCAGGCTCCGCACACAGGGTGCTTCGAGCAGGCTTCGCACTTCACCCTTCGCAAGAGTGGACACCCCACTGAGGACTTCGACCAAGTACTTGGCAGCAGCAACTGGTGCTGGGCTTCATACACGAAGGTCTAAACGCACACTGACAGACTTTGCTAGAGTCATAGACACGATAAAAGCACGGGGTTCGATCAGGGCTTCGCTAGTAAGCAGCGAGGTCTCGCCTCCTGTTACACAGAGCGACAACACACTGAAAAACACACTTCGCACAAAACACCCTTCGCCTAGACAGGCTTCGGTGCACTACAACTAGCGAGGTATGTAAAACTAGCTTAAGCAAAAAGCACACAGAAGCAGGGCTTCGCCGCTTGAACAAGGAACACAATAAAATTGAACTCTGGATGAATACAACGAAGTGTGTGGCTAGCACAGGAGCTCAACAGTAAATGCTCAAAGTGTTAAATGTTACCTACCAAGCCCCCATATTTATAGCCCACAGTTCACCCAAAGGAATTGACTACTTTACCCCTAGGGTTTACATTGGTTTTGTCTCTACAGAACTGAGGGGTACAAAAGGTAGTCAACTTTATTGGAGGCTTCTCTGTCAGCCTTTGCAGATGGGACAATACCAGCTTTTTGCAGAGCAGACACTGTCAGACTTGCAGCCTTTGACCTTTCTGAAGCCCCCTTCGCACGCGAGGGGTGCGATAGCTTCGGTGAGAATCCTTGAGCCAGATGGCCTTCGCTTCACCGAAGTCAACCTTCGATACAGTGATGGTTTTGAGCCGAAGCCGTCAAAGCCCTTGGGCCTTCGCACCAACACCTCCGGAGTGGACCACCACGGCTTCGTAGCTTCCGCCCAGCTCGAACTCCGTCAGTCCGTGTACCGAAGCCATGCAGGCCGAAGTACCACAAGACAACCACACTCCGAAGCCCCACCTTCGGAGTACCACCCTTCGAAGTCCCTCCTTCGTCCAAGGCCTCCGCACGAAGCATTCCATGTGCACTTCGTCACAGTGTCTCTCCCCGAGCACACTTCTCGACGAGCCTCACCCGGACCATGCCTTCGATGCGCCTCGACTTCTGAGACCTTCGTCGGGCATCTTCGAATGTTTCCCTCCGGAGCACACTTCGAACTCCTTGCCTCCGCAGAGGACTTGATCCAACCAACTCCGAAGTCACTCCATTCGGAGTACCTTCGAAGTGCCTCGCCTCCGAGGACTTTGTCTCGGAGTACCTTCAGCCGGAGCCACGCTCCGCACTCTCTGCCTTCACCTGGCGCACCTCGACCCGAGGACCGACCCGGACCCCTTCGCAGCCACCGTGACGGAGCTCCCTGCTCCCCTGGCATCAAGCCTCCCGCTTGACCCAGGTTCACCTGCCGTGAACCTGTCCGTCGCCTCCGAAGTCCCTACGCATCACAGACAAGCAGACAAATGTATCCAGTACTCCGGAGGCCTCTCCGGGTTAGCAACCTCCGGTACACACTCCGGTGTACCGCCCAAAGTACCGAAGCCTTCGGTACAAACCCAATCATCGTGTGCTGTCGGACCCCTCCGACACGCACACTCCGCTGCAACAGCTGCAGCAACCAACCACCGAACACCCTTCGGTGAAACCACCTCCGAACACCCTTCGGAGGTCCAACCTCCGAACCCCCTTCGGAGGTACCCCTTCGAACCAGAGGTAACAACCTGTCAATCACTCATCACAAACACCAAAACCAACCCTTGGTTTCTCACTACCCCAAACCCATCATGTCTCTTGAACTGCTGGATCATGATGCCGAGCTGTGGCTCTCTGGCACTAATCCAACTCAGGATCTGACGGAGGTAAAAGTTCTCATTCTGAACATCAGCTAGCTCCTCTCTCAAAGAAGCTAACTGTAACACCCCAAATTTTCAAAGGAATAAAAATATTATTTAATCTAATTTCCTGGAATTTATTATTTTGGAAATACCTTTAATGCCCTCCTTCACCATTTTGAACTAAAACCTAGATGAAATGGCCAAACCAGGAGCTGGAAATTTTTGTGTATGATCCCAAGGCCAAGATATATTTTTGAGAATTTTTACAAGATTTTATCAGCCTTGGAAGTGCCCCAAATATTTTAATCCATTTTCTGCAATTATTTTAAATCAGAAAACCTTTTAAACAGTAACGGGCCTCCCCTCCCTTTCTCTCTCTCCCGACCGGCCCAGCCCACTCCCTTCCTTACGCCCGTACTGACACCCGGGCCCCACCGTCAGAGAACCCCTCTCTCCGCGCCCGCGCGCCCGACTGCCTTGGCCCACCTGTCGGCGCCAACCGACCCCCTCTCGCGACCGAGCCTGACCCCACCCGTCAGCCACCGCCCTCGTGCGCTCGTGCCCGCTGACCGCCTTGGCCCACCTATCGGACCCGTCGTCTACCTCCCGCCTACGCCCCCAAATTGCGCCGGCCGACGACCCCCGCCTCGGATCCACCTCACTGGCCCCCTCTTTAATCTGTCGAAATTAAACAGTCCCTTGCGCCCGGCTGACCGTTTCCCCTCGTTAATCCTCGCAATTACGCCCCGGGATCGCGTTGCGCATGCATGGCCGAGCCCTCGCCGGCGAGTTAAGTTCCTCCCTCCGCTTTCCTTGCATGCGAGCTCCGCCGGTGGCCCTATTTAAACCCCTTGATCGTCTGCGTTTGATCCCCCACGCTCACTCGCTGCGAGAACGAACAGAGCCCCTGCACTTCGGTTTTTAGTGCACCACCGCCGCCCACACTCCGGTCACCACTCCCCGTCGCTGGTGACCTCTCCCATCCTCACCGACCGCACCATTGTGACCGCACGGACCTCGCCAACCTCGGCCACCCCTCCGCCGACGACGAACCCCGCTGGAGCACCATCGCTGACGAGGAACCCGAACCACTCCGTCGTCTACCCTCGCTGCCGACCGCGCTCCGTCGACCTCTCGCCTCACCTAAGGTACCTACGTGTTCCCCTAGGCATCCTCTTTCCGTTTCTAGGCTTAGTTAGGGCCGTCGTCGCTCGCCATGGCCCCTGGAACGCTCGCCGTCGTCGGAGAAGATGACCGGCACGGGTCGAGTACCCGTGCTGTGTCGGATTTGATCCCGACCGTGCGATCACCATCGGACGACGCCTATATCCCCATGTGCGCGATCTAATCCGCACCGTCGGATCTGAACGAAACGTTACATTTTAATCTCGCACGTTCGTTTCTATTTAAAACACAGGCTTAATCTGAGTCGTTCATCGCGTACCGGTTCAGTCTTTTAATCTCAGCTGTCCACGTTAACTTAACGCCCCCGCATCGCCCTCACATGTTGGATCTAGATCCAACAGTCCAGATTGGGCCAGACCACGCGCACAGTGTGCGGGTTCACCGTGGGCCTGGCTCACTGTGGACCCAAGGCGATTTTAAATTTAAAATAAATTCCAAAAACTATTTTAAACTTGTAAAATTCATATCTAGCACATTTTAACTTCAAAAATTACTGTTGTAGCAATTTTGTTAGCTACAACACAGGTTTTGTATATGTGTATACGGAGTGTAAAATGAACCTCGAAGGGTTCTATCAGAGGGAGACAAGATTTATACTGGTTCGGACCTCCCCTTGAGGATAATAGCCCTACGTCCAGTTTGTGGTGGATTTGGCATGGTATGCCTCGGTATGGAGTAGTAAGCTCCGGGGTCTCATGGCCCTAGAGAAGGTACCTTGTTACAAGGGCTTGGCCCTGCTTTTATAGGCACGCAGGCCTTAAGGAAAAGACCAAAATGCCCTCTATGAGCCCTAGGCTCATAGGGGTAAAAAGGGAAAAAGGAGCTAGCTACAGTACAAAAGTGCTTTACAGCTTTACAGACGTGTCAGACAACGTCATACTTTGACCAGCTAAGCGACATACCAGGGGCGGAGGGGCCCCCGGTATGGCCTCTACACTGTAGCGAGGTGTAGATATTTCTTGGGTTCGGAGTAGGGGCCAGAGCTTTTCTGGCGGAGGCTACGAAGGAGGCTTCGAAGTACACTCCGAAGGGGGCTTCGAAGCATACTACGAACTGGGCTCCGAACTGAGCTCCGAACTGAGGTCTCGGAGACTTGACTTTGAACTGGCCGGACAGGGTCCGGATGCTAGCTCTGAGGAGCTTCGAAGGGAACTCAAAGGTTAACTCCGAACAGGCTCGAAGGCTAACTCCGGACAAGGCCCGGAGACTAGCTTCGAAGTTAGCCTGAGAGAGCTTCTGGCAATCTTCAAGGAATCTTGAGGACTTCACTCCGGAGGGCTCCGAGGGACCTTGCTCCAGAGGGCTTCGACGGGGCTCGGGGGCTTCGCCCTAACAGGCTCCGAAGTGAACCTTGAGGCTTGGAAACAACTTCTTTGGGAAGATACAGGCTTCGACAGTGTTGGGCTTTGGGCCGAAGGCTGTCGGAGGCTGACGTCATTTGGCCCCTGTTCAAGGGAAAACCATTCCCCCAACAATTACCATTCCAATTTCAGAAAATTTGTAATATTATTCTCTACATGTTCATACAATAAAAACAGTATGTTTACTTTGGACTTTCCATGTTTATTTAAATAGGTATTAAAATGCCCTTAGGGTAAAATGCAAATTCAATTATTTAAATTTCAAATAAAGTTTATATTTATTCATTTCCTGTTCATATAATGAAACCACTAAGTTTTCTCTGAACCATTTATTTTAAATTAAATAGAAAGCTTAAAATGAGATTATTCACAATTAAAAACCCCTTATAAAAAGGACAATATCCCATTTTAGTTAATTTTAAATTATTCATAAAATAGGTTTCAGAAACTAAACAACTTGGTTTTCTTTAAATTGGACCAATCAAAACCTATGTGCTTGTTGTGTGGTTTTATATTGTTTAATTGAATGTTGTAATTATTTTATTTTACTTTATTTATATTGGGAAGACTACGATGCCGCCGAGGAACCGGAATACTTCCCGGAAGTCCCTCCCTCACCTTTCGCTGAACAAGGCAAGTCACCAAACAACATTTTTGAGCATATTGAACCCATGTTTCATTAAACTATCACTAAAACATATAGGCTATACATGCATTAGTCCAATGAAAACCCTTACAATATATTTATTTAGGATCCCCCGACCTTGATGTGCAACCCAAGCCATGCTATCTCACCTAACCTCCTTGTCACCTCATGATTAGCATTATTAGCTAGTGTCCAATGTATTGACACGACCGCTATAGGATAAAAATGAGTCGTAGCAAAATGGTTCTACTATATGATCCCCGTTACTTCTTATCTTTGGAATTTTGTCGGTGATGAGTTGTGGTTGTGAGTGAATGCATGGTGGGTTCCAGGTGCAAGCTAGGGCATTGGTCGGTAGCACCCGGGGCACTATAAGGGCCGGTCTGCTGGATCCGTTGCAATACACTTCCGTACTAACCACAAGTCTAATGTGTAAGTCCTAACTAAGGTATGGAGTGTTCCAAACCAAGGCCACCATTTGGAGATGGGTCAAGCAGCACCTGCGGGTGGCTTGTACCGATGTGGCGCAAAAGGGGGTGCGACGTTAGCCGGGATGCGGCTCGGCGCGCCGGTGAAACCTAGAGCGGGTGGTTATCTCTTGGAGCATTTCATGCCGAGGTTTTTGCACGAGTTCCCGTGGTATAGGTCATCTCGTTACACTTTGGTGTTTGGGATGAGTGCGTGCCTTGTGGGTACAGTACTACATCTCTGATCAGAGTCATAAATCTTTTCGAAAAGCTGAGCCCACGGTCAAGGGCGGGTTGCGTGACATCCCACAGTTAGTTTACTTTTGATATGTATGTGTATGATGGTTTGACATATAAAGACTGTTGTGCGAGGAGGTAAAACGTACTCCTCGAGTTAGATGATGTTATTGATGTTCATGTTTATTATTCCGCATGATAAAATTTGACTACACTAAATGCAGTAACTGAAAATGCACTTTTCCGCACTTTTAGCCATTATCCTTCCTTTGTTATTATCTTGCATTATTGCCTGCATTCGCGGTGGCTTGTTGAGTACTTTTGTACTCATACCCGTTGAACAAACACTTCAGAGGCTGCGTACTACGAGGAGGATGGTCTGGAGTAGCGACCCAGTCAAGAAAACGATCTTGAAGAAGGCGTCCGTCATGCAATTCTACTTTTATTATTGTTTTTATTAAACTCTGATGTAATAAATTTGGTCTGTGTACCATGAATACTTGTCGTATGTATGATTGTCGCATGATGAACCTCTTGTATTATTGTTTTTCTTATGAAATTCAATAATGTTCCGATTTCGATAAATCGGGGCGCCACACTAACACCTCCACCTGAGGCAAGCAGATCTCAAACTCTTTATCAACTTCAACAGACTTCTCAGCTTTTAGCTTGATCAACTCCATTCTAATCCGTCGCCATTAAATGGTCCCCCACGACCGGCTGACCGTTTCCCCTCGTTAATCCTCACGATTACGCCCCGGGATTGCGCTGCGCGTGCATGGCCGAGCCCTCGCCGGCGAGTTAAGTCCCTCCCTTCGCTTTCCTTGCATGCGAGCTCCGCCGGTGGCCCTATTTAAACCCCCTGACCGTTTGCGTTTGATCCCCCACGCTCACTCGCTGCGAGAACAAACAGAGCCCCTGCACTTCGGTTTTTAGCGCACCACCGCCGCCCACACTCCGGTCACCACTCCCCGTCGCCGGTGACCTCTCCCATCCTCGCCGACCGCACCATTGTGACCGCACGGACCTCGCCAACCTCGGCCACCCCTCCATCAACGATGAACCCCACCGGAGCACCATCGCTGACGAGGAACCCGAACCACTCCGTCGTCTACCCTCGCCACCGACTGCGCTCCATCGACCTCTCGTCTCGCACGTGCGTGATCTAATCCGCACCGTCGGATCTGAACGAAACGTTACGTTTTAATCTCGCACGTTCATTTCTATTTAAAACCCAGGCTTAATCCAAGTCGTTCATCGCGTACCGGTTCAGTCTTTTATTCTCAGCTGTCCACGTTAACTTAATGCCCCCGCATCGCCCTCGCATGTTTGATCTGGATCCAACAGTCCAGATTGGCCGGACCATGCGCACAGTGTGTGGGTTCACCGTGGGCCTGGCTCACCGTTGTAGGACCGAAAGTAGCGACCAGAGGGGTGGTGAATGGGCGCCTTAAAAAATTATTTCGAATCAATGGCCTGTTCCCAATACCCAACGCACCTCAAAAGACTAAGCAGCAGAAAATAAACAGAAGGCCTAAGTCTAAGGGTATCTAACCTAGAAGCAACTGATGTTAAACAGAGAACTACTAAAGAAGTGCAACTAGGCAGATGAACACTGTGTAACAGGCCTAAACTTCCCAATGAAATGATCTAAGTATATGTAAGGTGAAATGAGAAGTTACTGTCCAAATTTGTCTCCTGTTCGGAACTTGGCGAAGCCTGCTTCGCCCGTCGAGGTCTGCTTCGGAGATGATTGTCGAAGACTGCTTCGCTGGTCGAAGCCTGCTTCGGAGGTTGGTGACGGAGCCTGCTTCGGAGGTCAGTTGCAAAGCATGTCGAAGATGCCGAAGGTATTTTGGTCTAGCCTAATACGAAGGGGCAGGGAGTGAAGTATGCTTCGAAGCGAAGTATGACAATGCCGGAGCCTGCTTCGAAGTAAGTACTTCGAAGGCAAGGCTTCGGACACAGCTTCGAACAGAGTGCTTCGAACCTAAACCTTCGAACAGAGAACTTCGAATGCAACACACAGACGGACTACCTTCGAACAAAGAAACGAAGCCTGTCACACGACAGAGACACCAAATTCGAAGCCTACACTCTACCTTCGAAAGGAGCAAGCTTCGAAAAGAGAGGCGAAGACTGACACGCCACAAAGAAATCAAAACGAAGCCTAGCAGAAAGACAAGCTTCGAAGCCAACTTCGAAACATAACGAAGTGTGGACTTCGAACATCTAGGGCCGGAGTACCTTCGCAACGTCGCTCGAAGTATGCGATGCTGTCCGTTCAGAAAATACTTCGAAGCTAGCAACACAGGACACAAAACAAGGTTCGAAGTTTGAACGAAGCCTTCGAAGGTGTTAGATTGAAGCCTGTCTCACGGAGCTGAAGGGCTTCGAACAGAGAGGGGGCTTCGTCAGAAAACAACCAGAAAAGTTTCTGGATCCTGTCGGCTTCGATCAAAAAGCTGTGCAGTAGAAGGTAAAAAGCTGGCAGCGAGCACAGTAGCAACAGTAGCAGTACTACTTGCAACAGCAAGAACTAGTACTACTTGCGTGAAGAACACACCCAGCCGAAGCTTCCGAAGCCTCAAAAATCATAGGAAAACTTGCTGTGCAAAAGAAATGAAGCCATTAAAACACTGATGTTGCTGCACACGGTTTGGGAAGAGAAACTTCACTTCAACAATAAATGCAAAACAGCAACAACAGGGGCAAAAACACCCTGGCGGCGCAAGCAAGAATAGGAGAGGAGAGAGGCAAGGCAAGAGACAAAAAGTGACCCAAAGGAGTAGTATTGAATTCAGCCAAAAGGGTAGTCCAAACCCTAGGGATTGGGGTCCTATTTATAGGCTCCCAACACTAGGAACATTCCACCTGCCCCTTAGGGTTTTTACAGACACGACTGACTGACTGTGGGCCTAGAGATACAGATGACTTATCCGCAAGCTAAGTTTTCGTAGTGACTACGGCTTCTCTTCTGGACAGTCGGATACAAGATCGACGGTTGTCAGTTTTGCGCTGAAACTGACAAAGCCTCCACTGACTTTGCACCAGGTACCCGGATTGGGCCGGCCCGACTCCGCAGCTCTCTCAGCCCGGCAATCGCTCACCGCCCGTGTACCTGAGTCAGTCCTGGTCAACAGCCCAGTGGGTCTTCTACTACTTCTGGCCCATGCACCCGGATTGGGCCAGCCCGACTTCGCAGCCTCCTCTGCCCGACAGTCGCTCGCTGCCCGTGTACCTGAGTCACACGCGGCCCATCAAACAGCAGATCTCCTCTCTTCTTCTGTCCTCTTTGACTATCGTTGACAATGACTCATCACTTCTAGAGCCATGAGGCCCACGCTATTCAGCATGGCTCCTCAATCTCCCCCTTGATGAGTGCATTGTCAACATTCCTCTTCTTCAGCTCTTCAGCACCTGTGAACAAATGTGGAAACACGAAAACAAAACACAAGAAAACAAAGAAGAAGAAAAAGAAGGTAAAAGTTTAACCCTAATGACCAAAAGCCGAACAGAAGCAAGAAGTGGTCATTATGGTTAACCAAAACGTAAAAGCTCAAAATGAGTGCGATTTCAGAACAACAAGGATATCAATAGAGTAAAAACTCCCCCTTAAACTCTGATCCCAAATTTTCTCCCCCTTGTTGACAAGTGAACTCATCAAGCACTCAATAGAGACACAGACTCCCCCTGAAATGCAACTCCCCCTCAAAATATGCAGTGATTTCAACTGGAGTGCAGAAGGAGTGTAGAAAGCATACTTCTCAAATATGATTGACTGCAATTACAGTATCTAACAAGTATAGCAAAAGAGATACTGTCTAAGACACATGGCATGATCAGTGCAACAGATGATATCTAAAGAAAGTCATTAGCACGCATTTTTTCAGTTTTCGCAAACAAAAAGCATCACCACATTTTCCAGTAAAACCAGCAAGGTAACACATGAGATGCAAAAGCTAACTGATATCTACCAAGATAAGCTTTGTTCAAAAAACAAAGTGCGTCAGCAAACTTGTTATCAATTCAATTTTCAAGCTTTTTCTTTTTCCTTTTTCATTTTTGCCAGGGGTTATTTGCATGTCAAACCTTATGCTGACCGACCAAGTCAAGCCTAGGCCAGATCTGGACCATCAGAAGCTTAAGACATTGGTCTTGGCATACACTACACTGTCCTAGTTCATACCAAAGTGCTATGGTATGCAGTCCAGAACAAATGTAATGCGACAAAGCAAACCCACCTGGATCTTTTCAAGTTATGCACAAAAAGGCATTGAATTTTCATTGTTCTCGAATTTTCTTCATTTTTATAGCACATTTCCATGTTTAAAGCATACAGATGTCCAAGTTGCATATTTGCATCTATGTCAGAAACTAGCTACAAGGCATGTAACAGATAGCAAGAACATTCAGCCTACGCATGCTAGTTACCAGAAGCAATGGTGATCATTTTTTAATTTTAAAACATAAAAGCCATGCATATGACAGATATCAGCATATCATTTGAACTGAAGCAAAGCATGATCATCGACAAGTAATCAAAAGCATGTACCAGCTAGAATAAGTAAAGCAGTTCAATCATATAACAGAAGCAAGCTCAAAAGTGTGATATGTGAATATGCAAGATATGAACACACACAGAAAGACTCAAGAAAAGAGTAAAGAAGAAAGAAAACTGACGCAAAATATCCTAAAAAGGATACACAACACCCAAATCCCCTCGTAAACGCTCAAAGGTAGACTGATCTAGGGGTTTGGTGAAAATGTCAGCCAACTGATGATGGGTATCAACATGAACAAGGTCAATGATACCTTTCTCATATTGATCCCTCAGAAAGTGAAAGAGCACATCAATGTGTTTGGTTTTTGAATGAAGACATGGGTTTTTCCCTACACTAATGGCACTAGTGCTGTCGCAAAACAATGGAATCCTGGTAGGAAAGAACAACCCAAAATCTCGCAGAGTGGAAATCATCCAAACCAACTGTGAGCAGCAGCTAGCAGCAGCTATGTACTCAGCCTCTGTGGTCGAAAGAGCAAGTCCAGATTGCTTTCGAGAAGACCAAGAGACAAGAGAAGAACCAAGAAACTGGCAAGTACTGGAAGTCGACTTGCGATCCAACCGGCACCCACCGAAGTCGGCATCCGAAAATCCAGATAAATCAAGAGATGATGATGCTGAATAGTAAAGACCGAGATCGGGCGCATAAGTGAGATACCTGAAGATGCGCTTGACAGCCTGCCTATGAGACGCGCGTGGTGAAGACTAGAAACGCGCGCAAAGTCCCACGGCGAACTGTATGTCCGGTCTTGTCGCCGTCAAGTACAACAGCGAACCGATCATCCCTCGAAACTCCCTTTCATTGACCTTGACACCGCTCTCGTCCTTGTCCAGACCCCCGGATGTGCCCATCGGGGTCATCTGCGGCTTCAATTCACCACCAAAGTCAAATTTCTTAAGCATGTCGCGAGTGTACTTAATTTGGTGGATGAAGGTGCCGTCCTTGGTCTGCTTGATCTGGAGCCCTAAGAAGTACTTGAGCTCACCCATGAGGCTCATCTCAAACTCACTGTGCATCTGCTCAGAGAACTTGGACACAAGAGAATCAGTAGTACCACCAAAAATAATATCGTCCACGTAAATCTGAGCAACTAAGAAGTCTGAAGCAACTCTGAGCAAAAAGAGAGTTTTGTCCACAGAACCCATCACAAAGCCCTTCCCCAACAAAATTGCTTTAACCGGTCATACCAAGCCCTGGGGGCTTGCTTCAACCCGTATAAAGCTTTGTGCAACTTAAAAACATGTCGAGGAAACTTAGGGTTCTCAAAACCGGGGGGTTGCCTATCATAAACCTCCTCTTCTATGTACCCGTTCAGAAAAGCACTCTTAACATCCATTTGAAAAAGCTTAAAACCCTTCGAAACGACAAAAGCTAGAAGAATACAAATGGACTCAAGACGGGCAACAGGAGCGAAGGTTTCTTCAAAGTCAATACCTTCCTTCTGGCAATAACCCTAGGCAACTAGTCGAGCCTTGTTGCGTACCACAACCCCATCTTCACCTTGTTTGTTCTTGAATATCCACTTGGTGCCTATGGGGTTGCATCCAGGTGGCGGCTCAACTAGTGTCCAAACCCGATTGCGGACAAAATTCTCAAGCTCTTCTTGCATAGCGTTAATCCAGTTAGAGTCAGAAAGAGCATGAGAAATATCTCTGGGCTCAAAAGATGCAACAAACGCAGATTCAGCAAACACAGCAAGAGAGGCAGAAGAACGCAAAGTTCTCTCAGTCAAATCATCAATGATGAGCTCTGAGGGGTGATCACGCTGAACTGCTCGGGTTCCCTGGTGATCCGAAGTCACCTCACCGGAGTCGGCAGCTGGCACCTCTAGACTCGACTGAGGGGGCTCGATCGTAGTGGAAGAAGTGATCAGAGGTCCGCCCTCATCCTCAGTCGAAGTCTCAGAAGGTGTGGGCTCTGCGGGGGATGCAGAAGGCCCACCCTCATCAGCAGCTGGAGTATCCTCATCTTCCTCGAAGATGGACTCTCCGAGCTCATCATCACCAGAAAGCTCAAAAGAAGGGGTCAAAGAAGGCAAGGACTCATCAAATGAAACCTCACAAGTCTCGACAAGCAACTGGGATTCAAGGTTCCAAACACGAAAACCTCGTGAATGCAAAGCATAACCAAGAAAAACACCATCCCAGCAACGAGACTCAAACTTGTCCAAATGCCCTCCCTTCTTGAGCACAAAGCACTTGCAGCCAAACGCTCGCAAGTGACTCACCTTGGGCTGTCTGCCAAACCGCAGTTCATATGATGTCTTACCAAGGTAAGCTCTAAGAAAGATGCGGTTGGCCAGATAGCAAGCCGTGTTCATGCTTCAGCCCAAAAATGCCTAGGAGTCCTGTGCTCATCGAGCATTGTCCTGGCCATCTCGACTAGCGTGCGGTTCTTTCGTTCCACAACGCCGTTCTGTGGGGGAGTGTAGGGAGAGGAAAACTGATGGTCCAGACCCTGATCACTACAGAAGCTGACGAACTGAGAATTTTTGAACTCAGAACCGTTGTCAGAGCGAATTGCTCGCATCCGACCATTGTTCTCATTTTTCAGCTTCAAAATCAGGTCATGAACAAATTGAAAAGTTTCATCCTTAGACTCCAAAAAGAAAACCCACGAGAAACGAGAAAAGTCGTCAACTATGACAAGTGCGTACCACTTCCCACCGACTGAACGTACCCGAGCTGGACCAACAGTGTCCAGGTGTAAAAGCTCGCCCGGATATGAAGTCATCACCTGAGTCACAGGTGAGTGAGAAGCGGCAACCATTTTCCCATGACGACAGCGATGACAGACTAGATCCTTCTCCAACTTAAGCTTGGGTAATCCTCGGATGAGGTCCATAGAGCTTAACCTGACTAGCAGATCAAAACTCAAGTGACCTAACCTCCTATGCCACTTCTAGAGCTCAGAAGAAGATCCAGCAATCAAACAGCGAGAAGGGCCAAAAGAACTAGAGAAGTTAATTCGAAAAACTTTGCCGAATGGTAAAATCTGGCAAATCAAAGACCCTCTAGAATCAACCACAGAAGAATTACCCTTCTTAAAACGCACTTCCAAACCGTCCTCAAGAAGTTGCGAAACAGAAATCAAGTTGAAGTTCAAATTTTTAACCAAAGCAACATTCTTTAAAGAGAAATGATCTGAAATGCGAATTGAGCCTATGCCACTTACTTTCCCTTGACCGCTGTTCCCGAATGTGATGTACTCTTTGGAGCTCGGGGGAGTGAGACTGGAGAACCATCTACGATGTCCCGTCATGTGGCGAGAGCATCCTGAGTCCATGATCCAAACATCCTCCAGTCCCCGGTCCTGCACAATCAGTGTCTGTAAGTGGGAGCAAATGGTCCGGCACCAGGTTTAGCAAAAAAGCTAAACCAGTGTCGAGCCATCTGCTCAAAAGATGGAAAGCGAAAACCATCAAAAGAGTTTGGACCAAAACGCGGCTCAAAATGCGGTCCTCGGTTCTACCTAACCCTGCGGCCACGAGGTCCAGAACCGTAGCCAACACGGTCTGGAACTCTGCCGGAAAGGACACCACCAACTGGAGCACGGGCAAGAAAGCCATCTCCTCTACCACCACCTACACGACGCGGCCTGGCCTCCAGCCTCTCCCCGCGCCAAGGAACACGCAGTCTACCACCCTGCTGGTAGAACTGCTCCTGATCACTACGAGCCCTCTTAGCTCTCTCAACCCGCTTCCTCCTGAAGCAGAACTCCGCAAGATGCCCGTCTCTCTGACAGTACTCACAATGATAGGTGGGCTTCTTGGGATGTGGTTGAGGCTTGGGATGTTTGGGCTTGGTGGTGTTAGGTGTAGTCTTCTTGGGTTGAGAAGGTCCAGGAAGAGAGTCTAGAGAAGAGTGGAGGTGTTTGGGCTTAGGAACCCAGATAGGTTTCTTGGGTGGAGCTTTAGGTGGTTCATGGATCACTCCATCCTTGGGCTGACAAGCCTGGAAAGACTCAGTGGAGTGAGTCTTGGGATACCTCTGCTCTGGAGTCATTTTACTCCACTCCACTGCCCGGCTAATGGCACTCTCAAAGTCAGCCTTGGTGTAGGTGTAACCTACCCCAAACCCATCCTGCCTCTTGAACTGCTGGGTCATCATGCCAAGCTGTGGCTCTCTGGCACTGATCCAACTCAGGATAGAATAGAGGTAAAAGTTCTCATTCCGAGAGTCTGCTAGCTCTTCTCTCAAGGAAGCTAGAACCTCCACCTGAGACAAGCAGGTCTCACACTCACTCTCTACTTGGACAGACTTTTCGGCTTTCAGCTTAATCAACTCCATTCTAAGAGACAAGCAGTTCTCACAGACAGTGGGTGGAACTGACAGTGTCTCAAGCTCTAGCCTAGTCTGGGCAAGCTCAGCTCTCAACCTCTCCAAATCACCCAAATGCTCATCGCCCTTCGATTTCAGCTCAGCTAAGGCAGCTAGATGAGTTGGGCAATGAACACAGGGTGTGACGACAGTGGCTTGAGCATCTTTCAGCTCCAGCTGAGCGCTTTCAAGCTCAGTGGCCAAAGAGTCCCTCTCATCAACCCTTTCTGTGTACCTGGACTTCAGAGTCGATAGGTCACACAGAAGCACCTCACACTTCGGGCACTCACTGCTATCACCCAAGCAAGGGGAAGAAGATAGACTCTCAATTCTGCCGTTGGCCACGGCAAGCTCACTCTCTAACTCATCTATCCTCTTCTTAGCCCCCCTAAGCAGTTTTTTCCCGATATTTCAACTCCTGACGATTGCTCTCAAGTAAATCAACGATTTCGCGCTCATAGGATGATACCTTGTTGTCGTTGTCGTCGGAGTCATCGGAGGAGCTCTTCTCTTCCCTATCCCCAAGAGCCATTGAACAGAAGCTCTTGCGAGATCTTCGGCGCTGGTGAGAGCGGCTCTTCGGCTTGTCTCCGAAGGCCATGAAGCAGAGGCCCGCCAGATCGTCCTTGTCCTTCCCCTTTCTGATGGCGATCTCCTCATCGCTTGAGCTCGATGAAGAGGAAGAAGATGTGGATTGCTTGGAGTAGCTCTTCTCCATCTCGGCGAAGAAGGCCTTGTCGCGCTTCTTGTTCTCTCGCCGGTAGTCCTTCAGGGCCTTCTTGAAGAATCGGGTCTTCGGCTTGCCCTTGTTGAAGGATGAGCTCTCGTGCTTGTCGGAGTCATGGAAGCTGCCACCGATGCCCTTCTTGTATCCATTGCGCTTGGGGCAGTCGGCGATGAAGTGTCCTGGATCACCACACTCAAAGCATCCGGATTTTGTGCCGTGTCTTTTGAACATTCTCTTATCATAGACACGACGCACCCGGTTGTTAAAAAGACACAAATCATCATCTCCCAATAACTCTAGCTGGTCCTCAGTGATAGAAATCAAAGAGAACCCAGCACAACTCACAGAAGAGGGATCAACAGAAGGTGTAGCAAGGGCCAGGGATTTTGATCCAGAACCAGTGAGATTTGATCTCAACTGGATATCTACCTCAGTGGCCTTCAGCTTGCTAAATAACTCAGAAATGGTCAAGGTATCGTAAGAAGTGCTCTCAACGATAGAGGATACCTTGATCTCCCAGATCTTTGGGTCCAAGGTATGGAGAACCTTGAGCGCCTGCTCGTGATCTGAGACTAACTGAGCACCCTCAGCCTTGTTGTCCCGAAGCTTGTTTATGATCGACTGAAAACGACCAAACAAAGCCTCAACAGATTCACCTGGCTTCTGTGTGAAATTTTCATATTCACGCCGGTAGGTCTGATAGAGCCGAGCCTTGACCTGTGCTGTTCCCTCATGGTGTGACTTGAGGGTAGCCCAGATCTCTCTCGCAGTGGAGAGATGACTCACACGCTCAAACTCAGTGGGACCTAAACCAGAAAAGAGTATGTTCACAGCCTTACTGTTGCTCAGATGCTGAGCAATGATACCAGCAGTACCATGCTCAGCGACTGGCAAAATGACAAACGTGGTGTGAACGCAAATGTCCCATATGTCCGAGCCCTGGCTCATGAGATAGGCTCGCATGTGAGTCTTCCAATAATTATAGCCATAGGCTTCCAAGGACGGGACCTTGCCAGGAGACGTCATGGTCACTACTGGGGTTTAGAACCGGTTAAGGTATGGAAAAACCCTAACCTCGCTCTGATACCACTTGTAGGACCGAAAGTAGTGACCGGAGGGGGGGTGAATGGGCGCCTTAAAAAAATTCTTTCGAATCAATGGCCTGTTCCCAATACCCAACGCACCTCAAAAGACTAAGCAGCAGAAAATAAACAGAAGGCCTAAGTCTAAGGGTATCTAACCTAGAAGCAACTGATGTTAAACAGAGAACTACTAAAGAAGTGCAACTAGGCAGATGAACACTGTGTAACAGGCCTAAACTTCCCAATGAAATGATCTAAGTATATGTAAGGTGAAATGAGAAGTTACTGTCCAAATTTGTCTCCTGTTCGGAACTTGGCGAAGCCTGCTTCGCCCGTCGAGGTCTGCTTCGGAGATGATTGTCGAAGACTGCTTCGCTGGTCGAAGCCTGCTTCGGAGGTTGGTGACGGAGCCTGCTTCGGAGGTCAGTTGCGAAGCATGTCGAAGATGCCGAAGGTATTTTGGTCTAGCCTAATACGAAGGGGCAGGGAGCGAAGTATGCTTCGAAGCGAAGTATGACAATGCCGGAGCCTGCTTCGAAGTAAGTACTTCGAAGGCAAGGCTTCGGACACAGCTTCGAACAGAGTGCTTCGAACCTAAACCTTCGAACAGAGAACTTCGAATGCAACACACAGACGAACTACCTTCGAACAAAGAAACGAAGCCTGTCACACGACAGAGACACCAAATTCGAAGCCTACACTCTACCTTCGAAAGGAGCAAGCTTCGAAAAGAGAGGCGAAGACTGACACGCCACAAAGAAATCAAAACGAAGCCTAGTAGAAAGACAAGCTTCGAAGCCAACTTCGAAACTTAACGAAGTGTGGACTTCGAACAGCTAGGGCCGGAGTACCTTCGCAACGTCGCTCGAAGTATGCGATGCTGTCCGTTCAGAAAATACTTCGAAGCTAGCAACACAGGACACAAAACAAGGTTCAAAGTTTGAACGAAGGCTTCGAAGGTGTTAGATCGAAGCCTGCCTCACGGAGCTGAAGGGCTTCGAACAGAGAGGGGGCTTCGTCAGAAAACAGCCAGAAAAGTTTCTGGATCCTGTCGGCTTCGATCAAAAAGTTGTGCAGTAGAAGGTAAAAAGCTGGCAGCGAGCACAGTAGCAACAGTAGCAGTACTACTTGTAACAGCAAGAACTAGTACTACTTGCGTGAAGAACACACCCAGCCGAAGCTTCCGAAGCCTCAAAAATCATAGGAAAACTTGTTGTGCAAAAGAAATGAAGCCATTAAAACACTGATGTTGCTGCACACGATTTGGGAAGAGAAACTTCACTTCAACAATAAATGCAAAACAGCAACAACAGGGGCAAAAACACCCTGGCGGCGCAAGCAAGAATAGGAGAGGAGAGAGGCAAGGCAAGAGACAAAAAGTGACCCAAAGGAGTAGTATTGAATTCAGCCAAAAGGGTAGTCCAAACCCTAGGGATTGGGGTCCTATTTATAGACTCCCAACACTAGGAACATTCCACCTGCCCCTTAGGGTTTTTACAGACGCAAGAATAAAGGAAAAGACTCTACTGCCCTTAGGTATTTTTACAGACACGACTGACTGTGGGCCTAGAGATACAGATGACTTATCCGGAAGCTAAGTTTTCGTAGCGACTACGGCTTCTCTTCTGGACAGTCGGATACAAGATCGACGGTTGTCAGTTTTGCGCCGAAACTGACAAAGCCTCCACCGACTTTGCACCAGGTACCCGGAGCCGGCCCGACTCCGCAGCTCTCTCAGCCCAGCAATCACTCACCGCCCGTGTACCTGAGTCAGTCCTGGTCAACAGCCCAGTTGGTCTTCTACTGCTTCTGGCCCATGCACCCGGATTGGGCCAGCCCGACTTCGCAGCCTCCTCTGCCCGACAGTCGCTCGCTGCCCGTGTACCTGAGTCACACGTGGCCCATCAAACAGCAGATCTCCTCTCTTCTTCTGTCCTCTTTGACTATCGTTGACAATGACTCATCACTTCTAGAGCCATGAGGCCCACGCTATTCAGCATGGCTCCTCAACCGTGGACCCAAGGCGATTTTAAATTTAAAATAAATTCCAGAAACTATTTTAAACTTGTAAAATTCATATCTAGGGCA
Organism: Zizania palustris; assembly: GCA_019279435.1. Classification (NCBI taxonomy): domain Eukaryota; kingdom Viridiplantae; phylum Streptophyta; class Magnoliopsida; order Poales; family Poaceae; genus Zizania; species Zizania palustris. The sequence continues at coordinate 37,678,011 of JAAALK010000082.1, read as the reverse complement.
TTTTAACTTCAAAAATTACTATTGTAACAATTTTGTTAGCTACAACACAGGTTTTGTATATGTGTATACGGAGTGTAAAATGAACCTCGAAGGGTTCTATCAGAGGGAGACAAGATTTATACTGGTTCGGACCTCCCTAGAGGATAATAGCCCTACGTCCAGTTTGTGGTGGATTTGGCATGGTATGCCTCGGTATGGAGTAGTAAGCTCCGGGGTCTCATGGCCCTGGAGAAGGTACCTTGTTACAAGGGCTTGGCCCTGCTTTTATAGGCACGCAGGCCTTAAGGAAAAGACCAAAATGCCCTCTATGAGCCCTAGGCTCATAGGGGTAAAAAGGGAAAAAGGAGCTAGCTATAGTACAAAAGTGCTTTACAGCTTTACAGACGTGTCAGACAACGTCATACTTTGACCAGCTAAGCGACATACCAGGGGCGGAGGGGCCCCCGGTATGGCCTCCACACTGTAGCGAGGTGTAGATATTTCTTGGGTTCGGAGTAGGGGCCGGAGCTCTTCTGGCGGAGGCTGCGAAGGAGGCTTCGAAGTACACTCCGAAGGGGGCTTCGAAGCATACTCCGAACTGGGCTCCGAACTGAGCTCCGAACTGAGGTCTCGGAGACTTGACTTTGAACTAACCGGACAGGGTCCGGATGCTGGCTCTGAGGAGCTTCGAAGGGAACTCGAAGGCTAACTCTGAACAGGCTCGAAGGCTAACTCCGGACAAGGCCCGGAGACTAGCTTCGAAGTTAGCCTGAGACAGCTTCTGGCAATCTTCAAGGAATCTTGAGAACTTCGCTCCGGAGGGCTCCGAGGGACCTCGCTCCGGAGGGCTTCAACGGGGCTCGGGGGCTTCGCCCTAACAGGCTCCGAAGTGAACCTTGAGGCTTGGAAACAGCTTCTTTGGAAAGATACAGGCTTCAACAGTGTTGGGCTCTGGGCCGAAGGCTGTCGGAGGCTGACGTCATTTGGCCCCTGTTCAAGGGAAAACCATTCCCCCAACAATTACCATTCCAATTTAAGAAAATTTGTAATATTATTCTCTACATGTTCATACAATAAAAACAGTATGTTTACTTTGGACTTTCCATGTTTATTTAAATAGGTATTAAAATGCCCTTAGGGTAAAATGCAAATTCAATTATTTAAATTTCAAATAAAGTTTATATTTATTCATTTCCTGTTCATATAATGAAACCACTAAGTTTTCTCTGAACCATTTATTTTAAATTAAATAGAAAGCTTGAAATGAGATTATTCACAATTAAAAACCCCTTATAAAAAGGACAATATCCCATTTTAGTTAATTTTAAATTATTCATAAAATAGGTTTCAGAAACTAAACAACTTGGTTTTCTTTAAATTGGACTAATCAAAACCTATGTGCTTGTTGTGTGGTTTTATATTGTTTAATTGAATGTTGTAATTATTTTATTTTACTTTATTTATATTGGGAAGACTACGACGCCGCCGAGGAACCGGAATACTTCCCAGAAGTCCCTCCCTCACCTTTCGCTGAATAAGGCAAGTCACCAAACAACATTTTTGAGCATATTGAACCCATGTTTCATTAAACTATCGCTAAAACATATAGGCTATACATGCATTAGTCCAATGAAAACCCTTACAATATATTTATTTAGGATCCCCCGACCTTGATGTGCAACCCAAGCCATGCTATCTCGCCTAACCTCCTTGTCACCACATGATTAGAATTATTAGCTAGTGTCCAATGTATTGACACGACCGCTATAGGATAAAAATGAGTCGTAGCAAAATGGTTCTACTATATGATCCCCGTTACTTCTTATCTTTGGAATTCTGTCGGTGATGAGTTGTGGTTTTGAGTGAATGCATGGTGGGTTCCGGGTGCAAGCTAGGGCATTGGTCAGTAGCACCCGGGGCACTATAAGGACTGGTCTGCGGGATCCGTTGCAATACACTTCCGTACTAACCACAAGTCTAATGGGTAAGTCCTAACTAAGGTATGGAGTGTTCCAAATCAAGGCCACCATTTGGAGATGGGTCAAGCAGCACCTGCGGGTGCCTTGTACTGACGTGGCGCAAAAGGGGTGCGACGTTAGCCGGGATGCGGCCCAGCGCGCCGGCGAAACCTAGAGCGGGTGGTTATCTCTTAGAGCATTTCATGTTGAGGTTTTGGCACGAGTTCCCGTGGTATGGGTCATCTCGTTACACTTTGGTGTTTGGGATGAGTGCGTGCCTTGTGGGTACAGTACTACATCTCTGATCAGAGTCATAAATCTTTTCGAAAAGCCGAGCCCACGGTCAAGGGCGGGTTGCGTGACATCCCACAGTTAGTTTACTTTTGATATGTATGTGCATGATGGTTTGACATATAAGGACTGTTGTGCGAGGAGGTAAAACGTACTCCTCGAGTTAGATGATGTTATTGATGTTCATGTTTATTATTCCGCATGATAAAATTTGACTAGACTAAATGAAGTAACTGAAAATGCATTTTTCCGCACTTTTAGCCATTATCCTTCCTTTGTTATTATCTTACATTATTGCCTGCATTTGCGGTGGCTTGTTGAGTACTTTTGTACTCATACCCGTTGGACAAACACTTCAGAGGCTGTGTACTACGAGAAGGATGGTCTGGAGTAGCGACCCAGTCAAGAAAACGATCTTGAAGAAGGCATCTGTCATGCAATTCTACTTTTATTATTGTTTTTATTAAACTCTGATGTAATAAATATGGTCTGTGTACCATGAATACTTGTCGTATGTACGATTGTCGCATGATGAACCTCTTGTATTATTGTTTTTCTTATGAAATTCAATAATATTCCGATTTCGATAAATCGGGGCGCCACACTAACACCTCCACCTGAGACAAGCAGATCTCACACTCTTTATCAACTTCAACAAACTTCTCAGCTTTTAGCTTGATCAACTCCATTCTAATCTGTCGCCATTAAACGGTCCCCCGCGCCCGGCTGACCGTTTCCCCTCGCTAATCCTCGCGATTACGCCCCGGGATCGCGCTGCGCGTGCATGGCCGAGCCCTCGCCGGTGAGTTAAGTCCCTCCCTCCGTTTTCCTTGCATGCGAGCTCCGCCGGTGGCCCTATTTAAACCCCCTGACCATTTGCGTTTGATCCCCCATGCTCACTCGCTGCGAGAACGAACAGAGCCCCTAGACTTCGGTTTTTAGCGCACCACCGTCGCTCACTCTCAATCTTGCCATTCGCCATGGCAAGCTCACTCTCAAGCTCATCTATCCTATTCTTAGCCCCTCTAAGCAGTTTCTCCCGATACTTCAACTCATGACGGTTCTGTTCTAATAAATTAATAACTTCTTGTTCATAGGAAGATGCCTTCTCATCGTCGTCATCATCGGAGGAGGACTCCTTCTCTTTCTTCTCCCCAAGAGCCATTGAGAAGAAGCTCTTGTGGGGTCTTCGGCTGTGACGTGAGCGACTCTTCGGCTTGTCCCCGAAGGTCATGAAACAGAGGCCCGCCGGATTGTCCATGTCCTTCCCTTTCCTGATCATGATCTCTTCATCACTTGAACTTGAAGACGAGGAGGAAGATGAGGATCTCTTGGAGTATCTTTTCTCCATCTCGGCGAAGAAGGTCTTGTCTCGCTTCTTGTTCTCACGTCTGTAATCCTTTAGAGCCTTTCGAAAAAATCTTGTCTTGGGCTTGCCCTTTGTGGAGTTGTCATACATGCCGGAGTTGTCACCACACTCAAAGCATTCGGATTTTGTGCCGTGTCTCTTAAACATTCGCTTATCATAGACACGTCGCACCCGGTTGTTAAACAAGCACAAATCATCATCTCCTAGAGTATCAAGTTTTTCCTCGGAGATAGACAACAAGGAAAAGGCAGTACAACTCATGGCATTAGGATCAGCCGACGGTGTCGCAAGTGCCAGAGTCTTTGAGCCAGAATCAGTGAGATTTGATCTCAACTGAATATCGACCTCTGAGGCCTTGAGCTTACTAAAAAGCTCTGTGACGGTCAAGGTATCATAGGACGCGCTCTCAACAATAGAAGAAACCTTGATCTCCCAGATCTTAGGGTCCAAGGTATGGAGGACCTTAAGCGCCAGCTCATGATTTTAGACCAGCTGATCACGCTCGGCCTTGTTAACGCGAAGCTTGTTAATGATCGATTGAAAACGACCAAACAAAGCCTCAACCGTCTCACCCGGCTTTTGTGAGAAATTCTCATACTCACGCTGGTAGGTCTAATATAGCCTAGCCTTGACCTGAGTTGTCCCCTCATGGTTGCCTAGAGGATAGCCCAGATCTATCGAGCAGTGGTGAGATGGCTAACATGCTCAAACTCACTAGGACCTAGACCAGAAAATAAAATGTCCACCTCTTTACTATTATTTTGATGTTGTGCAACCACATCTGCAGCAGTATCCGCAGCAATAGTCCTTATGGTGAAAGTAGGATGAACACAAATCTCCCATATATCCGAGCTCTTCCAATAAGTGTAGCCAAAAGCTTCTAGGGACGACATTTTACCAGAAGACATCATGGTCACTACCTAGGTTTAGAATCGGTTAAGATATTAGAAAAACCTAACCTCGCTCTGATACCACTTGTAGGACCGAAAGTAGCGACCAGAGGGGGGGTGAATGGGCGCCTAAACATTTCTTGCTAAACTATGATCTAATCCCAACACCCAAGCAAACTTAACCAAACAAATAATATTAGCAAAGCAAATTACTGGAATTAAAGTTGTTTACACTAAAAATGATCGATATCCTAACTAAAATGATATTAAAGCTAAACTAAAAACAATCACTGCAGTAAATAAAAACGGGTACTAGAAATATTTAATGACGTAATAAAAACACTAAATATCTTAATAAAATGTTCAGATTTCAGTCTAAAAATAAAAAACTAATTAACTGAATAAAATATGGATCATCCAAAAATTAATTCAGAAATAACCTAAAAATATTTCAGGAAAAACTAGAATAGATATATTACTGCGACCAATAAATTTTTATTTCTATATGAGCAGATTAAAAACACTTATATAATTCGAGATAAAAATTTAACAGATTAAAATCTAATGATGAGATTAATTTTAATTACCAGAACAGATAACTATGAGTTTATTAATTAAACTAAGATTACCTAGAAAATAGGAGATTGAATCTACTTACCTGCTCGCCGTAGATCCGCAAGAAATCACCGTGAGCAGACGAACGCCGAAGGCAGCTGCAAACGGCCGTGGCCTTTTCCTCGTGAACCGAACCAAAACTGCAGGAGGAAACCTGTTGTCGTGTACTGTAGCCGGCCACAAAACCAGGCGCAAAGCTGCCACCCGTGTTGTCTTCCCTTGGGGCTGCAGCCGCCGCCTCCCGCCGAACACAACCCCAGCCACGAGGCAGGCCCCACGCGCTGCAGGGCTAGCTTGCCGCCTGCAGCCTTACGCTGCTAGCTAACTGCGTGGGCTTGCGCTGCACCGGATGCAGATGCACACGAAAACAAATCTGGCCGGCGAAAAAGATTGCTCCGGATTGGAATGTGAGAATGTGTAGATGAGAAAATCTGGAGAGAAACAGATGAGCCGACGACAATTTTTGGACTGTAAATTAATTATTGAAAAACAGTCATCTATCCCCAACAGGATAGGGGCCTATTTATAGGCGACTCCTAATACATGAAAAGACTAATTTACCCCTAGGGTAAATTAACACTGACTCTAAAATAAATTCCGAAAATTACTAAAATATTCTTAGAAAAATCACCTAACTCAAATAAAAATATTCTAAACTTAAAAACTAAATATTAATATCCTAAAAACGAATTAATCATAGGTTGTCAGTTTTGCGCCGAAACTGACAAAGCGTCCACCGTCTTCGCACCGGGTACCCGGATTGGGCCGACCCGACCCCGCAGCTTCCTCAGCCCGGCAATCGCTCGCCGCCCGTGTACCTGAGTCAAACCCAGTCAACAGACCGGTGGATCATCTGCCGCTCCTAGCAATGTACCCGGATTGGGCCAGCCCGACTCCGCGGCTCCTCTGCCCGACCGTCGCTCGCTACCCTTGTACCTGAGTCACATGCGCCTCAGACTCGGCAGGTCTTCATATCTCCCTTCCTTTGACTTCCGTTGACAATCACTCATCACATCTGGAATATCAAAACCATATTCTTCAATATGGTTTCTCACCCCTTCTCCTAGAGATGGAACCGTGTCAATCACTCATCATAGACTTGAAACCAAGGCACATTTTAACTTGGTTTCTCAGCCTCCTATCAGCCTTTGAGCAGTCCATAGGAGATCATGTTACCCCTATCAATCGTTTGTCATGTTATTGATATACCATAGAAGCAATATTTATGTCTTAAAATAGACATTATCATTGTGCATCAATGAGTATGTGACTTATTCATGAGATTTCTAATGTGTAATACTGATATTTCTAAATGATCTTTGATGGTAAATCATATGAGGACCAAATATAACTATGAGATCAGCATATGTACTAACTAATAATTATGTCTCATGGATCATGTGGTATGGAGATACTAAGTCAATAATATGGACATATTTTAGGGAACACATGTTGAATATACCAATGTTAGACACTGTTAAGATTATTATGTGTTATGAGTTGGTACCAAGTATTTTTTATGTAAAGTCTTTAACTTGAAATCATCATGGTTCCTAACATGTGTAGTACCTTACTTTAGGTCTATTAAATGTTACTTCATAATAGGATAGTTATAAAAGTCACAACAGGAAAATGGTAAACTTTCGTCGGCTCGGATAAGTTTTGTCGGCTTAGGCGAGCCGACGAAAGTTAAGGTGATGGATACTTGGATGGCCCGATATTTTGATGAGAGGATAGATTCAATAATTTCGATTGGAAGGAGACGACGTTGATGATTCGACTACAACCGCACGAGAAGTTCGTGTTGCGCCTTAGCGATCGATACACCAACTCCAAGGGTTATTGATCTAGTTGGTGATCAACCTTGTTCCTACAAGCAATCTAAGAATGATCAAGAACAAGATAAAGGAGCAACTAGTATTGCTGGATATGAAAGACGCACGATGGATAGTTAGGGTTCTAAAAAGTGAAATCGGCGATCTAACCGATCACGGGTTTACACGGACAAGTAGCATTGGCTAAACTTTTATCTAATCAAAACCCAAATCACAACTGAAGTTTCTAGGGGTATTTATAGCCCTAGGGACATCCCCAAAGTTTGGAAACTTATTACATATGGAAACTATTAATTATTTCCAAAGCATGATTAATAGAAAAAGGAAACTTAGATTCTTAAGCCTTGGCTAGGATTCTTTCGGTGGAATAAATATATTATATTCTATTTAGACATCGTCATCTTTCCAAAAAGTCCAAGATCATCTAAATCAGAGCTTCCATGTGAAAGATATGCATGTGTGAATCTGGTGCTCTCCTTGAAGTCCGAGTCTAAGTAACACGCATTGTTTTGGTTATTTCAATCTCCTCAGATCGAATCTGGAAGTGTAGCTGCATCCGTTGGAAAGAGGGCATCTCAAGCTTTCCAAAAAGTCTACGATCATCCAAATCGGACCTGCCATGTAATAGTTGTGCACGTTTGAATTTGTTACTTTCCATGCAGTCCGAATCCGAGTCGAAAACGTGTAGATGTTAATCTCCACTTTCTCTTGGCACATAAATAACATCCCAAAATTTTATATTATGCTTTCATGGCCTTGACTTGGTCCTCACTCAACTTCCATGATGTTCCATGCCCTTTGTGCACTCTCAACGTGTCGCTTGATCCAAGTGAGAATTTCTGTAATTAAAAATAAAAGTATCTCATGGTGTATCATCCATGGTTCAAATAAATAAAATGTAAATCTAACGTAGAAAGCATGCACCTTAGTTTGTTTGCTCACAATCATGGCCAAATCTGAGCTAGTGATGTCCTCGTCATAAGGAAGTCAATCCCCCGCATGCGAGCGTGCCCTAGCTAGCAATCCTCATTATTCCCGACCTCCTTCAAGAAAATAGGCGTTGCGGGGCACCACTCAATGTATCTGAAATGGTCCCTCCCAATTTTGGGACCAATTACCGAATCAATTGTATTTAGACTCGATCGGTAGGATAAGTTTCCATACGATCTCTCCTTGTTCAAATGATTTCGGAACCACCTTCTTATTATAGAACCTGGCAACCCTTGCTTTGTTTTCTTCAACTTTTTCAAGGATTCTCAATCGGATATATGCTAGATTGTCTAGACCATCCATCATTAGATTATAATAATCATCAGCTGTGAGTTGGTCCTATAACGTGATCCTTCTTGAGCCGATGTTATTCTCCCACGGTAATACTACTTCATGGCCATAGACTAACTGATATGATGGCACTTGAGTGGATCCTTGACGTGTCATTCGATAAGCCCAGAGTGCTTCTATTAAGGACTGATGCCAACTGCTCGGCTATTCATTGATCTTATGCTTTATTAACTTGATCAAACTCTTATTAGATGCTTCTCCTTGACCATTAGCCTGTGCGTAATACGGAAATGAATTTAAGAGATTGATCTCCATACCGATTGTGAATTGTTGAAATTCCTCTGACACGAAAATTGTCCTTTGATCCGTGGTGATAGTCTATGGGATTTCGAACCGATATATTATATGTTCCCTGATGAATTCGATGGCATCGACAGATGTGACTTTCTTGAGTGAAAGGGCCTCTACCCACTTCGTGAAATAATCAGTGGTTTCTATTATGAACTTGTAACCTTTGCTTGACGCCGGGTAGATTTGGCCGATCATATCGATACCCCATCCCCTGAAGGGCCAAGGTTTAATTACCGGGTTCATTGCTGATGCGGGTGCTCCTTGGACGGCTCTAAATTCTGAAAATCCTAACACTCCTTATAATATCTTATGCAATCATCCACCATAATCGACCAGAAATAACCTTCTCTCAGAAGCAACCACTTCATTTTCTAGACTGGCTGGTGTGTCCCGCATATGCCATTGTGTACCTCACACATCACCACTTTAGCTTCTTCGATGCATATGCACTTGAGGAGAACTCCATCGGTCGTCCGATGGTATAAATCTTCGCTGAGCAAGACGTATTTAGTTGCCTGATACTTGAGTTTTCTTGACGCTGATTCCGAAGGGTTCTTCAGATAATTAATAATATCATATCTCCAATCATCGGCTTCTATCTCCATGACTTCTACCTCGACCAGCCTGGCCATCGGCTTATATCCTGACGCTGTTTGGGCCAAATCGTTCGCCTCCGAGTTCTTCTCCCTTGGGATGTGAGTGTGGGTCATGCTTTGGAATCTTGCCATTATATCTCGGTAGAGATCATGGTACTCTTTTAGTACACCATCCTTGCATTTGTACTCATCTGAAAACTACTTCATAATTAGTAGAGAGTCTCTGAGAATCTCGATTGTATCGGCACCCACTTCTTCTAATAATTGCAATCCCATTAGCACAACCTCATATTCAGTTTGATTATTGGTGGAGAAGGGCTTAATTGTGTATGTGAACTCAAATGGTGCCCCTGAGGGGAGATGATTACCAGGATGATGCCACATCTGTGTCGGCACACTAATCCATTAAAGAACAATATCCATGGCACCAGCTCAACGTGGGTCACCGCCTCGTCCCTGTGTTGAACTATGAAATCGGCTATCACTTGTCTTTTATTTCCTTAGCCGATTCATACTTGAGATCAAATTCGGTTAGAGCGAGGACCCATTTCCCGGTACGTCCTTTTAGCACTAGGGTCGATAGTATATATTTAATGACATCAACCTTACATACTATGGTACACTCTGTCGAGAGCAAGTAATGCTTAAATTTGGTGCACGCGGACTACAAATATAAACAGAGCTTCTCCACTGCTGGGTACCAGGTCTCGGCGTCTAGTAATCTTCTACTAAGATAGAATATCACCCTCTCTTTCTTGTCGATCTCCTGAATCAGCACCGCTCCAAAGGCTTCACTATCAGCCGACAAATATAGCCTAAACGGAGTCCCCCTTTATGGCAGCATCAATATTGGCGATGAACTTAGGTACTACTTGATCTCGTCAAATTCTCTCTACTGCTTATCTCCCCATGCGAATTCCTGGTCGGTCTTCAACTTTAACAACAGAGTTGTTGGCGTAAAAGTTTACGCTAATAGGTTCTCTGAGATCAAGAATGGACAAACAGTGAGTTCGTGTCTAAGAGATGTCTCAAGCCTCCGTATTGGATAATAGCTCAAGTAGTTCGAATATGTGTATTGAATAGCCGGGTGTCCGGTCCCCGTTACAGGGTAGAGAGGGGGGTATTTATAGGCAAAAATGTTTAAGGAAAAGACCTAATTACCACCAGATTACAACCGACATAGTGGAAACTATTCGGTACCCGGAGCAGGGTTAAAAGGGTAAAGTTTATCCGAGGCAGATGGATAGGCCAAACATCTTATCAATCCTGTCGTTCTGCTTCGGAGCCTTCGTATCTTGCGGAGGGCTTCTCAGGACTTCGGATCGAGGCACCCTTCGGCTTGACGCCTTCACCTTCGAATAGGAGCCCACCAGCTCCGAAGCTTAATGGATCTTTTGAGTTGTTAATCTCTAAGTCCTGAAAGTGAAGCAATTTCCACCAACAGTAGCCCCTCGAATACGCCTCTCCGGATTTAACCTGTACAGAAGGGAGGCAGTATACGCAAGGAATATTTTCATATTCTGAGACTTAGAGAAAATTTGAACACATTACATTCCTTCGGAGGATTTCGGACCCAAAGCATTCGGACCCCTTCTTCGAGCTCTCAACGCAGTGTGAACACATCGTGAGAAGAGAACCGCTTCGAAGCACAAACGTCGTGAGGAGCCGTTTGGTTATAGTCGTTACGATGCAAGTAGCCGTTACACCCTGTAAAAGGTAACGGTCGAAATTTACGGTGGTTTCTCGCCGTTCCACTTTCTGGACCCACCTGCTAGTGGCGGAAGTCGAACTTGTAGTGTAAATGCGATCGAAGCGTAGCAACCAACGGACGGTTATAAAAGGAGGATTAGAAGTTACCCATAACTTTTTACCGTACTCAACACCGGCGATTCACTTTCTTCAACCCCCACTTCTCACAATCTCCCGATCCACCGAGCAATGGCGAGGACCAGCCACACCGTTCCGGCGGCGGCGAGCACTCTGGCATAGAGGCAAGCGTGGGCCACCTCGGCTGCAGCAGCAATGGCAGGGGCTCCGGGCGACGCCTGGCCCAAAAACCCTCGGGAGCTCCGCCCACCATCCAAGAAGAAGATTTCCCAAAGCTTCCTCATCGGCCAGTCTACGAGCACCGCTGAGTCTATTGAGGAGGCCATGGAAGGAAAGCTGGGGGTCGGACTGAGAACTCGAGTCCCCGGGTTGGAATCAACCACAAGGCCACGAAGCGGAGAAGTGGTGGTTTTCGAGGCATTCTTCGAAGCGGGCTTGGGTCTTCCGGCCATTGACTTCTTGACGGAGGTGCTGGACCTATTTCACATCACATTGCCTCAATTATCCCCCAATGCCGTCGCCCGCCTAGATATCTTTGAGTGGGCACTCCGGGCCAAAGGGTGCGAAGGACGTTCGGAGGTCTTCGCCGCCACCCATGAGGCTATCTGCCAGCCAAAGCCGCAGGACGGGCCCGGGGACTCCAAGGTGATAACGGCCTTCGGTAGCGTCAACTTCTAGTTGTGGAGGGAGCATGCCCAACACTTTCCTGCGAAGGCCATCAACGATCGGTGGTACACTAACTGGATCCTTTGGTGGTTCTACGCCGAAGTCAGAGAGGACTCCCCCCTCACAGGGCCTCTCCAGGATATCTGGTTCCGAAAGGAGGCGGAGATCGCTCCGAACCCTAGCCTGCTCTCCACGCGGCTAGGGCTATTGACCTCTGTGGCACGTCACATGAGCATGCACAACCTCGCCGAAGAGTTAATCTCCATTCGGATTCCACCCCTCGGGGCCAACTGGCCGATAGTGTTTCAACAGGCCTCGGAGGGTGATCTTCGAACCCTAGTTAAGACTTCAACTCCTGCAGTAATGTGTTAAATGATGAAAAATAACATGCTTATAATATGTTACCCTTTTTCCCCAGCGGCTCCACTAGCGCTAGCTCCGGAAGACATAGCTCGGGCCACCGAACGGGTCCTCGGAGCCCCTACGGTGACTGAGAGATAGAAGAGGCTGGAGCTGGTGGGGAGTTGGGAGCGCTCCAACAGAGTGTGGGGAGCTCTCGGAATGGTGCCTCCTCCTTTGCCAGACTTTACCTCGACCAGAGCAGCCTCTCGGAAACAGAAGGCCGTCGCGGAGCCCCCTAAGAAAGCCAGCAAGACGCCACCTAAGAAGAAGAAAGTGGCGAAGCTCCCTCCGCAGCTGGCTCCTGCTTCATCTGCTTCATCCTTGGACATTCAGAGCTCGGCCTCGGAGGATTCCGAGGACTCCAATGCCCAACTAGCAACGACCTTCGAGAATTATCTCTTGGAGGACGATGAAGATGCAGCGGGAGTCTCAGCCGAAGCTTCTACTCGGGAGATTGCGGAGGTAGACCCGGCGCACGCCTCCGTGCCCGCTGTCGTGGACTTGGAGATGGACTCCACCACCCCCAACTCACCTGTAACTGGGGTGATCATGGCGGAAGTCGAGGCCCCAGCGGAAAGCGCACCGGAGAGGACTTCGGGTGATGATATGGACGATATCCTCTGGATGTACGAAGTTCTGGAGGATACAACGATTCTGCCTCATGGGTCCTCCGAAGGTATACTACGAAGTTTTTACCTTGGTCGACACCTGCAACAATTTCTACTCATAAATGCTTATCAAATATTTTGACACTGTAGGTACCTCGAAGGGTGATGAAGCCCCGGTGGTACCCGAAGTCCCAATTTCTTCAGGGGTCGAGGTTTCGATGGACACTTCGACTCCCTTGGATGCTCTGGTCCCGGTGGCGGAAGTCGTGCCCGCCGATGCGGCCCTAGGGACCGAGGTCACCCCCGCTGCTGCGGCTCCGGTGACCAAGGTCACCCCTGCCGCTGCGGCTCCGGTCGAAGGGGTAGCCGCCGAAGAAAGGGTCGCTTCTGCCCTAGCCGATGCTCCTGCCTTCGTACCGGGGAGGGGCAAAAGCATGTCTAGTCTCGGACTTCCCCCGGCCTAGCGACGACCTCGGATAGCAACTCGGAGGAGGATGAGGAGCCATGATGAATAGCATGGGCCTCATGGCTCCAGATGTGATGAGTCATTGTCAACGATAGTCAAAGAGGACTGAGAAAAGTGAAGATCTGTTGTTTTCATGGGCCGCGTGTGACTCAGGTACACGGGCAGCAAGCGACTGTCGGGCAGAGGAGGCTGCGAAGTCGGGCTGGCCCAATCCAGGTACATGGGCCCGAAGCAGTAGAAGACCCACTGGGCTGTTGACCAGGATTGACTTAGGTACACGGGCGGTGAGTGATTGTCGGGCTGAGAGAGCTGCGGAATCGGGCCGGCCCAATCCGGGTACCTGGTGCAAAGCCGGTGGAGGCTTTGTCAGTTTCGGCGCAAAACTGACAACCGTTGATTCTGTATCGGACTGTCTAGAAGAGAAGCCGTAGTCGCTACGAAAGCTTAGCTTCCGGATAAGTCATCTGTATCTCTAGGCCCACAGTCAGTCAGTTGTGTCTGTAAAAATACCTAAGGTCAATTGAGTCATTTTCTTTATTTTAGCGTCTATAAAAACCCTAAGGGGCTGGTAGAATATTCCTAGTGTTGGGCTGCCTATAAATAGGGCCCCAATCCCTAGGGTTAGGTCACCCCTTCTAGAATTCACTTTTCAATCCATTGGGTCATTTTTGTTCCCTGCAGTTTCTCTCTCCTGCTGCTGTTTGTGCGCCGCTAGCATACTGTTTTGAGCCTTGTTCTTTACTACATTTCCTCCGTTCTATTTATTCCAGTGATATTTTATCTCCTATTCTTGTTGAGGCGCATTGATTTCTCTGAATCAGTAGCTTCGGTTCGGTGTGCGCTGTAGTTTTTAATCCTGAGAACGTGTTTCTGTTGCGTTTGTTCTTCACGCAAGTAGTACTCGTTCTTGCTGCTGCAAGTAGTACTGCTTTCCTGTAGCAACAGTACACTAGTACTCAGGCTTACTTTTTACTGCATAGCTTTTTGATCGAGTGGACAGGGCTAAAATCCCTTTTCTGACAGTTTCTGGTGAAGCCCCTTCTCTCTGTTCGAAGTCCCTCAGCTCCGTGAGGTAGGCCCCGATCTAACTTCCCTGAGAGCTTCGCTCGAATCTCTCTTCACTTTGTGTACTGCGTTTCTAGCTTTGAAGTACTTTTTGAGCTGTCAGCGTGTCATACTTCGAACGTCTGTGCGAAGGTACTCCGAACTTGAGCTCTTCGAAGTCCATACTTCGACAGGTTTCGAAGTTGGCTTCGAAGCTTGTCTTTCTGGTAGACTTCACTCGACGAGAGTTCCTTCTTGCTGTCATTTTCGAAGGTCTCAACTTCGGTTGTCATACCTCGACCAAGCTAGCTTCGAAGTTTGAGTGTAGGCTTCGATTTTATCTGTCTGCCGTGTGTTGGGCTTCGCTACTCTTTCAAAGGTTGTTTTTCTGTGAGCTTGTTCGAAGCTTTCTGTTCGAAGTCTCGGCTTCGAAGTACACTGTTAGAAGCAAGCTTCGACAATGTCATACTTTGCTTCGAGGCATACTTCACTTTTACACTCGATCTAGGCTAGACCAAACAAACCTTCGGCACTTTCACAATAGCCTTCATCAGGCTTCGAAACTGACCTCCGAAGTAGGCTTCGAAACTGACCTCCGAAGCAGGCTTCGACACTGACCTCCGAAGCAGGCTTCGATACAGTAGAGCAGGCTTCGCCAAGTTCCGAACAGGAGACAAATCTGAACAGTAACTTCTCATCTCACTTTATATATACTTAGATCATTCATTGATAAGTTTGGCCTGACATGTCTAGTATACTTTGTTTATCTACCTAGTTGCACTGCTTTGGTAGTTCTCTATTTGTCATCAGTTGCTTCTAGGATAGATACCTTTAGACTTAGGCTATCTGTTCATTTTCTGCTTCTTAGTCTTTTTAGGTGCGTTGGGTGTTGGGAACAGGCCATATATTCGAAAGAATTTTTAAGGCGCCCATTCACCCCCCTTTGGTCGCTACTTTCGGTCCTACAAGTGGTATCAGAGCTTGGTTAGGGTTTTTCCATACCTTAACCGGTTCTAAACCCAGTAGTGATCATGACTTCTCGTAGCAAGGTCCCGTCCTTGGAAGCCTATGGCTATAACTATTGGAAGACTCGCATGCGAGCCTATCTCATGAGCCAGGGCTCAGACATCTGGGACATTTGCGTTCACGACACGTTTGTCATTTTGCCAATTGCTGAGCATGGTACTCCTGGTATCATTGCCCAACATCTGAGCAATAGTAAAGCCGTGAACATTCTCTTTTCTGGTTTAGGTCCCACTGTGTTTGAGATGTGAGCCATCTCTCCACTGCGAGAGAGATCTGGGCTACCCTCAAGGCACACCATGAGGGAACAGCCCAGGTCAAGGCTCGGCTCTATCAGACCTATCGGCGTGAGTACGAGAACTTCACACAGAAGTCGGGTGAATCTGTTGAAGCTTTGTTTGGTCGTTTTCAGTCGATCATCAACAAGCTTCGGGACAACAAGGCTGAGGGTGCTCAGTTAGTCTCAGATCACGAGCAGGCGCTCAAGGTTCTCCATACCTTGGACCTAAAGATCTGGGAGATCAAGGTATCCTCTATCGTTGAGAGCACTTCTTACGATACCTTGACCATTTCTGAGTTGTTTAGCAAGCTGAAGGCCACTGAGGTAGATATCCAGCTGAGATCAAATCTCACTGGCTCTGGATCAAAGTCCCTGGCCCTTGCTACACCTTCTGTTGATCCCTCTCCTGTGAGCTGTGCTGGGTTCTCCTTGATGTCTATCACTGAGGACTAGCTTGAGTCTTTGGGAGATGATGAGTTGTGTCTCTTTAACAACCAGGTGCGTCGTGTCTATGACAAGAGAATGTACAAAAGACATGGCACAAAATCTGGGTGCTTTGAGTGTGGTGATCCAGGACACTTCATCACCGACTGCCCCAAGTGCAATGGCCACAATAAGGGCACCAGTGGTGGCTTCCACGACTCCGGCAAGCACGAGAGCTCATCCTTCAACAAGGGCAAGCCGAAGACCAGATTCTTCAAGAAGGCCCTGAAGGACTATCGGCGAGAGAACAAAAAGCGCGACAAGGCCTTCTTCGCCGAGATGGAGAAGAGCTACTCCAAGCAGTCCATGATTTCTTCCTCTTCATCAAGCTCAAGCGATGAGGAGATCGTCATCAAGAAGGGGAAGGACAAGGATGATCCGGCGGGCCTTTGCTTCATGGATTTTGGGGACAGACCGAAGAGCCACTCACACCAGCGCCGAAGATCCCGCAAGAGCTTCTGCTCAATGGCTCTTGGGGATAAGGAAGAAAAGATCTCCTCCGACGACTCCGACGACGACAACGAAAAGGTATCATCCTATGAACGCGAAATCGTTGATTTACTTGAAAGCAATCGTCGGGAGTTGAAATATCGGGAAAAACTGCTTAGGGGGCTAAGAAGAGGATAGATGAGTTAGAGAGTGAGCTTGCCATAGCCAATGGCAGAATTGAGAGTCTATCTTCTTCCCCTTGCTTGGGTGATAGCAGTGAGTGCCCGAAGTGTGAGGTGTTTCTGTGTGACTTGTCGACTCTGAAGTCCAAGTACACAGAAAGGGTTGATGAGAGGGACGCTTTGGCCACTGAGCTTGAAAGCGCTCAGCTGGAGCTGAAAGATGCTCAAGCCACTGTCGTCGCACCCTGTGTTGATTGCCCATCTCATCTAGCTGCCTTAGCTGAGCTGAAATCCAAGGGCGATGATCATTTGGGTGATTTGAAGAGGTTGAGAGCTGAGCTTGCGCAGACTAGGCTAGAGCTTGAGACACTGTCAGTTCCACCCACTGTCTGTGAGAACTGTCTGTCTCTTAGACTTGAGTTGATTAAGCTAAAAGCCGAGAAGTCTGTCCAGATAGATAGGGAGTGTGAGACCTGCTTGTCTCAGGTGGAGGTACTAGCTTCCTTGAGAGAGGAGCTAGCTGATTCTCAGAATGAGAACTTTTACCTCCGTTCTATCCTGAGTTGGATCAGTGCCAGAGAGCCACAGCTCGGCATGATGATCCAGCAGTTTAAGAGGCAGGATGGGTTTGGAGTAGGTTACACCTACACCAAGGCTGACTTTGAGAGTGCCATTAGCCGAGCAGTGGAGTGGAGTAAAATGACTCCTGAGCAGAGATACCCTAAGACTCACTCCACTGAGTCGTCCCAGGCTTGTCAGCCCAAGGATGAAGTAATTCATGAACCACCCAAAGCTCCACCCAAGAAGCCTATCTGGGTTCCAAAGCCCAAACACCTCCACTCTTCTCTGGATTCTCTTCCTGGACCTTCTCAACCTAAGAAGACCACACCAAACAATACCAAGCCCAAAAATCCCAAGCCTCCACCACATCCCAAGAAGCCCACCTATCATTGTGAGTATTGTCAGAGAGACGGGCATCTTGCAGAGTTTTGCTTCAGGAGGAAGCGGGTTGAGAGAGCAGAGAGAGCTCGTGGTGGTCAAGAGCAGTTCTAGCAGCAGGGTGGTAGACTGCGTGTTCCTCGACGCGGGGAGAGGCTGGAGGCCAGGCCGCGTCGTGTAGGTGGTGGTAGAGGAGATGGCTTTCTGGCCCGTTCTCCAGTTGGTGGTGTCCGTTCCGGCAGAGCTCCAGGTCGTTTTGGCTACGGTCCTGGACCTCGTGGCTGAGGTTCTAGGGAGAACCATGGACCGCGCTTTGAGCCGCATTTTGGTCCAAATTCTTTTGATGGTTTTTGCTTTCCGTCTTTTGAGCAGATGGCTCGACATTGGTTTAGCTCTTTTGCTAAATCTGGTGCCGGACCATTTGCTCCCACTTACGACCACTGATTGTGCAGGATCGGGGACTGGAGGACGTTTGGATCATGACTCAGGATGCTCTCGCCACATGACGGGACATCGCAGATGGTTCTCCGGTCTCACTCCCCCGAGCTCCAAAGAATACATTACCTTCGGGAATAGTGGTCAAGGGAAAGTAAGTGGCATTGGCTCAATTCGCATTTCAGATCATTTCTCTTGGAAGAATGTTGCTTTGGTTAGACACTTGAACTTCAATTTGATTTCTGTTTCGCAACTTCTTGAGGATGGTTTGGAGGTGCGTTTTAAGAAGGGCAACTCTTCTGTGGTTGATTCTAGAGGGTCTTTGATTTGTTAGATTTTACCTTTTGGTAAAGTTTTTCGAATTGACTTCTCTAGTTCTTTTGGCCCTTCTCGCTGCTTGATTGTTAGATCTTCTTCTGAGCTCTGGAAGTGGCATAGGAGGTTAGGTCATTTGAGTTTTGATCTGCTAGTCAGGTTAAGCTCTATGTACCTCATCCAAGGATTGCCCAAGCTTAAAATGGAGAAAGATCTAGTTTGGCATCCCTATCGTCATGGGAAAATGGTTGCCGCTTCTCACTCACCTGTGACTCAGGTAATGACTGCGTATCCAGGCGAGCTTTTACATTTGGACACTGTTGGTCCAGCTCGGGTACGTTCAGTCGGTGGGAAGTGGTACGCGCTTGTCATAGTTGATGACTTTTCTCGATTCTCGTGGGTTTTCTTTTTGGAGTCTAAGGATGAAACTTTTCAGTTCGTCAGCTTCTGTAGTGATCAGGGTCTGGACCATCAATTTTCTTCTCCTTATACTCCCCCACAGAACGACGTTGTGGAACGAAAGAACCGCACGCTAGTCGAGATGGCCAGGACGATGCTCGATGAGCACAGGACTCCTAGGCGTTTTTGGGCTGAAGCCATGAACACGGCTTGCTATCTGGCCAACCACATTTTTCTTAGAGCTTACCTAGGTAAGACCTCGTATGAGTTGCGGTTTGGCAGATAGCCCAAGGTGAACCACTTGCGAGCGTTTGGCTGCAAGTGCTTTGTGCTCAAGAAGGGAGGGCATTTGGACAAGTTTGAGTCTCATTGCTGGGATGGTGTTTTTCTTGGCTATGCTTTGCATTCTCGAGGCTTCCGTGTTTGGAACCTCGAATCCCAGCTGCTTGTCGAGACTTGTGAAGTTTCATTTGATGAGTCCTTGCCTTCTTTGACTCCTTCTTTTGAGCCTTCTGATGGTGAGCTCGGAGAATCCATCTTCGAGGAATATGAGGATACTCCAGCCGCTAATGAGGGTGGGCCTTCTGCACCCCCTGCAGAGCCCACACCTTCTGAGACTTCGACTGAGGACGAGGGCGGACCTCTGATCACTTCTTCCACTTCGATCGAGCCCCCTCAATCGAGTCTAGAGGTGCCAGCTGCTGACTCCGGTGAGGTGACTTCAGATCACTAGGGAACCCGAGCAGTTCAGCGTGATCACCCCTCAGAGCTCATCATCGGTGATTTGACTGAGAGAACTTTGCGTTCTTCTACCTCTCTTGCTGTGTTTGTTGAATCTGCTTTTGTTGCATCTTTTGAGCCCAGAGATGTTTCTCATGCTCTTTTTGACTCTAATTGGATTAATGCTATGCAAGAAGAGCTTGAGAACTTTGTCCGAAATTGGGTTTAGACACTAGTTGAGCCACCACTAGGATGCAACCCCATAGTCACCAAGTGGGTGTTCAAAAACAAACAAGGTGAAGATGGGGTTGTGGTGCGCCACAAAGCTCGACTAGTTGCCCAGGGTTATTGCCAGAAGGAAGGTATTGACTTTGAAGAAACCTTCACTCCTGTTGCCCGTCTTGAGTCCATTCGTATTCTTCTAGCCTTTGCCGTTTCGAAGGGTTTTAAGCTTTTTCAAATGGATGTCAAGAGTGCTTTTCTGAACGGGTACATAGAAGAGGAGGTTTATGTTAGGCAACCCCCCGGTTTTGAGAACCCTAGTTTCCTCGACATGTTTTTAAATTGCAAAAAGCTTTATACGGGTTGAAGCAAGCTACCAGGGCTTGGTATGACCGGTTGAAGCAGTTTTTGTTGGGGAAGGGCTTTGTGTTGGGTTCTGTGGATAAAACTCTTTTCTTGCTCAGAGCTGCTTCAGATTTTTTAGTTACTTAGATTTACGTGGACGATATTATCTTTGGCGGTACTACTAATGATCTTGTGTCCAAGTTTTCTGAGCAGATGCACAGTGAGTTTGAGATGAGTCTCATGGGTGAGCTCAAGTACTTCCTAGGGCTCCAGATCAAGCAGACCAAGGACGGCACCTTCATCCACCAGGGTAAGTACACTCGCGATATGCTTAAGAAATTTGACTTTGGTGGTGAATTGAAGCCGTAGATGACCCCGATGGGGACTTCTGGGGGTCTGGACAAGGATGAGAGCGGCGTCTAGGTAAATGAAAGGGAATTTCGAGGGATGATCGGTTTGCTGCTATACTTGACGGCGACAAGACCGGACATTCAGTTCGCCGTGGGTCTTTGTGCGCATTTTCAGTCTTCGCCACACGTGTCTCACCGGCAGGCTGTCAAGCGCATCTTCAGGTATCTCACTTATGCGCCTGATCTTGGCCTTTATTATTCAGCATTATCATCTCTTGATTTATCTGGCTTTTCGGACGCTGACTTTGGTGGGTGCCGGTTGGATCGCAAGTCGACTTCCGGTACTTGCCAGTTTCTTGGTTCTTCCCTTGTCTCTTGGTCTTCTCGAAAGCAATCTGGAGTTGCTCTTTCGACCACTGAGGCTGAGTATGTGGCTGCTGCTAGCTGCTGCTCACAGTTAGTTTGGACGATTTCCACTTTGCGAGATTTGGGGTTGTTCTTTCCTACCAGGGTTCCATTGTTTTGCGACAGCACAAGTGCTATTAGTGTAGGGAAAACCCTTGTCTCCATTCAAAAACCAAACATATTGATGTGCGCTTTCACTTTCTGAGGGATCAATATGAGAAAGGTGTCGTTGACCTTATTCATGTTGATACCCATCATCAGTTGGCTGACATTTTCACCAAACCCCTGGATCAGTCTACCTTTGAGCGGTTACGAGGGGATTTGGGTGTTGTGTATCCTTTCTAGGATATTTTGCGTCGTTTTTCTTTCTTCTTTACTCTTTTCTTGAGTCTTTTTGTGTGTGTTCATATCTTGCATATTCACATATCACACTTTAGAGTTGCTTCTGTTATATGATTGAACTGCTTTACTTATTCTAGCTGGTACATGCTTTTGAATACTTGTCAATGATCATGCTTTAGTTTAGTTCACTTGATATGTCTGATATTTGTCATATGCATGGCTTTTATGCTTTAAAACTTGAAAAATGATCACCATTGCTTCTGGTAACTAGCATGTGTAGGTTGAATGTTGTTTCTATCTGTTACATGCCTTGTAGCTAGTTCCCGACTTAGATGCAAACATGCAACTTGGACATCTTTCTGCTTTAAAACATGGATATGTGCTATAAAAATGATGAAAAATCAAGAAAAATGAAAATTCCATGTCTTTTTATGCATAACTTGAAAAGATCCAGGTGGGTTTGTTTTGTCGCATTGCATTGTTCTGGACTGCGTACCATAGCACTTTGGTATGAACTAGGACAGTGTATTGTTGGACCGGAAACGGCGACCAGAGGGGGGGTGAATGGGAGCTTTTAAAATTTCAGGCTAAAATTAGCCTTCTGTTTTAATACAGTCTACTGCAGAACAGGCTTCGAACACAACCTTTGAAGTTCTGGTTCGAAGGTATTTGACAGCTCCGAACACAGGCTTCGCAAGGAGTAAAAGTCCGAAGCCTAGAAGACTTCGCTCAACACGCAACCCCGAAAAATCTACTCTGCTAAGTCAGTGCAGGCTCCACACACAAGGTGCTTCGAGCAGGCTTCGCACTTCACCCTTCGCAAGAGTGGACTACCCTTTGAGGACTTCGACCAAGTACTTAGCGACAGCAACTGGTGCTGGGCTTCGTACAACAAAGGTCTAAACGCACACTAACAGACTTTGCTAGGGGCTTAGACACGATAAGAAACACGGGCTTCGATCAGGGCTTCGCTAGTAAGCAGCGAGGTCTAGCCTCCTGTTACACAGAGCGAACACACACTGAAAAGCACACTTCGCACAAAACACACTTCGCCTAGACAGGCTTCGGTGCACTACTACTAGCGAGGTATGCAAACAAGCTCAAGCAGAAAGACAACACAGAAGCAGGGCTTCGCTGCTTGAACAAGGAACACAGTAAAAGAACTCACTGGATGAATACAAAGAGTGGTGGCTAGTACAGGAGCTCAACAGTAAATGCTCAAAGTGTTAAATGTTACCTACCCAGCCCCCATATTTATAGCCACTATTCACCCAAGTGAATTGACTACTTTACCCCTAGGGTTTACATTGGTTTTGTCTCTACAGAACAGAGGGGTACAAAAGGTAGTCAACTTTATTTGGAGGCTTCTCTGTCAGCTTTGCAGAGGGGACAGCGTCAGCTTTTTGCAGAGCAGACAATGTCAGCCTTTGCAGTCTTTGATCTTTCTGGAGCCCCCCTTCACACGCGAGGGGTGCGGTAGCTTCGGTGAGAAGCCTTGAGCCTGACGGCCTTCGCTTCACCGAAGTCAGCCTCCGATACAGTGACGGTTTTGAGCCGAAGCCGTCAAAGCCCTTGGGCCTTCGCACCAACACCTCCGGAGTGGACCACCATGGCTTCGCAGCTACTCCCAGCTCAAACTCTGTCAGTCCGTGTACCGAAGCCATGCATGGCCGAAGCACCACAAGTCAACCTCGCTCCGGAGCTAGCCTCGCTCCGAAGCCTGCGTCACTCCGAAGCCCTCCTTTGGAGTACCACCCTTCAAAGTCCCTCCTTCTTCCAAGGCCTCCGCATGAAGCATTCCATGAGCACTTCGTCGTAGTGTCTCTCCCCGAGCACACTCCTCGACGAGCCTCACTCGGACCATTCCTTCGATGCACCTCGACTTCTGAGACCTTCGTCGGGTACCTTCGAGTGTCTCCCTCCGGAGCACACTTCGAACACCTTGCCTCTGCTGAGGACTTGATCCACCAAACTCCGAAGTCACTCTATCCGGAGTACCCTTCGAAGTGCCTCGCCTCCAAGGACTTTGTCTCGGAGTACCTTCACCCGGAGCCACGCTCCGCACTTACTGCCTTCTCCTGGCGCACCTCGACCCGAGGACCAACCTCGACCGCTTCGCAGCCACCGTGACGGAGCTCCCTGCTCCACTGGCATCAAGCCTCCCGCTTGACCCAGGTTCACCTGCTACGAACCTGTCTGTCGCCTTCGCAGTCCCCTACGCACCACAGACAAGCAGACAAGTGTATCCAGTACTATGGAGACCTCTCCGGGTTAGCAACCTTCGGCACACCCTCCGGTGTACCGCCCAAAGTACCGAGACCTTCGGTACAAACCCAGTCATCGTGTACTGTCGGACCCCTCCGACATGCACACTCTGCTGCAACAGCTGCAGCAACCAAACCACCGAACCCTTCAGTGATACAGCCTCCGAACACCTTCGGAGGTCCAACCTTCGAACCCCTTCGGAGGTACCCCTTCGAACCAGAGGATAAACTCTGTCAATCACTCATCACACTCCGAAACGAACCCTTGGTTTCTCAGTAATGTATGCCAAGACCAATTTCTTAAGCTTCTGATGGTCTAGTTCTGGCCTAGGCTTGACTTGGTCGGTCAGCATAAGGTTTGACATGCAAATAACCCCTGGCAAAAATGAAAAAGGAAAAAGAAAAAGCCTGAAAATTGAAATGATAACAAGTTTGCTGAAGCACCTTGTTTTGGACAATGCTTATCTTGGTAGATGTCAGTTAGCCTTGGCATCTCATGCTTTACCTTGCTTGTCAATTGGAAAATGTGGTGATGCTTTTGTTTGCAAAAATTGGAAATGTGTGCTAATGACTTTCTTTACATATCATCTGTTGCACTGATCATGTCATGTATCTTAGACAGTATGTCTTTTGCTGTATCTGTTAGATGTTGTAATTGCAGTCAATCATATCTGAGAAGCATGCTTTATTCACTCCTCATGCACCCCAGTTGAATTCATTGCATATTTTGAGGGGGAGTTGCGTTTCAGGGGGAGTCTGTGTCTCTTTTGAGTGCTTGATGAGTTCACTTGTCAACAAGGGGGAGAAAATTTGGGATCAAAGTTTAAGGGGGAGTTTTTGCCTCGCTTGTTATTACTTTGTTGAAATCCTTGTTCTTCTGAATTCGCACTCATTTTGAGCTTTTTATGTTTTGGTTAACCATAATGACCACTTCTTGCTTTTGTTTGGCTTTCGGTCATTAGGGTTAAACTTTTACCTTTTCTTCTTCTTCTTTGTTTTCTTGTGCTTTGTTTTCGTGTTTCCACAGTTGTTCGCAGGTACTAAAGAGCTGAAGAAGTGAAGTGTCGACAATGCACTCATCAAGGGGGAGATTGAGGAGCCATGCTGAATAGTGTGGGCCTCATGGCTCCAGATGTGATGAGTCATTGTCAACGATAGTCAAAGAGGACTGAGAAGAGTGAAGATCTGCTGTTTTCATGGGCCGCGTGTGAATCAAGTACACGGGCAGCAAGCGACTGTCGGGCAGAGGAGGCTGCGAAGTCGGGCTGGCCCAATCCGGGTACATGGGCCAGAAGCAGTAGAAGACCCACTGGGCTGTTGACCAGGATTGACTCAGGTACACGGGCGGTGAGTGATTGCCAGGCTGAGAGAGCTGCGGAATCGGGCCGGCCCAATCCGGGTACCTGGTGCAAAGCCGGTGGAGGCTTTGTCAGTTTCGGCGCAAAACTGACAACCATTGATTCTGTATTGGACTGTCCAGAAGAGAAGTCATAGTCGCTACAAAAGCTTAGCTTCCGGATAAGTCATCTGTATCTCTAGGCCCACAGTCAGTCAGTTGTATTTGTAAAAATACCTAAGGGCAATTGAGTCATTTTCTTTATTTTAGCGTCTGTAAAAACCCTAAGGGGCTGGTGGAATATTCCTAGTGTTGGGCTGCCTATAAATAGGGCCCCAATCCCTAGGGTTAGGTCACCCCTTCTAGAATTCACTTTTCAATCCATTGGGTCATTTTTGTTCCCTGCAGTTTCTCTCTCCTGCTGCTGTTTATGCGCCGCCAGCATACTGTTTTGAGCCTTGTTCTTTACTGCATTTCCTCCGTTCTATTTATTCCAGTGAGATTTTATCTCCTATTCTTGTTGAGGTGCATTGATTTCTCTGAATCAGTAGCTTTCGTTCGGTGTGCGCTGTAGTTTTTAATCCTGAGAACGTGTTTCTGTTGCGTTTGTTCTTCACGCAAGTAGTACTAGTTCTTGCTGCTGCAAGTAGTACTGCTTTCCTGTAGCAACAGTACACTAGTACTCAGGCTTACTTTTTTCTGCATAGCTTTTTGATCGAGTGGACAGGGCTAAAATCCCTTTTCTGACTGTTTCTGGTGAAGCCCCTTCTCTCCGTTCGAAGTCCCTCAGCTCCGTGAGGCAGGCTCCGATCTAACTTCCCTGAGAGCTTCGCTCGAATATCTCTTCACTTTGTGTACTGCGTTTCTAGCTTTAAAGTACTTTTTGAGCTGTCAGCGTGTCATACTTCGAACGTCTGTGCGAAGGTACTCCGAACTTGAGCTCTTCGAAGTCCATACTTCGACAGGTTTCGAAGTTGGCTTCGAAGCTTGTCTTTCTGGTAGACTTCACTCGACGAGAGTTCCTTCTTGCTGTCATTTTCGAAGGTCTCAACTTCGGTTGTCATACCTCGACCAAGCTAGCTTCGAAGTTTGAGTGTAGGCTTCTGTTGGACCGGAAACGGCGACCAGAGGGGGGGTGAATGGGAGCTTTTAAAATTTCGGGCTAAAAACTTAGCCTTCGGTTCTGTTCAGTCTTCTGCGGAACAGGCTTCGAACACAGCCTTCGAAGGTCTGGTTCGGAGGTACTTCGACACCTTCGAACACAGGCTTCGGAGTGGCAAAAGTTCGAAGCCAAGAAGACTTCGCTCCACTTACAACCCTCGAAAATCTACTCTGCTAAGTCAGTGCAGGCTCCGCACACAGGGTGCTTTGAGCAGACTTCGCACTTCACCCTTCGCAGGAGTGGACAGCCCTCTGAGGACTTCGACCAAGTACTTGGCGGCAGCAACTGGTGCTGGGCTTCGTACGCGAAGGTCTATACGCACACAAAACGGACCACGCTAAGGGCTTCGACACAAGAAGCACAACGGGAAAAGATCAGGGCTTCGCTAGTAAGCAGCGAGGTCTTGCCTCGTGTTACACAGAGCGACAGCACACTGACAAAACACACCTCGCACGAAAAACAACCTTCGCCTCAACAGGCTTCGGTGCACTAAACTAGCGAAGTATGTAGATCGAGCTCAAGCAAAAAGCACAAGACAAACAGGGCTTCGCCGCTTGAACAAGGAACACTGAAAATGAACTCAGGATGTATTCAATCGAAGTATGGCTACAGGAGCTCAACAGTAAATGCTCAAAGTGTTCAATGTTACCTACCGAGCCCCCATATTTATAGCCCATGGATTCATCCTAAGGAAGTGACTACTTTACCCCTAGGGTTTACATTCATTTTGTCTCTACAGAACTAAGGGGTACAAAAGGTAGTCCACCTTTATTTTGGAGGCTTCTCTGTCAGCTGCAGAGGGGACAGTGTCAGCCTTTTTCAGAACAGACAGTGTCAGCCTTTACAGTGTTGACTTCTGGAACCTCCCTTCGCACCGGAGGGTGCGGTAGCTTCGGCGAGAAGCCTGCAGCCTGTTGGCCTTCGCTCCGCCGAAGAAGACCTTCGATACAGTGACGGTTTTGAGCCGAAGCCGTCAAAGCCCTTGGGCCTTCGCACCACCACCTCCGGAGTGGATCACCACGGCTTCGCAGCTACTCCGAGCTCGAACACCGTCCGTCCGTGTACCGAAGCCATGCATGGCCGAAGCACCTCAAGTCATCCTCACTCCGGAGCTAGCCTCGCTCCGAAGTCCTTCACACTCCGAAGCCCCACCTTCGGAGTACCACCCTTCGAAGTCCCTCCTTCGTCCAAGGCCTCCGCATGAAGCATTCCATGAGCACTTCGTCGCAGTGTCTCACTCCGAGCACACTCCTCGACGAGCCTCACCCGGACCATGCCTTCGATGCGCCTCGACTTCTGAGACCTTCGTCGGGCCACCTTCGAGTGTCTCCCTCCGGAGCACACTTCGAACACCTTGCCTCCGCAGAGGACTTCTTCCAACCAACTCCGAAGTCACTCCATTCGGAGTACCTTCGAAGTGCCTCACCTCCGAGGACTTTGTCTCGGAGTACCTTCAGCCGGAGCCACGCTCCGCACTCTCTGCCTTCACCTGGCACGCCTCGACCCGAGGACCGACCCGGACCACCTTCGCAGCCACCGTGACGGAGCTCCCCGCTCCCCTGGCATCAAGCCACCCGCTTGATCCAAGTTCACCTGGCTCGAACCCTGTCCGCCGCCACCGAAGTCCCTGCGCACCACCGACAAGCAGACAAGTGTATCCAGTACTCCGGAGACCTCTCCGGGTTAGCAACCTTCGGCACACACTCCGGTGTACCGCCCAAAGTACCGAAGCCATCGGTACGAACCCAGTCATCGTGTACTGCCGGACCCCTCCGACAGGCACACTCCGCTGCACAGCTGCAGCAAGCAAACACACACCGAACACCCTTCGGTGACACACCTCCGAACACCCTTCGGAGGACCACCTCCGAAGCCCCTCCGGAGGTACCCTTCGAACAGAGGGTAAATAATCCTGTCAATCACTCATCACATACACCGAAACCACCCTTGGTTTCTCAATCTCCCCCTTGATGAGTGCATTGACAACCAAATCCAAGTTCAAGAAAATGTAAAAATTTTCAGCACACAAGTGACCATAAAAACTCAAAAAGAGCCAAAGCATGTCACTTGACAAAAGAAATTTTCTCCCCCTTTGTAAAAGAGTAAAAGCCCCTTCGGCAAAACTCCCTTTGGATAAAAAACTCCCCCTGAGTTGAGCAAAAGATTCTCCCCCTTTATGACAAAAATCTCTCCCCCTTTAGAAATAAAGCCTTCTTGCAGCAGAGAACATAGCAAAATCTCTCCCCCTTTGGCAATGCAAGCATCAAGGAGCATTCAAAAGATGCAAAGCTTTGAAATGAATAGAATTGCAAAGACATATAATGCAAAAATATGCCAAACTTAACACAAATGATCATGTGCTCAGCTCAATTTGAACAATCTGTGAAACAAGATGATGGCATGTGATTTTGTCATTTTGAAGTAAAAGCATCACCACTTAATCACAGTAGCTAGACATGAGAAGGCAAGGACTGCGCAAAGCTAACAAGTTCTACCCTAGACAGACAAGTCTTGTTCAAAAGGAGCTGTGAAAGCAAACTTGATGAGCAATTAATTTTGATGTTCTTTTTCTTAATGCCAGGGGTTATTTGTTTGTCCACCTTATACTTTCCAATCAGGCCAAGCCTAGGCATGAAAGCCATCTGAAGCTTAAGGCGGTGATTTTGGCATACACTACACTATTCCAGTTCAGACCAAAGTGCAATGGTAAGCAGTCTAGAATAGAGTAGTGCGACAAACAAACCCTCCTGGATCTTTTCATTGAAACCAGACAAATCATGGATTTTGATTTTGATGAGTTAATTATTTTGAAGAGTATCCATGAATAAAGAACACAATTTTCAAGTTGCATATTTTAGCATCCAAGGAACAGTGTCTAGCTGTCAAGTAGATAAAAGATAGCTAAAAGCAGTCCTGCCTAATCAAGCTAGATACAAGATTGTGTGATGAGCAAATTTTGATTTTTAGAAAATAAAACATCATGCACAATCAATGTTCCAGACATATTTCATAGAGCTGAGCTGACATGATTTCTTTGAATTAAAAGCAGGCATATAATAGCAAAAGATGTAAGTGCAATTCCACACATAATGAGCATATGCAATACAATTAAAATCAGCTCCCCCTCACAAAATGCCATAGGGATGACAAATACCAAGTTCCCCACGCAAGTAAGCAAATCGAGAAGCATCGAGGGGTTTTGTAAAAATATCGGCAAGCTGGTGTTGGGTATCAACATATTGAAGTTCAATATCACCCTTCTCATTGTGATCTCTGAGAAAATGATACCGTACATCAATGTGTTTGGTTCTGGAGTGCTGAACCGGGTTGTTTGCAATACAAATGGCACTAGTGTTATCACAGAAGAGTGGAACACTCTTATAATCTAACCCGAAATCCCGCAAAGTGGAAACCATCCACAAAATCTGAGAGCAACAGCTAGCTGCAGCAACATATTCGGCCTCGGCCGTCGATTGTGCAACACTAGACTGTTTGCGGGAAGACCAGCAAACCAGAGACGTACCCAGAAAATGACAAGTACCAGAGGTACTCTTCCTATCAATTCTACACCCAGCAAAATCCGCATCTGAATAACCTCTAAGACATAAAGAAGAAGACGATGAATACCATATGCCAAATTCAAGGGTGTGTTTGAGATACCTTAGAATGCGCTTAACCGCTTGGCGGTGCGAAGCTCGTGGTGAAGCCTGAAAACGAGCGCACAGACATACTGCGAAGTGTATGTCCGGCCTCGTGGCAGTCAAGTAGAGGAGGGAGCCGATCATGCTCCGGAACTCCTTCTGATCTACGGCTTCTCCATCTTCGTCAGGGTCCAATGCTACAGATGTAGCCATTGGAGTGGCGAGGGGCTTCGCATCGGACATGTCGAACTTCTTGAGCAGGTCCTTGGTGTACTTTGTCTGGTGGACAAAAGTACCTTGTTTGCTTTGCTTGATTTGCAAACCAAGGAAAAAGGTGAGTTCACCCATCATTGACATTTCAAACTCCCTGCTCATGGTATCTGCAAACTCGGCAACTAAAGCATGAGAAGAGCCACCAAAGATGATATCATCCACATAAATCTGCACTAGGAGGAAATCTTTGCCATGCTTGAGAGTAAACAAAGTTTTATCAACAGAGCCCATCAAATACCCTCGCTCAAGCAGAAAAGACTTAAGTCTATCATACCAAGCCCGAGGGGCCTGCTTGAGTCCATAAAGAGCCTTATGAAGTTTAAGGACTTTATGTGGGTACTTGGGGTTTTCAAAACCAGGGGGTTGTTTTACATAAACATCTTCACCTATGAAGCCATTAAGAAAAGCACTTTTAACATCCATTTGATAGAGTTTGAATCCCCGGGATGTCGCAAAGGCAAGCAAAATCCTAATGGCCTCAAGGCGAGCAACAGGTGCAAAAGTTTCAGTAAAATCAATCCCTTCTAGTTGAGAAAAGCCCTGAGCTACTAGTCTAGCCTTATTTCTAACAATTGTTCCATCCTCCCCTTGTTTATTTTTAAAAATCCATTTTGTTCCAATGAAATGAACATTAGGTGGAGGATCAACTAAAGTCCAGACTTGGTTTCTCTCAAAATTTTCAAGTTCCTCATGCATGGCATTGATCCAACTAGAATCAGAAAGTGCATGACTAACATCTAAGGGCTCGAAAGAAGCAACAAAAGCAGCATTAGTAAAATGAGCGTGAGAACGTGTTACCCTTTGATCAAGCTCACCAATGATCTGCTCGGGAGGGTGCATCCTTTGGACATGATGTGGAGCCTCGCGGCGGGATGCAGTCTCCCCCTCAACTTGTGCGTTGGAGTGGTCCAAGGTGACCGATGTTGAGGTAGTCGCTTCGGGACCTCGTGCCGAAGTAGTTGAAGCGGGGTCAGCTTCGGGGGTCGATGTCGAGGGTAGTAGGGGTTCATCCTCGAACTCTCCGGGATCTTCTTCTTCAAACAAGGTCTGTTCCATGTCGTGTTCATTTGCCTGTTCAAGAGCAGAACTAACAGAGGGGGTTGATTCATCAAAAGTCACATCACATGACTCGATGACAGTGTTAGTTTCCAAGTTATAAACACGATAAGAATGACCATGAGTAGTATAACCCAAAAAGATCCCGTCAGAAGATCGCGACTCAAATTTATCCAAGTTACCACGTTTTAGGATAAAGCAGCGACAGCCAAAAACTCGAAGATGAGTAACCTTGGGCTGTCTCCCAAAACGCAGCTCATAAGATGTCAAATTTAAAATTGAGCGCAAGAAGATTCGGTTTGAGATGTAGCAAGCAGTGTTCATGGCCTCAGCCCAGAATTTTCTAGGAGTCCTATGCTCATCAAGCATCGTCCTAGCCATCTCAACCAAAGTGCGGTTTTTCCTCTCAACAACACCGTTCTGTTGAGGAACCCGCGGAGCAGAGAATTGATGTTCTATGCCATGCTCCATGCAAAAGTCAACAAAGAGACTATTTTTGAACTCGGTGCCATTATCGCTTCGAATGAATTTTAATGCACCAGGGAGTTCAGTGAAAAGTCTCAAAGCCAAGCTCCGAAAGTGTGAAAACACTTCATCCTTGCTGGCAAGAAAGAAGACCCAAGAGTAGCGAGAGAAATCGTCGACAATAACAAGTACATACCACTTGCCGCCTAAAGAACTAACCCGAGAAGGACCTACAGTGTCCATATGGAGAAGTTCTCCGGGTTGTTCAGTCATCACTGTGGTGACTGGCGAATGCGAAGCGGCAATCATTTTTCCATGTCGACAAGGAGCGCAAACTAAATTCTTCTCAAACTTGAGCTTGGGCAATCCTCGGATCAAACCTAGGGCGCTCAGACGAGCGAGCAACTCAAAGCTCATATGCCCTAGTCTCCTATGCCACTTCCAAAGCTCAGAAGTCGAATGTGCAACAAGGCAATGAGAAGAACCAGATGACTCTGAAAAATCAGCTCCAAAAACTCTCCCTACCCTAAAGATCTTACACACCACAACGCCATCAGAATTAAGCACTTGCGAAGTATCGCGATGAAATCGCACTTCGAAGCCCTCATCAAGCAACTGAGATACAGACAGCAAATTGTATCCCAGGTTCTCAACCAAAGCAACATCTTTGAGAGTGAAGTTCGTGTTAATCCTTACCACACCTTTACCTTTCACTCTACTCCTTCGATTGTTTCCGAAGGTGATATGTTCCCTTTGCTTGGTTGTTGTGAGGCTGGAGAACCAGTTTGCATCTCCGGTCATGTGGCGCGAACAACCGGAGTCCATGATCCACGTGCCCTCCAAGCCTCGACCTGTCGCCTACACATGATAAGAACGCCTCGATCGCTCAGTGCTGGGGTGAGTAAAATAATGACGAGGCATCCAGCACTGAGTGACACGAGTAGTAGGCACAGTAAAAGTAGACGGTCTACGCACATAAAAATCAGAATGATGCAAAGTGCGAGGTCTACCTACATGCAAAGAACGCAAAGCATGTCGAGGTCTCCTACTCTGACGAGGTACAAAGCTACTCGCCCGAGGTCTACCACCATATGGAACATGGTGAACACCTCGAGGAGCAAAACCTCTCCGAGAAGCACGAGGAGCCTCGAAAACAGGACGAGAGTAATACCCAGACTCATGCATACCTAAAGATGGGTAGTGCATGTCCTGATAGCTCATCGCCTGAGCACGTCGCTCATCCTTGATGCGACGGAAACAGAAACCAATCAAATGACCCGCCCGCTGACAATAAGAACAATGAAACACTCTCCTGGGGGCACTCTCATGGGTCACAAGAGCAACTCTCACAGGCTCCTTGGGTTTCTTCTGTGTGGTTTTCTTGGGAGGATTTTTCTTGGTAGGAGGAGTGGTTTTCTTTGGTGGATGGGTAGGCTTTTTGGCTGGAGGGGTGTCCAACAGAGCTCTCTCTTTCTCTAGGGTGGTGGGAGAGGTGAAAACAGTTTTGGACTTACTGTCTGAAGCTATCCTCTCAAAACCCAAACCTAGAGCTACCCCGGCTCTGTCAGCACACAACTTGGTCTTGGCCAAGAGCAAATCCATCCTACCCTTCCCTTCAGTGCATTTATTCACCACAGAAAGAAGGTATTCATTTTCAGACATGAGGTTTTCAGCCCGCTCTCTAACAGTGCCTAGCTGGTCCTTAAGGGTGATGCAAGTGTCACAAACAGGTTGCACATCCTTAGAACTACCGGCCCTCTCCAATCTAGCCTCCAAGTCATGAACATGCTTATCACGTAAAGAAATGCTATCGCGTAATAAAGAGCAGTTCATGCAATCAATAATATCATGAGGTCTAGAATCCACCTCCAAAAGCTGCTTCTGTGCAGTCTCAAGCTCAGAAAGAGTTTGAGCATGAACAGAACGCAACTGAGCAAGCTCACCCATGACAACAGAACATGATTCACATTCAGCATCATCAAATTTAGACTTAAGCATGGCATATTCAGTAGAAACATTTTCTAGCCTAAGTCTAAGGTCTTTTCTTTCTCTAGTGGCTTGCACAAGTAATCTATCCTGACCTAGCACAACTTCATTCAGCTCATCTAATTTAATTAGAAGCTGGTCAGGAGATAGGTTTACCTCAGATGAGTCTAGCTCATCGCCGCTGTGATCGCTGTTGGCCATGAAGCAAAGGCCGGTGAAATCATGTCCCTTCTTGTCCTTCTTGTCCTCCTTTCTTGGGGACTCCTCCTCCTCAGAGCTCGACTCCTCAGTTGAGGATGTGTCGATGTCGCTGAGAGCAGCAACAAAAGCTCTGGAAGCGGCCTTGGCTACTTTCTTAGCCATCTTGCCGCGCTTGCCCTTCACAAAGGGCTTCCTCTCCTTTTTGTGGAATTTGGGGCGGTCACTCTCATCTCTCTTCTTGACCTTGGGGCAATTGGCCTTAATGTGAGAGGTGTCGCCACATTCATAGCAGCCACTAAAACCACTTCTCCTCTGATCCCGTCTCTCATGATGAAAGCGGGTGAACCTCCGGGCAATGAGAGCAAGCTCGTCATCAGCTAGAGTATCCACCTGCTCCTTTGTGACGGAGACCAGGGAGGACAAAGCAAAACCATCTGCAAGAACACAAGTGCCTGATGTGCTTGGTTCTGCAGTGGTGCCACGGCTAGTGCTAGAAACTAATGCCAATGGCTGTGGCAAAGAGCTTCTGTGCACTGCAAGAGATGCCTTGGCAATCTCTGTGGACTTCAGCTTGCTAAAGAGTTCATCACAGGTTAGAGTGTCATAGCCTGTGGACTCCTCAATGCTGGATATCTTCACCTCCCATATGCTACGGTCAAGAGCATAGAGAAGCTTGATAGCCCTATCGTGATCACTGTAAGCAAGCGTCCCGTTGGATCGCAAGTTACTCACTATAGCATCAAAGCGCGAAAACATGGCATCTATAGATTCACCAGGTGCCTGCACAAACAGCTGATACTGTTGGTTGTAGGTGCTTTGGCGCCTGGCCTTAATCTGAGTAGAGCCCTCATGATAAATAGTGAGCGTTGTCCAAATTTCCCTAGCAGTCCTAAGGTGCTGCACCCTATCAAACTCACTCCGACTCAAACCAATGAACATTATGTTTCTTGCCTTCGAGTTGGCAATATATTGATCTTTTTCGGTTTGAGTGGTGCGGGTATCAGGGATGGAGTATTGTGAGTCCACAATCTCCCAAATTGCATTTCCTTGGCTTAACAAGTAAGCCTCCATGCGCACCTTCCAGTATGCAAAATCTGTCCCATCGAACAGAGGAATTTTACTGCCTCTATCCATGTCGCCAACAGATCACAAAACCGGTTAAGGTCAACTGGTGATCTTAACCTGCTCTGATACCAATTGTTGGACCGGAAACGGCGACCAGAGGGGGGGTGAATGGGAGCTTTTAAAATTTCGGGCTAAAAACTTAGCCTTCGGTTCTGTTCAGTCTTCTGCGGAACAGGCTTCGAACACAGCCTTCGAAGGTCTGGTTCGGAGGTACTTCGACACCTTCGAACACAGGCTTCGGAGTGGCAAAAGTTCGAAGCCAAGAAGACTTCGCTCCACTTACAACCCTCGAAAATCTACTCTGCTAAGTCAGTGCAGGCTCCGCACACAGGGTGCTTTGAGCAGACTTCGCACTTCACCCTTCGCAGGAGTGGACAGCCCTCTGAGGACTTCGACCAAGTACTTGGCGGCAGCAACTGGTGCTGGGCTTCGTACGCGAAGGTCTATACGCACACAAAACGGACCACGCTAAGGGCTTCGACACAAGAAGCACAACGGGAAAAGATCAGGGCTTCGCTAGTAAGCAGCGAGGTCTTGCCTCGTGTTACACAGAGCGACAGCACACTGACAAAACACACCTCGCACGAAAAACAACCTTCGCCTCAACAGGCTTCGGTGCACTAAACTAGCGAAGTATGTAGATCGAGCTCAAGCAAAAAGCACAAGACAAACAGGGCTTCGCCGCTTGAACAAGGAACACTGAAAATGAACTCAGGATGTATTCAATCGAAGTATGGCTACAGGAGCTCAACAGTAAATGCTCAAAGTGTTCAATGTTACCTACCGAGCCCCCATATTTATAGCCCATGGATTCATCCTAAGGAAGTGACTACTTTACCCCTAGGGTTTACATTCATTTTGTCTCTACAGAACTAAGGGGTACAAAAGGTAGTCCACCTTTATTTTGGAGGCTTCTCTGTCAGCTGCAGAGGGGACAGTGTCAGCCTTTTTCAGAACAGACAGTGTCAGCCTTTACAGTGTTGACTTCTGGAACCTCCCTTCGCACCGGAGGGTGCGGTAGCTTCGGCGAGAAGCCTGCAGCCTGTTGGCCTTCGCTCCGCCGAAGAAGACCTTCGATACAGTGACGGTTTTGAGCCGAAGCCGTCAAAGCCCTTGGGCCTTCGCACCACCACCTCCGGAGTGGATCACCACGGCTTCGCAGCTACTCCGAGCTCGAACACCGTCCGTCCGTGTACCGAAGCCATGCATGGCCGAAGCACCTCAAGTCATCCTCACTCCGGAGCTAGCCTCGCTCCGAAGTCCTTCACACTCCGAAGCCCCACCTTCGGAGTACCACCCTTCGAAGTCCCTCCTTCGTCCAAGGCCTCCGCATGAAGCATTCCATGAGCACTTCGTCGCAGTGTCTCACTCCGAGCACACTCCTCGACGAGCCTCACCCGGACCATGCCTTCGATGCGCCTCGACTTCTGAGACCTTCGTCGGGCCACCTTCGAGTGTCTCCCTCCGGAGCACACTTCGAACACCTTGCCTCCGCAGAGGACTTCTTCCAACCAACTCCGAAGTCACTCCATTCGGAGTACCTTCGAAGTGCCTCACCTCCGAGGACTTTGTCTCGGAGTACCTTCAGCCGGAGCCACGCTCCGCACTCTCTGCCTTCACCTGGCACGCCTCGACCCGAGGACCGACCCGGACCACCTTCGCAGCCACCGTGACGGAGCTCCCCGCTCCCCTGGCATCAAGCCACCCGCTTGATCCAAGTTCACCTGGCTCGAACCCTGTCCGCCGCCACCGAAGTCCCTGCGCACCACCGACAAGCAGACAAGTGTATCCAGTACTCCGGAGACCTCTCCGGGTTAGCAACCTTCGGCACACACTCCGGTGTACCGCCCAAAGTACCGAAGCCATCGGTACGAACCCAGTCATCGTGTACTGCCGGACCCCTCCGACAGGCACACTCCGCTGCACAGCTGCAGCAAGCAAACACACACCGAACACCCTTCGGTGACACACCTCCGAACACCCTTCGGAGGACCACCTCCGAAGCCCCTCCGGAGGTACCCTTCGAACAGAGGGTAAATAATCCTGTCAATCACTCATCACATACACCGAAACCACCCTTGGTTTCTCAGCTTCGATTTTATCTGTCTGCCGTGTGTTGGGCTTCGCTACTCTTTCAAAGGTTGTTTTTCTGTGAGCTTGTTCGAAGCTTTCTGTTCGAAGTCTCGGCTTTGAAGTACACTGTTAGAAGCAAGCTTCGACAATGTCATACTTTTCTTCGAGGCATACTTCACTTTTACACTCGATCTAGGCTAGACCAAACAAACCTTCGGCACTTTCACAATAGCCTTCATCAGGCTTCGAAACTGACCTCCGAAGTAGGCTTCGAAACTGACCTCCGAAGCAGGCTTCGACACTGACCTCCGAAGCAGGCTTCGATACAGTAGAGCAGGCTTCGCCAAGTTCCGAACAGGAGACAAATCTGAACAGTAACTTCTCATCTCACTTTATATATACTTAGATCATTCATTGATAAGTTTGGCCTGACATGTCTAGTATACTTTGTTTATCTACCTAGTTGCACTGCTTTGGTAGTTCTCTGTTTGTCATCAGTTGCTTCTAGGATAGATACCTTTAGACTTAGGCTATCTATTCATTTTCTACTGCTTAGTCTTTTTAGGTGCGTTGGGTGTTGGGAACAGGCCATATATTCGAAAGAATTTTTAAGGCGCCCATTCACCCCCCCTCTGGTCGCTACTTTCGGTCCTACAGAGGAGGCCACGGCGGATGATCGCCAAGCTTCGTCTTGGCTTCCTTTGCTGGCTCCGTTCCTGGAGCATCGGACAGGCCTCCGAGCGCTCCTGGAGCCTTTGGCGGAGAAGAGCCAGAACATCTCCAATTCGGACCTGGTCTCTGCTCTGAGCAAAGCTAGGGCTCCGGCGCTTGACATGGCCCTCGAAAGGGCTGCCCTTCAGGTATGAAAAGCACCACAACCACTTCTAATTAGTAATTATGAACACTTTGGTACTTACTTGCTCCTTTTTTTTGCAGCAATTCATCCTTGCTAGAGCGGCAGCGACTTCCAATGCTCCGAAGGTTATCACCCTCCAAACCGCCCTTAAATGCTCCGAAGAAAGATCCCTTCGATTGGAGGAGGAGGCCCTAGAGGAACGGAGGGCTAGAGCTGCGGCCGACGAAGCCCTCCGAATAGCGAGGCAGGACAACGACGCGCTCCGTACTTCGGCCCAAGAGGCTGAAGCCGAGCGCGTGGTTCTTCGAGCGGAGGTTGAAAAGCTCCGGCAATCGACGGTCACTTCGAGCGCCCAGCTGGTGGAGCTCCAAGGAGCCCTTAATCAAGCGATGGCCCAGAAGAGCTCCTTGATGCTCCAAGTGGCTGAAGTGGCTGCTACTGCTACGAGGCAGGAGGCGGCAGAGAAGAAGAACGCTAGTGCGGCAGAACATACCTTGGACGCCCTTCAGGGTACCTTGGAATATTTTGGCACTATGTGCCCTTCGTCTTCTGTGGCTGCTAGCGAACCGCTCGATCGGAAGCTGAAGAGGATCCAAGTGGCGGCGGCGTTGATGATGAACTCCGGCGTCCGGTACGGAGAGATCTCCGGTGAGTGCGCCGGCATTGGAGTTCTCAGCCACCTCGAATCCCTTCAGATCCCCCTCGCTTCAGTCGGGGGTTCCACCCCTGGAAGCTTTGCCTCTGAAGACCTGCTGCACCCATCTTCGGACGTAGCCTTGGCCTGGGAAGCCTTCCGGTCGACTTGGAAGACGGACCACAAGGTTGCGGCCAAAGCTTGGATCGACGAAGAACGTCGGTAGAAGCAGGCACAGACAAGGACACCACTTCCTGCCTCGCCAGCTCCGGCAATCCCTGCTCCACCAACTGACCCGCAGGTCTAGCTCCTAGGGCAATCATGTATACAAAATCTTGTAAAGCCCCTTTCATTAATGAAAAGTTATAAACGAAAAGCTTGTTTGGGTTTTTTGTTCATTTTTAGGTTTTGTCACGCCCTTCGAACCCTGACCTCGAAATACTGGATTTTACCGAAGGGCTCCAGAAGGAATGGGCAAGCCTCGAGAGCTTAAGGCCCTACCGCCGATCTCGCTTCTCTGTTCCTCGTGGAGACAAAGGGGAGATACCCCCCGAAGTTTTTCAAGAGGTCTTAGTGTATATCAAGGAAGAGGAGAAAGAGAAGGCATCCTCGTCTTCCGAACACATGAATTGGTCTGACTCGGAGTATCAGGCCGAAGACCCTGCGGAGGTTAACTCCGAAAGGCTCTTGACATGGGCCGAGCTTCAATAGGAGCAAAAGAAACTGTGAGCCTCGAAGAAGAAGAGAAGTGCGCGGATGAAAAGGACTAAACCAGCAGCTTCGAGCTCCGAAGGACAGAGTAGTCGGAGGGGTAGCTCCAGAGGCCGACATTGTCTTCGATTTTTCCTAGGCTTGGACCAAAACTTATCCTGATGTCTAAGTACAATGAATTAATGTGAATTGTTCTAAAAGTATCTTGTTTGCTTTTTACCCTCCTACCCCTCCTTGTGGGTGGGGGATCCTTTGTTGTGCAAATGGGTTCACCGGACACAATGATGCGCCGGACAACTTGATGCTTCGTATCACACTTAATATTCATACTTTACCTTCTCAGAGGGTTCTTCTAACATACTTCCGTATTATTACCTCGTAAGTTTTGAAGTTACATCGGTCACTTAGGACCTTTGATTCGTTTTTTTTAAAGTGTCTCGTTAGCCTGGGCCTCGAAACCTTATTACTTGGTCACCTTCGACTCTTTTACAGATTACTCGAACTCGTAGGCCAGAGATCTGTTTAACTTTTAAAGTCCTTGGACTCTTCTACGGATCCTAAAAAGCCGGAGCCTGGAATCCGTAGGCTGGCCACCTTCGGCTCTTTTACAGATACCTCGTACCCAGAGGCCGGAAATCTATTTTTTAAAGTCCTTAGACTCTTCTACAGATCCTAACAAGCCAGAGCCTGGAATCCATAGGTTGGCCACCTTCGGCTCTTTTTACAGATACTTCATAGCCGGAGGCCGGAAATCTGTTTTTTAAAGTCCTTAGACTCTTCTACGGATCCTAACAAGTCGGAGCCTGGAATCTGTAGGCTGGCCACCTTCGGCTCTTTTACAGATACTTCGTACCCGGAGGCCGGAAATCTGTTTTTTAAAGTCCTTAGACTCTTCTACGGGTCCTAACAAGCCGGAGCCTGGAATCCATAGGCTGGCCACCTTCAGCTCTTTTTACAAATACTTCGTACCCGAAGGCCGGAAATCTGTTTTTTAAAGTCCTTAGACTCTTCTACGGATCCTAACAAGCCGGAGCCTCGAATCCGTAGGCTGGCCACCTTCGGCGCTTTTTACAGATACTTCGTACCCGGAGGCCAGAAATCTGTTTTTCAAAGTCCTTATACTCTTCTACGGATCCTAACAAGTCGGAGCCTGGAATCTGTAGGCTGGCCACCTTCGGCTCTTTTACAGATACTTCGTACCCAGAGGCCGGAAATCTGTTTTTAAAGTCCTTAGACTCTTCTACGGGTCCTAACAAGCCGGAGCCTGGAATCCATAGGCTGGCCACCTTCGGCTCTTTTTACAGATACTTCGTACCCGAAGGACGAAAATCTTTTTTTAAAGTCCTTAGACTCTTCTACGGATCCTAACAAGCCGGAGCCTGGAATCCGTAGGCTGGCCACCTTCGGCGCTTTTTACAGATACTTTGTACCCGGAGGCTGGAAATCTGTTTTTTAAAGTCCTTAGACTCTTCTACGGATCCTAACAAGCCAGAGTCTGGAACCCGTAGGCTGGCAGCGGAGCCCTCAAACCCATGGTTCGTAGACTGCTGTCCGGGTCTTGGGAAAGATGCTTGACTCTGCAAGCATCTCCGTCCTCCCGATGCGTCCATCCGAAGTAAGGGATACTCGAAGAGTAAACAAAATTCGACCCCCCCCCCCCGCTTTTATTTAGAAAAGGAAGTTTTACAGGTGATTACAAGGAGCCCCTAAGCGTAATAACACTTAAGGTGCTCTGCATGCCATGCATGTTTCAATTCTTCCCCTTCTAAATTAGCTAATTTAAACAATCCAGGACGTCCTGAGCGTAGGATAATATATGGTCCTTCCCATTTATTTCCTAGCTTCCCTGATGTTATGACACTTCGCAAAACTAGATGACCTGGTCTAAGCTCGTTCGGCTTTATCTTCGGGTCATACCATGTTTTTGTTTGGCCTTAGTACTTCGTTAGATTGGCGACAGCTCGAAGCCTTGTTTCTTCTGATAAGTCCAGCGAAGTGTTTCTTTCATCTTCATCTCCGGGCTGCACTACACGAAGGGATCCACCTTTGAGCTATGTAGGAGCCATGGCCTCATCTCCGAAGAGTAGTCAAAATGGGGTAAAGCCTGTGGATCTGGTTTGAGTGGTTCGAATGGACCACAAAATCTTGGGGAGCTCTTCGACCCACAGCCCCTTGGCCAACCCAACAATCTTTCGATTTAAACCGGAGAGGATGTTCCCATTGGCTCGCTCGACAGCTCCATTGGACTGTGGATGGCGCACTGCTGCGAAGCACAACTTAATGCCCAGTTCTTCACAAAATTCTTTGAATGTGTTAGCTTCGAACTGGGTTCCATTATCCACGGTTAGCTCCCTTGGCACTCCGAACCTGCATATAACATTCTGCTAGAAAAACTTTTGCACATTCCTTGAAGTGATAGCAGTCAATGGTTCTGCTTCGACCTATTTTGAGAAATACTCGATTGCTACCATTGCAAACTTCAAGCTGCCTTTGGCCATTGGGAAAGGGCCTATGAGATCCACGCCCCATCGAGCCATTGGCCACACTGGGGCAATAACTTGAAGTGGTACTGGCGGACGGTGGCTTCGTTTCCCCATCCACTGGCATCCTTGGCAGGTTCGGACTAATTCCTCCGCATCTCTCACAACTGTCGGCCAGTAAAGCCCCTACCGAAGTGTTTTGCCTGCTAGGGCGCGAGGGGCTAAGTGGCTTCCACATAAGCCTTCGTGAATGTCCCGAAGTATGTCTTGGCCTTCTGGTTGAGAGATGCACCGGAGTAGAGGAGAACACACTCCGGCTTTGTACAACATTCCATTGACAAGCTTATAATTTCTAGCCCTTGCCTGCAGCCTTCGGAAATCCGGACCTTCGGAAGAGTCTGTACTACCTTGCAAGATGTCCATTATCGGAGCTCGTCAATCCGTGGCTGGAATGCAAAGGACTTCTGTGGAGGGTAATTGATTGACAGCAGGCTTTACTAGTTCTTCATAGAAAGCACCCTCCGGTAGGTCTAATTCTCCAGCCGCAGCCTTTGCCAGAATGTCTGCAAGTTGATTCTCTCCTCGAGGGATGCTCCGAACAGAGAATCCTTTGAATGTTGCTTCAGCCTTGTGGATCTCTTCAAGATATTGCGCTAGGTGCAGGTTCTTTGCCTGAAAGCTCTTATCAACATGCCCTGCGACGACTTGGGAATATGTCTTAATTATTATCCTTGCTACTCCAAGTGCCTTTGCCTTTCGGAGGCCTAGTAGGACCCCTTCGTATTCTGCGATATTATTGGTGGTTTTAAAGTTGAGCCTCGCAGAATACATGGCCTTTTGCCCTGACGGCGATATGATGACTGCACCAGCTCCGGCACCAGATGCTTGATAAGCTCCGTCAGAAAATATTGTCCATAAACCTTCGGAGGGCTCTTCCAGAGCCCAAACTGCAGATGGAGTCCACTCGGCTATGAAGTCGGCTATGATTTGGGATTTGATAGCTGTTCTTGCTGTGAAGGAGATTCCGAAGGGGGCTAGCTCGACAGCCCATTTTCCAATCCTACCTGTAGAGTCTTTGCTTCGGAGCATATCCCCAAGAGGATACGAGGTAGGAACGATTAGGTTACGCACCAAAAAATAATGTCTTAGCTTTCGCGAGGCCATTACCAGGGCATAAGCAAATTTCTCGAGCTCAGAGTATCTTATCTTAGCTCCGGACAAAGCTTCTGAAACAAAATAAACTGGGTTCTGTACCAGCTTTCCCTTAAGCTCAACTTCCCGGACCAATACTGCACTTACTGCGGAGCCTGTTGCTACAAGATAAAGGAGGAGTGTTTCTTCTGGGAGGGGCACAGTAAGTGTTGACAAGCTTCCGAGGTATGCTTTTATGTCATCAAAGCTCTTCTGGCATTCTGATGTCCAACTGAAGCTTTCGGACCCCTTTAGGGCTTTGAAAATTGGGAGGCTTCGTTCTGCTGACCTGGCCAAGAATCTACTAAGGGTTGAGAGCCTCCCTGCTAGCTTTTGGACCTGCTTCAAATTCCCTGGTGGAGCCATTCTTTGCAGTGCACTTATCTGCGTTGGGCTAGCTTTGATTCCCCTGCTCAAAACTAAGTACCCTAGCAGTTTTCCTGCTTGTGCTCCGAATATACATTTTTCAGGGTTGAGGCGTACTCCACATGCTCGGAGGCTCTCAAACGTCTCAGCTAGGTCTAGGCTATGCTGGTGCTTTTGAGCACTTTTTATTACAATTTCATCCATATAGGCTTCGACATTTCGGCCTATTTGGTGACCTAGAGCCTTAGCTATTAAACGTGAAAAAGTGGCTCCGGCATTCCGCAAGCCAAACGGCATTCTTACATAACAAAATACCCCGGAAGGAGTTATAAAACTTGTCTTGGCTTCGTCTTCGCGCTTCAGCCAAACTTGATGATATCTGGAGTAGGCATCGAGGAAACTTAGCAATTCGGAGCCAGCTGTGGAATCCACCAGCTGGTCTATTCGGGGCATCGGGTAGGGGTCTCGCGGGCATGCTTTATTTAATGAAGTGAAGTCAATACACATGCGCCATTTGTTCGAGTCCTTCTTCCTTACAAAAACAGGGTTAGCCAACCACTCGGTATGGGCTACCTCCCTGATGATGCCAGCCCTCAGCAATTTTTCTACTTCGGTTTTGGCGAGGCTTGCTCTTTCTGCAAACAGCTTGCGGAGCCCCTAGCGTACTGGCCTACCTTCGGGTTGACGAGCAGGCTATGCTCGATGATGCTCCAATCCACCCCGGTGATGTCTTCGTCGGTCCAGGCAAAGACGTCTAGATTTTGCTTGACGACTTCTTCTAATGAGGCAGCTATCTCCGGGGATAGCCCTTTGCTGAACTGTATTGGATATTCTTTGCCATCTTTTGAAATTATCCTTGTCTCGACATCACCTTTCGGGCTTGGCTTGAGGGAGATCCCTTTTGAAGGGTTCGAAGCCTCCGGCATTTCTTCCGTGCTCTCCACCACGTTGTACACTTGTCGGGGATCCAACGACTGGCCGTGCCCATACTCCATTCTCCAAGCTATAGCTTGGTCTCCTGAAATAGTAAGAACTCCACCTTGCGTGGGCATTTTGAGACAGAGATAGTTGTGATGCGCTATAGCCCCGAATTAGTTCAGCATCCCTCGTCCGAAGATTGCGTTGTAAGCATAAGGGGCGTCGACAACGTCGAAGATCACCTCTTCTACCCTGGCCAAAGGCCCCTCTCCAAAAGCAACCTCGAGGCCTATCTGGCCGAGGGCATCGAGAGGCGGTCCTGAGAAACCTTGAAGTA
Organism: Zizania palustris; assembly: GCA_019279435.1. NCBI lineage: Eukaryota > Viridiplantae > Streptophyta > Magnoliopsida > Poales > Poaceae > Zizania > Zizania palustris. The sequence continues at coordinate 37,633,889 of JAAALK010000082.1, read as the reverse complement.
GTCGGGCCGCTGGAAGTAGATGCTTCCGAGGTATGCACATTTGATCGAAGGCCTGTACAAAAAGTATGTCTGTGGAGCTTCCACCGTCCACTAGGATCCTTCAGACTTCCACTCCTGCTATGTCTGCGGAAATGACCAAGGGGTCAGCATGGGGAAACTTTACCCCCGCGGCATCGCTGGCAGTAAACGAGATGGGCACATGAGACCACTCTGGCATCCCTTTTGCGGAGCTTGAAGTCCCAATGTGCCCAACCTCGCGGACGTATTCACGCCGCTGTCTTTTGGACATGTTTCCGAGGGTCCCCCCTCCGGAGATGGGAAGGACCACTCGTTTGCCGCGGTCTTGTGGGTCTTCCTGCTTTGGTGGTGGCATAATGTTGGCCACCGGAAGTCGCATGGGGGCTTCAGGGACACCGGCTCGGGCCACAATTTGCACAGGCTCCGACCGTGCCGCAGGTGGGGCTCGATCTGAAGAACTCCACCCAGTACTTCATCCTAGGTACTCGCCCCGAAGGGTTAACACCGATTTGCAGTCCTTCGTGTCATGGCTTCTATTGTCGCCATGCACGCAGCAGAAAAAACTCTAGCGCCTGCCAGGTGCTCTCTCTTGAGGCTTCGGTGCTCCAGCCTTGAAGTTCTACGTCTGTTGATAACTGGCAGGTGCCTTCGGAACGGAGGGTGTAATGCTTAGTACCTCCGAACGGAAATGCTTCTTCCCTCGCCTGTGCTCGTTGAAGCGGCTATCTTGAGGGGTTGTAGAGGAGCCGAGGCTTCTGGCTCCGCCTTAACTTCTCAGAGGGTAGGTGCGGGTGCTCCGGCCCACCGGAGATAGCCTTCCTCTGCCTTGGCATACTGTTCGAAGTATGCCATCAGCTGCGCCACATACGTCACCAGCTTCCGATGGAGTTTGCTGAGGAGGTCGGGGTTTAGCACCCCTTCACGGGCGGCGTCGACTACCGAAGAGGTAGACAGGCCCTTAATCTGTGACTTGGTGTGGGCGAAGCACGTGAAGTATTCTCGGAGTGTTTCTCCCGCCCGCTGCTTCACCTGGAACAAACTCTCTGTGGACATCGGGGCCACAAAGGTACCCTGGAACTTGCTCACAAACTTCTTCTTCAACTGCTCCCAGGACCTGATCGATCCTGGCTTCAGGGACCAGAACCATCGGAGCGCCACGCCTTCGAGAGCGAGGGGGAAACACTTCGCCATCGTGTTGTGCACCCCTCTGCTTGCTTCTATTGCCAAGGCATACGAGCGGGTGAACTCTCCGGGGTCTGACCCACCGGAGTACTTGTGCAACTTTGAGGCCTTGAATCTGGGATCGAAGGGCACTCTTTGCAAGTCCGAATGTAGCAGAGACTCATCATCGAAAGATGCGTTCTCAGCCTCCTCCGGGACTTGGGAAGCTTTTGGGAGGTTGCGAGCACCACCGTCTTGAGGCCCTTCTGGAGTCTCGGTGGAGGAGTGACTGCGGAGGCGATCGGCGGCCTCTTGCCTCCACCTAGCTACTTCTTCCTGAAGCCTGGCTAGTTGAGTAGCCTCGGTTCCAGGAAGGTCTTCGTCTTCATCGGAGGGTAGCTCCGGGTCTTGGGAGCTGACATAATCAGTCCGAAGCACCGTAGGAGGAGCTCGGGGACCCCTGGGCACTCGACGCCTAGTGGCATCTTCGAGAATCGTTGGAGCGGTTGAGGGCTCGGCTCCTGTGGTCTGAGGGGACCTTCGGAGGGGACCCGAGGCTTGGCTTCGCTTTGGAGGCATAAATAGTCACGGAGAGGTCTGAAGATCGGGGACTTCGATTGATCCAGGAAGGCGAGCGGGGGCCTTCGAACCGCACTAAGAAGCCCCTTACCAAAGGGTGCGCGGAATCTTGGGACTCTGAGGATCCCTCCGTAAGTGCTCTTCGAAGTGCAGTCAGCAGTAGAGAACAAGCTTTTAGAACTTGGTTCCCCACGGACGGCGCCAACTGTTGGCGTAAAAGTTTAGGCTAACAGGTTCTCTGATATCAAGAACGGACAAACAGTGAGTTTGTGTCTAAGAGCTGTCTCAAGCCTCCGTATTGGATAATAGCTCAAGTAGTTCGAATATGTGTATTGAATAGCCGAGTGTTCGGTCCCTGTTACAGGGTAGAGAGAGGGGTATTTATAGGCAAAAATGTTTAAGGAAAAGACCTAATTACTCCCAGATTACAATCGACATAGTGGAAACTATTCGGTACCCGGAGCAGGGTTAAAAGGGTAAAGTTTATCCGAGGCATATGGATAAGCCAAACATCTTATCAATCATGTCGTTCTGCTTCGGAGCCTTCGTATCTTGCGGAGGGCTTCTCAGGACTTCAGATCGAGGCACCCTTCGGCTTGACGCCTTCACCTTTGAACAGGAGCCCACCATCTCTGAAGCTTAATGGATCTTTTGAGTTGTTAATCTCTAAGTCCTGAAAGTGAAGCAATTTCCCTCAACAAGAGTGAATGACTCAATTTTCTTCGAGAGGTTGTTATGAACCTTCTGAGGAAAATTATCTTCCCGATCAAGAACTACAATTTAGTTTTATTAGTAGGGGGTTGGGTATTCCTGATTGCCTCAATACTGCACTAGGTTATCTCGATCCCTCTTTCGTGCAAGATAAAGCCCAGGAACTTCCCTGTTGACACACCAAAAGCACACTTTTTGGGATTCATCTTCAATCTGTATTTCCTGGCCCTTTCTAAAATTTGACGTAGATCAGCCACGTGGTCTTGGATACTGCTTGATTTTACCACGACGTCATTAATGTATATCTCTACTAACATGCGTATCAAGTCGTAGAAAATATAATTCATGGCTCTCCAGTAAGTTGCTCCAGCGTTCTTCAAGCTGAATGTCATCACTACCCACTCATATAACCCGATGGTGTACGGGATGTGTGTGGAACAAATGTGTCTGCTTGTCTCATGGTGTACGGGATTGAGATTCTACTCAACTATCAACGACCGGTGATTAGGTTCAAGCGGGGAGGTTGATGCAAACGATCAAGGAGGCCGGGTGAAGTTGAGGATGGACTCAGACGTACACATGGAGATAAAGCGAGACATGGACGACAGATTGATAGAGACAATGTGTTGTCCAAGTCAAGCGAAAGGGATGCCAGTTCAAGTGACAAGGCGGCTCGAGGGATCGATAGCGGGAGAGACTTGCTGGTGGTCGAGATCGTGGGATTGGTGACACGTGTCAAGATATGGAGAGGATTTGTCAGTTTCAGCTCAAAACTGTCAGATCAAGATCTATTGGTCGTGATGAGAAGTCGTAGCTGCTATGAAAGCTTCACATCAAGACAAAGTACCTAGAAATATGATTTTAATTTTTCAGCCTAATGGGCTTTGAGTTTGTAAATAAAGTTTGTAGTTAATTAAATCCTAGGGGCAGCCTTTTTAACTTTCCATATAGGCTATACAAAGCCACCTAGTCCTCTAGAGCTCGCACCCATTCGGATTTTAATTTACCTATAGATTGGGTCACTTTTTCTTAGTTTTCTTCTTCCTCCAGTTTGTGGGCCGCCACTGCTTCCTTCTTCGTAGCTGACACGACAAGAAAGCGCTAACAGTAGTTTTATTTTGGAAATCTTGGATGATTTGTCACTCTTAAAAATGGGTTTCGATTATTTACCACTTTGGCCCACTGTCATACACTCATATGGTCATAATGTATCGGTGGGTTCCCAACCGGATGACACTTTGATACGTGATCAGTAAAACATGAGCATGAACTTATCAACTTGACAAATCCATGAGATACTAGTATCATGAATAATAAATTTAACAGATTGAACTTAATCAAGATAGTACCAAACCATTATTAATGCTGCAAGATTATATTAAAGTATTATAACCGATAAACATTGAATTAAAGGATAATCTATTAGCTAAATTTTCAATAGGATGTAATCTAACTCTTTTCAACAAGATGACCTGAGACAATACCAAATTTACATTAAACATGAATTTCAACCACTTACCAATCCCAGTCACCATCCACCACACCAATAAACCAGCTAGGTAGAAATCAGTTTCTAACCCCCTAAGTTCACGAATCAACAAGTTATAGTATTTGTCATGTTCTGGTTTACTTTTGATTTTGATTATGTATTTTGTAAATTAGTATGTCAAAGGATGGTATGTAAGTATACAATAGGTTTGAATATACGATAGTAAGAATGATATTAGACATCCCGCCATGTCGACGCTTGGCATCGCGACGCTGCTCGACGCCTGCTTCCGCCGCTGCTTCGCCTGTCTCGGGGCACCGGCCTACATCGGCGCACCTCCCTCTAGGTCTGACGGCGCACGGCTACCTAACGTGGGCCTTTTCCTTGCGGCGGCGTGAGACCACAAGCTGCAGTTCATCAGCGCCATGGTTTGCTCCTATTCCATGTGGATCTAATGGACTCCATCGTTGCAATAATAGGCCCAGTAAACCATGTGCTCCGTTCGTTTGGATCAAAAGTGATTTGTTTTTTTCTTATTTCTTTGTTTCCTGGTCAACGACCGAGTTTGCATCACCCACCCCTATAGTCAGCTTCACGCATCGATGTTGCATCCACTCTTGTCTTGCGCATCTTCAGCCTAATCACCCGATTAAGCGCTAACATCTATAGAATGGATCTTCTCTGACTATGCTCATCTCACCATCAAACTTTGGGTCACCACCGTGTCCAAAGTCAAACCGTAATACTATTGCTAATGATCTTCAACTGTTACATCGATATGGAACTATTATTGTGTCGCCTCCGAGGACTGCAACGTTGTTGTTCTTATTGTCTTCATGCCGCTTCAATCATGGTCCGCCACTTGAGATCTGTTGTTTTTATTGTCTTCATGCCGCTTCAATCATGGTCCGCCACTTGAGATCTTCTTCGCTTACTTCAGGCATCACCACCATGTTTTCCTCCAGATGCCACTATCACCACTCTAGGTCATTGGTTCATTTATTTTATTCATCTTCGTTCACTGCACCATATCATCAACGTTGTCTTATATTATTCCTCGACTATTTTTGTCTTCTTCAACAACCACGAGTGGCATCAGCATTTCTTCGTCTACGCCGTTTTGCACCGTGATCATCTCATAGACCTTCTCTACTAGTCTTCTTTCATAATGGCACAAGATTCACGATGGTTCCTCTTCTCGCTCGTATGGTATCGGTAACACTGTTATGCACATTCACCTTGATTCATATTTGGTCTGACAAACCTAATGTGTGTCATGTCCTTGATGTCTTCTTAAATGACTATCATGGTTGTGTCACCGTATTAAGCTTATCTTGGTTTGTCAGTACCATTTTTCATACACGACCACCGAAAATCATCTACCTTATCTCTACTCGTATACTTTTATATATGCCACCCTCCAAGACTCAATGCATACATCCACATCCATATTCTACTATCCGACTCTACAATTCAACATGTGATATATCTTGCTGCACCAAATTAAAGATTATATAGATACCATTAAGAAAGCCGGAGGGTATCTATCTCGGTTGCCAAGCCGAATAGCAAGCATAACAATATTGTTGTTTCTTATTTCTCAGGTTGTTTAACTATTGTTTCTGAATTCTCAAGCTATTGAGCTAATGTGGTAATAAAATTATTGTACGGATTATTCTAGTGCTTGGTCTTTTGACTTGTGAGGATATATGATGGTGTGTCTTGTATTTTTTTTGTCCATATAGATAGGACTTAGAAATTTTTCATTTGGATGATTCATGTGTATACGCATCAAACCTTCTTCAAGATACAACTTCTAGAGATACAATAAACCAACCAATGTCTTAGCTCATCCAAGATCCACCTTGTCAAAGGGCAGCGGTGGATCTAGAAAAAAAATTAGGACCTGATTAAACTATATATATGCCATGAATAATATGTATATATAGATGTATTTTAAATAAATATTAAATATAAAATCATAATTATAACAAAAAATTAAAATTATATAAAGATTTATAAAGAAATATATAGAAAATATACAAGAAATACAAGAAAAATACCAGAAAGATTAAAAATACAAAAAATATACATGAAATCTCTAGCGGTAGGAGAGTGTGTGCCCCTTGCACCCTCTTAGATCTATCGTTGTTAGAGACGTGATCATGAGCGTCTCATAGGTGAGCTTATCAAACTAGACCAAGGGCAGACTAAGATTAGCATTGATCATTCGTCGATATGGCATATGAACGGGGTTTAATTTTGATAAGCAAAGTTGAGTTCTTATTAGATAGATAAGCTCGGGATATAATATCTAGAGGTTTATTTATATTGGAATTCTTGTAATTATCTTAAGTCCTGTTTAGAATAGAGTCTTGAAATTGTTATGCTCACCTCCAAAGTATATAAAGGAGGTGAGACCCTAGAGGTATCTCATCGTCATGTTTTTAGCATATTTTTCTTGCTTTCGACATCTCTAAACCTTCATAGCTTGAGTGTGTTGTATTGTAAGATCCATCATCATAGTTGTTGGAACAATTGCGTTAGTTCCAGCAGGTTTTTCTATGGTGGAGTATGATGTGGAGAGTGAACCTCGATGGGTTCTCACAGGGAGAGATAGGGTTTATACTGGTTCGGGCCTCCCCTAGGGGATAATAACCCTACGTCCAGTTTGTAGTGGATTTGGCATGGTGTGCCTTGATGTGAAGAGGATAACCCCAGGGTCTCATGGCCCCCTGGCGCCTGTCCCCCGTTACAAGGGCTTGGCCCTGCTTTTATAGGCACGCAGGCCAGAGGAAAAGACTGGAATGCCCCCCTATGAGTCCTTGGCTCACAGGGGCAGAGAGGGGAAAAAGGAGCTAGCTACGGTACAAAAGGTGCCAGGCAACTTTACAGCTTTACTGACATGTCCGGCTGCGCCAGGCTTTGACCAGCTAAAAGGTAAACCGAAGGCAGAGGCCGGGGAGAAGGCTTCGGAGTGCACCCCAGGGGGGAGCTTCGCAACATGCTCCGGAGGGTGGCCTCCGGGCTTGGCTTCCGGAGGGTGGCTTCCGGGCTTGGCTCCCGGAAGGTGGCCTCCGGACTAGACTCCCGGAGGGTGGCCTCCGGACTTGGCTCCCGGAGGGTGGCCTCCGGGCTAGACTCCCGGAGGGTGGCCTCCGGACTTGGCTCCCGGAGGGTGGCCTCCGGACTGGACTCCCGGAGGGTGGCATCCGGACTTGGCTCCGGAGGGTGGCCTCCGGACTTGGCTCCCGGAGGGTGGCCTCCGGGCTAGACTCCCGGAGGGTGGCATCCGGACTTGGCTCCCGGAAGGTGGCCTCCGGACTAGACTCCCGGAGGGTGGCCTCCGGACTGGACTCCCGGAGGGTGGCATCCGGACTTGGCTCCGGAGGGTGGCCTCCGGACTAGACTCCCGGAGGGTGGCCTCCGGACTTGGCTCCCGGAGGGTGGCCTCCGGGCTAGACTCCCGGAGGGTGGCCTCCGGACTTGGCTCCGGAGGGTGGCCTCCGGACTAGGCTCCCGGAGGGTGGCCTCCGGACTTGGCTCCCGGAAGGTGGCCTCCGGACTAGACTCCCGGAGGGTGGCCTCCGGACTTGGCTCCGGAGGGTGGCCTCCGGACTAGACTCCCGGAGGGTGGCCTCCGGCGCCCTGCGCCAGGGCCCGAATTGGGGGCTCCGGGCCGGACCTCCTGGTTGAGGGCTCCGCAGCTACTGGCCCCGAAAGGCACGTTGGGACCTGGAAACAATACTTAGAGGGAAAACAGGCTCCGACAGTACCTGGCTCTGGGCCGAAGGCTGTCGGAGGCTGACGTCATTTGGCCCCTGTTTAAGGGGAATATATTCCCCCAACAGTAGCCCCTCGCGTGTAGGCCTTCGGAACGAAGGGGTGCACGCGCCCTTAGGACAAATGACCTGAAAACACTTCAGAGAAAACATACCTTCGGAGCCAGGACCGAAGGAGACCTCGATTCCTGGGGGTAATAAATGCTCGTGCCAGAGCGGCCTCGGGGAGCCCGAACGGCTCCGCAACGGTCGGAAAAGTTACCGTTACCTTGCTTGGGCTTGATTTGCTTTCGCCGGAGGCCCATCTGGCGGTGGGCTCGGCCCATGACGGTTGGAATTCTTACCGCGCCTATAAATAGAGACTTACCGCGTGCGGCTCCGGCACACTTTCATTCACTTCTTTCTTACCGCCTTACCGCCTTCGTTCTCCTCTTCCTCCTAGCCTCGCAGAGCGACCTTCGCTAGCTTCTAGCCCTTCGCCATCCTTTAGCCCTTCGATCCGAAGTCTGATCAGAATGCCGAAGAAGGCAGTGGCGAAGCTCCCGGTTTTGGGCTCGAGCTCGGGCTCCGCCCAAGTGCAGGCGGCAGCAGCGGCCGCGGCAGCGAAGCCTGCAGCTAGGCGACTGGGGCCGAGGGACCTTCGGACGCCCTCCGACAGGTTCGAGCAGACCCTGGAGATGAGGGCTTCGATTTCCACGGAGGAGTCCGTCCGGAGGGCCTGCGAGGGGAAGATTGCAGCGAAAATCCAACTAAGGGTTCCGGAGAAATCAGAGGCCATACCGAAGCCTCGTGCTGACGAAGTGGTGGTGTTTGAAGCCTTCTTCGAGGCCGGCCTCGGACTGCCCGCAGTGGGGATGCTGAGCGAAGTCCTCAAGGCCTACAACCTTGAGCTCCCTCAGCTTTCGCCCAACGCAGTGGCGAGGATAGCTGTTTTTGAGTGGGCCATGAGGGCCGAAGGCTGCGAGGGCCGCGCGGACGTCTTCGTTGCTCTTCATGACGCCAACTGCCAGCCGAAGCCCAGGGAGGGGACGGACCGCGTCAAGAGGGCGCTGGCCTTCGGCAGCGCCAACTTCCAGCTCCGGAAAGAGTTCCAGGACGCCTTCCCTGCGAGGGCTGTGAACAACAAGTGGTATTCGAGATGGGATCAAGAGTGGTTCTACGCCTCCGTCGGCGCGAACTCTCCCCTTCGGAGTACCAACGCCTACATCCTGTACTGACGCGAAGGGGTGGTGACGACCAGCGAAGGCCTTCTTCACTCGAGGATCTCGCTGCTCCGAAGGGTGGCGGCGAAGATGAGCATGAGGGACCTCGCGGAGGAGTTCATCACCCTTCGGCTCAGCCCCCTCGCGCGCTCTTGGCCGGAGGGTCTCTTCCAGGCTTCGGGCCGAGGTGAACTCAGCGAGCTGGCCTTCGACTGCTTCTGTAAGGCTTCACGCTCTTCTTGCTTTTAATACTTCGAATGCTTGCTCCTGATTCAACCTTTTCGCGTAGCCGACCTCGACATGAGGACCCCGGAGGAGGCCATCGCGGCGGCGGACCGGGTCGTCGGGACTCCGACCCCCGAGGAGCAGAACCAGCGCCTTGCCCTGGTGGGGTCCTGGGAGCGCTGGAACAGAGTGTGGACCGCTCTTGGCCTCGGAGGGCTCCCCGCTCTGCCGGACTTCGCCCACCTGGCTACCTCGTCGGCCGGAGCCAAGAGGAAGAGGGGGGACGAGGACGAAGCGGACGCCTCGGGGGAGGCTGCGGCGAAGCCCGCAGCTACTCCGACTCCCAAGGAGGCCGCGAAGCCCCTGGCGGCGAGGGCTTCGGAGGCGGAGGTCGACGCGTGCACTCCCGCTGCCAAGGAGGCCACGGATGCTCCGGCGGAACCAACTTCAGGCGCAGAGGTGGATGCGCCAGCTTCGCAGCGAGGGAGCTGGAGGACACACTTAGCCCCTGCTTCCTTCCAAGAGATCTCTGATGATGGTAAACCCTTTTTCTTTTTGCATGCTTCTCTTTAATATGCAGGTTTTGACTTGGCTCCTTGCAGAGGACGAGGACGATGCGAGGCCCGCTAAGACGAAGCCGACAAGCGAGGGTGGATCGAAGTCTGCCGAAGCGAAGCCCACGGAAGCTTCGAGTAGCAGCGGCAGCAGCAGCGGCAGCGGCAGCGACTCGGAGTCCGAGAGTACTTCGTCCGACGATGAAGGCAGCGGCAGCCGCGAAGTCCCTCGAGGCGAAGAAGAGGTGGACGTGGTGGGCCTGAGCCCTGCCCCGCCGGAGCCCGCGGAGACCACCGTGGCGGTGATTCACCCCTTCAAGCCGAGGGGGGGCGTGACGGCGGCGGCGATCCTCGGCTTCCGCGAGGCCTGCGCTTCTGCGGAGGAGGGGGACTTGGTGGCCCAGCTTAGCCACCGAGATCCCACGGAGCTCTTCGTTAGCTCGAACGAAGTCCTCATGCGGGTGAGCGGAGCCCCTTGCAGCTTCGAACTATACTTTGTCTTAAGGTTTCTTGAATTCCTGCAGGCCTTCGCACTGAACGCGGCAGCTTCGACTGCTGCTGACCGGCGGATGGAGCGCCTCGCAGAAGAGAAGGAGGCCCTTCGCCGCGAGGTCTTGGAGGAGGCCGAGAAGCGGAGGCGGGCCGAGGCTTCGGCTGCTGAGGCGAAGGAAGCCTTGGCCTTGGAGACGACTCGGCTCCGCGCGGAGCTCCAAGCTTCGAAGGACGCCGAGGCCCGTCAGGCGAAGGAGAACGAGGAGCTCCGCCAGCGAGCTCGGGATCTTGAAAGCTTTGTCGTGGCTAATCTTGGCGAGGCCACCCAGAGCCTGACTGAGGTCCTTGAAAAGATAGGGACCGAGTGCCGGACTCCGGAATTTGGCGATCAGGACCCGATTGGGGACCGCGCCGATTTCTTGAAGACTGCGGCTTCGGTAGCGGACGAAGCGCTGACGGGCTTCGCTCTTATGGCCGGTCGCGTCGCGGGCCAAGGGGTGCTGCATATGCTTCATGCCGCGGGGTGCGACCACCTTCGGGCTGCGACCTCCGTGACCCCAGTGGCCTTCGGGGGTCCGCACTTGGTGACGCCTCCGGGCGAAGTCCGTGGGGCTTGGCGGCGGCTGCAGGAACCTTGGAAGGAGCAAGGCTGCGAGGCAGTCATTGACCTCATGAAGGCCCTTCGACAACGCCGGTTCAAGGGGCCCGCTGACTCGGACAAGCCTCCGACCTCGACGCCTCCGCCTCCGCCTCCGAAGGTGTAGACCTCCTTAGGCTTCCTTGTAATACCTAGCTGTAGGCTTGTAAAGACTTATCAGTTTATTAATATGAATGCGGGGGTTTTTTATACCTGCCCAGGCTCAGCCTTCGAGCATAGACCTCGAAGTCCTCGAGGACTCTGAAGGGCTTCGACAACTGTGGGCGATTCTTGAAGTAGCTAGGTCCGAAGGCCCCCCTCGGTTTAAGCTTCCGAGGGGGCCTAGGGGCGAAGCCATCTCCGAAATAGCCCAGGATTTGCTGGCCGCTGTGAAGGCGGAGCCCCTTCAGAGCCCTTTACCTTTGCCTTCGCGAGCGGCCTTAGCGAGCGACGAAGCCCTAGACTTTTCTGTCTTCGACACGGCTCCGCCTGCTTCGCGGACCTGGAGCAACCTGCAAAGCGGAAGCCGAAGCCTGTGGGCTTCGGAGCCTGGACGGGCCGGTCGAGGGAGAGCGGGCTCCGACGAGGCAACATCCAGCCGAGGGGGCCCCCTCCGAAGGAGAGGCAAGCGAGGGTTGGGGCCTCGCACTCGGTTCTTTTTAGGCTTAGACACAGATTACTCGTAGTTCTGTGCACGAAGTACATTTGTAACATACTTCTCAATTGATCTTTAATGAACGGAGTTTATTATACCTGCATACTTTGTTTATATGTTTCGCATTGTTTGGCTTCGAACGCTTAGCTTGCCACGCTCGTACGGCGCATTACACTCGCACACCTCGCATACATTCTTCCCCCCTTTTGCTCGTGGCAGTTAGGGACTTAACCGTTGCTGGTGCGGGCAAAAAATAAACATGCGAAGGGGTGCGCCTTTTCGGCGGCTTCGGACATTTGGATTTGTACCGAGCGAGGGCCTCTTACGGGCTCCGAACGCATCAATTTGGTGCGAAGCAAGGCTTCCGCATACCCAATTTGAGCGGAGCATGCTTCGGCATGCCGGGGTTTGGATGTTGTGCGTGAGCGGGGCTCTGAAACGCACTTAGATTATGGCGAAGTATGACTTCGAGACGCTTAGGCGTATAGTATATGAGCACGCGAAGCCAGGCTTCGGAGCGTGTTTAGATAATGAAGCAAGGCTTCAGAACTTGGTCCTGTAATGAGAAGGATATTTGGTGTGGATTCACCGAACCTGTGATAGTGTGAGCCACCTTCGACTCTGAGCCACCTTCGACTCTAGGTCACCTTCGACCCTGGGATGCTTCGGGTGCGGAACCCGGAATCCCTGGGATGCTTCGGGCGCGGAGCCCGGAATCCCTGGACGCGTCGGGCCAGTGGCCCGGAGTCCTTTTAGCCCACTGCTACGGGCCCGGGGGCACTGTGTAGCCTTCGGAGGGGTACTCCGGGTTTTATAAAGCGAAGCAAGGCTTCGGTTTTAAATAAGGCGAAGCGTGGCTTGGGTTTTTGAACACGGCGAAGCATGGCTTCGGTTTTTAAGTAAAGCGAAGCATGGCTTCGAGCTTATGTTAATGTAACTGCAGATTGGTGCATCGAAGTAAGGCTTCGGGCGGTACTTACCTTGTAGCCCTCGGGCTCCGATGACCTTTGAAACGTGGAGCGGAGCCCCTTGCCGGAGAGTTGGCTCCGGTATGCGAAGGATGGAGGAAGGCGAAGGTGGCCTTCGATCTGCCCTCGAAGCCCCTTGCCGGAGGGTGCGCGAAACGAGAAAGCCTCGATGCTCCCCCCTCGGGCGCACTTCGGGTTGCAGGCAGTGGTAGAGAACTTAGCTTCTCGGACTAAGTTCCCCACGTACGGCGCCAACTGTTGGAACAATTGCGTTAGTTCCAGCAGGTTTTTCTATGGTGGAGTATGATGTGGAGAGTGAACCTCGATGGGTTCTCACAGGGAGAGATAGGGTTTATACTGGTTCGGGCCTCCCCTAGGGGATAATAACCCTACGTCCAGTTTGTAGTGGATTTGGCATGGTGTGCCTTGATGTGAAGAGGATAACCCCAGGGTCTCATGGCCCCCTGGCGCCTGTCCCCCGTTACAAGGGCTTGGCCCTGCTTTTATAGGCACGCAGGCCAGAGGAAAAGACTGGAATGCCCCCCTATGAGTCCTTGGCTCACAGGGGCAGAGAGGGGAAAAAGGAGCTAGCTACGGTACAAAAGGTGCCAGGCAACTTTACAGCTTTACTGACATGTCCGGCTGCGCCAGGCTTTGACCAGCTAAAAGGTAAACCGAAGGCAGAGGCCGGGGAGAAGGCTTCGGAGTGCACCCCAGGGGGGAGCTTCGCAACATGCTCCGGAGGGTGGCCTCCGGGCTTGGCTTCCGGAGGGTGGCTTCCGGGCTTGGCTCCCGGAAGGTGGCCTCCGGACTTGGCTCCCGGAGGGTGGCCTCCGGGCTAGACTCCCGGAGGGTGGCCTCCGGACTTGGCTCCCGGAGGGTGGCCTCCGGACTGGACTCCCAGAGGGTGGCATCCGGACTTGGCTCCGGAGGGTGGCCTCCGGACTAGACTCCCGGAGGGTGGCCTCCGGACTTGGCTCCCGGAGGGTGGCCTCCGGGCTAGACTCTCGGAGGGTGGCATCCGGACTTGGCTCCCGGAAGGTGGCCTCCGGACTAGACTCCCGGAGGGTGGCCTCCGGACTGGACTCCCGGAGGGTGGCATCCGGACTTGGCTCCGGAGGGTGGCCTCCGGACTAGACTCCCGGAGAGTGGCCTCCGGACTTGGCTCCCGGAGGGTGGCCTCCGGGCTAGACTCCCGGAGGGTGGCATCCGGACTTGGCTCCCGGAAGGTGGCCTCCGGACTAGACTCCCGGAGGGTGGCCTCCGGACTTGGCTCCGGAGGGTGGCCTCCGGACTAGACTCCCGGAGGGTGGCATCCGGACTTGGCTCCCGGAAGGTGGCCTCCGGACTAGACTCCCGGAGGGTGGCCTCCGGACTAGACTCCCGGAGGGTGGCCTTCGGACTTGGCTCCCGGAGGGTGGCCTCCGGGCTTGGCTCCCGGAGGGTGGCCTCCGGCGCCCTGCGCCAGGGCCCGAATTGGGGGCTCCGGGCCGGACCTCCTGGTTGAGGGCTCCGCAGCTACTGGCCCCGAAAGGCACGTTGGGACCTGGAAACAATACTTAGAGGGAAAACAGGCTCCGACAGTACCTGGCTCTGGGCCGAAGGCTGTCGGAGGCTGACGTCATTTGGCCCCTGTTTAAGGGGAATATATTCCCCCAACAATAGTATACACTAGAACACTGGACATATTGTTATTATCCTCTGAAAATCCTAAACCAGTATAAACATTAGCTCGTGTATTCTAGAGTTGATCATTAGATTCGAAGGTGTTACACTTCCTTTATGTATATTTAATCATTACCTTGGGTATCCTTTGGGTAAACTGGCCGTTGATTCAACAACACATTCATACATACAACCAAATAGAATTAATTGCATTATCTTATTTAGCCTTAGGGCAGTAAAGAAAAGAAGATTGAGGACGTGTGATCAATCAAACAGGGCCATTAGTTAGTTGTACAACAACGTTCCGTTTAATTAATTACTGGTTGGATTCTAACTTCCATGGCGATGATCGAAGATATGGAGCACAAGATTATATATAGAAGTATATTATCCAATAGACCTGTCTCAACACGACAGACGAGTACACATCAAGCATGCGACCGAGGATGATGACTAAATAACAACAAATGATAATGATAATTCAAAAATTAGTCAAAGGGATCTCAACATTTAGGATATTTGCATGCAGGATCATCCTTCATCTCAACTAATCCATGAAGCATTCATACGGGCATTGATAGGACGGTTAATCAGTAGAGCCCAGGTAGTTGGGTGTCGTTGACTAATTCGTTGGGAAAATAGCATTTCACCTACTGTATTTCTTGAGTGTATTTTTCGAGTATTTTTCTAATTATTTTTAATTTATTAATTATATTTCTAAGATTTAAGTTGAAACAAGTAAAATTTGAAATACAAATAAATCAAACAATGAAATAAATTATCTGAAAAAATATATTAATATTTTTTAGTCTTTTTTTAGATCTTACCGACTAAATATAAAAATGTTTCACAAAATTTGTCAAGAGAAAAAAGGTAAAACATATTTTACAAAATTTTAAAAAATAAAAAATGTTTGCCGAACAATTTGTATTTCGCAAGTGCAAAAAAATTTCGCAGCAACTAGCGCCAAAAAATTTGAATCTGGCATGAAAAATTTCATCCTTCTTTAAATCTACACAACTCTCTATCATCCACTCCTCCCTCCCTGTCGCACCTTCCCTCTCCGCCACTGGCACCACCACGCCTTGCTGCCGCTGGTGCCACACATCACCACCATGGCCCATGCGTTGCCTCCGTGCCTCCTCCCTATCACCGTTGGCGATGCGCCTCGTCATCATGCCTCCTTCCCGTCATCTCCCCATCACTGTGTCGTTACCTCGTCACCGTGCCTCACCACCGGTCGCCACACCCCACCTCGGCATTGCACCCCACCATATGTTTACGCAAAAATCGTACAACGGTTTTTAAACCATCACACTCAAAGTTCTGAGAGGATCTGCTTAGCTCCAATGCAGGTCATAAATAACCCGAAGGTGTACAGAGTGTGCCAGTCAATTTGACCCTGTAATTGATAAGGAAGTAAACGTGAGATGTCATAACGCTATCAGTGATGGCCTATCAACATCAGCTTCGATAGCACACATGAACCCTATGATGTATTGTTAAAAGCGAGGGATTAAATTATTTGCCACTCTTATCAAGTGAGTGGCAACAAATTTGCCACTCCGAGTCATCGACATGTGGGGTCACCTGGGTCACTGACATGTGGTCCATTAATTGACACACGAAGAGAGTGGCAAATAGTTAAATTATCTATTAAATAAAAGCATATTGAATAAGTTCTGACAACCAGTTCTAACACTAGAATTCTGACACCTCAATCTCTATTGTTTGAACCAAACCGATGCAAAAGGAATTGACTTGAACTTCATGATGGGGTCTCATCGGGCATGCTAAGAAAACATGTTGATGCAAAAATCACATAGGGATCTTTGCACCTTCACACTCGAAGGTCTGAGAAAGTCTGCTTAGTTTTAGTGTAGGTCCTAAATAACCCATAAGTGTATATGCCAGTCAATTTGACCCTGCAATTGATAAGGAAGCAAATGTGAAATATCCTAACACTATTGGTGATGGCCTATCAGCATCGACTTCGATAGCACACATGAATCCTACGATGTATCATGAAAAGCATATAGAATAACTTCTGACAATCGAAAGCAACCAAGACAGCACCATGCTGATGATTGACATACAATCTAATCTGACACAATATATTGAATCGACATGATTAGCAAACGCATGGGCTCAAACAATAAAGCATATCATCAAAAAGTGAATCAATGCATTAACCTATAACTAGCAAACCTACTCAATCTAATCATATTACCAAACTCAATCGAGAAAGCGATGAATAGATTAATCTATTTTCCAAATAGGCTATCCTTATCATGATCAGAGATGGGACTACCTACCTGATGAAGCATGATCCCAGTAGGGAATCACCCTAATGCTATACCTAAAGTTGACGATGCATTGAAGGGTTGATTGATTGGTTGTGTGAACTCCTTTATAATATCCCTAGACCTAGCTATTTATAGTTGGGGACACACACAATCTATGATTAACACAAAATCTTAATTGAGTCTAATTATTCGCTAACTAAAAGATAAACACCATGAAGTATCATCCCACGTCATGTGTTGCCCATCTTCATCCATTAAAGTCCTATCGATGACCTATTGACCAAGCCGCTTGGTCCATCATCCCGATGGCATGTCGGTCCATTTTCTAGTGCCAATACAATCTCCTCGAGTTTTAAATGTGAAATGTCATGTTTCAAAATATTTTCTCGAGAACTCAATCACCAGATCACCGAGCAGAGGGTCTAAAATCCCAACCATCACGCCTTCTTCTTCAAGCTCTGCCACTTTCATTATACCTCAGCTAATCCTCTCCTTCTCTTCCGCAATGGCTTCCAATGACCCAAGTTTGCCACCAAACAAGAAGGCGAAACAAAGATCTCATCAGCACTCCGCATCGGTGATAATGATTCAGTATGCCTTTCATTACTTATTGATTTTATTCGTACACTATTTTGCTCTTGTGTTTCCTAAGTTTTCACACATTTCATTCTTTACTCTTTGATTATAGGTTCCTACTGAACCAAACAATAACTTGCCAAGCCCTTCACATTCCGGGAACACTAACGTTCCAACTCAGACGATCAACACCAATGGTGATCATAACCCAAGTCAGTTTCAACCTAGTCAGTTGCCTACCTTCTCTTCCAATGGAGACAATGGCTCCAAAGATTCCCTACTGGCCATAAGTTCATCATCCGCCAGCCAATTCCCTCAGGTAACCTTCATCTTTACTATTCATAGGTTTTCTGAACCCATTGGCTCATCTTTTATTCCCTTCAAGAATCACAGTCATGTGATAGAGGCATCTTATCTTTAATCCTTAGCAAGGGTGTGAAGGGTTCCAATTGGCTGTACATATTTGATATGAATCACCAGACAAAATTAATCTTGCTGATCAAAGATTGTAACTCAATCTTGTTTTCTAGCGGTGTTATCTTTTGATAGCTTGGATAATGTTCTATCTTGTTTCGATTACTCTTTCATGCACTACAAATCCTAGAAACCTTCCAACTGATAAGCTGAAAGCACATGTCTTTGGATTCATACAAATACCATACTTCTTTGCCCTCTCCGGAACTCTTTTATAGATCAGCTAGATGTTTGTCGTCATCTTGTGACTTTATGATGACATCATCAATATAAAATTCTACAAATGAGCCAATTAAGTCATAAAAGATGTAATTCATCGCTCTTAATACGTTTCGCCAACATTCTTTAGCCTAAAAGTCATAACGACCCACTCAAATAAATTGATGGCGTTGGGGAACCTAAAAGTAGTTTTTGGAATATATTGTTCTACCATGAATATTTTATTGTATCTAGTATTTCCATCCATGAAGATAATGATTTTATGACATTATGAAGTTTGCCTTGTAAAGTCTTGTGATTTCGGCCTTTATATCAAGATATATATATATATATATATGTCGTAAATCTTCTCTGACTTTGCATTACTAGCCAAAATTATGTTTTTATAGGTAGCCGATGTTCTACAATCGATTGGCTAAGTCCAGACATCTCATGGTACTCCTATGCAAAACAATCCCAAAACTCATTTCATAAAGAAATTAATTTTTCTTTTACAAGATAAGGTAACTTAGCACTAATGTACATCATTCTTGGTCTATCTCCTGGTCCGATGTCTACTTATTCCAATTTATCGACTGATGTAAACCTTTTTATGAGCTTCCCTTCTTCATCGTCTATTTCTCAAAACATGGATCCTAGTTTAGAATCATTTAATTTATCGGCTATAGGCCAAGATCCGATACCCTTAAAAAATTCCCTTCCTAAACACATCCAGAAAGACAATCCATCTTCTCAAAATCATCTATTGATATGGTGATCAATCTATCGACCTGGATGGTTTCAAACTAATCGCCTTGTTGTTGCATTAAGCTTTGATGCATGGTGGAAGGGACACAACAGTTGGCATGGATCCAATCCCTTCCCAATAGGAGGCTATATGAACCTTTTTTCGTCTATCACGAAAAATGTGGTCAGGTAATGTCTTACTTCTGACCATGAGCTTGACGTTCAAGGTGCCTTTGGCATTTGACAAATTACCACCAAAGCATTTCAACACCATGTTTGTCTTCACTAGATCTTTGTTTGTTTTATTGAGCTTACAAAACATGGAATATGACATTAAATTAACATCGCCTCCTCCATCGACCAACATTTTTGTCATCGAATTTCCATCAATGTGGCCCTTAATGTACAATGTTCTTAAATGCCAATGTTCATCGTCCTCTGGTTTCTTGAAGATTGATGATTACGGCTGCAAAAATAACTAGCAAACCTACTCAATGCATTAAACCAATATGTAGAAAACCTACTCAATCTAATCAGAGTCACACTCAACTGAGCAAGCCATGAACAAATCAATCAATTTACCTAATAGGCTATCCCCATCATGATCGAAGATCATACCTAACTGATGCAGCCTGATCCTGATGGGGAATCGCCCTGATGCTATATACTTAAAGTTGGCAATGCATCGAAGGATTAATTGGTTGGTTGTGTGAACTCTTTTACAATTGCCTCAGACCTAGCTATTTATAGGCAGGAAGACACACAATCTATTATTAACACAAAATCTTAACTAACTCTAATTATTTGTTAACTAAAAGATAAACACCATGAAGTATCATCCCACGTCACGTGTAGCCCATCTTCATCCATTAAAGTCATATCAGTGGCCCATCGACCCAGTCAGTTGGTCTATCATCTCGATAGAGCATTGGTTCATTTTTTGTGTCAACACCGTGCCATGCTATGCCCCGCCATGCCATGCTTGACTGCACCTTTTTTATTTTCAGTTTTCTTGTTTGCCAATTGCCAAACTTTCAACACTCAGTAAATTGGTCGTCATGCCACCGTACCATTACATGCTCTTTTTTGTCGAGTGCTAAATTTTACACTTAGTGGAGGGTTTGCTGAGTGTCTGATAAAAACACTCGGTGAACTCCTATTCACCAACAATGGGTTTGCCGAATGTTCTTCACCGAGTGTAGCACTTAGCAGACCCTTCATCGGGTGCTTTTAGCGGTTTGTCAAGTGCTTACTATTTTCCCTTAGTGATAGCAAGAAAGACCTAGCTATAACATATTGTGATTGTGTTCTTTTTAGTTAAATTTTGTTATGCTAGCATCATATCCAGTATGTTGTATCTAGTTAATTAGCTCATAAGCTCCTCTAATATATAGGTCTTATTCATGGAAGCAAGTGTGGAGACACGGTGAGATAGCTTGAACTCCGGTCCTAACTCTTTAGTTTTATTGAATTTCCATTGAATTACTACAAAAACTTCAACTACCACAAAAACTGTCTTCAGTGATATAGCTTTAGTGACGGACAAAAGACATGCATCAATAATACATTTTTAGTGATGGGTTGTTTCACACGCGTTAGTAACGCTGCCTTATTAGTGATAGGTCATGGTATGACCCATCACTAAAAAATGGCACCCCCATTAGTGACAGGTCATGGTATGACCCGTTACTAAAGATCTCCCATATAGTGACGAGTTATATTTCCACCCGTCACTAAATAAGTTTTTCACCTGTCACTGATGACTCCCACTTATAAATAGGCAGGGCACCGAAGTGAATCATCATGCTTTCATTTCATGCAACTCTAACCCTATACTCTTGTCGCCACCATCACCTTTGTCATGCTCCTCGCTGCACCGTCGCTCATGCCCTCCGTACCTTGGTTGTATTCTCACTCTCATAAGTTTGTTCATTATTACTATTAAATTTCAGTTTATAAAATCATTTATCTGAAATTTGTGAATTAGGGTATGGCAAGGATTCCAAACGATCTACAAGTATCAACCTATGTTCCTGATAGTTGCTTAATAAAGATCAATCATGTAGTTCACGGCGGACGTCACCAGGTTTAGTTATAGTTTTTTGTACATTGCATGTCATGTTTATTGTGTTAACAAACTGAAGCATGTTTGTTACTATTGTAGTATTTACCAAAAATATTTTGTGAGGTCTATAACATTCGTGCTGGCGACACTCTCAAAATAATGACAAGAGATGAGTGCACTACTGAGGTTAAGGTTGTGAGTTGTGGGGGCGGCAGTACGATATGCCTCCACAAAGGGTGGGCTGAATTTAGCCAAAGTGGTGGCCTAACACAAGGGGACTATTTGGTAATAACAATGGGACATGCTATATTGACTGTTATGACAAAATTCTACACTAACTTTAGTGATGAGAAGACCCCAACGACCATTAAAGTGGATAACGACGATAGTGGTATACATAGAGAAGTGATATTACTACACATGCACATCTTTTGTTTATGTTATTATCATGGTTTCTTATAATGTCAGGGGAGGATCCTAGCAATGTTGTAGACTGGAAAGGAAATGGGATAACTAGGGTGGTCGACACCGACCTAATGGTCCAATTGAAGCACATCTGTTATTTTGGCAATCCAACAGATGTAACTCTATCATGGAAGACTCTTCTACAAGACATCTCAGTAGGTTTATCCTCTGAGAGTTGGTTATATGTCTGCACAATAAATAACACAATCATCAATAAGAAGTCGTTGGTAAGTTATTTGCACATATAGTTGGTCTATACAAATAGCCTTCTCTAATATCTTTGTTTAATTTTTTATAGTACTTTTCAAGGTAGTACTATGAAAAGTATATCACACCTCACAGGAACCACCAGACCACCGAGATTTAGGTGGTAGCGGCAGGGTCTGACGTGGTCCCCAATTACGATGCACGAAGCGACAGATGGACAATGCTATCTAACTAAACGTTTTGGGCAATTTCTTAGCGACAACTATTTAGAAGTTGGCATTGTGTGCACCTTCTATTTCAACATTGTTACTAATGGCATTGAGGTTGTGATGTATGTATTGTAAACCTAGGGTATGATGTAATATTAAGTTATAAATCTTTTGTGATAAATTATTTGTATTCCGTGATAAATTATCTGTGATATGAATTGGCTGCGAAATCAATCCTGGCTCTAATTCAGGTTGCATCCTAAAAATTATCCGTGATGTGTTTTGGATATGTTGGTTGCCAAATCCCGGCTTTGATTCAGGTTGCAACCTAAAAACTATTTTTTTTCAAAATGACCATAGCATTAGTGACGGGTAATAATAATCAACAGTCATTAAAGGATCATTTAGTGACGAGTAACAATGCTACCCGTTACTAAAGGTTGATCTATACCCGTCACTAAAGGCCCCTACATCATCAGTGGCAGTTTTAGCTATATCCATCACTAAAGGCCCCTACATCATTAGTGACGGTTTTAGCTATACCCGTCACTAACGTCCCCTACATCATCAGTGACGGGTGGTAACTACCACCCGTCACTAATGACTTCTCTCGCTTATAAATAGGCGGGTAACTTAAGTGGATCGTCATCCTTTCATTTCGTGCAACTCTAACCCTAACTCCCGCCTCCGTCGTCATCTTCATCGTGCTCTTCGTCGTTCCTGGCCACATGTTCCGTCGGCGCGCGTGGCCACCCTACTCGCCGCCACCTTGGTTGCATTCCTCGTCCTCCTCCTAAGGTCATCATCTTCCTCCTCTTCCAGTCCAAATGCACCGTTCGTCGTTGCTAACTTTATTTTTATTTTATTGTTACAGGGTACACTGACCTATTGATTTTAGCCAATTTTTCCGAGATAATTGTTGGTATTAGCCAATTTATTCAAGATAACACACTCGAAGTTGGCATGACTATTCACCATGGTGCTCCTGCCCAGACGCTGCCATGGTGCTCCTGCTCCTACCCACTGGGCTTCTATTCAAGCTATCCATGGTGGTGGTGGTGAAAGCTTGGATAATGATAGGATACTATCCAAGCTTTTGATATCGTGCTATAGGTTAGCTATTAGCTATTCAGAAGCCATAAAACAATCTCGTGTCGCTCTTTGTTGTAGTCATTTTCTTCGAGATAACGAGTATGTAGTTAATATATATGATACTGATTTGGTAATGAATTATCTGTGGTGTGCTTTGGATGTTCCATATGTTGGCTTCCAAATTTTGGTTGTGATTCAGGATGCAACCTAAAAATTTATTATTATTTTTTAAAAAAATGACCATATTATTAGTGACGGGTGATAATAATCACCTGTCAGTAACGAGCACATTAGTGACGGGTGTAAAGTACTCCCCATCACTTAATATGATCTATTCAGGATATAACTTAAAAATAATTATTTTTTAAAATATGACCATAACATTGGTTACCCATCACTAAAAAGGGCATACCAGACACGGAGAGAAACTAGAGAGACCCTTTAGTGACGGGTATTTACCCATCATTAATGATAGAGTTTTACTGACACGATAAGGGTGACGGGGGACATGTCCGTCAGTACTGTACGTTATGACATGTCACTAATGTATGTTTTTGTGGTAGTGTTCTCAAATTTTCAAATAATTAGTTTAACCATGGATCGACATGATATATTTTTCCGGCAACAATTAACAGAAACCTGAGAGAGGCTCAGAATGCGCGGTTAATTACTCAAAGATGATGTACCGAACTATATCCAGTAGCTAGACTAATTAACTCAGTTATAGCAGCGCTCAACTGGATAATCAGCAGGTAAATCCAAGGCATGCATCTATGTAGGACTGTCAATAAGTGATGAAGTGATGATGAGTCGCGGAGCAAGTGAGGGATCTAGTCAATGAGTAATAGCCGAGTTGCTCCCAAGCAATGCATCTGGCTCGTTTATACCGCGTACAATATCTGTCTAGAAAGTGATATGCTCGTCCCGATAATTCATCGCACTTGCACGGTCATCAAGAAAAAAACCATCATTTAGTCCATGCACGCCCCACACACGGACCAATTCTCTCTCTCATAATTTTCTCAGTATAATAGAAATTGAGTAATATTTTTCTCAGTAGAATTGTTATTCTATACCCGTGGTGTATAATAGTATATATATATATACACACACACATAAACACCATCATTTAGGAGTTTTTCATTGTTTTATATTTTTCACCCTAGCTTGCTTTTTAACCACTAAGAAATATAAACATAAAAGTTTTAACCTCAAAATAGGTTTCGTCGCTAGTCTTCGTGTCTTTCACTTATAATCCCTAACAAAAAATGATCAAGTGGTTATGACCCCGGGATATGACCATCTATATCATCATTGTCGAGATATGACCTAGATATTTTCCAAGAGCATTTATAATGATCAAGTGGAAGGAGAGGTTGGAATATATGGCATTAAAGACAACTAGCTAGGAAGGGGTTGAATCAGTGAATAGTTGCATACGGTTAGCAGTATGAAAGACTTCCAAGTCTCACACTTGGGGAAATGGCCAGATCGCAGACGCTCGGGCGGCCAGAGTTAACAGCCAGACCACCCTATCAATGACAACAAGTAACACCAAGGTTAATAGCCCACATCCCGACTATTTCAACTATTGTAAAATGACTTAATAGGACACATTGAGCCTAAATGGTAATCCAGTTCCTACAATATAACAATATATATAAGGCTCGGGGAACCTCTTATAGGGACATTATTCACATGTTTTTAGATGTTGTCATACATTTTTGTACGCCTAAGGCTAGTTTAAGTTCTTAGGCCATATTCTCACACAAAATTAGGGTTATTATCTTTAGAGAGGCTCAAACCTGTCTAAATCTTTGTATCTCATATTCTTAGAGGCAATCATTGGATTTCGATCATAGATATCCCCTTACACCTAATAATACACCTATGTGGATAACCCGTAGAGAATTGTCATACTTACGCAACGACAATCACATAAAATTATTTATGGTAGTACATGGCTTTTGCTATTAACTATATTCTCAAATAATTAATGTCCTAGAATGTGCACAGTGAAAACACTTGAAATCTTAAATTTTTAATAGATTTAAAAATATTATAGTTTTATATATAAAAATGACATTTGTAGATTTGTTATAAATATATTTTCACATAATTATATTTCCAATAATTTTTAAAATATAATATAATATATATATATATTAAAAGAGTGATTTACAATTATTAAAGAGGTACAAAGAGATATCACAATTTTAATATTAATTTTAATACTTATCGATATCTCAAATTACGGTACTAAGGGGTGTGTCTATTTCCGTAGTCTAAATTTTAGTCCCGTCACATCGAATATTTAGATACTATTTTAGAGTATTAAATATAGACTATTTACAAAACTCATTCATAATTGGTGGATTATTTGCGAGACGAATCTAATGAACCTAATTACACCATGATTTGACAGTGTGATGCTACAGTAAACATTTGCTAATCATGAATTAATCCCTCGATTTTGTAATTTTTTTATAATTAGTTTATATTTAGTCGATGAAACCAAACAAACACTCAGTTTTATGAAAGATCGTAAAATTTTCGGTATTAAAAAATTTGTTGATATCTATCGTCGTACCGAGGTACCGAGGTAGCGTACAACACCATGATGAGGTAAGCTAACTATATGTATAGTAGATTTGATCCAACATAAATATTGAATAGTTGGAGGCAGCTTGCATCAAATGCATTCATGGTCCCTGCACTTCTTTGATCGGGCTGGCTCAAATTATTGTAGGACAGAGTCGTACGTGCCGGACCGATGAATAACCACTATAATATATGATTCAGCATTCAAGGAAATGACAAGGAACTCTTTGTAGTTTGTAGAGTACTAAACTACAGCCGAAAGCAAAACCTACAAAATTTAAGAGTGGTCATGTTCTAATGAAGTCCTGACCCAATCATCTCTGTATCTCTTCCTCGAAGGCAGCAAAGGGAAATGAAAAATGGAACTAGCTACTTGCCCTAATGAAAATATCAAATCAAAGCCTACCAAAAGGATAGTCTTCGTCCACTAAAATCTGGAGAGTATTGTATTCAGAGAGCAAGGGGTGTTTGGATATCAGTGGGATAAAGTTTAGTCTCTTCGCATCAGATGTTTAGGCATTAATTATAAGTATTAAACGTATGTTAATTATAAAACTAAGTACATAAATGAGGGTTAATTTGTGATTTCAATCTATTAAACTTAATTATTTCATGATTTGACAATCTACAGTAAACATGTGTTAATGATAGATTAATTAAGTTTAATAGATCCGTCTCGCGAATTAGCTCATGGCTTCTGCAATTAGTTTCATAATTAGCTCGTGTTTAGTTCTTTTAATTAGTATCCGAACATCCGATATAATAAGGGCTAAACTTTAACCCAATAATCGAAACACCCCCTAAATCTCTTTTGTCATATCGCATATATATATTTATAATACCAAGAACTAAAAGCCACACGTTATATAGAGAATATCAACTGATGTGTGACATAGGAATCTCCCTCGAGCAAATGATACCGATCTTTTCACTTTATTATAAATCGATGATAACTTGAGCTGTTTAGATCCCACAAAAGATTTTATCCGTAGCGCCCTTTTATCTCGACCACTGATCTCTGATCAGACGGCGCATAAGCATGTCCATGGAATTAAATGGAAGGGGCAGATAAGGTGCAGAAACGAAATGCTGGTCCAATGCAACTTCAAATTAAGGAACAAGCCATTTTCTGGCCTAAAATGAGAAGAACATGACCTTGTATTTCTGGGCCAGATCTTTTGTTTGGCCTCAACTTCACATGCTGCATGCATGTATATATCTAACCTCCTCACCGGAGCAATACTCCCTGCAAGTGCTTGCATCCAAAGGGTATATATTATCACTGCAGAAACGAAGCTGACCTGACATAACTTTTGGTGCAACATCAGTAAAATACATGGATTGGCAACAACTACCAGTAGAAGGGTGGTTGGAAGATTGGGAGCGCAGGATGCTGCATCAATTGGAAGATATATATCAGTTTCCATTTCAATTTTGCATTCAATCATGCAGTGTAATGGCTGAAAATAATAAATACAGGTAGGTTGGATGATCGGCTCGCAGAGGGAAAGAAAGCCCGCCTAGCTACAAGGACAAATGGGTGAAAGCAATGGCATGAGAAACATGGCACATCCATCTTCCATCCACCCTTCACTGTTGTGAGAGGTAAGTGTATGAACACCAGCAACTCAACAAGGAAGAAACCACAGGGGACATCCATGTCCAGAGAAAACCCATCGTTGTACTTGTACCATATCGGTACAATTCAAAAAAATTCATACAGGGTCAATGGATCATCGCTGCCATTGCACTGCTTGTACTACCTGTCTACCTCCACTACTGTTCACATGCTTGGAGCAGCTAGTGTCTGAAGATAGTAGAAACAGAGGTGATTGCAAGTTGCAAGATAGCAACTACCAGTCGTCTTAATCGAGGTGATTAAGGAATGATCAGTAGTAACAGTCAGGAGGAAGGAGACCTGGTGATCTCATCTGATCTGACCTCAATATCTGATCTATGTAATTCATGCATTAAGGAATTAATTCTCTGGTGTGCCTTGCTGCATAGTGCAATTGCTGCTGCTTTGACTAGTGTGTAGACAGTGGGTGGCAGGGGTCCATCAGTCCATAGGCTGTTGACCCAGGGCAGAAGCAAGCAACGCCTAGCTCGTCGTGTCAAATGTTGTCAGCTTCCCTCTCCCAAGTGACATGTGGATGCCTCTGTTGTGCCAGGGCTGTCAAAAAATGTCGAGCCTCCAGCTTGAATCGAGCGCGAGTTTATTACGAGGGCACTATGAGCTTTCTCGAGTCAGCTCAAATAGCTCGCCATGTATTTAGAATTTAAAGGAGATTTAGATTCTTAAAAAGAGATGGTTGCTGTTAAAATTAAATCTTGTATGAATGTATGTTTATATTTCCTGATTGCATGAGGATACCCCTGCTATGGATATCACGTCCAGAAAAGAAAAAAGATCGCGTCTAGGGGCTATTTATGACATGTGATCAGATCCCATGTCCCAATTTTCTTTCCATCTATTAGTTTCCCTACATATAGCTTTACATGTATAATGTTTCCTTGTAATTGCTTATAAAAGAAGGTAGAAATACAAGAAACATTGCATCTTGATTCGCACCATAAAATTCACTCTTATGTATTCGTCCTCTCTCGTGTGTGTTCATCCGAGGTTCTGCTCATCGATTCGTTGGAGAAATCCTAATAGTTGTTTGAGTTGGTCGTAACCTAGAATTGAAAATATAAAAAGATGTTGTTTCTTATAGCTTAGATTCTAATTTATTTTTATATTTTATAACTATTATATTTTATAATATAGGTCCCAACTCTAAACCGTTTAAAATAGTCTCAAAATAAGTATAGGTAACAAAAGCTCTCCCAAATATATGCTTTGATTTTTAAACAGTCTATCAAGATGTCGTGATTACATGTGTGTAAGAGAAACGCACCACCTTTGAACTCGATGGTCAACTCTAAAACATAATAGCCAAGGTTTATACTAGTCCATTATTAATAAAAATTTATTAATATTATTTTTCTAAAAACATAAACACATTGTATTTTTGAACTGAAAAGTGTAATAAAATATTTACCAACGTTATCCAGCTGAACTTGAGGAGCTTGAACATTATAGATTTCTAGTTGTAGAGCATCCACAATTGTTATCTCAGATAACTAGCTGAAGAGAAGAATAAAAATAATAATTTATTTCACCACATATAATACACACAATTTTTAAAATACGTAATTTTTTTATTTATTTGCTCGTCGTTAGTTATTTTCTTTTTCCTTATATTTTTTAAGAAAAAAAGAGTGAATTGAAATAGTTAGTCACAGGAGACGCCCGTATATGCTCGAGACTGACAGCCCTATGCCAACTGCCAAGTGCTAATTGTTGACTAATTTCTGACAGGGAACTGACTAGGGACTAGTACTGCAGCTCTCCCTTCGTAGTTCGTACAAAGGTAAAATGGGCTATGAATGGGTTAATGGGTAGTACAAAGGCAAAATAACCTCTAGATACATCTCGGATGCTTCGTACCTCGACTACACAAATGCCCAAAACAACATATTTGTGACAGGAAATCGATTTATAAAACATACGGCAAGTTATCACAAATAAGATGAAGATGAACTGAAAAACCATGAGACATATCCATGGCCTTTTCCCTTTACAATTCATCTATTATTATCTCTAATAAAACTTTCCTTATTTATTTGTTACTAGAGTTTGGGAAAGTGTCGGGTAGATTAAAAAACTGGATGAAATCATTCATTTTAAGAAAATATAGGGAAAAAAAAGTTGAATGAACTCACAGTGTCACTGGTTCACTGCCGTCTTCCTTCGTGCCCAGTTCCGTCCTCCGCCACCCTCCTCATTCAGCGCCTCCCCTTCAGCTCCCTCCCCTTCACAGGAGCTGCTGTTGCAATCATCCTCTCCAGCGTGCTCGCCTCCTTGTCTCTTCACTTGTGCTGCTGCTGCATCCCTCCTTCTGGTTTGTTGTCTTTGCTAGTTTGCTGTTTTGTTCCTCTTTGCTGTTTCATCTCTTCTCTCCAGCTTCTTCCCTTCCAACGTCTCCCCCCTATTTGTTGCCCTACCTGTAGATGCGGTCACTACTCCAACGCATCCTCCTCACCGGCACCAGCTGCACTTTTGGGTACTATAGGCTTTAGCTGCTCCCTGCAAATCGCAATCCCCATCTCATTCGCTATCCCCATCTCTGCTTTCTTGATCTGCAACTCGCTCTTATCCTCGCCTGTCTGATTCTTTCCTGTGTGTTGTTGTTCTTGATTTGTTCTCTGGTGATTCTTTGTCTGATCGGGAGAAGCATTGGTGTGGCGGAGATCGATCAAGAACAGAGCTTTCTCTGTCGGTGAGAATGAGATGGATACGAGTGCGTGTAGATAGGTTCAGAGGTTTGTGAATCTTGTGCCGGAGCTGCGCCGGAACATGTCGGAGTCCAGCAGGGCGTTCGGGGTGAATGTGCTGTCGTCCAGCGCCGGCGAGGCGGTGCCGAGCACGGCTGCCCATGGCGGGGGCAAGAAGGGCGACGGCGACGGCGGCGGTGGCGGAGGTAGCGTGCCGTTCCACCGGCTGTTCGCGTTCGCCGATGGGAAGGACGTGGTGCTGATGCTGCTCGGCACGTTAGGCGCGGTGGCCAACGGCGCCGCGCTGCCGTTCATGACCGTCCTGTTTGGCGGGCTCATCGACGCCTTCGGCGGTGCCGCCGGCGCCCGTGACGTCGTGGCCCGCGTATCCGAGGTCTCCCTTGAGTTCATCTACCTGGCGATCGCCTCGGCTGCCGCGTCGTTCATTCGTAAGTGCGTTGTCACGGAGCCACCACCGCTGCAACCTCCAAGCTCGTGATTTTTTAAGCTATTTCTATGTGATTATTCAGAGGTGGCGTGCTGGATGATCACCGGCGAACGGCAGGCGGCGCGGATACGAAACTTGTACCTAAAGACCATACTACGTCAGGAGATCGCATTCTTCGACAAGCACACCAACACCGGCGAGGTCGTCGGGAGGATGTCCGGCGACACGGTCCTCATCCAGGACGCTATGGGCGAAAAGGTCGGCAAGTTCATCCAACTGCTTGTGACGTTCTTGGGTGGCTTCGCCGTGGCTTTCGCGCAAGGGTGGCTCCTCACCCTCGTCATGCTGGCCACCATCCCGCCGATCGTCCTCGCAGGCGCCGTCATGTCCAATGTCATCGCCAAGATGGCGTCTTTGGGGCAGGCCGCCTACGCGGAGGCCGCCGTCGTCGTCGAGCAGACCATCGGCTCCATCACAACAGTAAAAAAAAAATCTGTCTTTATTCCCGAGCATCCCAAATTCCCAATTCAACCACTGTGTGTCTGCGTCCCCATGTCTCTGAACACTCCCTTCGTGGAATGCAGGTTGCATCTTTCACCGGGGAGAAGCAAGCGGTGACCAAGTACAGCAGGTCACTGAAGAGCGCCTACAACTCCGGCGTCCAGGAGGGCCTCGCCGCCGGCGTCGGCATGGGCACGGCCATGGCGCTCCTCTTCTGCGGCTACTCCCTGGGAATTTGGTACGGTGCCAAGCTGATCCTGGAGAAAGGATACACCGGAGCCCAAGTGATGAATGTGATATTTGCAGTGCTTACTGGCTCACTGTAAGTTTCAGTTTTTTTTTTTTTTGTGACAGGTCTTGCATTTGATTCAGACATATTAGGCCAGGCAAAGACGCTAAGCTGCTGTTTGACAGCGATAAGCACTTGCTTTCGTGAGCAAACTGCTAAACCAACTGTGCACGTATAGTTTGTTCCGTTAGCAGCAACAAACTAAGTACATAATGTGAATTATCTCGTTTGACAAAAGTAATATATGATAGAGACCTTTCAAATTTAATCCAATGGTAATTTTATCGTCTTCTTTTCATAAAAAAGCTGATTCTTCATATCTCCTTTTCCTTAAAACGAACCTCGTCAAATAATTTCAGTGTTTGAGTTTGCAATTGTCACTGAATAATCTGCTACTCTTATGACAATGAATGTTTTACATGATTAGATGGTGTGATTAGATGATGTGCTTTCTGTTGACTGGCATAACTATCTATTAGTTCCAGAAGCTGAGAAACTACTGTTCTATTCACCAGAGCTCTAGGGCAGGCATCACCAAGCATGAAAGCGTTTGCTGGAGGGCAGACTGCAGCATACAAGATGTTTGAAACAATCGACAGGGAGCCTGAGATTGATGCATACAACCCCACAGGTAGGAAGCTAGATGAAATTCAGGGGGATATCGAGTTCAGAAATGTTTACTTTTCGTACCCAACAAGGCCAGATGAGCAAATATTCAGAGGATTCTCCCTTGCCATACAGAATGGTACAACTGTTGCATTGGTTGGTGAGAGTGGGAGTGGAAAATCAACAGTTATCAGCTTAATCGAACGGTTTTACGACCCTCATCTTGGTGAAGTGCTCATAGATGGAGTGAATCTCAAGGAGTTGCAGTTAAGGTGGATCAGAAGTAAAATTGGGCTCGTGAGCCAGGAGCCTGTGTTGTTCACTGCTAGCATCGGAGATAACATAGCCTATGGCAGGGACAATGCGACAGATCAGGAAATTAGAGCTGCAGCTGAGCTTGCTAATGCCTCCAAATTCATCGATAAAATGCCCCAGGTCAGTGCACCATGTAACCCTTGAATTTGTAAATATATTACTGATCAATAACGGCAATCAGGATTTTCAGATGTATGACTAAATGATGTTGAGAAGTAGAAATGGCTACATAGAGAAGAAATTTAGTAAGATAAGTTTGAACTATTCTGTATCATATACTGAGCACATGTAGCTCATAACATATCCCAGGGTTTTGCTACTTTGGTTGGTGAACATGGAACCCAATTATCTGGTGGGCAGAAGCAAAGGATTGCCATCGCAAGAGCGATTCTCAAAGATCCAAGGATTCTACTTTTGGATGAAGCAACTAGTGCTTTGGACACCAAATCTGAAAGCATTGTGCAGGAGGCCCTTGATAGGGTCATGACAAACCGGACTACTGTCGTAGTTGCTCACCGTTTGACTACTGTCAGGAATGCTGATACTATTGCTGTCATCCATCAAGGATCAATAGTGGAGAAAGGTATACTCTCAGGCATTGTATTACCTAGTCAAAGTAAACATTTATCCTCTAGTAGAAGCAGGAATTATTTATTCCTTCTGCTTGATTAATCTAATACAACTCCTACTATTTATAGACCTAATTAATTCTCATACTTTATCTCTAACAATAAAATCCTAACAGCAGATCTAATTCTGTTTTATCTCTAACAATAGAATATTATTCCATCCCTTAATTTGCTAATCTTAATCTAATAAAACTCTACGATTTACTGACCATAACATTCTCCCACATATTTTATCTGTCATCAAATAGTCAGTACCTCAAACATTTCACATTCACTAGGTTCACACCATGAGCTTATAAGGGACCCAGAAGGAGCATATAGCCAACTGATACGCCTACAGGAAACAAGTCATGATTCTGAGGGTGCAAATTACCAGAAGGGTGAATTTGGGATTCGTTCAGGCAAACAATTATTTTCAAACCAGTCAACTAGCCAGAGGTCATCTAGGGACAGCAGCAGCAATCACTCATTATCAGTGTCATTTACTGCTCCTCTTGAAATTGACGTCCAGGGTGGTTCACCAAAGAAGCTTGCTGAAGAAATGCGGCAGGATGTGCCTCTCAGTCGCCTCGCATCACTTAACAAACCTGAGATCCCAGTGCTTCTACTTGGTTCTGTTGCTTCTGCTGTCAGTGGAGTGATTTTCCCAATCTTTGCAATACTCTTGTCCAATGTGATAAAAGCATTCTATGAGCCCCCACATGTGCTAAAGAAGGATTGTGAGTTTTGGTCATCTATGTTCCTAGTGTTTGGAGCAGTATACTTCCTGTCACTTCCTATTGGCTCATACCTTTTTTCTGTGGCTGGGTGCAAGTTGATCAGAAGGATCAGACTGATGACTTTTGAAAAGGTTGTAAATATGGAGATTGAATGGTTTGATCACCCAGAAAACTCAAGTGGATCAATTGGGGCAAGGCTATCGGCCGATGCAGCTAAAGTTAGGGGACTTGTGGGTGATGCACTCCAACTGGTTGTGCAGAATCTAGCAACATTAGTTGCTGGTTTGTTGATTGCTTTTATATCCAACTGGGAGCTATCTCTGATCATCGTGGCATTGATACCACTCATCGGTGTAAATGGATGGATCCAGATGAAGTTTATTCAAGGATTCAGTGCAGATGCAAAGGTATGCCAGAAATCATAAAAATGTTGAAACACCAAATCCCTTTGTTTTATCACATCTCTGTATTTCTCAGAATTAATTAGATACTTGCCAACAGTTTATCATCCAGGCCATTGAGTCTCAATTATTACTGCAGATGATGTATGAAGAGGCAAGCCAAGTGGCAAATGATGCAGTGGGCAGTATAAGGACTGTGGCCTCATTTTCAGCTGAAGAAAAGGTAATGGATTTGTACAAGGCAAAATGCGAAGGACCCCTAAGAACAGGAATCAGGACAGCAATAATAAGTGGTACTGGGTTTGGTGTTTCCATCTTCTTGCTGTTTGGAGTCTATGCAGCCAGCTTCTATGCTGGTGCTCGGCTTGTCGAGGACAAGAAAACAACTTTTCCTAATGTTTTCAGGGTATGTTCAGTGTTCATTGCATATCTCCAATAACAAGTAGGCACTTACATATTAATATGTGTTAGTTGAATCATAGATATTCCTACAAGGCCACCGAAATGCAACCTTCAAGATGACTAGTTTATGACAAATAATACAATGGCCATGCCTAGTTAAATATAGACCATTTTATGGTGCATTCTTCTAGTGATACAATGCATTGTAACAGTTGATTTTTATTTTTTGAATGGTTTAGATTAATTTATATTACTAACCTAATAAGGATAGTAGAATGTACAGAGGGAAAAATCATCCAAATTTATTTTGATGTGAGGGTTAAAGTGATAATTTTCTATTTGTGAAACCCTACCAATGCAATCTTCCTGCCGCCTCTAGGCGCTAGCACTGTTCTGAAGGCGGAGATGTGCTAGTATTATATGAAAAATCACTAATGATGGATATACTTAGATTATAATAAATTAAAAGTACCAAACTACTCTTTAAAATCGATGGCTAGAATTGATTTATTGAAAGTTTAATACTACTAGTAGAATGCACCATAAAAGTGCTCTAAATATAAATATAACGGTAGGGTGAAAAATATCATTATCTTGGGGCTTGGGTATCTTATTGCAGGTGTTTCTTGCTCTCACAATGGCTGCAATTGGTGTATCACACACGAGTAACCTCACATCAGATACTTCCAAAGCAAAATCAGCTGCATCTTCTATATTTGCCATTGTGGACCGTAAATCTAGGATAGATCCAAGTGATGCTGCTGGGGTGAGTTTAGAAGCACTGAGCGGTGATATCGAGTTCCAGCATGTGAGATTCAGATATCCTACCCGCCCAGATGTTGAGATATTTGAAGACCTGTGTTTAACAATACAATCTGGAAAGGTACAAACCTCCCTAATCTCAGACTGTTAACCTATCAGCAAAACAACATGAATGTTTCTGGAACTGAACCTAACTGTTTCCACTATGTATCTGTCTATCAGACTGTTGCACTTGTTGGAGAGAGCGGTAGTGGAAAATCAACGGCGATATCATTGCTTCAGAGATTCTATGAGCCGGATGCAGGCCATATACTTGTAGATGGAATGGACATACACAAGTTCCAGCTAAGGTGGCTGAGGCAACAGATCGGACTGGTGAGTCAAGAACCAGCTCTTTTCAATGAAACAATTCGAGCAAACATCGCCTATGGAAAGGAAGGGCAAGCAACAGAGTCAGACATCATAGCTGCTGCTCAACTGGCGAATGCCCACAGGTTCATCAGTTCATTGCATCAGGTGAAGTTCTTTATCCCAAAAAATTCAGACATATCTCATGGCGATTCACTTCGTTTTTGCATCCTACTTTGAATGACAAAAACGTTGTTTCAACGAGGTTGCTGACATAAACGAGCTACCTGGAAAATGCAGGGGTATGATACCATGGTCGGGGAGCGTGGAGCTCAGCTATCCGGAGGGCAGAAGCAGCGGGTGGCGATTGCTCGAGCCATTGTCAAGGATCCCAAGATCCTCCTGCTCGATGAAGCAACAAGCGCACTCGACGCTGAATCCGAACGCGTCGTCCAAGATGCCCTGGACAGGGTCATGATCAACAGAACCACCGTGATTGTGGCACACCGGCTTTCAACCATACAGGGAGCAGACATGATCGCGGTGGTCAAGAACGGGATGATCGTTGAGAAGGGGAAGCATGATACCTTGGTCAACATCAAGGATGGGGCGTACGCGTCCCTCGTCGCTCTCCATTCAGCAGCCAACTCGTAGCAGACGCCATGGCTGGCAAAGATCATGGTTACTTGAGCTGAATTTGTGAGAGCGAGAACTGGTGTAAGTAGCATGTTATCCAACACAGCAATCTCTGATCAAAGACAAACACGTATACATGCATACATACATAGCTCTGCAGAACACCTAAGCAGGAGGATCATACAGATGTCAAAATGTAAATGCAACGTGTTGCATGAATGTTCATATGAAGTACATGATATGAATATTCACTGTCACAAGTATGTGTAAACCATATAGCAATGAAAAGTAGATGATAATTGCTATACCTTGCCACGTTCTTGCCCGCACATTTTCCCCCATTAAAAAAAGAACCTAATGAAACTGGAGAATCAATGAATCTCCCGTGAGAAACTGACCTTATGTTATATTATATGATTTTAGATCTACAGTGTCACCCGTGGTTTAACTTTTTCAACTAGCTTTTTAGTTAAGAGGCTAGAATCTAAATCAAACAGGTTTTATGACAAAACAACTTTTTTAAAAGCAACATCTTTTTTACTCATAATATAAACTGAAAGCTAGGAGACCCTAATTTTTATAACTTCTTAGTTTAACTTTGAACAAAAATCATCCACCGTGTCATTACAATATATCAGTTCGTATAAATTTGAAAATACAAAAATTTGATAAAATGTATCGTTTTATTGTAATTTAAAAATATATAATTTCAATATAAATATTACAAAATTCCATGATTATAATGATTTACATGTAAAATTACATATTAATAATGTAACCAAACAATAGAGACTACCAAAATAGAAATCCATAATTATTTCAACAAAACAACTTCTTAGCTTTTACCCATCTCACATTTAACAATAGGCAGCTTACATCAGCTTTTTAAAGGGCTGAACATCTCAACCAAATACACCTATCCATGGGCTGAACATAATATCAAATAATATGCTAATTATGGATGTAATGTGCTAATTATGTATTGACACGACGTCGATAATATCATCCATGGTACAATATAATAGGGTACACGAGCAGACTAAGGGTGCGTTTAGTTCAGCTGTTAGCTGTGAAAAAACTGCTATGAGCTGTCAGCTGTGAAAAAGCTAAAAGTCATTTGGTTCAGGCTGCTGTGAGCCGACAGCTATATGAATTGTCTATAATGTCCATGAGACTCTAATATGATGTTTATATGCAAAATGATCGTAATGATGTGAACTTTGCATCGAGGACATGTTTTTCACGAAATTATATATTACATATATAAATAAGTATATTGTTCATCTCAAAAGGCTTGCCAGCTAGATAACTATTTTATGTCGCCCTCGCATTAGCTAGTGAGGTAGCTATCCTGTCATAAATAGTGTTCATGGTAACCTCATTCCCTCCCTCTACCTCGTCAACATCTTCAGTTACATCCTCAATATTTGATGCTCCAGGCATATACTCATCATCTGCGTCACACCTCTCAAACTCCTTATCATGCAACTGGCTGTCACAAATGAAATTGTGCAATGCAAAACAAGCCATAATGATTTGTGCCTGTCGTCGAGCTGAAAAACTAGGCATGGCTTTCAATATGCGACATTTTTGCTTGAGGACGCCAAATGCTCGCTCAATTACATTACGAAGGGAGGAGTGCAAAAGTTGAATATCTCATGCTTCCCTTTGTGGTGGACGCCCACGACGATGACGAAATTCTGGTATATGGTAGGTAGTCACCTTAAAAGGTGCAAGGTATCTAATTCGATTTGGATAACCGGAGTCCACAAGGTAGTATTTATCTGAAAAAAAACAAGAACAAGTTAGCATTGTAAAGTAAATATAACTAGAAAAAAGTTAGTATTTACCTTTAGGAGGGATAGGAAAAGAAGGAAAATTTGCCAATGCGTGGTTAAGGATTCGTGTGTCATGCGCTGAACCCGGCCATCCGGGAACCACAAATGTGAACCTCATGTCAAAGTCACATATCACAAGTATATTTTGCGATGTATATCCATGACAACAAGTGTAATTAATCACCTCATCATTCGGCACTGTAACCTCAATATGTGATCCATCTATTGCACCAATAGCACCTTTAAAATGAGGCTTGAAACGATCTTCTTTCAACTTATCATGTTCATTGCTAAATGTTGGATCCCTTGGTTTGATGTTGTCTTTTCCTAATTTAAGAAAACACTTCAATACTTCCTTGAACTTCATGTGATTTGTCCATGTTGACCGTTCAAAACGGTTTTTAGCTTGGGAAAATGATTGAGGCCCCCAACAATCCATAATAACATTGGCAATGACTCAACCAACGTAACATTCCTAGAGGATGTCAAATCATATGAAGAGACCAATAAATCATGAAGTGCCGTAAAAATATCTGGGCTCATTTGAAACATCTTATAAAAATATCTTGGACGCTTGAAACACCTCATGAACCATTCATATCCTGATTCCGGTCCTTCTCTATAGCCACATTTATGAAAATAGTGCTTATTGTAGATATGACCCAGATTTCCAAGAAGAGCAACATGTTGTGATAATTCATTTAATAAAAGAAGTGATTGCTGCCCTTTTTTGCCAACTCTTCCATACTCGCATCCATCTACATAAACAACAAATATAATGGTTCCAACAGAAACAATGAGTCATGGATAAATAAACAAAATGGTTCAAAAATAACATAAAGAAATGAAGGTTCCAACACAAGTGAACAACATAAAAAAGACGATGGTTCCAACATAAAAAAGATGATGGTTCCAACACAAGGGAACAACATAAAAAAATGATTTATGTGGCTTTCTTCATCTCATGCTCTCTCTCAATGAAATAAAGTCTTCCTTCATTTGTTTCAAGAACACCAGGTATCTCCCTAAATTCAGACTTCATGATCAACAAGGAGGTCGTGTGCATCAAAGCAGTTTTTTTCTTGAATCCCAGAATCCTTAACCATCTTCATGGCTTGTGCAATGGTTGGGACAACATTGGCGTGTGGAGGAGTTGATGATGCTTCAACACTTGAGGTGATTTTTTCAGCTGCACTTTCAATCTTCATACATGTGTTCTTGTACATCCGAAAATAGACTTTTCTCTTCCTCTTTTTCAGTTGAAGTAGACAACTTTTTGCGCTTCTTTGCTACTGGTTTAGGTTTCTCATTGTTTGTCATCTCCATTGCATCCTCATGACTTGATTCACTAGAGGAAATATCTCCCGGACAAATTACGGAAGCCCTGGTGACATGCACCTTATCAAACAATAGATGTAAATCATCAAGGTGCTTCGGTCCACACTTTCGAAACTTGACATGGACACACTTGATATTTCTCTCAGGGTTGTTGCAACACTGTAAAATAAAGGAGCAAGTAAAGGGAAAATATATAAAGATGAGGATATAATGGACCAAAAAATATAACAACACTTGACTCACCACGATATGTTCATCCTACCATGTGTTAGAGCAATCAACAGTTTGATTTGCATCATCCCAACCAAGTCGAGTGGCGACATTTTTCAATTCCATAAACACCGTGTAATCTTTTTTTCATGTTGTCTAATTTATTCTTCAACTGTGATTTCACTAGCTTCAACCCAGATCTTGCAAAAAAACTTTTCTTCAAGGTTATTCCAACCAGTTCTAGTAAAACAACCAAAAGGCCTATTCCCAATACCGATTTCCTCCTTACAAATGTCAATGAAGTGCTACAGATTTGCATTATCCCACACCGCTTTTCACCCATACTACTTGCATACATACACACACACACACATATATATATATATATCAAACATATATAGCAATCATATACAAATCTAGTTGCATTTATTAAATCATAGACAAAGCTCATAATCAAATATAACTATGCACGTAAGCATACCTGGTTGTTCTTCCAAGAAGCTGTGCAGAGTCGCTGCGGAGGCCAGTGGAGTCGTGGAGTCCGAGCCGACGACGTGGAGAGCGGCGGAGGCGCGACGGAGGTCGGTGGTGTGGGGCGTGGCATAGAGTTTTCATGATGGGAGGAGAAAAGCTAAAAAAGCAAGTCTAGGGCTGCTATGGGATTTTGATGGAGAATAATGTGCCTAAATAAGCAGCCTGCTTTTCAGAACGGAGGTGGGCCCAACCTTCTTTGGTTGGGCTTCAGCTTTTTGAACGCTAACGCAACCTTCCACCACCGAACCAAACACAGCTTAAAATTCATTTGTGTGGATTGTGCCGTGACACCACTCTCCCGTAATGGTGACCTCCATTGGTGTCACATAACTCCACTTCCAGAGAAGATTATCCCATCTAGGAGAGTTCTCAGCTTCATAGCAGGATGAAGATATTCTAGATTTCTAGTGCTGCAGATAAACTCTTTAAAGCATTTTCAAAATAGCATGTTAGCACTTGAAAGTAAAAAATATCATTCTCACAGCCATGTACTTTGACTCGTTGAATTATCTTAATTTTCTTTGTGGAAGAAATCTGCTGTTCTGAATTTTCTTCCCCTCGGTGCACGGTAAACAGGGTCCACGCAACGAGCAACCACGTGGAACAGTCAAACCGCGCGTGTTGATGACGTGGGGAACATCTCAGCCGTCTAAACTCGACTCCCGGGCACCAACAGTCGGGATCTCTCCCCGGCACGCGCGGGCGTCGGTCACCGCCACTCGCGGGCTCTGAGCGTCCTGATTGATCCACGTAAGCAGTAGTCCACCGAGCAGCCAACAACGGCGCGCCACGTACGCATCGAGGGCATAATAGTAAAATCCAAACAGCGAGACGCGTAGACTCGGCGCCTCCTCTACCTGAGGAGGAAAAAAAACGCACAAGGATAGCCGATAGCGTGGGACGCGTGGGTCGGTCTCGCCGTGACACCGCCATGGAGCTCACCGGCGTTGCTCTCCGGCGGTCGCTGGCTTCAGCTTACCCGACTGTATTGAGGGGGAGGAAGAGGAACCCGGCCAGGGTGTTCTGCGCCAACCGCGGAGGCGGGGGGTTCGCTGATGAGGGGCACCTCAGGTACTACGAGGCGCCGTCGCGGAAGGTGGTGGAGGCGGTGGCGGGGGGCCTGGACAAGGTCCGAGCCATGGGGATCGTCGCCGGAGACGCCGCCAAGGAGAAGGTCCTCTCGGTGAGGCTCTCTCTTGCCCTTTCTATCTCGGAATAGGATGGGGGAAATCTGTCCAGCGTCAAGAAGCGATTTTCTGTACCTATTTATTGCATCACAAAATTTATAGGATTAGTTTGACGCTGGTGGTAGGATATTTGATTTGGTCAGACGATTAGGATTATAGAAATTGCTCCTTTTCCGGTGCAATATTTCAGTTCTCTGGGGAGAGTGGTCTGAGAGGTTGATCTGGATTTGATTTTGTTGGTAGTTGTATACAAAAATTCGGTTAAGATTAACAATGCACGATGCTTTGCTTGAACTTAACTTGGGTGGTAAATTAGCCAGTTGATTGTTTGTAGTTTGCAATTTGTGTGAGCTAGATCCAAAACATGGTCTCTGACCTCTGCTCTAAAAAAATGGAGCTCTGACTCATGCGGGCATTTGAATACAGGAAGCTACAGATCTGCTGCTGCAGGAGTTGAATCGGCTGAGGGACGAGGAGGACGAGCTGAAGAAGAAGATGAAGGATGAGAAGGCTGCAATGAAAGCACTGAAGCAGCAGCAGAAGGAAGCAAAGAAGGCTACTGCTGCTGCTGCTGTGATGAACTGTGATGATGGTTCTTCCTCTGAATCAAGTGAGAGCGAGTGCGAGGATCAGATCATGGAGTTGGAATTGAGCTGTGTTGCTACGGCAACTGTGTCCAAAATTGGGGAAGGCATTGCAATCTCAACGGAAGTTCCCCAAATTGTTGCATCTGACATCGGAGCAACCCTAGCTATGGAGTATGACAAGGCTGCGATGAAGGCCATGAAGAAGAGAGAAAAGGAGCAGAAGAAAGCTGCAAAAATTGCCATGAAGATGAAGAAGGAAAAGAAGATGGCCACACTGACTTGCTGCAAGGATGAAGACAGTTCCTCGTGCTCCTCGGAATCAAGTGACAGCGAGTGTGAGGAGGTTGTCCAAATGAGCCGCTGTGCTAGTATGATCACACGGCAAACACAACCCTCGAGCACGGTTTTCCCCATAATACTGCCCCAGATTCCAGAATCGGTGGCACTATATCCATGCCAGGATGCTCAGATCTCTTCAGAACCTGCAAATTCCATGCAATCCACAACCAGCAGCAGCATTGCTGTAGCCGAGAAGCCAATGATGAACAGAATTGAGGTCTGCATGGGAGGCAAGTGCAAGAAGTCAGGCTCCCTCGCGCTGCTGCAGGAGTTTGAGAAGAAGGTGGGCACTCACAGTGCCGTTGTCGGCTGCAAATGCTTGGGGAAGTGCGGTGTAGGCCCGAACATCCGGCTGCGGAGCCAAGGTTCCATGCAGAAGAATCCCCTCTGCATCGGAGTAGGATTAGAAGATGTTGACACCATAGTGGCAGGCTTGTTTGGAGACGATGACATGGGCATGGTGAACTAGTCCAACCTCTTGTCTTTCTATGATATGTATAGCCACGCCCCTGCTAAGTCAATGTAACATATATATCCTACGTACCATGGCCAAGAGTTCATGTTGCCCAGTGAATTTCTATGGTATTTGTTTCATATTCGTGTGGAAATGATTAGCAGTTCTGGACGGCGATAATTTTCATGGGGAAGCAGCAGTTGCACTTTACGTAGATCGTCGGGGAGGCTGGCGCCGTCGAATGAGCTCCTTCCGCTTGGGAGGGGAAGGAATTATGTCCCTGCTCGAGTTATCTCAGCAGAGGCAAGATCAATATGGGGCGGACAACAGAGAAGCAACGTCCAATTCCAACCGAGTGTTAAGCATTTACAACCTGGAATTTCCAAAATTTGATGGCAAGGGAGATCATTGAACTGGATGAACCATTGCAAGCAGTTCTTTCGGGGTCAATGGACAGATGACAGTGATCTCATCTGGCTGGCTACTTATCATCTTACGGTGCCTCTCAAGAAAGAATGGCATTTCCATTATGAGGGTATTGACAATGGGGTTTCATAGGGTGTTTCATGATATTAATTACTATGTCACATCAGATTTTTTGTTGACATGACATTCAATTAATGAGGAAAAAGAAAAAAGTAGTGTCATCATCATGACATGATGTTAACCTGTTTTTTAAGACAGATGAAACGAAATGAAACACCCATTAAGAACCAAATCATTTCATCAGAGAGAGATATATACTTTGAATGTACTTTTGTATATACTTTTGAATGTAATATATGTAGAAATGTAAAATTGGACCATGCATATACTTTTGTATATATTTTTGGATTCATGATCCTTTTAGTTGAATATGTATGAATGTGATTTAAACGTGACAATATATTTGTTAACTTTGAATATGAATGTGAATGTCTTGTATGTTTGTGAATGTGGATATAATTTATTAGTGTGTAATCTGACATAAAAACAGGAAAAAAAAGAAAAAACACAGAAAAAACAGGAAAAAAACAAACAGAAAAACAGAAAACAGAAAAAAAAAACAAAAAATATAATTTTCGTCGGCTATACTTTGGCCGACGGAAGGTACCGATTCTTCCTGATAACTTCCGTCGGCCAAACTTGGCCTAACTTCCACCACGAAAGTTAGCTAACTTCCGTCTACCCGCTTCCG
Organism: Zizania palustris; assembly: GCA_019279435.1. Taxonomy (NCBI): domain Eukaryota; kingdom Viridiplantae; phylum Streptophyta; class Magnoliopsida; order Poales; family Poaceae; genus Zizania; species Zizania palustris. The sequence goes on along the minus strand of JAAALK010000082.1, from coordinate 37,590,771 downwards.
TCGGCCAAAGTTAGCCTTTTGCCGATGGAAGTTAGCTTCTTCCATCGAGAAAAAGCTAACTTCCATCGGCTTTGGCCGACGAAAATTTGCTGGATTGTTGTAGTGTATATGGTTCGGACCCACGATTCAAAGCAATCCACTTGGGAAATTGAAGTTATCATAGACAGGAACAATTGAGATGTACATAAAGCACTTCTTCTTGATGATCGCAAGCCGTCTCACTGAACCATATAAGCAAGCAGCAACAAATACAGATGTTTGTTTCTAGGCTGTGGAAACCGGTTAATTTGCTGGAAGCGATGAGCTTGGCGTGTGCAGTGCTTATGAAAAGAAGTCAGCAAAATTTCTAGGGGCTGCGTCCTGCAGTGAAGCCGTTCTACCATGCTAATCCTAATGACCAGAAATCGTAGGTATACCTCAAAATTGACATACCCTTAAAAATTGCTCTAAAATTATTGTACTCTAAAATTATTGTACCTATATACCCCAAAGTTTATAGTATGAGTAGTAGATTTGCCCCACTATCCATTTTTATCTAACTTTAATCCATTTCTTGTTTTTTTATTCTGTAAATTCCCACAATACCCCTGTGTTCATCACCGGCAGCTCTGGTGGAGGGCGGTGAGGCTGCCGCCACACGAATTTTCTTTCAAATATTTTTTTAAAAAATTCAAATTTGTATGTCGAATTCAAAAAATTGCAAAAATAGCATCTGATCGGCCAAACCATCGGCCGATTGACAGCAAGTCGGCCGATGGCAGCACGCCACGCCACGCCCCGGTCGTGCCCCACCGCGTCGGCGCCCACGCCCGCGGCCCCGCACCCCCTCGCCTCCCTCGCCCTTGCGCCCCCGCGCCCAGAACACACCGTGGCACGCCACGCCGCACCCCGGCCCCGAGGCGGCGGGCGGCAGGAGCGGGGCCGGCTGGCACGGTCGGCGAGGGGGCGTGGCGGGGCACGGTCGACGAGGGGGGCCGAGACCTGAGGGTTAACAAGTGAGCTAAATGGATCCATTGAAAAGTATTACATGATATTATAATTAATTCATTCACTGATTTATGCCGGTTTGGTCTAGATCAATAGACCTTATGCTGATTTAGGTTGATCAGTTTAGATTAGCAAATGAACCATTGATAGGACATATATACCATCCGATCTAGGCCAATCAACCTTAGATCGGCGGTTGAACAACTGACAAATGGCTAGTTTTGTAATTTTTGAAAAACATATACAAGATTTGAAATTTATTTTTTAAAAATGTATTATTTTTTTTAAAATCTGATGTTTTCGTCTAGGCCAAACAACCAACATGGGGCCATATTTAGAATTTATTCATTTCAGCTAGGGATTATAATGATCAAGATTATAGAAAAAACTAGGTTAGACTAGTTTATTAAATTATTATAATCTACACTTTAAACTGTAATAAATTGACCTATCTATTTCAGCTTATGACAATAAACTGGATTATTATAACAAACTACTCCAACACGATCGTTTTCTTAAAATTTGACAAAGGCTTCTTCGGGCAAATAAAGTTGGATCATATATAATGTTATAGTGTGTATATATATGGTATGTTTGAATATACTTCTGACTAGAATATATAATATATTAACATAAATAATAGTAACAATAATATTAGATAAAATCATATTTATAACTAATTAGTTCTTATCCGCAAATCGTCTACCTTGTTTTTTACAAATCAATTTCTACGTATCCCGGTTCTTGAGGTTGGCTCAATATAATACATCTAGTATTCACAGCATATCTTTTCTCTCGTCTCATAATTCAGCAACAAAGTAACCATTTACAAGTACATATAATTGATGGTGTACTGTTCTTATTGTGACGCCCCTCCCGTATAGACTAGGCTAATACGAGAGGATTAGTCACTTAACAACAGAATTCATCTCAAATATGAAATTCATTCATATTGCCGGATTGCCGGTAGTCATGGCGACATTTAGTAGGGGATTTATTACAAAAAGCCGTATGAGGCATACCTCACGGCTAAATGTTTAGTACATCAGAGTCCACACAATGGAAACCAGAACCATTTATTCAAACATAACACAACTAGTTGTGAACTAGGTCTAAAAACCTAATTTTCACGGTACTCTTCCTCCTCGAAGCCATCTCCTTCTTGGACGTAGTCCTCTTCTTCATTTCCTTCGTAATTTGAATGTTGATGGGGTGAGTACAAAAAGTACTCAGCAAGTTCTCGGATAAACTATAGATGCAACCAGATTCAAGGAAGGCTTATGGTTTATTTTAACAAGTATACAAGAAACTTCTAAGTGTGCTTTTGGGATTGAGGTTCCCAACCTCAATCGAGAGTATGAAAAGAAAAATTGTTGTTTTCAAATCTTTTCCAGGTGAACCTGGTATTTCTCAAGAAACACTTTTCCATCATTCCACACCTTCATTTTTCCTTTCCACATGTTGTCACATTGTTTCGCCCGCAGAGCGAGACTACCCCTCCCGGTATCTCCTCTCGGCACAACAATTGACATACTTATTTATCAAACAACTCATTTCTCCACTCTTACCCTATGAAGCCTTTTGACTTCTCGAACACACACAGGTTCATTGCCAACCACTAAGGTTAGCCATACACCACGAAGGCATACTCTGATAACGCTTCCCATCCCTTCAACACAATTTTGTTTTCAACACAATCCTAAACACTACACAAGGGAAACTTATCAATGCACGTGCCCTTGACCGTGGATACGGCTGTTCGAACCGATTTACTTCAGCTGAAGGTGTACTCTTTACCCTCATGACACTTGTTATCACTACTGTTCGTCGATAGAATGATAACTATGATAAGGTTCCTCCAAAGCAGACTAGGGATACCACATTGCTATCATAACGGGTTTACGACCAAGGATCATGGGTCCGCGACCCCCTTTTTCCTCTAGGAATCCGAGGCGCTCTCCACCATCTCTTTTTCTCATAACGCCACCTCAGGGCATACTCTCATTCCCCCGAGCAACCCCGTCGTGATTCCACGTCCTCCGCAGGAGTAGTCCATCCCAAGTCTACTAATTCAAAACCAGGGGCAAAGCCATATTACCCATGAGGTTGTACGATAGTGGTGCAAGATGTCACCCCTAAGGCTGTCCTTAACGTTATGCGAAATCGCGCCACGAAGGCCGCATTTCTGCATAACGAACTTTTATTCACAAATACCCTATTTTCCCATTTTTGTTTCCAATATTTTTGGTACCTTGTACCACTTTTCGAAATACTTTATCAAATACCAATTTTTACTCCCACGTGCAATCATTCCATCATTTCACAAACATGGAGCATGAGTATTTGCAAGTATGACATAAAGTTTTAAAGATGAATGTTGATTTCATACAACCTACCACTTTACTAGAATAAGTTGTATTCATCATCAAGGTTATCAAGGAAGACAAGCACAACATCAAGGAAAGGCTAGGTGCAACAATCTTTTAGGTTTTACACGACTTAATCGCACATGCGATGTCGTTATTCAAAGTGTATGTGTGTGTGTGTGTCCTAAATATGCATATAGCAATTTTTTTTTCAAATTATATGGGATCAACATGTTAAAAGGAAGGGAACTTGCTTTGCTTCGGAAAGTAGTTGGGGTCTTCGAAGTTTTCTTCCGGTCCCTCGGGTGCAATTCCTAAAGCGTAATATAATAATAAATTAATCAAAGACTCCATTTAATCATTAAATTTTTGGAAAATAATATTTCTGTAAAGTTTAGTTTTTTAGAAATTTGTAGAGATTTGAATGGAAGTTTTTTGAGTTGAAATGAATTTACTACAAATTTTCAAAGCTGAAATCATTTTTTGAAATTAGATAAATGCTACTATTTATTTGGGCCAGTCAGAAAAATATTCTAGAAAATATAAAAGGTTACTGTGCTTATTAGACCGATCGGCCGACCTAGTCCGGCATGCGGTGCTGCGTGCGATATACGTGTGCGCTTGCGGCTAGGGGCAGACAAGCGGGCCCAGGTCATCGGGTCTGGCTTGGTGGGCCCCGCTGGTCAGCGAGACCATGTGGCAGGAGGCAAACATGGGCATAGGCGGTCGGGGCTTGCGTGGCGCTCTGGCCCATGGGTCCCTCTAGTCAGCGACACAGAACAGATGATGGCGCGGGCGGTTGGAAGTTGAAGATGACCCGAACGACCAGAATTTCCCGACCATCGTTCTCCCTCTACATAGCTCCGATTGACATGAAATTTTACATGGAACTACAATGTGACTAGACGATCATATCCAACGGTTGGATTGGGAATTAAATCTATGGATTAGGCTATCGGCTGAAGAACAGAGAGCACATGTTGGGATTTTTAATGATGATGACGGAGCTCAGATGGACCATCGACGTTTGATTTAATCATCTATGGGCTATTGTGATGCTACTGGTACAAGCCGATTAAACTACCATGGCTCCTATTAGGCCGGCGATGGTGACCCGAGCAGCTAACAAGCGGGCTTTGTCGCTGGTGAGCTATGACCATCTAAAGGTCTAACTAAGCTAGGGAACATGATGTATGAACTATGTAGATGCTTTGGTATGAAGGAATCAGGAAAATTTTATACTTTCCCAAAGCTTGATGTCTGGCGGCGAGAATTGGGGTTTTCCGGTCCGACTTAAATTCGACGACGGTGACTACGAAAATGGGAGATCCTTGTGAATGACGCGCAAATATGGAGATCCTTGTGACGTCGTCTAGCACGGGGCTCGAGGGAACATCCGGAATAGTGCACGTGCATTGTCGGCCGAGCAGTGGCATGGTCGGCGATGCGGGAGCGGATCGAGTGGTGTAGTGCGGGGACGTGGAGCGGGGGCGGGCGCGGTCTGGCGTGAGCACGAGCACAGGCGTGGGGACGGTCTAGTGTGGTTGCGTGAGGCTTGGCGCGAGGCAGAGGTGGCACGAGCAGGGTGCGGGCACGACACGACGAAGGGGTAGAGGCGAGGGTGTGACACTTATTTTCTAACTTACGATGGTTATAGTTTGTTTCTATCAAATTAAGGTTAGAGTGTTAGAAACAAATGTGTTATTCACGGTACAATCATCATGATTTTCCAATTGTTCATGATTTTAAAGTGCAATAAAATTATCGTTTGCAGTATAAATAAAAAACATTTTATCAAAAATGTTTAAAACCAGGAGCACAAAAACATGATTTATCATCATCCACCTAGGTCACGCGTAGCTTTGTAATATCGAACGAAGTCTACTTCATCCGGTTAATCTGATCGGTTATATATATGAGCATTATTTGATTTGTACTAACCATACATAGCTCGCTATTGCTGTAAAGTATGGATAAGCATCTAAAAATCCTTGTATTTATACAGAGATATTCTTGGCAAACTAAAAGATAAGCGCCTAGCTAGTTGCGTATTAAGCATCTAAAATCCTTGTATTTATACATAGCTATTCTTGGCAAACTAAAAGATAAGCGCCTAGTTGCATATTAAACATCTACTCAATCCTAATAATTAAAAATAGCTATTATTGGTAAGCCAAAAATAAGAGCTAATTAATACATGAGTTTCATGTTAAGCATATAATTAAACCTAACGATTTCATCTTCTATAAATACATACTACCATTGCAATATGTCCACCAACACCGAAAATATCTTACAGTAGTTAAACAAGAACATAGCAAAATCATACGCATACTCAGCAAACTTTGCAAATCCAATATGAAGAACGCCTTCATGCTTCTCCTCGTACTCGGAAGCTTAGCCATTGTGGCACAAGGTAAGTACCCGCGTGGACATCATCTTCTATCTCAGCTTATTATTCATCTATTATGCTTCTTTAAAAGAATTTTAAAATCAATGAAAACTCTAAATCCAGTGTTTTTCTCGTGAATGGATATAATTAACCCTAGGTGACAAGCCAAGCGGCCTGCCTGAAGACATGTGCATTTTTACGACTTCTTGCTTCAATATTCGACCGCGGTGCTACAGATGTCTCACAGACCCCAACCCCCTCCATGGCTTATTCTGGACGATGACGGAATGCCTGCAGAAATGCCCGTCCTCTCTGGCTACCACGGCGTCTCTGCCATCTGTGTAGTTATTGCTGTCCTAAAATAAATGTCTTGATAAATAAATGTCTTGATTTATCAATAGATTTTTAATGGAAGGAAAATGACTGTTAACATCCCAGTTTGATGAGAGGCACATGATTTAATAATATGAATAATATTTGAATGATTTGAGATGAAATTGCATTTTACATGATGATCGAGCCTGTTATGATCTACTGGTTTGAGTAGTTTGCACACGTGCAATGTTAGCATGGCCTTTTCAGACCGAACAAAGGAAATTAAATTAACGAAAAATATTTTAATTACAGTAGTATTTATACTCTTTTTGGTCGATCTTCGGAACAGACGGTCTTTACTATACTCTAAAGGCGTACTTGTGGTCGATATACTTAAAAATTGACCAAAGATCAATAAATTAAATTATTAAAATGACAGAAATTTGCAGAAATATTTCTTCCACGTCCACCGAGTATAACTGTATAAGCATCCCTAGCAAAAAAAAAAATTAAAAAACACACCGAGATTTTTTTCCCTACAAAGTTCGATTATTGTATTACAATAAATATTTTATTCTGTTTTCCTTAGATTTTAACTTCTAAAATATTTGTGTGATAAAGTTGATACTAACTCTATAGTTTGTCTGAACCTGACAATAGACAAAACATGTGGAACATCGCATTATTTTACTAGAATTTTTTTTGGGAGAACAGACCGGCCCTAAAGTTTACAATAATGAACTGCGGCACTCGGCGAAGCCTGTTTTCCGCACTCCGCGAACCCCACTCGGTGAAGGGTCTGTCGGTAAAGAGATTCTTCTCGAATGCTTTTTATCGGGCACTCGGCGAAGCCTTCGCCGAGTGCCCGATGAGGCACTCGGCAATAATAGTTGTGTAACGGTCGGGGTCGCGCTAACAGTCTTTTGCTGAGTGCTCCACGTGGCACTCAGTGAAGCTATTTTATCGAGTGGCCCACGTGGCACTCGGTGAAGCCACGCAGGCAGGGACACATAGCTCGTGGTTTCGCCGAGTGCCACTTAAAAAAACACTCGGCGAAGATCGCCCAGAATGCACAAAATCGTGCCGCGTGGCACGTTTCTGTGTGTTTTAGGGGGCTTTGTCGAGTGTTACACTCGGCAAATATTTTTTTTATTTTTTTTCATTTATGCAATGTATTCCCACAACATTAGTACATTCCAAAATTCACATTTCATCATAAAATCCATCAAAAATTCACATTTCATCACAAGTCTCATCACAAATTCACATTTCATCACATATTTCATCAAAAATATCTCACCAAATCACATTTCATTACAAATTTCTCACCAAACCACATTTCATCACAAGTTCACATTTCATCACAAGCTTCTTGGTGGATCTATTGATAACAGTGGTAGCCTGATCCGCATACCCCTCATCACACCTATAAAAGTCTTGCATATAGATGTAAAGATAACATTATGTAATCCACATGTGAATAGTATTGACAAATATACTAAGAACAAAAACTTACCCAAAGCTCAGCCATCACTTGGGCGGCTATGTGGGCAAATTGTCTCCCTTCCCGGTCAAGGGCGTCCGACGCACTTTCGTAGTGCCTTCATGAGTGCGCCAGTTCCATACTCCCATCAATAGAAACCAAACCAAGGAAGTTATCCCTGATAAGAAGCCCGAGGATGCCGTTTACATGGCATGAGCACTCGCGGCCTCCCCGTTCAACCATAATCCAGTTCCTACACCGATGTCAAAAAAATTATTAGTATGTGTCAAAAAACTAAACTGGCGAAGGGAATACATTATAGAGTTCCTATAGCAACTTACCTATTTCAATCAGGTCGGATGAGACCACGATCAACTACTGGCATCGGTCGCCTCGAGAGTGACGAAGGACCACGCAACCACACTGTAGCCTCTCCCATAGTCTCCTCTCCCTCTGCCCCAACCTCCTCCCCACCCTCTGCCCTAACCTCCTCCTCCACCCTAGCCTGCTCCTCCACCTCATCCGGCACATAATCAACGTCGCCATGGGATGCTGGCTTTTGGCTGGTAGTTTCGCTCGAGGGCGCGTGTGACGCCTCGATTTTACCAAATCAGAACATTATTGAATTTCCATATAAAAACAATAATAACAAGAGGCTCATCATGCGACAATGTACATACGGTCAAGCATCCGTGGTTCACAGACCACATTATTACATAAGTTTAAAATTAAAAGAAATTATGAAAATAAACTGCATGACGAACGTCTTCTTCAGGATCGTCTTCTTGACTGGGTCGCTACTCCAGACCATCTTCCTCGTAGTAAGCAGCCTCTGAAGTGTTTGTCCAACGGGTATAAGCACAAAAGTACTCAACAAGCCACCGAGAATGCAATAATAATGTGGGATAATAACAAAGGAATGATAGTGGCTTAAAGTGCGGAAAAGTACATTTTTCAGTTGCAGCATTTAGTGTAGTCAAATTTAATTACGTGGAATAATAAACATGAACAATGTAATATCATCTAACTCGAGGAGTACGTTCTCCCTCCTCGCTCAACAGTCCTTACATGCCAAGTCATCATGCAACATTCATAAATGTAAACTAACTGCGAGTAGTCACGCAACCCGCCCTTGACCATGGGCTCAGCTTTTTGAAAAGATTTAAACTCTGATCAGAGGTGTACCACTGTACCAACAAGGGACGCAGTCATCCCATAAACCAAAGTGTAACGAGATGACTCATACCATGAGAACTCGTGTCAAAACCTCATCATGAAATGCTCCAAGCCGATAACACCCGCTCTAGTTTTCGCTGGCGCGCCCGGCCACTCCAGGCTAATGTCGCACCCCCTTTTGCGCCATGTCGGTACAAGCCACCTGCAGGTGCTGCTTGACCCATCTTCAAGTGGTGCCTCGAGTTGGAACACTTCATACCTTAGTTAATGGACCCGACGGGTACGGGGGAGCCCGATCTTTCGATGAGAGATGGAGGATGTGGTGAATTTGGTGGAAGCTGACGTTGGCTGCCCGACTACCACAACCAAGATGGTGTGGCGCCTTGAGCGACAGGTACACCGTCTCCTGATAACTATGATTTGGGGGTGGAGATCGACGTTGTGCTACCCGACTACAACAACCACAAGGATGCTGCGCCTTAGCGATAGTTACACCGACTCCGGTTGTTGCTGCTCTTGTCGTGCCAAGAACAGCCTTGAACCTGCAAGCAATCGAAGAACAAGCAAGAACAAGATGACAAGCAAACACTCACGGATATGATAGAAGTTGGAGTTTTGATTCAAGTAATCGGGCGGTCTAGCCGACACACGCGTTACAAGGAAGTAGCAGCAGCTAACTTACATCAAACAAAACCCGAGTTCTTTTGTGGCTACCACTTGCTTTTAAAGGGAAAACTAGAAACTCAGGAGTCACGAGTGTTCTTCGGCAGTTTCTGGACGTTTCGTCTCTCCTCTGCCATTGATTCTTGATCCGTTGGAAAGAAGACGAAGAGACCTTTCCAACAAGTACTTATTTGCATTAAACAACCTTGGGAGTTGAAAGATATGCTTCATTTAATCTTGGATTTCTGCAGTTACAAGAGTCCCTTCGGGAGTACGAATATTTATTGCATTGTTGCCTTCTCCACTCCTAGCTGGTTCAATTCCTAAGCACTTAAGGATAATAAAGTCATCACAAGGCTTTAATAGTACCCCATTGGAAAAAATAATTAACTTGAACAGCTAGGAACGAGTTCACCAGATAATTAAGTTCACGTGCACGGGCGCGTGTCATTGGTCCTTGCTTAGGTGTAAGTGGTGAATTGTTGGCTGCTGTCGTGGTTGTATCAATGGCAGCGATGTCCTCATCATCCTCCCCTTCTTGCAATAGAGTTGTCCTCGACTCGAACGTGTCCTCCTCACGCAAGTATGGTTTCAAATCTACAATGTTAACAGAGGAACTAACCCCAAAATCTGCAGGCAACTCAATTTTATATGCATTATCATTTATTTTTTAAAGCACTTTGAAGGGTCCAACAACTCGTGGTAGTAATTTAGACTTTCTTAAATCCAGAAATCTATCCTTTCTCAAATGAACCCAAACTAAATCACCAGGTTCAAAAGTAACATGCTTTCTACCCTTGCTACCGGCTTGTTGATACTTAGCATTCATGGCCTCAATGTTTGCCTTAGTTTGCTCATGCATCTTAAGAATCAGTTCAGCACAGCGAGAAGCATCAAAATTCAATTTTTCTGAAGGTGGAATGACCATAAGATCAATGGCAGAGGACAGACGAAACGTCCAGAAACTGCCGAAGAACACTCGTGACTCCTGAGTTTCTAGTTTTCCCTTTAAAAGCAAGTGGTGGCCACAAAAGAACTCGGGTTTTGTTGCTGCTCTTGCCGTGCCAAGAACAGCCTTGAACCTGCAAGCAATCGAAGAACAAGCAAGAACAAGATGACAAGCAAACACTCACGGATGTGATAGAAGTTGGAGTTTTGATTCAAGTAATCGGGCGGTCTAGCCGACACGCGCGTTACAAGGAAGTAACAGCAGCTAACTTACATCAAACAAAACCCGAGTTCTTTTGTGGCCACCACTTGCTTTTAAAGGGAAAACTAGAAACTCAGGAGTCACGAGTGTTCTTCGGCAGTTTCTGGACGTTTCGTCTGTCCTCTGCCATTGATTCTTGATCCGTTGGAAAGCAGACGAAGAGACCTTTCCAACAAGTACTTATTTGCATTAAACAACCTTGGGAGTTAAAAGATATGCTCCATTTAATCTTGGATTTCTGAAGTTACAAGAGTCCCTTCGGGAGTACGAGTGTTTATTGCATTGTTGCCTTCTCCACTCCTAGCCGGTTCAATTCCTAAGCACTTAAGGATAATAAAGTCATCACAAGGCTTTAATAGTACCCCATTGGAAAAATAATTAACTTGAACAGCTAGGAACGAGTTCACCAGATAATTAAGTTCACGTGCACGGGCGCGTGTCATTGGTCCTTGCTTAGGTGTAAGCGGTGAAGTGTTGGCTGCTGTTGTGGTTGTATCAATGGCAGCGATGTCCTCATCAGTGTCCCTCCGGAGGGTGCTGACGCGCTACGGCACCGGGCGCGCGGCCTTCGACGTCGCCCGGGAGCCCCTTAGCCACCGGCTGAAGTTCGTCCAGGCCACCGTCCGGTAGATAGGCCTCACCGTGTCGAGGTACGGTGAGGTATCAGCCCGGGTAGCCGCACTCGGGATATTTCGGCATCTTGACAAATACTGGATTAGACAACCACTGAGAAACCAAGGGTTGGTTTCGGTGTTTTGTGATGAGTGATTGACAGGATTTTACCTTCTGTTCGAAGGGTACCTCCGAAGGGGGTTCGGAGGTTGGACCTCCGGAGGATGTTCGGAGGTGGTACCTCCGAAGGGTGTTCGGAGGTGATCTCACCGAAGGGTGTTCGGTGTTTGCTTGCTGCAGCTGTTGCAGCGGAGTGTGCTCGTCGGAGGGGTCCGACAGTACACGATGACTGGGTTCGTACCGAAGGCTTCGGTACTTTGGGCGGTACACCGGAGTGTGTACCGGAGGTTGCTAACCCGGAGAGGTCTCCGGAGTACTGGATACACTTGTCTGCTTGTCTGTGGTGCGCAGGGACTTCGGAGGCGACGGACAAGGTTCGTAGCAGGTGAACTTGGGTCAAGCGGGAGGCTTGATGCCAAGGGAGCGGGGAGCTCCGTCACGGTGGCCCGGGTCGGTCCTCGGGTCGAGGCGCGCCAGGTGAAGGCAGAGAGTGCGGAGCGTGGCTCCGGCTGAAGGTACTCCGAGACAAAGTCCTCGGAGGTGAGGCACTTCGAAGGTACTCCGAACGGAGTGACTTCGGAGTTGGGTGGAACAAGTCCTCTGCGGAGGCAAGGAATTCGAAGTGTGCTCCGGTGGGAGACATTCGAAGGTACCCGACGAAGGTCTCAGAAGTCGAGGCGCATCGAAGGCATGGTCCGGGTGAGGCTCGTCGAGGAGTGTGCTCGGGGAGAGACACTGCGACGAAGTGCTCATGGAATGCTTCATGCGGAGGCCTTGGACGAAGGAGGGACTTCGAAGGGTGGTACTCCGAAGGTGGGGCTTCGGAGGGAGGAAGACTTCGGAGCGAGGCTTGCTCCGGAGCAAGGTTGACTTGAGGTGCTTCGGCCTGCACGGCTTCGGTACACAGACTGACGGAGTTCGAGCTGGGAGTAGCTGCGAAGCCGTGGTGGTCCACTCCGGAGGTGTTGGTGCGAAGGCCCAAGGGCTTTGACGGCTTCGGCTCAAAACCGTCAGTGTATCGGAGACTGACTTCGGTGGAGCGAAGGCCATCTGGCTTCAGGCTTCTCACCGAAGCTACCGCACCCTCGCGTGCGAAGGGAGGATTCCAGAAGGTCAAAGACTGCAAAGGCTGACACTGTCTGTTCTGAAAAAGGCTGACACTGTCCCCTCTGCAAAGCTGACAAAGAAGCCTCCAAAATAAAGGTGGACTACCTTTTGTACCCCTTAGTTCTGTAGAGACAAAATCAATGTAAACCCTAGGGGTAGTGTAGTCATTTCCTTTGGGTGAACTGTGGGCTATAAATATGGGGGCTCGGTAGGTAACATTTAACACTTTGAGCATTTACTGTTGAGCTCCTGTAGCCACACACTTCATTGTATATCATCCAGAGTTCAATTTATTTTGTGTTCCTTGTTCAAGCGGCGAAGCCCTGCTTCCTGTGCTTTTTGCTTGAGCTCGCATTACATACTTCGCTAGTTGTAGTGCACCGAAGCCTGTTGAGGCGAAGGTTGTTTTTGTGCGAAGTGTGTTTTTCAGTGTGCTGTCGCTCTGTGTAACTTGAGGTCAGTCCTCACAGCTTACTAGCGAAGCCCTGTTCGAAGCCCGTTTTGCTTCTTGTGTCGAAGCCCTTAGTGTAGTCCGTTTGTGTGCGTGTAGACCTTCGTGTACGAAGCCCAGCACCAGTTGCCGCTGCCAAGTACTTGGTCGAAGTCCTAAGAGGGGTGTCCACTCTTGCGAAGGGTGAAGTGCGAAGCCTGCTCGAAGCACCCTGTGTGCGGAGCCTGCACTGACTTAGCAGAGTAGATTTTCGAGGGTTGTAAGTGGAGCAAAGTCTTCTTGGCTTCGAACTTTTGGACCTGCGAAGCCTGTATTCGGAGCTGTCGAAGTACCTCCGAACCAGACATTCGAAGGTTGTGTTCGAAGCCTGTTCCGCAGAAGACAGAACTGAAACGGAAGGCTAGTTTTTAGCCCGAAATTTTAAAAGCTCCCATTCACCCCCCCTCTGGTCGCCGTTTCCGGTCCAACAATTGGTATCAGAGCGGGTTAAGATCACCAGTTGACCTTAACCGGTTTTGTGATCTATTGGCGACATGGATAGAGGCAGTAAAATTCCTCTGTTCGATGGGACAGACTTTGCATACTGGAAGGTGCGCATGGAGGCTTATTTGTTAAGCCAAGGAAATGCAATTTGGGAGATTGTGGACTCACAATACTCCATCCCTGAGACTCGCACCTCTCAAACAGAGAAGGATCAGTATAATGCCAATTCGAAGGCAAGAAACATACTGTTCATCGGTTTGAGTAGAAGTGAGTTCGATAGAGTGCAGCACCTTAGGACTGCTAGGGAGATTTGGACAACGCTCACTGTCTTTCATGAGGGCTCTACTCAGATTAAGGCCAGGCGCCAAAGCACCTACAATCAACAGTATCAGCTGTTTGTGCAGGCACCTGGTGAATCTGTAGATGCCATGTTTTCTCGCTTTGACGCGATAGTGAGTAACTTGCGATCCAACGGGACGCTTGCTTACAGTGATCACGATAGGGCTATCAAGCTTCTCTATGCTCTTGACCGTAGCATATGGGAAGTGAAGATATCCAGCATTGAGGAGTCCACAGGATATGACACTTTGACCTACGATGAACTCTTTAGCAAGCTGAAGTCCACAGAGATTGCTAAGGCATCTCTTGCTGTGCACAGAAGCTCTTTGCCACAGCCATTGGCATTGGTTTCTAGCACTAGCCGTGGCACCACTGCAGAACCAAGCACATCTGGTACTTGTGTTTTTGCAGATGGTTTTGCTTTGTCCTCCCTGGTCTCCGTCACAAAGGAGCAGGTGGACACTCTAGCTGATGATGAGCTTGCTCTCATTACCCGGAGGTTCACCCGTTTTCACCATGAGAGACGGGATCAGAGGAGAAGTGGTTTTAGTGGTTGCTATGAATGTGGCGACACCTCTCATATTAAGGCCAATTACCCCAAGCTCAAGAAGAGAGATGAGAGTGAGCGCCCCAAATACCACAAAAGGAGAGGAAACCCTTTGTGAAGGGCAAGCGCGGCAAGATGGCTAAGAAAGTAGCCAAGGTCACTTTCAGAGCTTTTGTTGCTGCTCTCAGTGACATCGACACGTCCTCAACTGAGGAGTCGAGCTCTGAGGAGGAGGAGTCCCCAAGGAAGGAGGACAAGAAGGACAAGAAGGGAAGAGACTTCACCGGCCTTTGCTTCATGGCCGACAGCGATCACAGCGGCGATGAGCTTGACTCATCTGAGGTAAACCTATCATCTGACCAGCTACTAATTAAACTAGATGAGCTGAATGAAGTAGTTCTTGGTCAGGATAGATTACTTGTGCAAGCCGCTAGAGAAAGAAAAGACCTTAGACTTAGGCTAGAAAATGTTTCTACTGAATATGCCATGCTTAAGTCTAAATTTGATGATGCTGAATGTGAGTCTTGTTCTATTGTCATGAGTGAGCTTGCTCAGTTGCGTTCTGTTCATGCTCAAACTCTTTCTGAGCTTGAGACTGCACAGAAGCAGCTTTTGGAGGTGGATTCTAGACCTCATGATATTATTGATTGCATGAACTGCTCTTTATTACGCGAAAGCATTAATTTACGTGATAAGCATGTTCATGATTTGGAGGCTAGATTGGAGAGGGCCGGTAGTTCTAAGGATGTGCAGCCTGTGTGTGACACATGCATTACCCTTAAGGACCAGCTAGGCACTGTTAGAGAGCGAGCTGAAAACCTCATGTCTAAAAATGAATACCTTCTTTCTGTGGTGAATAAATGCACTGAGGGAAAGGGTAGGATGGATTTGCTCTTGGCCAAGACCAAGTTGTGTGCTGACGGAGCAGGGATAGCTCTAGGTTTGGGTTTTGAGAGGATACCTTCAGACAATAAGTCCAAAACTGTTTTCACCTCTCCCACTACCCTAGAGAAAGAGAGAGCTCTGTTAGACACCCCATCAGCCAAAAAGCCTACCCTTCCACCAAAGAAAACCACTCCTCCTGCCAAGAAAAATCCTCCCAAGAAAACCACTCAGAAGAAACCTAAGGAGCCTGTGAGAGTTGCTCCTGTGACCCATGAGAGTGCCCCCAGGAGAGTGTTTCATTGTTCCTATTGTCAGCGGGCGGGTCATTTGGTTGGGTTCTGCTTTCGTCGCATCAAGGATGAGCGACGCTCTCAGGCGATGAGTTACCAGGACATGCATTACCCATCTTTAGGTATGCATGAGTCTGAGATGTACTATCGTCCTGCTTTTGAGGCTCCTCGTGCTTCTCGGAGAGGTTTTGCTCCTCGAGGTCTTCACTATGTTCCATATGGTGGTAGACCTCGGGCTAGCAGATTTGTACCTCGTCAGAGTAGGAGACCTCGACATGTTGTTCATTCACAGCATGTAGGTAGACCTCGCACTTTGCATCATTCTGATTATTATGTGCGTAGACCGTCTACTTTTACTGCGCCTACTACTCGTGTCACTCAGTGCTGGATGCCTCGTCATTATTTCACTCACCCCAGCACTGAGCGATCGAGACATTCTTATCGTGTGTAGGCGACATGTCGAGGCTTGGAGGGCACGTGGATCATGGACTCCGGTTGTTCGCGCCACATGACCGGAGATGCAACATGGTTCTCCAGCCTCACCACAACCAAGCAAAGGGAACATATCACCTTCGGAAACAATCGAAGAAGTAGAGTGAAAGGTAAAGGTGTGGTAAGAATTAATTCGAACTTCACTCTCAAAGATGTTGCTTTGGTTGAAAACCTGGGATACAATTTGCTGTCTGTATCTCAGTTGCTTGATGAGGGCTTCGAAGTGCGATTCCATCGCGATACTTCGCAAGTGCTCAATTCTGATGGCGTTGTGGTGTGTAAGATCTTTAGAGTTGGGAGAGTTTTTGGAGCTGATTTTTCTGAGTCATCTGGATCTTCTCATTGTCTTGTTGCACATTCGACTTCTGAGCTTTGGAAGTGGCATAGGAGACTAGAGCATATGAGCCTTGAGTTGCTCGCTCGTCTGAGCGCCCTAGGTCTGATCCGAGGATTGCCCAAGCTCAAGTTTGAGAAGAATTTAGTTTGCGCTCCTTGTCGACATGGTAAAATGATTGCTGCTTCGCATTCGCCAGTCACCACAGTGATGACTGAACAACCCGGAGAACTTCTCCATATGGACACTGTAGGTCCTTCTCGGGTTAGTTCTTTAGGCGGCAAGTGGTATGTTTTAGTTATTGTCGACGATTTCTCTCGCTACTCTTGGGTCTTCTTTCTTGCCAGCAAGGATGAAGTTTTTTCACACTTTCGGAGCTTGGCTTTGAGACTTTTACTGAACTCCCAGGTGCATTGAAATTCATTCGTAGTGATAATGGCACCGAGTTCAAAAATAGTCTCTTTGTTGACTTTTGCATGGAGCATGGCATAGAACATCAATTCTCTGCTCCGCGGGTTCCTCAACAGAATGGTGTTGTTGAGAGGAAGAACCGCACTTTGGTTGAGATGGCTAGGACGATGCTTGATGAGCATAGGACTCCTAGAAAATTCTGGGCTGAGGCCATGAACACTGCATGTTACATCTCAAACCGAATCTTCTTGCGCTCAATTTTAAATTTGACATCTTATGAGCTGCGTTTGGGAGACAGCCCAAGGTTACTCATCTTCGAGTTTTTGGCTGTCGCTGCTTTATCCTAAAACGTGGTAACTTGGATAAATTTGAGTCGCGATCTTCTGACGGGATCTTTTTGGGTTATACTACTCATGGTCATTCTTATCGTGTTTATAACTTGGAAACTAACATTGTCATCGAGTCATGTGATGTGACTTTTGATGAATCAACCCCCTCTGTTAGTTCTGTTTTTGAACAGGCAAATGAACATGACATGGAACAGACCTTATTCGAAGACGAAGATCCCGGAGAATTCGAGGATGAACCCCTGCTACTCTCGACATCGACCCCCGAAGCTGACCCCGCTTCAACTACTTCGGCACGAGGTCCCGAAGCGACTACCTCAACATCGGTCATCTTGGACCACTCCAACGCACAAGTTGAGGGGGAGACTGCATCCCGCCGCGAGGCTCCACACCATGTTCAAAGGATGCACCCTCCCGAGAAGATCATTGGTGAGCTTGATCAAAGGGTAACATGTTCTCACGCTCATTTCACTAATTCTGCTTTTGTTGCTTGTTTCGAGCCTTTAGATGTTAGTCATGCACTTTCTGACTCTAGTTGGATCAATGCCATGCATGAGGAACTTGAAAATTTTGAGAGAAACCAAGTCTGGACTTTAGTTGATCCTCCACCAAATGTTCATTTCATTGGAACTAAATGGATTTTCAAAAACAAACAAGGGGAGGATGGAACAATTGTTAGAAACAAGGCTAGACTTATAGCTCAGGGCTTTTCTCAACTAGAAGGGATTGATTTTACTGAAACTTTTGCACCTGTTGCTCGCCTTGAGGCCATTAGGATTTTGCTTGCCTTTGCGACATCCCGGGGATTCAAACTCTATCAAATGGATGTCAAAAGTGCTTTTCTTAATGGCTTCATAGGTGAAGATGTTTATGTAAAACAACCCCCTGGTTTTGAAAACCCCAAGTACCCACATAAAGTCCTTAAACTTCATAAGGCTCTTTATGGACTCAAGCAGGCCCCTCGGGCTTGGTATGATAGACTTAAGTCTTTTCTGCTTGAGCGAGGGTATTTGATGGGCTCTGTTGATAAAACTTTGTTTACTCTCAAGCATGGCAAAGATTTCCTCCTAGTACAGATTTATGTGGATGATATCATCTTTGGTGGCTCTTCTCATGCTTTGGTTGCCGAGTTTGCAGATACCATGAGCAGGGAGTTTGAAATGTCGATGATGGGTGAACTCACCTTTTTCCTTGGTTTGCAAATCAAGCAAAGCAAACAAGGTACTTTTGTCCACCAGACAAAGTACACCAAGGACCTGCTCAAGAAGTTCGACATGTCCGATGCGAAGCCCCTCGCCACTCCAATGGCTACTTCTGTAGCATTGGACCCTGACGAAGATGGAGAAGCCGTAGATCAGAAGGAGTTCCGAAGCATGATCGGCTCCCTCCTCTACTTGACTACCACGAGGCCGGACATACACTTCGATGTGTGTCTGTGCGCTCGTTTTCAGGCTTCACCACGAGCTTCGCACCGCCAAGCGGTTAAGCGCATCCTAAGGTATCTCAAACACACCCTTGAATTTGGCATATGGTATTCAGCGTCTTCATCTTTATGTCTTCGAGGTTATTCCGATGCGGATTTTGCTGGGTGTAGAATTGATAGGAAGAGTACCTCTGGTACTTGTCATTTTCTGGGTACTTCATTGGTTTGCTGGTCTTTCCGCAAACAGTCTAGTGTTGCACAATCGACGGCTGAGGCCGAATATGTTGCTGCAGCTAGCTGTTGCTCTCAGATTTTGTGGATGGTTTCCACTTTGCGGGATTTCGGGTTAGATTATAAGAGTGTTCCACTTTTCTGTGATAACACTAGTGCTATTTGTATTGCAAACAACCCGGTTCAGCACTCCAGAACCAAACACATTGATGTACGGTATCACTTTCTCAGAGATCACAATGAGAAGGGTGATATTGAACTTCAATATGTTGATACCCAACACCAGCTTGCCGATATTTTTACAAAACCCCTCGATGCTTCTCGATTTGCTTACTTGCGTGGAGAACTTGGCATTTGTCACCCTTACGGCATTTTGTGAGGGGGAGCTGTTTTAGATGGATGGGCTTTTGCTAATTGTGCTGAAATTGCATTTACATCTTTTGCACTTATATGCCTGCTGTTAACTCATGAAATCGTGTCAGCTCAGCTCTTTTTAATTTATCTGAAACATTCATGTGCATGATGTTTTATTTTCAAAATCAAATCGTGCTCACTGCTTAGTCTTGAATCTAGCATGTTTAGGCAGGACTGCTTTAGCTATCTTTTATCTGCTTGATAGCAAGACACATTTCTTTGGATGCTAAAAAATTGCAACTTGAAAAATTGTTCTCAATTTTCATGGATATTCATAAAGTACCAAACAATTGGTTCACTTGGTTAAAATCAAAAATTCCATGATTTGCATGCTTTAAGTTAAAAGATCCAGGTGGGTTTGTTTGTCGCACTACCCTATTCTAGACTGCTTACCATTGCACATTGGTCTGAACTGGAATAGTGTAGTGTTTGCCAAAATCATTGCCTCAAGCTTCTTATGGTCTTCATACCTAGGCTTGGCCTGATTGGAAAGTATAAGGTGGACAAACAAATAACCCCTGGCACTAAGAAAAGAACAACAAAAATTCATGGCTTATCAAGTTTGCTTTTCATGCTCCATTTGAACTGTACTTGTCAGTCTGAAGTAGAAATTGACTAGCTTTGCGCAGTCCTTGCTTTTACTCGTCTAGTTTCCTTGACTAAGTGGTGATGCTTTTATTTCAGAAATGATCAAATCACATACTTCATCATGTTTTTAGAGAATGTTAATTTGAGCTGAGCCCATGATCATTGATGTTATTATTGGCATATTTTTGCTTCATATGTCTTTGCGATTCTGCTCATTTCGAAGCTTTGCATCTTTTACATGCTCCTTGATGCTTGCATTGCCAAAGGGGGAGAAATTTCGAAGAGACTTGCTTCGTTCTCTGCCGCAAGGGGTATAATTTCCAAAGGGGAGAACATTTGACATAAAGGGGGAGAAGGTTATTTATTGCCAAAGGGAAAATTTAACTCAGGGGGAGTTTTTATTGCCGAAGGGGCTTTTCAATCTTGTGAGGAAGGGGGAGAAAAATTCTCTTGTCAAGTGACATGATTTGGCTCTTTTGTGAGTTTTTATGGTCACTTGTGTGCTGAAATTTTTTAAATTTTCTTGAACTTGGAATTGGTTGTCAATGCACTCATCAAGGGGGAGATTGAGAAACCAAGGGTTGGTTTCGGTGTTTTGTGATGAGTGATTGACAGGATTTTACCCTCTGTTCGAAGGGTACCTCCGAAGGGGGTTCGGAGGTTGGACCTCCGGAGGATGTTCGGAGGTGGTACCTCCGAAGGGTGTTCGGAGGTGATCTCACCGAAGGGTGTTCGGTGTTTGCTTGCTGCAGCTGTTGCAGCGGAGTGTGCTCGTCGGAGGGGTCCGACAGTACACGATGACTGGGTTCGTACCGAAGGCTTCGGTACTTTGGGCGGTACACCGGAGTGTGTACCGGAGGTTGCTAACTCGGAGAGGTCTCCGGAGTACTGGATACACTTGTCTGCTTGTCTGTGGTGCGCAGGGACTTCGGAGGCGACGGACAAGGTTCGTAGCAGGTGAACTTGGGTCAAGCGGGAGGCTTGATGCCAAGGGAGCGGGGAGCTCCGTCACGGTGGCTGCGAAGGTGGTCTGGGTCGGTCCTCGGGTCGAGGCGCGTCAGGTGAAGGCAGAGAGTGCGGAGCGTGGCTCCGGCTGAAGGTACTCCGAGACAAAGTCCTCGGAGGTGAGGCACTTCGAAGGTACTCCGAACGGAGTGACTTCGGAGTTGGGTGGAACAAGTCCTCTGCGGAGGCAAGGAATTCGAAGTGTGCTCCGGTGGGAGACATTCGAAGGTACCCGACGAAGGTCTCAGAAGTCGAGGCGCATCGAAGGCATGGTCCGGGTGAGGCTCGTCGAGGAGTGTGCTCGGGGAGAGACACTGCGACGAAGTGCTCATGGAATGCTTCATGCGGAGGCCTTGGACGAAGGAGGGACTTCGAAGGGTGGTACTCCGAAGGTGGGGCTTCGGAGGGAGGAAGACTTCGGAGCGAGGCTTGCTCCGGAGCAAGGTTGACTTGAGGTGCTTCGGCCTGCACGGTTTCGGTACACGGACTGACGGAGTTCGAGCTGGGAGTAGCTGCGAAGCCGTGGTGGTCCACTCCGGAGGTGTTGGTGCGAAGGCCCAAGGGCTTTGACGGCTTCGGCTCAAAACCGTCAGTGTATCGGAGACTGACTTCGGTGGAGCGAAGGCCATCTGGCTTCAAGCTTCTCACCGAAGCTACCGCACCCTCGCGTGTGAAGGGAGGATTCCAGAAGGTCAAAGACTGCAAAGGCTGACACTGTCTGTTCTGAAAAAGGATGACACTGTCCCCTCTGCAAAGCTGACAGAGAAGCCTCCAAAATAAAGGTGGACTACCTTTTTACCCCTTAGTTCTGTAGAGACAAAATCAATGTAAACCCTAGGGGTAGTGTAGTCATTTCCTTTGGGTGAACTGTGGGCTATAAATATGGGGGCTCGGTAGGTAACATTTAACACTTTGAGCATTTACTGTTGAGCTCCTGTAGCCACACACTTCGTTGTATATCATCCAGAGTTCAATTTATTTTGTGTTCCTTGTTCAAGCGGCGAAGCCCTGCTTCCTGTGCTTTTTGCTTGAGCTCGCATTACATACTTCGCTAGTTGTAGTGCACCAAAGCCTGTTGAGGCGAAGGTTGTTTTTGTGCGAAGTGTGTTTTTCAGTGTGCTGTCGCTCTGTGTAACTTGAGGCCAGTCCTCACAGCTTACTAGCGAAGCCCTGTTCGAAGCCCGTTTTGCTTCTTGTGTCGAAGCCCTTAGTGTAGTCCGTTTGTGTGCGTGTAGACCTTCGTGTACGAAGCCCAGCACCAGTTGCTGCTGCCAAGTACTTGGTCGAAGTCCTCAGAGGGGTGTCCACTCTTGCGAAGGGTGAAGTGTGAAGCCTGCTCGAAGCACCCTGTGTGCGGAGCCTGCACTGACTTAGCAGAGTAGATTTTCGAGGGTTGTAAGTGGAGCGAAGTCTTCTTGGCTTCGAACTTTTGGACCTGCGAAGCCTGTATTCGGAGCTGTCGAAGTACCTTCGAACCAGACCTTCGAAGGTTGTGTTCGAAGCCTGTTCCGTAGAAGACAGAACTGAAACCGAAGGCTAGTTTTTAGCCCGAAATTTTAAAAGCTCCCATTCACCCTCCCTCTGGTCGCCGTTTCCGGTCCAACAACCACTCAGTGTGACTCACTTCCCGAATGACCCCCGCTCGAAGTAGCTTCTCAGTCTCGGCCTTGGCAAGTTTGGCTCGCTCGACGGACAGCTTTCGGAGCCCCTGGCGCACTGGGCGAGCCTTCGGGTCGACCGCCAGAGAATGCTCAATAATTGAGCGGTCGACGCCTGGGATGTCTCCGTCGGACCATGCGAAGATGTCTAGGTTGTTGCGGATGACTTCCTCGAGTTGCTCTAACACCTTCGGCTCTAGGCCCCCTCCGAACTGGATCGGGCACTCCTTCCCGTCCTGGACCAAGATCTTCGTGATGATCTCCCCCTCGGGGAGAGGCTTGACCGGGCGCCCCTTCGGCGCAGTGTCCCCGACGCCTAACAGGCCGACTCCCTCTGAGCCTTCGCGGACGCTGTGAATCTGGTGCGGTTCCAGCGGCGCCGAGTGGCCATATTAGACCCGACGGGCCGCGGCCTGGTCGCCCAGGATCGACAGCACCCCTCCTGGAGTTGGCATCTTGAGGCACAGGTAGTTGTGGTGGGCGATGGCTCCAAAGCGGTTGAGGATGCCCCTCCCGAAGATGGCGTTGTAAGCGTACGGGGCGTCGACGACGTCGAAGAGTATCTCCTCACTGCGCCGGAGAGGGGAGTCTCCGAAGGTCACCTCCAACCCGATCTGGCCAAGGGCGTCGAGCGGTGGACCCGCAAAGCCCTGGAGTGGTCGGGAAGCCGGCAGCAAGTGCTTCCGAGAGAGACACAGCTGGTCGAAGGCCTGCACGAATATGATGTCAGCAGAACTTCCACCATCGACCAGGATGCGACGCACCTTGACTTCGGCGATGTCTGTCGAGATGACGAGGGGGTCGGCATGCGGAAACTTGACGCCGGCGGCATCTTCAGCGGTGAAGGAGATGGGGACATGGGACCATTCGGGGAGCCCGGAGGAGCTTGATGTGCCGATGTGCCCGACCTCCCGGACGTAATCTCGCCGTTGGCGCTTGGACATGGCTCCTAGAGCCCCTCCTTGTAGGACCGAAAGTAGCGACCAGAGGGGGGGGGGGTGAATGGGCGCCTTAAAAATTCTTTCGAATCAATGGCCTGTTCCCAATACCCAACGCACCTCAAAAGACTAAGCAGCAGAAAATAAACAGATAGCCTAAGTCTAAAGGTATCTAGCCTAGAAGCAGCTGATGACAAACAGAGAACTATCAAGGCAGTGCTAATAGATAGATAAACAGTATATGCAAGACTAGGCAAGACAAACTTCTCAATAAAGCAATCTCGGTGCACTATGAGGGAGAAGAGAAGTTACCTGTTCAAATTTGTCTCCTGTTCGAAACTCGGCGAAGCCTGCTTCGCAGGTCGAAGCCTGCTTCGGAGGTCAAGGTCTACTTCGCTGGTTGAAGTCTGGTTCGGAGGTGGTAGTCGAAGTCTGTCGAAGGTGTTGTGAAAATGCCGAAGGTAGGAATCGAAGTGTGCTTCGAAGCGAAGTATGAGAAAGTCGGAGCCTGCTTCGAAGTCTGTACTTCGAAGGCAAGACTTTGAACACAGCTTCGAACCAAGTACTTCGAAGCCAAACCTTCGAACAGAAAACTTCGAACGCAACACACAGACGGACAAACTTCGAACAAAGAAGCGAAGCCTGTCACACGACAGAGGCACCAAATTCGAAGCCTACACTCTACCTTCGAAAAGGGCAAGCTTCGAAAAGAGAAGCGAAGGCTGACACGCGACAAAGAAACCAAAGCGAAGTCTATCAGTGAGATTTGCTTCGAAGCTAACTCCGAAACCTGACGAAGTATTGACTTCGAACAACTAGTGACAGAGAACACCTTCGCAAGGACTATTGAAGTATGTGAAGCTGATAGAGTTCAAAGTGATCTGCGAAGCTAGAGACACAGCACAAAAATGAAGTCGAAGCCTTCAGGGATATCAGTTTGAAGCCTGCCTCACGGAGCTGAGGGGCTTCGAACAGAGAAAGGGCTTCGCAAGAGAACAACCAGAAAAGGTACTCAACCTAATTTACTTCGATCAAAAGGCTACGCAGAAAAAGGCAAAAGCTGGTACTAGTGTCCTGCTGCTACAGTGTAGAAGTACTACTTGCAACAGCAAGAACTAGTATTGCTTGCACGAAGAACACAGCCAACAAAGTAGCACAAAGTGAATAAAAATACGTCCGATGCACAAGGATTCAGATTCACAGTAACTAAAACGCACGCCTCGCACTCAACAGAGAACAAAAATCTTGCTGCAATAATGAAGAACAAAACGAACGCAAGCAGGAAACAAGGCTCTGGCGGTGCACAGAGACAGGAGAGAGAGAGTGCCCAGGAAACAAGAAGAATGACCCAATGAATGATTCAAAAAGTGATTTCTAGAAGGGTAGTCCAAACTCTAGGGATTGAGGCCCTATTTATAGGCTGCCCAACACTAGGAATATTCTACCAGCCCCTTAGGGTTTTTACAGATGCAAGAATAAAGGAAAAGACTCTACTGCCCTTAGGTATTTTTACAGACACGACTGACTGATTGTGGGCCTAGAGATACAGATGACTTATCCGGAAGCTAAGTTTTCGTAGCGACTACGACTTCTCTTCTGGACAGTCCGATACAGAATCAACGGTTGTCAGTTTTGCGCCGAAACTGACAAAGCCTCCACCGACTTTGCACCAGGTACCCGGATTGGGCCGGCCCGACTCCGCAGCTCTCTCAGCCCAGCAATCGCTCACCGCCCGTGTACCTGAGTCAATCCTGGTCAACGGCCCAGTGGGTCTTCTACTGCTTCTGGCCCATGTACCCGGATTGGGCCAGCCCGACTTCGCAGCCTTCTCTGCCCGACAGTCGCTCGCTGCCCGTGTACCTAAGTCACACACGGCCCATAAAACAGCAGATCTCATCTTCTTTTGTCCTCTTTGACTATCGTTGAAAATGACTCATTACTTCTGGAGCCATGAGGCCCACGCTATTCAGCATGGCTCCTCAATCTCCCCCTTGATGAGTGCATTGTCAACACTCCTCTTCTTCAGCTCTTCAGCACCTGCGAACAAATGTGGAAACACGAAAACAAAACACAAGAAAAACAAAGAAGAAGAAAAATAAGGTAAAAGTTTAACCCTAATGACCAAAAGCCGAACAAAAGCAAGAAGTGGTCATTCTGGTTAACCAAAGGTAAAAGCTCAAAATGAGTGCAATTTCAAAAAAAAACAACAAGGATATCAACAGAGTAAGAACTCCCCCTTAAACTCTGATCCCAAATTTTCTCCCCCTTGTTGACAAGTGAACTCATCAAGCACTCAAAAGAGACACCGACTCCCCCTGAAATGCAACTCCCCCTCAAAATATGCAGTAAAATCAACTAGATTGCATGTGGAGTGTAGAAAGCATGCTTCTCAGATATGATTGACTGCAATTACAACATCTAACAAGTATAGCAAAAGACATACTGTCTAAGACACATGGCATGATCAGTGCAACAGATGATATCTAAGGAAAGTCATTAGCACGCATTTTTCAGTTTTTGCAAACAAAAGCATCACCATATTTTCCAGTTGACAAGCAGGGTAAAGCATGAGATGCAAAAACTAACTGATATCTACCAAGATAAGCATTGTTCAAAACAAGGTGCTTTAGCAAACTTGTTATCTTTTAAATGTTCAGGCTTTTTCATTTTCCTTTTTTATTTTTGCCAAGGGTTATTTGCATGTCAAACCTTATGCTGACCGACCAAGTCAAGCCTAGGCCAGAACTGGACCATTGGAAGCTTAAGACATTGATCTTGGCATACACTACACTGTCCTAGTTCATACCAAAGTGCTATGGTAAGCAGTCCAGAACAATGCAATGTGACAAACAAACCCACTTGGATCTTTTCAACTCAAGCATAAAAAGGCATGGAATTTTCATTCATTTTTGATTCTTATCATTTTTATAGCACATTTTCCATGTTAAAGCATAAAGATGTCCAAGTTGCTTATCTGCATCTATGTGAGGAACTAGCTACAGGGCATGTAACAGATAGCAAAAGCACTCAGCCTACATATGCTAGTTACCAAAAGCAATGGTGATCATTTTTCAAGTTTAAAGTAGAAAAGTCATGCATATGATAGATATCAGACATATCAAGTGAACTGAAGCAAAGCATGATCATCGACAAGTAATCAAAAGCACGTACCAGCTAGAATAAGTAAAACAGTTCAATCATATAACAGAAGCAAGTTCAAAAGTGTGATATGTGAATATGCAAGATATGAACACACACAAAAAGACTCAAGAAAAGAGTAAAGAAGAAAGAAAACTGACGCAAAATATCCTAAAAAGGATACACAACACCCAAATCCCCTCGTAAACGCTCAAATGTAGACTGATCTAGGGGTTTGGTGAAAATGTCAGCCAACTGATGATGGGTATCAACATGAACAAGGTCAATGACACCTTTCTCATATTGATCCCGCAGAAAATGAAAGCGCACATCAATATGTTTGGTTTTTTGTAACACCCCAAATTTTCAAAACAATAAAAATATTATTAAATTCAATTTCCTGGAATATATATTTCTGAAAATACTTTTAATACTCTTTTATACCCTTTTGAACTACAACATAGAGTAGATGGCCAAACCAGGAGATGAAACTTTTTGTATATGATCCTAAGACCAAAATCCATTTTTGAGAATTTTTGTAAATTTTTACCAACCTTGGAAGTAGCCCTAATATTTTAATCTATTTCCTGGAATTATTTTTATTCAGAAATGTTTTAAAACAGTAATGGGCCCCTCTCCCTCCCTTCTCTCTCTCCCAGCCGGCCCAGCCCGTTACCTCGCACCCCTTAGGCTGACAAGCCGACCCCACCTGTCGGCGCCGATTTCCTCCCCTCGCGCGCGCACCCGACACCGCGGCCCCACCCGTCAGTCGCCACCCCGCTCGCTCACGCCCGCTGGCCAGTTGCCCCCGTCTGTCAGACCCGTCGTCTACCTCGCGCCACCGCCCCCAAATCGCGTCGGCCGATGACCTCGCCCTCGGATCCGCCTCACCGGCCCGTCCCCCATTAAATTACCGCCATTACTCGGTCCCCCGCGTCGCACCGACCGTTTCCCCTCTTTAATCCTCGCGATTACGCCCCGGGATCACGCTGCGCATGCATGGCCGAGCCCTCGCCGGCGAGTTAATCCCCCTCCTCGGCTTTCCTTGTATTCGTCACCCGTCGACGACTCTATTTAACCCGCTGCTCGACACCGCGTTCGGTTCACGCATCCATTCGCACTCAGACCAAGCAGAGCGCCCGCACTTCGCCTGTTAGCGCACTCCCTCTATTTCTCCTCCGGCCACCGCTCACCGTCGCCTCGGACCACCTCCGCCCGTGCCTCCACCACCAACGTGACCGCAAGGACAACCCCTACCTCGGCCACGCCTCCGCTGGTCAAAGAGATCGCCGGAACACCATCGCCGACGAGGAGCCCGAACAGCTTCGTCGTCTACCCTCACCGCCGACCACTTCCCGTCGACCCCTCGCCTCGCCTAAGGTACCGTCGTGACCGCCGTAGTGTCCTCTTTCCATTTCTAGGCTTAGATAGGGCCCTAGTCGCTCGCCGTGGCCCCTGGTCCGCTCGCCGTGGTCGGAGAAGACGACCGGCACGGGTCGAGTACCTGTGCCGTGTCGGATCTGATCCCGACCGTGCGATCGCGATCGGGCGACGCACATGAGCCCACGTACGCGATCTAATCCGCACCGTCGGATCCGGTCAAAGCGTTACGTTTTAATCTCGCGCGTCCATTTCCATTTAAAACCCGCGATCGATCTCGTGCGTCCACGTAGTACCCTTTCGCGTGTTTTAATCCTGGCCGTCCATTTTCACTTATGCGCCCCGCCTCGCCCTCGTGCATCGGATCTGGATCCGACGGTCCAGATCGACCCGGCGCACGCGCACAGTGCGCGGGTTCACCGTGGGCCTGGCTCACCGTGGACCCGAGGGATTTAAAATTTGAAAATAAATTCCAGAAAAGGTTTAAAAACTTGTAAAATTCACATCTGGCGCATTTGAACTCTAAAAATTGCCATTCCAATTTCAGAAAATTCATAATATTATTCTCTACATGTTTATACAATAAAAACAGTAGGTTTACATTGGACATTTCATGTTTATTTAAATAAACATTTAAATACCCTTAGGTTAAAAATGTAAATTTAATTATTTAAATTCCAGTAAAGTTTGTATTTATTTATTTCCTGTTGATATGAACAAATCACTAAGTTTTCTATGGAACTTTCATTTTAAATTTATTAAAGAACTTAAAATTGAGAATCACCCCATTTAAAACCCTTTTTCAAAGGATAACACTTCATTTTAATTTCTTTTAAAATTATTTATAAACTGAATTTCAGAACTCTAACAACTTGATTTATTTCTAATCAAACCAACTTAAACCTATGAGATTATTATGTGATGTTATATTGTTTGGTTGAATGTTGTATTTATTTTATTTTACTTTACTATATCAAAAAGACTACGACGTCGCCGAGGAGCCGGAGTACTTCCCCGAAGTCCCTCCCTCTCCTTTTGCTGAACAAGGCAAGTCACCAAACCAATCTTTTGAGCATATTGAACCCATGTTTGATTAAACTATCGCTAAAACTCATAGGCTATACATGCATTAGTCAAATGAAACCCTTACAATATATTTATTTAGGATCCCCCGACCTTGATGTGCAACCCAAGCCATGCTATCTCGCCTAACCTCCTTGTCACCATATGATAAATGATATTAGCTAGTGTCCAATGTAATGACACGATCGCTATAGGATAAAAATGAGTCGTAGTAAAATGGTTCTATTATATGATCCCCGTTACTTCTTATCTTTGGATTTCTGTTGGTGATGAGTTATGGTTGTGAGTGTATGCATGGTGGGTTCCGGGTGCAAGCTAGGGCATTGGTCGGTAGCACCCGGGGCACTATAAGGACCGGTCTGAGGGATCCGTTGCAATACACTTACGTACTAACCACAAGTCTAGTGGGTAAGTCCTAACTAAGGTATGGGTTGTTCCAAACCGAGGCCACCATTTGGAGATTGGTTAAGTTGCACCTGCGGGTGACTTGTACCAATGTGGCGCAAAAGGGGGTGCGACGTTAGCCGGGATGCGGCCCGGCGCGCCGGCGAAACCTAGAGCGGGTGGTTATCGCTTGGAACATCTCATATTGAGGTTTTGGCACGAGTTCCCGTGAAATGGGTCATCTCGTTGAGATGAGTGCGTGCCTTGTGGGTACAGTAGTACATCTCTGATCAGAGTCTTAAATCTTTTCGAAAAGCCGAGCCCACGGTCAAGGGCGGGTTGCGTGACATCCCCCAGTTAGTTTACTTTGAATATGTATGTGCATGATGGATTGACATGTAAGGACTGTTGTGCGAGGAGGTAAAACGTACTCCTCGAGTTAGTTGATGTTGATGATGTTCATGTTTACTTTCCGCACGATTAAAATATGATTACACTAAATGCAATAACTGAAACTATACTTTTCCGCAATGTTAGCCATTACCCTTCCTTGTTTATTATCCTGCATTATTACTTGCATTTGCGGTGGCTTGTTGAGTACTTTTTGTACTCATACCCGTTGGACCTCACAGAGGATGCTTACTACGAAGACGGTCTGGAGTAGCGACCCAGTCGAGAAGAAAAATCCTAAAGAAGAAGTTCGTCATGCCGCTGTTTAATTATTTTATTTCTGTTTTTACTAAGTCTTTGATGTAATAATTATGGTCTGCGTACCATGAATACTGTCGTATGTACGATTGTCGCATGATGAACCTCTTGTATTATTGTTTTTCTATGGAAATTCAATAATGTCTCGATTTGATAAATCGGGGCGCTACAAGATGGTATCATAGCCGACTCGACTGTAGGAATCCAAACAGACCCGCCTAGCCATTGGCCACAGGAAATTATTTCTCGAAAATCTACTTTATAAACTTTGTTCCTCTCCTCACTTTTATTCAACTTGCTGTTTTGTAGATGCCAGTCTACCAAGTCCACAGCTACTGCCGCCATTACGAGGGCTTCGTCCGGGAGCTCCGTATGATGCTCACCTTCCTCGGGTTCCTCTTCGAACCCGAATTCCAAGGAGTGTACCCCGACGAGTTCGCCGGGCCTTGCGACGTCTCCCTCACCGTCCACGGCTCCGGAGAACACCTGCCGCCCTACACCACAGCACTTGGAGGCCCGACTTTCGACATCGCGTGCCAACGAGTCGCTCTCCAGGCCCTCATGGAGTTGAGGATGATCTACAACGATCGTCTTCAGAACTCGTCCTTCCGGCTTGTGCCGAAGTGTACTCCCGGAGCCCACCGTAGCATCTACCTCGGAGTTCACTCCGTGCGTGATCCGGTCATGGCCCGGCAGTCGCGTCTTCTACAGGCTATGGACGATCTCCACACCGAGGCGGTGCTTGACGCCGACGAGCACCATGAGGCGGTTGAGTTCCTTCGTGAAGAAACGAAGAACTTGATCCAACAGAATGGCGTGTTGAAGCGCACGATCATGCAGCTGCAGAAGGATATTGCGGAGATGGTTCCTCTTCTTCCAATGAAGAAGAAGCCCATCCGTGAGCCCCTCCCTCGCCCCAAGAGGATCCCGCCACGACCCTCCCCCGCCAGACCCTCCACCAGCGCCCCTACACCACGCCCCGACCTCGTCTCTGACTCCATCATCGAGAATTTTCTCGAGCCCACCATCCCTCTGGAGCCGCGCACTCATGGTTCCGAGAGTACGGAGACCGCCTCCGGTGGCGAGTAGGCGTTATGAGTCGCTATTTAAATAAAAATAATAATTTTGTATGTGGTGCCGTCTGCAACGAGTTGTGTTGTAGATGGAATAAGAGCTTGGATGTAATGAACAATTTATACCACTCTATATATTAATGTGCTTGAATCTTATATGATATTTTTGGTTGTATTATTGTATATTCAGAAGATGGCCGATCACCAGAACACTGGTTCCAACAACGGAGCAGGAGGAAGCCGTGATGCGCCCGAGGGTGTTGTACCCAACTGGGGTGCAACGGGCCCGCGTCAATCTGGGTCGCCCTCCGCCAACCACCCCACCTTGGCGGAGATGATGGCAAATCAGAACCACCTGATCACCGCCCTCCTCACCCAAATGCAGAACCAACAGGCTCAGTTGGACCGTCTGCAGAACGGGGAACCCGCCCCTCGCGCACCAGTACCCGCGCCCGCTCCGCAGCTCTCGGAGTTCCTGCGCGTGCGCCCGCCCATCTTCTCGAGCACCACCAACCCGATGGAGGCCGGAGATTGGCTTCGCACCATCGGAAAGAAGCTCGACCTCCTCCCCTGCACCGACCGGGAGCGAGTGGCCTTCGCCACTCACCAGCTCCAGGGTCCCGCCGCTGAATGGTGGGACAACTACCGTGAGTCCCAGCCGGAGGACCACATGGTGACTTGGGCGGAGTTCACCATCGCCTTTCGCGCCACCCACGTCCCCGCCGGTGTCATCGCGGTAAAACAGCAGGAGTTCCGCGACCTGCAGCAAGGCAACAGGACCGTCATGGAGTACCTCCATGAGTTCAACCACCTCGCCCGCTACGCACCGGAGGAAGTGCGCACCGACGCCCTCCGCCAAGCCAAGTTCCTCCGGGGACTTAAGGATGAGCTGTCCATCCAGCTCGTCGCCACCGACTACACCGACTTCCAACGGCTAGTCAACAAAGCGCTCATCCAAGAGACTGAGCAGAACAAGCTGGACCTCAAGAAGAGGAAGATGATCGCCTTCAAGCATCAGCAGGCGAACTCTCAGAGGCCCTGCTTCGTCCCTCCGCCACCAGCGCCCGCCTACCATCCTCGGCCCGCCTACAGGCCGCCTCACGCCACCAGTGGATCCAACGCCGGGCATCCTCGCCCCGCTCCACCAGCTCCGACCACTCAGCCGACACCAGCCGCCAAGGCCCCGATCTTGAAGGATCGCCAAGGGAGGCCGGTAGTTTGCTTCAACTGCCGCAAGGAAGGGCACTACTCGCACCAGTGTCCCCACCCCAAGCAAGCTCAAGGCATGGCACCCAACCAGGCGGTTCGTGCCCGCGTCAACCACATCAGCGCGGAGGAAGCTCAGGAGGCTCCTGAAGCCGTGCTCGGTACGTTTACTGTGAATTCCGTACCGGCCGTAATATTATTTGACTCTGGAGCAACCCACTCCTTCATCTCGGAAGATTTTGTGAAAACAAGCAAACTGGACGTGCTCCCTCTACCCATTCCCATGGTGATTGCCACTCCTGGCAACAGGACCTTAGCCCGCTTATACAGCCCTAAGGTTCAAATTGTCATCCAAGGAGTACTGTTTCGAGCCGAGCCAGTCCTCATCCAATGCATCGGACTCGACCTTATACTAGGGATGGATTGGTTGATGAAGCACAAGGGAGTGATCGACTGTGCCAACAAATCCGTCACAGTGACCAACCCTGAAGGCGCAACTGTCACCTTTCGGATGACCAGTCGCAAACCACTCGGAGCATCCCTTCGCTCGATAGCTCTTGAAGAGGTACCTATAGTCAAGGAGTTCGCGGATGTCTTCCCTGAAGACCTACCCGGAATGCCTCCCAAGCGGGACCACTCCAATCTCCAAGCGCCCGTACCGGATGGCCGCTAATGAACTAGCTGAAGTCAAGAGCAACATCGAAGACCTAGAGCAAAAAGGGTATATCCGACCGAGTACCTCACCCTGGGGTGCACCGGTTATATTTGCCATGAAGAAGGACAAGACCAAGAGGATGTGCGTGGACTATAGAGCCTTGAACGACGTAACCATTAAGAACAAGTACCCATTGCCTCGGATCGACGACCTGTTCGATCAGCTGAAAGGATCCTCGGTGTTTTCCAAGATCGACCTCAGGTCAGGTTATCACCAGTTGAGGATTAGAGAAGAAGACATACCCAAGACTGCCTTCACCTCCCGCTATGGACTCTACGAGTACACCGTGATGTCGTTCGGACTCACGAATGCCCCGACCTTTTTCATGAACATGATGAACAATGTATTCATGGAGTTCTTGGACAAGTTCATCGTGGTATTCATCGACGATATCCTCGTTTACTCCAAGACCAAGGAAGAACACGAGACTCACCTCCGTCTGACCCTCGGAAAGCTAAGGGAGCAGCAACTGTACGCCAAATACAGCAAATGCGAATTTTGGTCATCTGAGGTGAAGTTCCTCGGCCATGTTATATCTGCCGGAGGAATAGCAGTGGACCCAACCACCGTGGAAGCAGTAACCAACTGGCTGCAGCCCACAACGGTGACCGAGATCCGGAGTTTTCTCGGATTGGCCGGATACTACCGCCGGTTCATCGAGAATTTTTCCAAGATCGCCAAGCCTATGACCAGACTCTTGCAGAAGGAAGTGAAGTTTGAATAGACCCCCGACTGCGAAGAAAGCTTCCAGACCCTCAAGAAGAAGCTAGTGTCAGCTCCCATTCTGACTCTACCAGACATCCGGAAAGACTTCCACATCTACTGTGATGCCTCTCGTCAAGGATTGGGATGCGTCTTAATGCAAGAAGGGAAAGTGATATCCTACGCCTCCCGACAGCTGAGACCGCATGAGCTGAACTACCCAACCCACGACCTGGAATTAGCAGCCGTGGTTCATGCCTTGAAGATATGGAGACATTACCTTGTGGGAAATCGGTGTGAGGTCTTCACCGACCACAAGAGCCTCAAGTACATATTCACCCAACCAGATCTGAATCTCAGGCAAAGGAGATGGTTGGAACTGATCAAGGATTACGACTTGGGCATCCATTATCATCCGGGCAAAGCGAATGTGGTGGCAGACGCCCTTAGTCGAAAAGGGTACTGCAATGCCATCATGATTCAGGACCAAGCTCCTTTACTCTACAAGGAGATGGAAAGGCTAAACCTAGGGATCACCACCCGAGCGTACCTCGCTACCTTGGAGTCTCGGCCTGTCTTAATAGACCAGATACGAGAAAAGCAGAAGGAAGACCCGAACATCCTGGAGATCCAGTAGAACATGAGGAAGGGTAAAGCCCCCGGATTTTCCGAGGACGAGCATGGTACCATCTGGTTCGGAAACCGGATCTGCGTACCCGACAAACCTGAATTGAAGACCCTCATCCTTCAAGAAGCCCACGATACTATATACTCCATCCATCCCGGAAGTACAAAGATGTATCAAGACCTAAAGGAAAAATATTGGTGGGTCAGCATGAAGAGGGAAATAGCTGAGTATGTGGCCAAGTGCGACACATGCCGGCGAGAAAAGGCAGAGCATCAGAGACCTGCTGGTCTTCTTCAACCTCTCAAGGTCCCTGAATGGAAGTGGGAAGAGATAGGAATGGACTTCATCATGGGACTGCCCAGAACCCAAGCTGGTCACGACTCTATCTGGGTGATCGTCGACCGACTCACCAAGGTAGCTCACTTCGTTCCGGTCAAGACAACTTACACCGTCGCCAAATTGGCTGAGTTGTATATGACCCGGATCGTGTGCCTTCACGGAGTTCCTAAGAAGATTTTATCTGACCGCGGGAGTCAGTTTACCTCCAAGTTTTGGAAGAACCTTCAAGAGGAACTCGGCACCCGGCTGAACTTTAGCACCGCCTATCATCCACAGACCGACGGTCAAACCAAAAGGGTCAACCAGATATTGGAGGATATGCTTAGAGCTTGTGCTCTAGACTTTGGCGGAATGTGGGATAAGAACTTACCTTATGCAGAGTTCTCCTACAACAACAGCTATCAAGCCAGCCTGCAAATGTCCCCGTTCGAAGCACTCTATGGACGTAAGTGCAGAACGCCGTTGCTCTGGGATCAAACCGGAGAGTCGCAGCTGTTTGGGACTGATTTATTAAGAGAAGCTGAAGAGAAGGTGAAGATCATAAGAGACCGATTGAAGGCAGCCCAATCCCGTCAGAAGAGCTATGCCGACAACCGTCGAAGAGACCTAGCCTTTGAGGAGGGCGATTATGTCTATCTCCGAGTCACTCCCCTCCGTGGCACTCAAAGGTTCAACATGAAAGGCAAGCTAGCACCCCGCTACGTCGGACCTTTTCAGATCCTCCGACGACAAGGAGAAGTGGCATATCAACTTGAACTGCCTCCATCCTTGGTAGGAGTTCACGATGTGTTCCATGTCTCTCAGCTGAAGAAGTGCCTCCGTGTACCCACCGAGCAAGCCGACCTTCAGCAGCTTAATGTCCAAGAAGACTTGACCTACATAGAAAGACCCATCAAGATCTTGGAAACCAAGGAGAGAGTGACCAGAAGTCGCGTTGTTCGCTTCTGCAAAGTAAAATGGAACAACCATACCGCCGAAGAAGCCACTTGGGAAAAGGAAGACGAGCTAAAAGCCCAATACCCCGAGTTATTCGAGTAACGTTCCAATCTCGAGGACGAGATTCTTTGTAAGGGGGATAGGTTTGTAACACCCCAAATTTTCAAAACAATAAAAATATTATTAAATTCAATTTCCTGGAATATATATTTCTGAAAACACTTTTAATACTCTTTTATACCCTTTTGAACTACAACATAGAGTAGATGGCCAAACCAGGAGATGAAACTTTTTGTATATGATCCTAAGACCAAAATCCATTTTTGAGAATTTTTGTAAATTTTTACCAACCTTGGAAGTAGCCCTAATATTTTAATCTATTTCCTGGAATTATTTTTATTCAGAAATGTTTTAAAACAGTAATGGGCCCCTCTCCCTCCCTTCTCTCTCTCCCAGCCGGCCAATCCCGTTACCTCACACCCCTTAGGCTGACAAGCCGACCCCACCTGTCGGCGCCGATTTCCTCCCCTCGCGCGCGCACCCGACACCGCGGCCCCACCCGTCAGTCGCCACCCCGCTCGCTCACGCCCACTGGCCAGTGGCCCCCGTCTGTCAGACCCGTCGTCTACCTCACGCCACCGCCCCCAAATCGCGCCGGCCGACGACCTCGCCCTTGGATCCGCCTCACCGACCCGTCCCCCATTAAATTACCGCCATTACTCGGTCCCCCGCGTCGCACCGACCGTTTCCCCTCTTTAATCCTCGCGATTACGCCCCGGGATCACGTTGCGCATGCATGGCCGAGCCCTCGCCGGCGAGTTAATCCCCCTCCTCGGCTTTCCTTGTATTCGTCACCCGTCGACGACTCTATTTAACCCGCTGCTCGACACCGCGTTCGGTTCACGCATCCATTCGCACTCAGACCAAGCAGAGCGCTCGCACTTCGCCTGTTAGCGCACTCCCTCTATTTCTCCTCCGGCCACCGCTCGCCGTCGCCTCGGACCACCTCCGCTCGTGCCTCCGCCACCAACGTGACCGCAAGGACGACCCCTACCTCGGCCACGCCTCCGCTGGTCAAGGAGATCGCCGGAACACCATCGCCGACGAGGAGCCCGAACAGCTTCGTCGTCTACCCTCGCCGCCGACCACTTCCCGTCGACCCCTCGCCTCGCCTAAGGTACCGTCGTGACCGCCGTAGTGTCCTCTTTCCATTTCTAGGCTTAGATAGGGCCCTAGTCGCTCGCCGTGGCCCCTGGTCCGCTCACCGTCATCGGAGAAGACGACCGACACGGGTCGAGTACCCGTGCCGTGTCGGATCTGATCCCGACCGTGCGATCGCGATCGGGCGACGCACATGAGCCCACGTACGCGATCTAATCCGCACCGTCGGATCCGGTCAAAGCGTTACGTTTTAATCTCGCGCGTCCATTTCCATTTAAAACCCGCGATCGATCTCGTGCGTCCACGTAGTACCCTTTCACGTGTTTTAATCCTGGCTGTCCATTTTCACTTACGCGCCCCGCCTCGCCCTCGCGCGTCGGATCTGGATCCGACGGTCCAGATCGACCCGGCGCACGCGCACAGTGCGCGGGTTCACCGTGGGCCTGGCTCACCGTGGACCCGAGGGATTTAAAATTTGAAAATAAATTCCAGAAAAGGTTTAAAAACTTGTAAAATTCACATCTGGCGCATTTGAACTCTAAAAATTGCCATTCCAATTTCAGAAAATTCATAATATTATTCTCTACATGTTTATACAATAAAAACAGTAGGTTTACATTGGACATTTCATGTTTATTTAAATAAACATTTAAATACCCTTAGGTTAAAAATGTAAATTTAATTATTTAAATTCCAGTAAAGTTTGTATTTATTTATTTCCTGTTGATATGAACAAATCACTAAGTTTTCTATGGAACTTTCATTTTAAATTTATTAAAGAACTTAAAATTGAGAATCACCCCTTTTAAAACCCTTTTCAAAGGATAACACTTCATTTTAATTTCTTTTAAAATTATTTATAAACTGAATTTCAGAACTCTAACAACTTGATTTATTTCTAATCAAACCAACTTAAACCTATGAGATTATTATGTGATGTTATATTGTTTGGTTGAATGTTGTATTTATTTTATTTTACTTTACTATATCAAAAAGACTACGACGTCGCCGAGGAGCCGGAGTACTTCCCCGAAGTCCCTCCCTCTCCTTTTGCTGAACAAGGCAAGTCACCAAACCAATCTTTTGAGCATATTGAACCCATGTTTGATTAAACTATCGCTAAAACTCATAGGCTATACATGCATTAGTCAAATGAAACCCTTACAATATATTTATTTAGGATCCCCCGACCTTGATGTGCAACCCAAGCCATGCTATCTCGCCTAACCTCCTTGTCACCATATGATCAATGATATTAGCTAGTGTCCAATGTAATGACACGATCGCTATAGGATAAAAATGAGTCGTAGTAAAATGGTTCTATTATATGATCCCCGTTACTTCTTATCTTTGGATTTCTGTTGGTGATGAGTTATGGTTGTGAGTGTATGCATGGTGGGTTCCGGGTGCAAGCTAGGGCATTGGTCGGTAGCACCCGGGGCACTATAAGGACCGGTCTGAGGGATCCGTTGCAATACACTTACGTACTAACCACAAGTCTAGTGGGTAAGTCCTAACTAAGGTATGGGTTGTTCCAAACCGAGGCCACCATTTGGAGATGGGTTAAGTTGCACCTGCGGGTGACTTGTACCAATGTGGCGCAAAAGGGGGTGCGACGTTAGCCGGGATGCGGCCCGGCGCGCCGGCGAACCTAGAGCGGGTGGTTATCGCTTGGAACATCTCATATTGAGGTTTTGGCACGAGTTCCCGTGGTATGGGTCATCTCGTTTGGGATGAGTGCGTGCCTTGTGGGTACAGTAGTACATCTCTGATCAGAGTCTTAAATCTTTTCGAAAAGCCGAGCCCACGGTCAAGGGCGGGTTGCGTGACATCCCCCAATTAGTTTACTTTGAATATGTATGTGCATGATGGATTGACATGTAAGGACTGTTGTGCGAGGAGGTAAAACGTACTCCTCGAGTTAGTTGATGTTGATGATGTTCATGTTTACTTTCCGCACGATTAAAATATGATTACACTAAATGCAATAACTGAAACTGTACTTTTCCGCAATGTTAGCCATTACCCTTCCTTGTTTATTATCCTGCATTATTACTTGCATTTGCGGTGGCTTGTTGAGTACTTTTTGTACTCATACCCGTTGGACCTCACAGAGGATGCTTACTACGAAGACGGTCTGGAGTAGCGACCCAGTCGAGAAGAAAAATCCTGAAGAAGAAGTTCGTCATGCCGCTGTTTAATTATTTTATTACTGTTTTTACTAAGTCTTTGATGTAATAATTATGGTCTGCGTACCATGAATACTATCGTATGTACGATTGTCGCATGATGAACCTCTTGTATTATTGTTTTTCTATGGAAATTCAATAATGTCTCGATTTGATAAATCGGGGCGCTACATTTTTGAATGGAGATACGGGTTTTTCCCTACACTAATAGCACTAGTGCTGTCGCAAAACAATGGAACCCTTGTAGGAAATAATAACCCAAAATCTCGCAGAGTGGAAATCATCCAAACCAACTGTGAGCAGCAACTAGCAGCATCTACATACTCAGCCTCTGTGGTCGAAAGAGCAACTCCAGATTGCTTTCGAGAAGACCAAGAGACAAGAGAAGAACCAAGAAACTGGCAAGTACCGGAAGTCGACTTTCGATCCAACCGGCACCCACCAAAATCGGCGTCCGAAAAGCCAGATAAATCAAGAGATGATGATGCTGA
Organism: Zizania palustris; assembly: GCA_019279435.1. Lineage (NCBI taxonomy): Eukaryota > Viridiplantae > Streptophyta > Magnoliopsida > Poales > Poaceae > Zizania > Zizania palustris. The sequence continues at coordinate 37,551,371 of JAAALK010000082.1, read as the reverse complement.
ATAGTAAAGACCGAGATCGGACGCATAAGTGAGATACCTGAAGATGCGCTTGACAGCCTGCCGATGAGACGCGCGTGGTGAAGACTGGAAACGCGCACAAAGTCCCACGGCGAACTGTATGTCTGGTCTTGTCACCGTCAAGTACAGCAGCGAACCGATCATCCCTCAAAACTCCCTTTCATTGACCTTGACACCTCTCTCGTCCTTGTCCAGACCCCCAAAAGTGCCCATCGGGGTCATCTGCGGCTTCAATTCACCACCAAAGTCAAATTTCTTTAACATATCACGAGTGTACTTACCTTGGTGGATGAAGGTGCCGTCCTTGGTCTGCTTGATCTGGAGCCCTAGAAAGTACTTGAGCTCACCCATGAGACTCATCTCAAACTCGCTGTGCATCTGCTCAGAAAACTTGGATACAAGATCATTAGTAGTACCGCCAAAGATAATATCGTCCACGTAAATCTGAGCGACTAAGAAGTCTGAAGCAACTCTGAGCAAAAAGAGAGTTTTATCCACAGAACCCATCACAAAGCCCTTCCCCAACAAAAACTGCTTCAACCGGTCATACCAAGCCCTGGGGGCTTGCTTCAACCCGTATAAAGCTTTTTGCAATTTAAAAACATGTCGAGGAAACTTAGGGTTCTCAAAGCCGGGGGGTTGCCTAACATACACTTCCTCCTCTATGAACCCGTTCAGAAAAGCACTCTTGACATCCATTTGAAAAAGCTTAAAACCCTTCGAAACGGCAAAAGCTAGAAGAATACGAATGGACTCAAGACGAGCAACAGGAGCGAAGGTTTCTTCAAAGTCAATACCTTCTTTCTGGCAATAACTCTGGGCAACTAGTCGGGCTTTGTTGCGCACCACAACCCCATCTTCACCTTGTTTGTTTTTGAATACCCACTTGGTGCCTATGGGGTTGCATCCTGGTGGCGGCTCAACTAGTGTCCAAACCCGATTGCGGACAAAGTTCTCAAGCTCTTCTTGCATAGCATTAATCCAATTGGAATCAGAAAGAGCATGAGAAACGTCTCTGGGCTCAAAAGATGCAACAAACGCAGATTCAGCAAACACAGAAAGAGAGGCAGAAGAACGCAAAGTTCTCTCAGTCAAATTTCCTATGATGAGCTCTGAGGGATGGTCACGCTGGACTGCTCGGGTTCCCTGGTGATCTGAAGTCACCTCACCGGAGTCAGCAGCAGGCACCTCTGGACTCGACTGAGGGGGCTCGATCGTAGTGGAAGAAGTGATCAGAGGTCCGCCCTCATCCTCAGTCGAAGTCTCAAAAGGTGTGGGCTCTGCGGGGGATGCAGAAGGCCCACCCTCATCAGCAGTTAGAGTGTCCTCATCTTCCTCGAAGATGGACTCTCCGAGCTCATCATCACTAGAAAGCTCAAAAGAAGGAGTCAATGAAGGCAAGGACTCATCAAATGAAACCTCACAAGTCTCGACAAGCAGCTGGGATTCGAGGTTCCAAACACGAAAACCTCGAGAATGAAAAGTGTAACCAAGAAAAACACCATCCCAGCAACGAGACTCAAACTTGTCCAAATGCCCTCCCTTCTTGAGCACAAAGCACTTGCAGCCAAATGCTCGCAAGTGGCTCACCTTGGGCTGTCTGCCAAACCGCAATTCATATGAAGTCTTACCAAGGTAAGCTCTAAGAAAGATGCGGTTGGCCAGATAGCAAGCCGTGTTCATGGCTTCAGCCCAAAAACGCCTAGGAGTCCTGTGCTCATCGAGCATCGTCCTGGCCATCTCGACTAGCGTGCGATTCTTTCGTTCCACAACGCCGTTCTGTGGGGGAGTGTAAGGAGAAGAAAACTGATGATCCAGACCCTGATCACTACAGAAGCTGACGAACTGAGAGTTTTTGAACTCAGAGCCGTTGTTGGAGTGAATTGCTCGCATCCGACCATTGTTCTCATTCTTTAGCTTCAAAATCAGGTCATGAACAAAATGAAAAGTCTCATCCTTAGACTCCAAAAAGAAAACCCATGAGAATCGAGAAAAATCATCAACAATCACAAGTGCATACCACTTCCCACCGACTGAGCGTACCGAGCTGGACCTACAGTGTCCAAATGTAAAAGCTCGCCCGGATACGAAGTCATCACCTGAGTCACAGGTGAGTGAGAAGCGGCAACCATTTTCCCATGACGACAGGGATGACAAACTAGATCCTTCTCCATCTTAAGCTTGGGCAATCCTCGGATGAGGTCCATAGAACTTAACCTGACTAGCAGATCAAAACTTAAGTGACCTAACCTCCTATGCCACTTCCAGAGCTCAGAAGAAGATCCAGCAATCAAACAGCGAGAAGGGCCAAAAGAACTAGAGAAGTCAATTCGAAAAACTTTGCCGAATGGTAAAATCTGGCAAATCAAAGACCCTCTAGAATCAACCACAGAACAATTTCCCTTCTTAAAACGCACTTCCAAACCATCCAGAAGAAGTTGCGAAACGGAAATCAAATTGAAGTTCAAATTTTTAACCAAAGCAACATTCTTCAAAGAGAAATGATCTGAAATGTGAATTGAGCCTATGCCACTTACTTTCCCTTGACCGCTGTTCCCGAACGTGATGTATTCTTTGGAGCTCGGGGGAGTGAGACTGGAGAACCATCTGCAATGTCCCGTCATGTGGTGAGAGCATCCTGAGTCCATGATCCAAACATCCTCCAGTCCCCGGTCCTACACAATCAGTGGCTGTAAGTGGGAGCAAATGGTCCGGCACCAGGTTTAGCAAAAGAGCTAAACCAGTGTCGAGCCATCTGCTCAAAAGATGGAAAGTGAAAACCATCAAAAGAGTTTGGACCAAAACGCGGCTCAAAGCGCGGTCCTCGGTTCTGCCTAACTCTGCGGCCACGAGGTCTAGAACCGTAGCCAACACGGTCTAGAACTCTGCCGGAACGGACACCACCAACTAGAGCACGGGCAAGAAAGTCGTCTCCTCTACCACCACCTACACGACGCGGCCTGGCCTCCAGCCTCTCCCTACGCCGAGGAACACGCAGTCTACCACCCTGCTGGTAGAACTTCTTCTGATCACTACGAGCCCTCTCCGCTATCTCAACCCGCTTCCTCCTGAAGCAGAACTCCGCAAGATGCCTGTCTCTCTAACAGTACTCACAATGATAGGTGGGCTTCTTGGGATGTGGTTGAGGCTTGGGATGTTTGGGCTTGGTAGTGTTTGGTGTGGTCTTCTTGGGTTGAGAGGGTCCAAGAAGAGAGTCTAGAGAAGAGTGGAGGTGTTTGGGCTTAGGAACCCAGATAGGCTTCTTGGGTGGAGCTTTGGGTGGTTCATGAATCATTCCATCCTTGGGCTGACAAGCCTGGGAGGTCTCAGTGGAGTGAGTCTTGGGATACCTCTGCTCTGGAGTCATTTTGCTCCACTCCACTACCTGGCTAATGGCACTCTCAAAGTCAGCCTTGGTGTAGGTGTAACCTACCCCAAACCCATCCTGCCTCTTGAACTGCTGGATCATCATGCCGAGCTGTGGCTCTCTGGCACTGATCCAACTCAAGATAGAACAGTGGTAAAAGTTCTCGTTCTGAGAATCCGCTAGCTCCTCTCTCAAGGAAGCTAGAACCTCCACCTGAGACAAGCAGGTCTCACACTCACTCTCTACTTGAACAGACTTTTCGGCTTTCAGCTTGATCAACTCCATTCTAAGAGACAGACAGTTCTCACAGACAGTGGGTGGAACTGACAGTGTCTCAAGCTCTAGCTTAGTCTAGCCGAGCTCAGCTCTCAACCTCTCCAAATCACCCAAATGCTCATCGCCCTTGGATTTCAGCTCAGCTAAGGCAGCTAGATGAGATGGGCAATGAACACAGGGTGCGACAACAGTGGCATGAGCATCTTTCAGCTCCAGCTGAGTGCTTTCAAGCTCAGTGGCCAAAGCGTCCCTCTCATCAACCCTTTCTGTGTACCTAGACTTCAGAGTCGTCAGGTCACACAGAAGCACCTCACACTTCGGGCACTCACTGCTATCACCCAAGCAAGGGGAAGAAGATAGACTCTCAATTCTGCCATTGGCCACGGCAAGCTCACTCTCCAACTCATCTATCCTCCTCTTAGCCCCCCTAAGCAGTTTTTTTCCGATATTTCAACTCTTGACGATTGCTCTCAAGTAAATCAACTATTTCGCGCTCGTAGGATGATACCTTGTTGTCGTCATCGTCGGAGTCGTCGGAGAAGCTCTTTTCTTCCCTATCCCCAAGAGCCATTGAACAGAAGCTCTTGCGGGATCTTCGGCGCTGGTGTGAACGGCTCTTCGGCTTGTCTCCGAAGGCCATGAAGCAGAGGCCCGCCGGATCGTCCTTGTCCTTCCCCTTCCTGATGGCGATCTCCTCATCGCTTGAGCTCGATGAAGAGGAAGAAGACGTGGACCGCTTGGAGTAGCTCTTCTCCATCTCGGCGAAGAAGGCCTTGTCACGCTTCTTGTTCTCTCGCTGGTAGTCCTTCAGGGCCTTCTTGAAGAATCGGGTCTTCGGCTTGCCCTTGTTGAAGGATGAGCTCTCGTGCTTGCCGGAGTCATAGAAGCTACCACCGGTGCCCTTCTTGTATCCATTGCGCTTGGGGCAGTCGACGATGAAGTGTCCTGTTCAAATCTTTCTCCTGTTCGAAACTCGGCGAAGGCTGCTTCACAGGTCGAAGCCTGCTTCGCTGGCCGAAGCCTGCTTCGGAGGTCGAGGTCTACTTCGCTGGTTGAAGTCTGGTTCGGAGGTGGTAGTCGAAGTCTGTCGAAGGTGTTGTGAAAATGCCGAAGGTAGGAATCGAAGTGTGCTTCGAAGCGAAGTATGAGAAAGTCGGAGCCTGCTTCGAAGTCTGTACTTCGAAGGCAAGACTTCGAACACAGCTTCGAACCAAGTACTTCGAAGCCAAACCTTCGAACAAAAAACTTCGAACGCAACACACAGACGGACAAACTTCGAACAAAGAAGCGAAGCCTGTCACACGACAGAGGAACCAAATTCGAAGCCTACGCTCTACCTTCGAAAAGGGCAAGCTTCGAAAAGAGAAGCGAAGGCTGACACGCGACAAAGAAACCAAAGCGAAGTCTATCAGTGAGATTTGCTTCGAAGCTAACTCCGAAACCTGACGAAGTATTGACTTCGAACAGCTAGTGACAGAGAACACCTTCGCAAGGACTATCGAAGTATGTGAAGCTGACAGAGTTCAAAGTGTTCTGCGAAGCTAGAGACACAACACAAAAATGAAGTCGAAGCCTTCAGGGATATCAGTTCGAAGCCTGCCTCATGGAGCTGAGGGGCTTCGAACAGAGAAAGGGCTTCACAAGAGAACAACCAGAAAAGGTACTCAGTCTAATTTACTTCGATCAAAAAGGCTACGCAGAAAAAGGCAAAAGCTGGTACTAGTGTCCTGCTGCTATAGTGTAGAAGTACTACTTGCAACAGCAAGAACTAGTACTGCTTGCACGAAGAACACAGCCAACAAAGTAGCACACAGTGAATAAAAATGCGTCCGATGCACAAGGATTCAGATTCACAGTAACTAAAACGCACGCCTCGCACTCAACAAAGAACAAAAAATCTTGCTGTAATAATGAAGAACAAAACGAACGCAAGCGGGAAACAAGGCTCTAGCGGCACACAGAGACAGGAGAGAGAGAGAGTGCCCAGGAAACAAGAAGAATGACGCAATGAATGATTTAAAAAGTGATTTCTAGAAGGGTAGTCCAAACCCTAGGGATTGGGGCCCTATTTATAGGCTGCCCAAAACTTGGAATATTCTACCAGCCCCTTAGGGTTTTTACAGACGCAAGAATAAAGGAAAAGACTCTACTGCCCTTAGGTATTTTTACAGACACGACTGACTGACTGTGGGCCTAGAGATACAGATGACTTATCCGGAAGCTAAGTTTTTGTAGCGACTACGGCTTCTCTTCTGGACAGTCCGATACAGAATCAACGGTTGTCAGTTTTGCATCGAAACTGACAAAGCCTCCACCGACTTTGCACCAGGTACCCGGATTGGGCCGGCCCGACTCCGCAGCTCTCTCAGCCCGGCAATCGCTCACCGCCCGTGTACCTGAGTCAATCCTGGTCAACGGCCCAGTGGGTCTTCTACTGCTTCTGGCCCATGTACCCGGATTGGGCCAGCCCGACTTCGCAGCCTCCTCTGCCCGACAGTCGCTCGCTGCCCGTGTACCTGAGTCACACGCGGCCCATGAAACATCAGATCTCATCTTCTTTTGTCCTCTTTGACTATCGTTGACAATGACTCATTACTTCTGGAGCCATGAGGCCCACGCTATTCAGCATGGCTCCTCACTCCTCCAGATATGGGGAGGACCACCCGTTTCCCCCGGTCCGGTGCGTCTTCGAGTTTGGGAGCCTGGACCCTGCCGAGTTCCGGGGCTAGGCCCAGGACTTCTGGCTCGTCTTGGTGCCCAACTATCTGGACTGCTTCCGGGCGTGGTGCAGGGACTCCTTTGTCGGTGGAGCCACGGCCAGCGTTTCGCTCGAGGTAGTCATTCCGGAGGGCAAGGATGGTCCGGCAGGAGTCGGTCTCGTTACTCCAATTTTCGCCGTGGACGCTGCAGTAAAGCGCGGCCCCTCCGGAGAGCGCCCGTGATGGAGCCCTGGTCCCGGTGGAGCGGCCTCCGTTGGACGTGTGCTGGTGCTTGGCGGGGCCCCGAGGGGTGATGCTGACGACCTCTCCTCGAAGGTTCTTCCGACCTCGCCGGGAATCTCGATGAACGGGGTCTTGTCGGTCGGAGTCTTGGCGGCGGAAGTGTGAAGCAGGGCGGACTCCACGGCTGAGGTCCGGCGAGACTTCGTACGCCCTGACGTTCGTGGCTCGGACAGGGACAATCATTGCCTGCCGGCGCAGTTGGCCTTCTTCGGACCGGGCGTACTCTTCGAAGTATGTCATGAGCTATGCCACCGAGGAAATGGGCTTCTAATGAAGCTTGTCAAGGAGACCCGGGTGGGTGATGCCCTCCAGGGCGGCGTCGATGACCGAGGATGCCGAGAGCCCCTTGATCTGGGCCTTGGTGTGTGCGAAGCGCTGGGAGTATTGCCGCAACATCTCCCTGGGCTACTGCTTTACTTGGAAGAGACTTCCGGTGGACATGGGGGCCACGAAGGTTCCTTGGAAGTTGTTGATGAACCTTTTCCTCAGCTGCTCCCACGAACGGATGGTCCCGGGCCGGAGCGACCAAAACCAGTGGAGGGCGATCCCTTCAAGCGCCAAGGGGAAGCACTTGGCCATGGTATCGCGGCTCCCCCCGAACGCTTCTATCGCTAGAGCGTACGAGCGGGAGAATTCTCCAGGATCGGAGTCCCCGAAGTACTTGGGAAGCTTGGCGGCGCGAAACTTCGAGCTGAAGCGCACCCTCTGGAGGTCGGGGTGTAGGGGAGACTCTTCGTCGTACGACGCGTTTTCTTCCTCCACTTGATCTTCGTCATCGCTCAGGGTCGCGGCTGCGACCCTCGTGGCGCGGGAGGGCTCCGGGAGGCGGAGTGACGCCTCCTGGCGCCATTGAGACAGCTCTGCCTTCAGCCTGGCATTCTCGGTGGCCAGGGCATCAGCCTGACTCCCGCTTCCTCCAGAGGCAGTCTCAGGGTCCTGTGAGCGGACGTAGTCGGTCCGTAGGGCCACCGCTGGGGGCCCGTTCGGAGGGTGCACCTCTGAGGGCCCCTCCTAGAGCCCCGCAGGATTGACGGAGGCCGGCTCCGGAACGCCAACGGGACCACGAACCTCCAGCGTCCCCTCATGGGCCTGGGTTGGCTCCATGGCAGGCGCCCCGACGGACGCGACAACCGGTTGGTCGTGAATGGCGACTGGGGTGGGCTCGACTCCGGCGGTGCGGGCTGACCGCCGCAGCGGAACCGTGCTCGCGCCCTTCTGACCCGACATATTTTGTGACTGGATGTAGAGGACGCTGGATTCTTGAACTAGGATCCACACGGATGGCGCCAACTGTTGGAATGACGGATCGAACCAGCAGGTTTTCTCAGTGGATGGGAGTAATGGAGCGCTGTGCGCAAACTGTATTCTCGGATCGTGTGTCCATTACAACTATAGTTGGGGGGTATTTATAGGGTGACCCGCTCTAAAGGGCCGGGTACCCTCAAACCCTAACTGCTACTCGATCTGACATAAGTCAGCGGTACAGACAAGGTAGATGTTACATAGTACAGACAAGAAGGCGCGATTCTGACAGCATATCGACCATGTCGGGCGCTGCAAAGGCCGCCCGACACGGCGTAGGCGATCACGATCTTGTTCCCGTACGGTCTTGACTGGGTCTTCCCCACGCACGGCCTCCCTCCGGAGCCTCTGGTCTGCCCGAAGGTTGACCTCCGGCATCTGGCTGGTCGCTCCCCTCCGAGGGCCCCTCCGGCACATCTCGGAGCCCCCGGAGGCCTCCGGTCCCCTCGTTCAGAGGCTCGGGCGCCTTCGGCGTAGTGCTTCGGGTCTTCCGGCCGAAGCCTTCCCTCAGAACTGTATGGCTCCTCATGCTCCCCACTGTCATCAGGATTATCTCCCCCAACAACAAAGATATGCATTTTCTGTATCACTTTAACAGTTGAAGGGGTTCAATCATGATGTCAATAAAACGATGGCATCAACAGAAACCTTGACTCGGGTCACACCATCAAAAGTACTATAGCATAGAGTAGTGATAGAATACAAGTGGTGGCACGTAATGACAAAATTCATGCCCATTAGAAAGAGAGCAGTCAATTGCCAGCAATAACTAATATAAGGAAAATAATTTGGGTACAACAATACTGAATCTTACTATTTGCCATGTCCAGATCACCAAAGACTGTCACAAGCAATTTGTGAACATCAATGCAGTTGTTGGACCGGAAACGGTGACCAGAGGGGGGTGAATGGGAGCTTTTAAAATTTCGGGCTAAAAACAACCTTCTGTTTTTAGTTCTGTCTTCTGCGGAACAGGCTTCGAACACAACCTTCGAAGGTCTGATTCGGAGGTAGTTGACAGCTCCGAACACAGGCTTCGCAAGGGAGCAAAAGTTCGAAGTCAAGAAGACTTCGCTCCACCCACAACCCCGAAAAATCTACCCTGCTAAGTCAGTGCAGGCTCCGCACACAGGGTGCTTCGAGCAGGCTTCGCACTTCACCCTTCGCAAGAGTGGACTACCCTCTAAGGACTTCGACCAAGTACTTAGCGACAGCAACTGGTGCTGGGCTTCGTACACCGAAGGTCTAAACGCACACTAAACAGACTTCGCTAAGGGCTTCAACACGAGAAGCAAAACGGGCTTCGATCAGGGCTTCGCTAGTAAGCAGCGAGGTCTAGCCTCCTGTTACACAGAGCGAACGCACACTGAAAAGCACACTTCGCACAAGACACACTTCGCCTAGACAGGCTTCGGTACACTACTACTAGCGAGGTATGCAAACAAGCTCAAGCAGAAAAATGAACACAGAAGCAGGGCTTCGCTGCTTGAACAAGGAACACAATAAATGAACTCAGGATGAATACAACGTGTGGTGGCTAGTACAGGAACTCAACAGTAAATGCTCAAAGTGTTAAATGTTACCTGCCCAGCCCCCATATTTATAGCCACAATTCACCCAAGTGAATTGACTACTTTACCCCTAGGGTTTACATTGGTTTTGTCTCTACAGAACAGAGGGGTATAAAAGGTAGTCAACTTTATTCTGGATGCTTCTCTATCAGCTTTGCAGAGGGGACATCGTCAGCTTTTTGCAGAGCAGACAATGTCAGCCTTTGCAGTCTTTGACCTTTCTGAAGCCCCCCTTCGCACGCGAGGGGTGCGGTAGCTTCGGCGAGAAGCCTTGAGCCTGACGGCCTTCGCTTCACCGAAGATAGCCTCCGATACAGTGATAGTTTTGAACCGAAGCCGTCAAAGCCCTTGGGCCTTCGCACCACCACCTCCGGAGTGGACCACCACGGCTTCGCAGCTTCTCACAACTCGAACTCCATCAGTCCGTGTACCGAAGCCATGCATGGCCGAAGTACCACAAGTCAACCTTACTCCGGAGCTAGCCTCGCTCCAAAGCCTGCTTCACTTCAAAGCCCCACCTTCGGAGTACCACCCTTCGAAGTCCCTCCTTCGTCCAATGCCTCCGCATGAAGCATTCCATGAGCACTTCGTCGCAGTGTCTCTCCCCGAGCACACTCCTCGACGAGCCTCACCCGGACCATGCCTTCGATGCACCTCGACTTCTGAGACCTTCGTCGGGTACCTTCGAGTGTCTCCCTCCGGAGCACACCTCGAACACCTTGCCTCTGTTGAGGACTTGATCCACCATACTCCGAAGTCACCCCATCCGGAGTACCCTTCGAAGTGCCTCGACTCCGAGGACTTTATCTCGGAGTACCTTCACTCGGAGCCACGCTCTACACTTACTGCCTTCTCCTGGTGCACCTCGACCCGAGGTCCGACCTAGACCCCTTCACAGCCACCGTGACGGAGCTCCCCGCTCCCCTGGCATCAAGCCTCCCGCTTGACCCAGGTTCACCTGCTACGAACCGTCCGTCGCCTCCGAAGTCCCCTGCGCACCACAGACAAACAGACAAGTGTATCCAGTACTCCGGAGACCTCTCCAAGTAAACAACCTTCGGCACACACTCCAGTGTACCGCCCAAAGTACCGAGACCTTCGGTACAAACCCAGTCATCGTGTACTGTCGGACCCCTCCGACAGGCACACTCCGCTGCAATAGCTGCAGCAACCAAGTCCACCGAACCCTTCGGTGAAACTACCTCCGAACCCCTTCGGAGGTACCCCTTCGAACCAGAGGTTAAACACAGTCAATCACTCATCACAGACTCCGAAACCAACCCTTGGTTTCTCAATCTCCCCCTTGATGAGTGCATTGACAACCAAATTCAAGTTCAAGAAAATTTGAAGAATTTTAGAACACAAGTGACCATAAAAACTCAGAAATGAGCCAAATCATGTCACTTGACATAAGAATTTTCCTCCCCCTTTTCAAAAGAGTAAAAGCCCCTTCGGCAAATCTCCCCTTTTTCTAGATAAAAACTCCCCCTGAGTTACTTTTCCCCCTTTGGAACAGAGAACTCAAATTTCTCCCCCTTTGGCAATGCAAGCATCAAGGAGCATTCAAAAGATGCATAGCTTCAAAATGGACAGAGTTGCAAAGACATATGACGCAAAAATATGCCAATATTAATACCAATTTTTCATGTGCTCAGCTCAATTTAACATTCTCTAAAAACATGATGACTGCATGTGATTTTAGCAGTTTGAAATAAAAAGCATCACCACTCAATCAAGGTAACTAGACAAGTGAAAGTAAGGACTGCGCAAAGCTAGTCAATTTCTACTCTAGACAGACAAGTCCAGTTCAAGTGGAGCATTTAAAAGCAAACTTGATGATCAGATGAATTTTGTTGTTCTTTTTATAATGCCAGGGGTTATTTGTTTGTCCACCTTATACTTTCCAATCAGGCCAAGCCTAGGCAGAAAGCCATCAAAAGCTTAAGGCAATGATTTTGGCAGACACTACACTATTCCAGTTCAGACCAATGTGCAATGGTAAGCAGTCTAGAATAGAGTAGTGCGACAAATAAACCCACCTGGATCTTTTAACTTTGAAGCATGTAAATCATGGATTTTTGGAATTTCGATTGAGTGAACAAATTGTTTTAGCATTTTATGAATATCCATGAGTATGAAGAACTGTTTTTCAAGTTGCAATGAATAGCATCCAGAGAAAAGTGTCTTGCTATCAAGCAGATAAAAGATAGCTAAAGCAGTCCTGCCTATACATGCTAGATACAAGATTGAGCAGTGAGCATGATTTGAGTTTGGAAAGAAAACATCATGCACATTAATGTTTCAGATAAATTAAAAGGAGCTGAGCTGTCATGATTTCATGAGTTAAAATGAGGCATATAAGTGCAACAGATGTAAATGCAATTTCACACATGATGAGCATATGCAAGATAATTAAAATGAGCTCCCCCTCATAAAATGCCGTAAGGGTGACAAATACCAAGTTCCCCACGCAAATAGGCAAATCGAGAAGCATCGAGGGGTTTTGTGAAAATATCGGCTAGCTGGTGTTGGGTATCAACATATTGAAGTTCAATATCACCCTTCTCATTATGATCTCTGAGAAAATGATATCGCACATCAATGTGTTTGGTTCTGGAGTGCTGAACTGGGTTGTTTGCAATACAAATAGCACTAGTGTTATCACAGAAAAGTGGAACACTCTTATAATCTAACCCGAAATCCCGCAAAGTGGAAACCATTCACAAACTCTGAGAGCAACAGCTAGCTGCAGCAACATATTCGGCCTCAGCCGTCGATTGTGCAACACTAGACTATTTGCGGGAAGACCAGCAAACCAGTGATGTACCCAGAAAATGACAAGTACCAGAGGTACTCTTCCTATCAATCCTACACCCAGCAAAATCCGCATCGGAATAACCTTGAAGACATAAAGATGAAGACGCTGAATACCATATGCCAAATTCAAGGGTATGTTTGAGATACCTTAGGATGCGCTTTACCGCTTGGCGGTGTGAAGCTCGTGGTGAAGCCTGAAAACGAGCGCACAAACACACTGCGAAGTGTATGTCCGGCCTCGTAGCAGTCAAGTAGAGGAGGGAGCCGATCATGCTTCGGAACTCCTTCTGATCTACGGCTTCTCCATCTTCGTCAGGATCCAATGCTACAGATGTAGCCATTGGAGTGGCGAGAGGCTTCGCATCGGCCATGTCGAATTTCTTGAGAAGGTCCTTGGTGTACTTCGTCTGGTGGACGAAAGTACCTTGTTTGCTTTGCTTGATTTGCAACCCAAGGAAAAAGGTGAGTTCACCCATCATGGATATTTCAAATTCCCTGCTCATGGTATATGCAAACTCGGCAACCAAAGCATGAGACGAGCCACCAAAGATAATATCATCCACATAAATCTGAACTAGGAGGAAATCTTTGCCATGCTTGAGAGTAAATAGGGTTTTATCAACAGAGCCCATCAAATACCCCCGCTCAAGCAGAAAAGACTTAAGTCTATCATACCAAGCCCGAGGGGCCTGCTTGAGTCCATAAAGAGCCTTATGAAGTTTAAGGACTTTATGTGGGTACTTGGGGTTTTCAAAACCAGGAGGTTGTTTTACATAAACGTCTTCGCCTATGAAGCCATTAAGAAAAGCACTTTTGACATCCATTTGATAGAGTTTGAATCCCCGGGATGTCGCAAAGGCAAGAAAAATCCTAATGGCCTCAAGGCGAGCAACAGGTGCAAAAGTTTCAGTAAAATCAATCCCTTCTAGTTGAGAAAAACCCTAAGCCACAAGTCTAGCCTTGTTTCTAATTATAGTCCCATCCTCCCCTTGTTTGTTTTTGAAAATCCATTTTGTTCCAATGAAATGAACATTTGGTGGAGGATAAACTAAAGTCCAGACTTGGTTTCTCTCAAAATTTTCAAGTTCTTCATGCATGGCATTGATCCAACTAGAATCAGAAAGTGCATGACTAACATCTAAGGGCTCAAAAGAAGCAACAAAAGCAGAATTAGTGAAATGAGCATGAGAACGTGTTACCCTTTGATCAATCTCACCAATGATCTGCTCTAGAGGGTGCATCCTTTGAACATGATGTGGAGCCTCGCGACGGGATGCAGTCTCCCCCTCAACTTGTGCGTTGGAGTGGTCCCAGATGACCGATGTCGAGGTAGTTGCTTCGGGACCTTGTGCCGAAGTGGTCGAAGCGGGGTCGGCTTCGGGGGTTGATGTCGAGGGTAGTAGGGGTTCATCCTCGAAATCTTCGGGATCTTCTTCTTCGAAGATGGTCTGTTCCATGTCGTGTTCATTCGCCTGTTCAAGAGCAGAACTAACAGAGGGGGTTGATTCATCAAAAGTCACATCACATGACTCGATGACAGTGTTAGTTTCCAAATTATAAACACGATAAGAATGATCATGTGTAGTGTAACCCAAAAAGATCCCGTCAGAAGAACGCGACTCAAATTTATCCAAATTACCACGTTTTAGGATAAAGCAACGACAGCCAAAAACTCGAAGATGAGTAACCTTGGGCTGTCTCCCAAAACGCAGCTAATAAGATGTCAAGTTTAAAATTGAGCGCAAGAATATTCGGTTTGAGATGTAACATGCAGTGTTCATGGCCTCAGCCCAGAATTTTCTAGGAGTCCTATGCTCATCGAGCATCGTCCTAGCCATCTCAACCAAAGTGCGGTTCTTTCTCTCAACAACACCGTTCTGTTGAGGAACCCGTGGAGCAGAGAATTGATGTTATATGCCATGCTCCATGCAAAAGTCAACAAAGAGATTGTTTTTGAACTCGGTGCCATTATCACTCCGAATGAATTTTAATGCACCAGGGAGTTCAGTGAAAAGTCTCAAAGCCAAGCTCCGAAAGTGTGAAAACACTTCATCCTTGCTGGCAAGAAAGAAGACCCAAGAGTAGCGAGAGAAATCATCGACAATAACTAATACATACCACTTGCCGCCTAAAGAACTAACCCGAGAAGGACCTACAGTGTCCATGTGAAGAAGTTCTCTGGGTTGTTCAGTCATCACTGTGGTGACTGGCGAATGCGAAGCAGCAATCATTTTTCCATGTCGACAAGGAGCGCAAACTAAATTCTTCTCAAACTTGAGCTTGGCCAATCCTCGGATCAGACCTAGGGCACTCAGACGAGCGAGCAACTCAAAGCTCATATGCCCTAGTCTCCTATGCCACTTCCAAAGCTCAGAGGTGGAATGTGCAACAAGACAATGAGAAGAACCAGATGACTCAGAAAAATCAGCTCCAAAAACTCTCCCAACTCTAAAGATCTTACAAACCACAACGTCATCAGAATTGAGTACTTGCGAAGTATCGCGATGGAATCGCACTTTGAAGCCCTCATCAAGCAGCTGAGATACAGACAACAAATTGTATCCCAGGTTTTCAACCAAAGCAACATCTTTGAGAGTGAAATTCGAGTTGATTCTTACCACACCTTTACCTTTCACTCTACTCCTTCGATTGTTGCCGAAGGTGATATGTTCCCTTTGCTTGGTTGTGGTGAGGCTGAAGAACCATGCTGCATCTCCGGTCATATGGCGCGAACAACCGGAGTCAATAATCCACGTGCCCTCCAAGCCTCGATCTGTCGCCTACACATGATAAGAATATCTCGATCGCTCAGTGCTGGGGTGAGTGAAAAAATGACGAGGCATCTAGCACTGAGTGACACGAGTAGTAGGTGCAGTAAAAGTAGATGGTCTATGCACATGATAATCTGAATGATGCAAAGTGTGAGGTCTACCTACATGCTGTGATCGAACAACATGTCGAGGTCTCCTACTCTGACGAGGTACAAAGCTACTCGCCCGGGGTCTACCACCATATGGAACATGGTGAACACCTCGAGGAGCAAAACCTCTCCGAGAAGCACGAGGAGCCTCAAAAGCAGGACGATAGTAAAACTCAGACTCATGCATACCTAAAGATGGGTAATGCATGTCCTGGTAACTCATCGCCTGAGAGCGTCGCTCATCCTTGATGCGACGAAAACAGAACCCAACCAAATGACCCGCCCGCTGACAGTAGGAACAATGAAAAATTCTCCTGGGGACACTCTCATGGGTCTAAGGAGCAACTCTCACAGGCTTCTTGGGCTTCTGTTGAGTGGTTTTCTTTGGAGGGTTTTTCTTGGCAGGAGGAATGGTTTTCTTTTGAGCTCGGGTAGGTTTTTTGGCTGATGCAGTGTCTAACAGAGCTCTCTCTTTCTCTAGGGTAGTGGGAGAGGTAAAAACAGTTTTGTTTCCACTATCTGAAGGGATCCTCTCAAAACCCAAACCTAGAGCTAACCCTGCTCTGTCAGCACACATCTTGGTCTTGGCCAAGAGCAAATCCATCCTACCCTTTCCCTCAGTGCATTTATTAACCACAGAAAGAAGGTATTCATTTTCAGACATGAGGTTCTCAGCTCGCTTTCTAACAGTGCCTAGCTGGTCCTTAAGGGTAATGCAAGTGTCACAAACAGGTTGCACATCCTTAGAACTACTGGCCCTCTCCAATCTAGCCTCTAAATCATGAACATGTTTATCACGTAAATTAATGCTTTCGCGTTATAAAGAACAGTTCATGCAATCAATAATATCATGAGGTCTAGAATCAACCATCAAAAGCTGCTTCTGTGCAGTCTCAAGCTCAGATAGAGTTTGAGCATGTACAGAACGCAACTGAGCAAGATCACCATGACAATAGTACAAGATTCACATTCAGCATCATTTACTTTAGACTTAAGCATGGCATACTCAGTAGAAACAGATTCTAGCCTAAGTCTAAGGTCTTTTCTTTCTCTAGCGGCTTGCACAAGTAATCTATCCTGACCAAGAACTACTTCATTCAGTTCATCTAATTTAATCAAAAGCTGGTCAGAGGATAGTGGTACCTCAGATGAGTCAAGCTCATCGCCGCTGTGATCGCTGTCGGCCATGAAGCAAAGGCCGGTGAAGTCTCGTCCCTTCTTGTCCTTCTTGTCCTCCTTTCTTGGGGACTCCTCCTCCTCAGAGCTCGACTCCTCAGTTGAGGAAGTGTCGATGTCGCTGAGAGCAGCAACAAATGCTCTGGATGTGGCTTTGGCTACTCTCTTAGCCACTTTGCCGCGCTTGCCATTCACAAAAGGCTTCCTCTCCTTTTTGTGGTATTTGGGGCGCTCACTCTCATCTCTCTTTTTGAGTTTCGGGCAATTGGCCTTGATATGAGAAGTGTCGCCACACTCAAAGCAACCACTAAAACCACTTCTCCTCTGATCCCGTCTTTCATGATTAAAACGAGTGAACCTTCTGGCAATGAGAGCAAGCTCATCATCATCCAGAGTGTCCACCTGCTCCTTAGTGACGGAGACCAGGGAGGACAAAGCAAAACCATCTGCAAGAACACAAGTACCAGATGTGCTTGGTTCTGCGGCGGTGCCACGGCTAGTGCTAGAAACCAATGCCAATGGCTGTGGCAAAGAGCTTCTGTGCACAACAAGAGATGCCTTGGCAATCTCTGTGGACTTCAGCTTGCTGAAGAGCTCATCACAGGTGAATGTGTCATAACTTGTGGACTCCTCAATGCTGGATATCTTCACTTCCCATATGCTACGATCAAGAGCATAGAGAAGCTTGATAGCCCTATCGTGATCATTGTAAGCAAGCGTCCCGTTGGACCGCAAGTTACTCACTATCGCATCAAAGCGAGAAAACATGGCATCTATACATTCACCAGGTGCCTGCACAAACAGCTGATATTGTTGATTGTATGTGCTTTGGCACCTGGCCTTGATCTGAGTAGAGCCCTCATGAAAAATAGTGAGAGTGGTCCAAATTTCCCTAGCAGTCCTAAGGTGCTGAACCCTATCAAACTCACTCCGGCTCAAACCAATGAACAGTATGTTTCTTGCCTTGGAGTTGGCATTATACTGATCCTTCTCTGTTTGAGAGGTGCGAGTATCTGGGATGGAGTATTGTGAGTCCACAATCTCCCAAATTGCATTTCCTTGGCTTAGCAAGTAAGCCTCCATGCGCACCTTCCAGTATGCAAAGTCAGTCCCATCGAACAGAGGAATTTTACTAGCTCTGTCCATGTCGCCAACAGATCACAAAACCGGTTAAGGTCAACTAGTGATCTTAACCTGCTCTGATACCAATTGTTGGACCGGAAACAGCGACCAGAGGGGGGGTGAATGGGAGCTTTTAAAATTTCGGGCTAAAAACAACCTTCTATTTTTAGTTCTGTCTTCTACGGAACAGGCTTCGAACACAACCTTTGAAGGTCGGATTCGGAGGTAGTTGACAGCTCCGAACACAGGCTTCGCAAGGGAGCAAAAGTTCGAAGTCAAGAAGACTTCGCTCCACCCACAACCCTGAAAAATCTACCCTGCTAAGTCAGTGCAGGCTCCGCACACAGGGTGCTTCGAGCAGGCTTCGCACTTCACCCTTCGCAAGAGTGGACTACCCTCTGAGGATTTCGACCAAGTACTTAGCGACAGCAACTGGTGCTGGGCTTCGTACACCGAAGGTCTAAACGCACACTAAACAGACTTCGCTAAGATCTTCGACACGAGAAGCAAAACGGGCTTCGATCAGGGCTTCGCTAGTAAGCAGTGAGGTCTAGCCTCCTGTTACACAGAGCGAACGCACACTGAAAAGCACACTTCGCACAAGACACACTTCGCCTAGACAGGCTTCGGTGCACTACTACTAGCGAGGTATGCAAACAAGCTCAAGCAGAAAAATGAACGAGAAGTAGGGCTTCGCTGCTTGAACAAGGAAC
Organism: Zizania palustris; assembly: GCA_019279435.1. Taxonomy (NCBI): domain Eukaryota; kingdom Viridiplantae; phylum Streptophyta; class Magnoliopsida; order Poales; family Poaceae; genus Zizania; species Zizania palustris. The sequence goes on along the minus strand of JAAALK010000082.1, from coordinate 37,533,087 downwards.
ACAATAAATGAACTCAGGATGAATACAACGTGTGGTGGCTAGTACAGGAGCTCAACAGTAAAGCTCAAAGTGTTAAATGTTACCTGCCCAGCCCCCATATTTATAGCCACAATTCACCCAAGTGAATTGACTACTTTACCCCTAGGGTTTACATTGGTTTTGTCTCTATAGAACAGAGGGGTACAAAAGGTAGTCAACTTTATTCTGGAGGCTTCTCTGTCAGCTTTGCAGAGGGGATAGCGTCAGCTTTTTGCAGAGCAGACAATGTCAGCCTTTGCTGTCTTTGACCTTTCTGAAGCCCCCCTTCGCACGTGAGGGGTGCGGTAGCTTCGGCGAGAAGCCTTGAGCCTGACGGCCTTCGCTTCACCGAAGATAGCCTCCGATACAGTGACAGTTTGGAGCAGTAGCCGTCAAAGCCCTTGGGCCTTCGCACCACCACCTCCGGAGTGGACCACCACGGCTTCACAGCTTCTCCCAGCTCGAACTCCGTCAGTCCGTGTACCGAAGCCGTGCATGGCCGAAGTACCACAAGTCAACCTTACTCCGGAGCTAGCCTCGCTCCGAAGCCTGCTTCACTCCGAAGCCCCCCCTTCGGAGTACCACCCTTCGAAGTCCCTCCTTCGTCCAAGGCCTCCGCATGAAGCATTCCATGAGCACTTCGTCGCAGTGTCTCTCCCCGAGCACACTCCTCGACGAGCCTCACCCGGACCATGCCTTCGATGCACCTCAACTTCTGAGACCTTCGTCGGGTACCTTCGAGTGTCTCCCTCCGGAGCACACCTCGAACACCTTGCCTCTGCTGAGGACTTGATCCACCATACTCCGAAGTCTCCCCATCCAGAGTACCCTTCGAAGTGCCTCGACTCCGAGGACTTTATCTCAGAGTACCTTCACTCGGAGCCACGCTCCGCACTTACTGCCTTCTCCTGGTGCACATCGACCCGAGGTCCGACCTAGACCCCTTCGCAGCCACCGTGATGGAGCTCCCCCCTCCCCTGGCATCAAGCCTCCCGCTTGACCCAGGTTCACCTGCTACGAACCGTCCATCGCCTCCGAAGTCCCCTGCGCACCACAGACAAATAGACAAGTGTATCCAGTACTCTGGAGACCTCTCCGGGTAAACAACCTTCGGCACACACTCCAGTGTACCGCCCAAAGTACCGAGACCTTCGGTACAAACCCAGTCATCGTGTACTGTCGGACCTCTCCGACAGGCACACTCTGCTGCAACAGCTGCAGCAACCAAGTCCACCGAACCCTTCGGTGAAACCACCTCTGAACCCCTTTGGAGGTACCCCTTCGAACCAGAGGTTAAACACAGTCAATCACTCATCACAGACTCCGAAACCAACCCTTGGTTTCTCAGCAGTCATGAAAGTTCCATTCTTTAGCGGGACCAGGCGCACCGTTTCTGCATGAAGTCCATGTATTGTAAAAAACTACTTACATAGAAGATGGATAAAACCATAGATGTTTTTTGTTTGTAATTTTTACCCTGATGTTGTGTTGGTTACTGAATCTTCAACTAACTTGATTGCCTCAAGCTTCTTATCTGGCTCCAAGATGTACATCATTTCAGCGGTTGTTGCTCTGTGAATCACATATGATATATCCATATTCAATGATATGTAGGTAAAGTTAACCAATTTTTGTGTTGTAGGAATACATGTGGCAAACAGATAGAAGGTGCACATTACAAGCATTATGAGTTTGTTTAGGCAGAAAACAAACATTCCTCAGAACCCCATGGTCTATATCAGTTGAATTTGATGACAGCTTGGGCCCATCAGATAATAGCATAAAACATGGATATAAATTCTCATGTTGTCAACCTATTGTCCCTAAAGTATGACGTTGCATAAATTGTTTCATAGCACAAAAACCGCTAAACAACACTAACCTTTTAAACTCTCAACATAATCTTTGGTCACACGCGCAGAACTATCGCCTGGCTGCAAATGGTGAGCTAAAAAATATCCGATGTGTATTATTCATTAACTATAGAAAGGTGAGGTGTAAGACATAGAACCATGCACCATCTAGACTATCAATAATATGCAAATCTTACACACCTGACAACATAGCACACTGCTTTGTTCTTAAGAGAGCCCTTCTCTGCCTATTGAAATTAGCCATTGGAGGAGGATATTCAAGAAGAGAATGCCGTCTCTTTCTTTTGCTAACAATTTCCTGTTGGCGGGACAAATGCCCTACAACTGGAATTTCGCTTATCTGGTCGGTACTGGGTAGATTTGCGTGATGACTTATCTGGGACGACAGACATATATCTACATGTCTCTGCGTACTGCCTCCACATGCCCTCTCACCGCGAACACTTATGCCACTACTCATAAGCACTAAAAAAGAGCACAACAAGAAAAAAATATTCAATGGAACAACTGGCTTTAACAATCGCAACAAAAAAAGCTTTTAAAACCTAGCCAACCAAATAACCGAACAAAAAGGAAACACTTGCTTAAAGAACAGAAGTTAAATAAAGGATATCAATAGTTACCTTTTGGCGGATGTAGGAATGCGGCCGCTGAAACTGGGAGTGGGATCACAACCCAAGTTCTTGTTGTCAAAGCGTTATAGATAGGTCAGTTCAGCCTAGAAGTAAAATTTAAATTCAGTCAGCCCATATTTAGAGAGTCCCATATGAGCAAAGATTTAAAAACAGTTAATCTGCTTCAGCCAATTTAGTTTAAAGGCAAAATTCGTATCCGAAAATTTAAAAGAAGCGAACTTGCTTTAATCAGTTCAGCACACAAGTGAGACCGAAATTCTGCTAGTTCATACTCTGAACATTTTGTATGCACCGAAGAGCAAAAATAACAATCTTGTTTCAGCTAGCTCAGTCCATAGGGATAAAACAAATGGCTAGTTAAAAATGGAAGCGCAAAAAATAAAGTTCCCAAAATCAAACACGACAAAACAAACAACACATAGCAGACAATCAAAAGCCCAGAAACATAGAGGTTCAATAAGAGCACATAGCACATAATCATAAGCCAAGAAAGCACAAACTTCAAAAACTAAACATGCCCTTTTCAAAAACACGCAGATCCTCTAACATAACCGTCGAAACAACCGCCAAAAACATTCTAGAATGACAACATTGCAACAAAGAGTATAAAAACATGGCAGATCTCCTAATACAATGATCGGAAAACATCGTGTTAGAATGACACACAAAAGTATGAATCTAGTCTATTTAAAATTTGCCAACCCTGCTTCTGAAAAATCTTTTATCAATTTAACTAGAGCCCACCAATTCTATTCTTATCATCGCAGGGAGCACGACGAAAGGGTTCTAGAGGAAAGGTTGGCTACTGATCATGCAGATGACACGGAAGCCCCAGCTCAGGGCCATTCCACAACACAAGATTAGTACCTCTTCCACTGTCATCAACACTCGATACTGCCACAGGAGTCACGGCCATCTATCTGCCTCTATGCTTTGTAACTCCACAATTTGTGTTCTAGAGAGTTTGCATTTAGATTACAATGAACCGATTATACGGTGTTTTACGCTCTTCTTATTATTGATTGGTTGAGTTCTGTTGGAGTTCATTATCACAGTGGAAGAAGAAAAAGGTGACATCCCCATCCACATGTAATGTAGAAATAATGACTTGTAAGGTTCATATCAGTAATAGTAGGGTTTATACCCGCGCTTCCAGCATTTTGGATAAGCAAATTCTACGCAGATCCTCCAACACAACCGTCGAAACGACCGCCAAAAACAGTCTAGACAAAAAACATGAACATCGCAACTCCTCAAAACAAATGTCCATAAGAGCTAACAACATCACGGCAAAGAGTATAAAAACATTACAGATCTCCTAACACAATCACCAGAACAACCACCAATAGGCACACCCACCACACATAGCACATAATAAAAAGCCCAAAAACAGAGACATCGATAAAGAGCAAAAAAGCATTGCAGATCCCCTGATACAAACACCGAAACATCCACTTAAAACGTCTTATTAGACCAAAAATCATGAATGTTGGTAACTGTCAAAACAAATGTCCATAAGAGCTAACAACAGTGTGACAAAACTATAAAAAGCACGAACATATACACACACATAGAGGCAATAAACAGGATAATATATACACTAAGCATAAAAGACAAGAATATAAAGCATTGTATAAACATGTACTCAAAACGTTTCAGGCAAAAAATCAGGAAGGTTGAGACCTCTCAAAACAAATGTCCATAAGAGCTAATAGCAGTGAGACAAAGAGTATAAAAACATTGCAGACCCCCTAATACAATCACCGGAACCGACCACTAATAGACATTTCTGCCAACTAACAGACAATTCATAGAAAGGCATTGCACAAACACGAATATATATATACACATAGAGGCAATAAACAGGATAATATATATAGCAAACATGAAAGGCAAGCATATAAAGCATTGTATAAGCGCCGTGATGCTAACGAAGTGCTTGAGGCAGTAAATTTTGCAGAAAAGGGGAGAGAGCTCACCGGTTCGAGGGGGCAAATCCAATAGAAAAAAGATAGAGAGCTCACCACCATGTAGCCCACCATATTATATAATCTCCGGCAGATCACTGGGAGCAGGCAGCACAGTACAGGGTAATTGACAGGAGCAGGTAAAACAGTAAGGTGGACTTTCGCAAGATTCAACATAGTCAGTACAGAAGGTGACCTCACTGTAGCCTGTAGAAGCACTGGTCGCCGATACACTCTAGGAGGCGCTAAACAGTGACCCAGGACATCCCCCGACACGTAGCAGGGCCCCACACATAGAGGAAAACTTACCTTGGAGTGAATGGCAGAGCACACGCACAGAAGTCGAGGTTGCCAGAGACCACCGCTAGCCACAACGCCCACGCCACCGGGAGGCGGCGGCGATCGACCGCTGAAAGTCGGCAGCGAGCTTGCCCAAACCAGGAAAGGCACCGGCGGTGGCCACGTATTCTATCTAGACACTAATCAATCCTGCGATGGCATTGACACAGTGCTTCGGTGAGAGGGGGGACGCACACAACACCTAGTTCTGGCATGGCAGCAAAGAGGGAGAGACTGGGAGAGACTCTGGGCTAGGCTTCAGAGGACATCGCAGGTGGGTGGAGCCGTACAGACCTGAGAAGCCAACGGGGGCAGGGGCTAGCACTACCGCCGCACCGGTGCCGGCGGCGGCCACAGCTCCTGCTTGGTCACCGATTGACCCCGCGGTGCCATCGACGAAGGCTCAGGAAGCCTCAGCGGGAGGGGCATCGATGCGTGCGGCATAGCAGCGAGGCGAGAGCCATTGGCTAGGGTTCAGAGTGCGGCGGGTGGAGTCACAGACACTGGAAAGATCGACGGGGGTAGGTGAGGCATGGCCCATTAGCACCCGGCTAAAAAATCTAAGGACCTTACCAGAATATCAGAAAAGACTAGGTTATTTTCGCTAAAGAGCAAACAGACTATAGGACCTTAACAGAATAACCAAAAAACCAGGGATTTTTTCATAAAAAAATGACGTGGCTCATCTTGGGAGTAGCAAAGGGGTGGAGGTTTAAAGTAATAGAATAGAATAAGAGCATGGTTACATACCCTTCTGGTTCAGCTTATGTGGCATATGTGCTTTATTTTCCTTTGTTTTACATGATGTGTCTGTTTGGAAGTATGAGTTGTACAATTGAATTATCGGTCCAACATGAGCACGTCAAAGCAGTCTAAGTAAGTGGTCAGGCCCGTCGATGGCCAAGTGCCATCTAGGCAATGGCACAGGGCCTCCAAAATCCAAATACTTAAAGCCCATGGCCATTAGCTATTGATGATACTTTGCTTACACGAGAAGGTCCAACTAGCTGCAAGTGCCGCTTGGCTAGTCCGCCAGATGCCCATAAGCCAGATGCAAGATTTACTAAAGAAATCTATGGGTCCTCTTGATATTTTGAAGTTTCTAAAAAAGCGTCCCTTTTATCCGAATGCCATCATTGTATATAGAATTTTGTTAACCATTCCGGTTACTGTTGCATGTGCAGAAAGAAGCTTTTCTAAACTAAAGTTGTTGAAGTCTTACATACGTTCTACACAAGAAAGACTCACTGGATTGGCAATGATATCATTTGAAAATGATGTCTTCGAGGATATTGATTATGAAGGCATAATTGAAGATTTTATTTCAAGAAACACAAGGCGGATGTTGCTTTTTAGTAGAACATGAGGTAAGCACTATAGTTCAGAAGTATACATTATTAAGTACATATTATTTTTTGTAATTTTAGATTCTCTAAAGACGGGCCTGTAAGTGGTCGAGCAATCAGCCAATCAGATCACTTTTATGCCGAACAGTATCCCTTTTACTGGTATCCACACATTCAGGGCCGGGGAACCAAATAATGATAATGTATAATGTATATAAGAAACAGAATATTACTTTATTGACATAGTTTGATATTACGTACAACATCTCAATATTACCTCTAGGGTATATTACTAACATGCATCGACGGGATCAAATTGGAAACTAGCTCCTCTCTAGTCCATATATCAGCTGTGACATGTGCGATGTCATTGGAAGTGGTGCATTCGCTGTGAGGGGCGTCAATGACCACTGAGGTAAGTAGATAGGGCCCAACATGGTTCTTTGGATGATCGTCTTCTCCACTGTTTTCTTGACTAGATTTTAGAGTGTGTTCACTAACATTACAGACTAGTTCATTCATGTATGGTGCAGTGCTTCATGTAGTGAGTCATGAAACGACCTCAGTAGGCTACTAGGTGTTTGTTGGCTTGATTCTCTGTCGAAGGTTGTCCTCGGTAACTAAGCCTTTTGGATTAGTCCCTACCGAGTCATGCTGAAAGACTCCATGCACATTCTTCAAACTCGTGCTTTTGTGCCTCAATCAAACTCTCCTAGCTCATTGGGATCATGTTGTCAGCTTCGATCTCCTTCCTGGACATAGTGATTGATGTGGGAGACAAAGTTGGTCAAGAAGAAGCTTGAAGAAATGGTCCCACCAGAAGTGCCAAAAAAATGTGTTGACACAGAAATCACAAGGATATGTGCACCTTCATACATTAATGCCTAGGAATCACTTTGCTTCCTTAAGTGCAGCTCCTAAAAATGTGGTTCATGAGCATGACAGTCAGTATAATCCTATACTTGACAAGATACAAAACATTAGCCCTGCCCAAATCCTACTTGGATTCCAATAACAAAGCCAACTACAATTTGATTTATACTCGAAAATTAAGGAATACAAATATCCTAAATACTTAATAAACAGACCAAAACACGGTGGTAAAAACGGGACAAGAACTCGAAACTCTAAACGAAACTAGACGTTAAGACCAACAACTTCACACGACGATGCAACCAAAAAGTCAAAAAGTCGATACCAAGCAAAACTAGTAAGAGGCTCAAAGAGGCTTGGTTCTCAGGTAGACTAATTCTATATTTTTTGTGGTTTTTTCAGGACTGTAGGAAAAAATAAAAAAACTCACCGAGCAATGAAAGCTTTGATACCACTTGATGAGACGTGGGTGTGTCCCGATCTTTCGATGAATTGAGGGTAAGTCAATTTAACTAGAGAGACGTTGGTGATCCGACTACAACCGTACAAGGACATTGCATCTTAGCAATCGTTAGGCCAACTCCAGAGGCAGTCGCAACTCGTTGGAGGCACAACCAGCCTAACCACGAGGGTTATCCCTACGAGCAATCGAGAACTCATAAGAACAAGAATGCACAAGCACTCAATTCGGTAAAAAATGTTGAGTTATGTAACGTGTATCCGGTGAACTAGATGATCACGAGATAACACGACAAAGTAGCAAGGCTAAACTTTAATCTAAACAAAACTCTAGTTACAAGAGATGTTCGACCAAGATTAAATAGGAAATAAGAAGGGAAATTTGGCCAGCAACAAAGGCAAACTGAAACCTACTCCTAAACTGATTTGGCATGGACTAAAATAGGAAAGAAATAAAGAGATTTTTGGTCATCTATAAAGGCAAGTCAAAATCTCTTCCTAAACCTTCCTAAATGGTCCAAAACATGACTTTATAAAGGGATTTTCGGCCAGCTATAAAGGCAAGTCAAAATCTCTTCCTAGACCTTCCTAAACTATTCAAAATATGACTTTATTACATGATGCTATTCCATAGTATGGTTGGAGTAGCACCCCTTTATTAGTTACCATCTTTTGGACCTTCATTCCATTTAAAATTGGTGTTGTCTCGGGAGGCCGAAATTTATTTCATAATTTTTCCACCTTGAACTCTATCTTCTCTTGATTCACAGATGATGTAGTGTCATTGTGGAACACGTGTGAAACATCACCCAATAGATGTCTTGCGTCTTTCTTCTTATTCCATGAGACTAGTTCTGAAATTTAAAATAAATGTATCTCATGGTGTAGCATCCATGGTTCAAATATATAAAATGTAAATCTAACGTAGAAAGCATGCACCTTAGTTTGTTTTCTCACAATCATGGTCATATCCGAGCTAATGATGTCCTCATCATAGCCGAGAGTTCGAGAGAGTGCTAAATCATTATTTGTGTCACTAGATCATATTAAATCATATCAAATGATGATACTCATTAAATCAACAGATAACTTGTTGGCTAAACCTCCAATAGAACATACACCTAATTCCTATTGACCAAATGATTATGCATGATTTTGAGTTTTAATTGCTAAAGATAAGTGGCATGCAATGTACATATTACCTACTATCGATGATGTAGGACCGAAACATGTGACTAGAGGGGGATGAATAGATGCCTCAACAAATTCTTTCAAAATGATGACCTCTTTCTTTCATCCAACACCCCTCAAAAGAAATCTAGCAGAAGCAACCAAATTTGCAAATCACAAATGAAATTAGTGCTATCACTCTCCTGTCTGATATGAAGTAAAGTGACAGTCTGAGAGATCACAAACACTTAACACATTTCACACAAAATTGCCTGAAAAAGGTGCCACAAGCATCGTAGTGAAAAATGTATGCATAAGACACTTATAGACAATCCATCGTACACTTGGTATGCATGTATAAAAGCATTCACAACTTAGTCGAGCAAATCATCAAACACTTAATGGAAAGCGCACTTGTAAGCATTCAAACAAACACATAGAGTGCAGGAAAAGTATTCAAGTAGGAATTTAAACAAATACTTGAAGTGCAGGGGATAAGATTGCCTTACCTACTTACCTATGAAGAAAGTTTCGGAAACTGATGTAGCCTAGTACGGAAATCGAAGTAGTGCAGTGTTTGGGCAAAGAAAAATCATTGTGGCATCTCGCAAGGACACATCAACCGAGATGCACTGTGGCGGAGAACTCAAGGTCGGGCCCAATGTTGTTGTCTCTTTAGAAGAAATGCCCTACTGTACAATCTGAGCGAAATAGGCAGGCTTGGATGATGAAGCTCTTTATGCTAGCGATGAACTCGATGCGTGGATCATGACTCTCGCACTAATTTTCCCCTCTACTGTGACCGCCAGTGATTCTCTTTTGCAGGTAGAAGGTCCCAGTTGGAAGGATTGATCCAAGTATTTTGTTGATGGCGGGCAGAGACCTTGATCATCAATATTTTGGGGATTTCCCCCTCCCGCCGCCATGGATGCCGTTGCGGGTGTTGGAGGTGCCGTCGCCAATGCCGCAGCCGCTGCTGCTGCGGCCGCCTGCTGTCGAGCCAAGGCCGAAGGGGCTCCAGTACTCTTGGTTTTCGCCATTGAAGCTACTAGATTGCTTTGGAGGAAGAATGGAGGCTAGGGCTCAAAAGGTTTTCTGTTTGCAAGAAAGCGGTGGAAAGGTACTCAGGAAAGTTCTAGGCCCTCTATTTATAGCCTAGACTTTACATTTCTTACCGTTAGTCCATGCCGTTTCGCATTCTTGCCCGTTACTTTTCTCCGAAATTAACGCACTCCGTAACTTCCGTTAGAAGAAAGAAGCTAACGGCTATTTTTTCTAAGTCTAAAAGGCTTTCGAGTTTCTTGAGTCAGTTCTAAGATAGTTCAAAAGTAATTGTCTTAAAACTGATTCGAAGTTTTATATCTCCATACATTTCGGAGATAAGTTAAAATCTAATAACCCCTATGCCTGGTTATTTTTTATTTCGTATACTGCTTTCCTAACATTACGGGCTTAACGGAGAAGCGTATTCGAGGGGCTACTATTGGGGGAAAATATTCCATCCTCAGGGTTATTGCAGCAACAGCACAAAAGCGGATAATGGATTCGAAGGTTTCCCTAACATGCATCTTCGGAGATGTCCTGAGTCAAGCTCGAAGCATGAAAAAGGACCTTGGTTCAAAGTATATCTTCGAACTAAGGCTCTTTGAGATCTTTTCTGCCAGCTAAGATGGAAGACTTATCTTATTTCTCATTAGATTAGTCTTTTACCATTTTAGCCCTATTGAGGGTACCGACTAGTTTCCACTATGTCGGTTGTAATAGAGGGGTAAATAGGTATTTTCCTTAATGTTTGGGCCTATAAATACCCCCCGTTTAACCCTGTAATAGGGACCGAATACAAGTTATTCAATACACACATTCGAACTATTCTAAGTTGTTATCCTTTCGGAGGCTTAGAACAGTTCACTTCGCAAACACTTCGTTTGTTAGTTTCTAATCTACAGAAACCTGTTAGCGTAATCTTTTACGCCAACAGTTGGTGCCGTCCGTGGGGAACCTAGTCCAAGAAACTTCGTTCTCTACCAACTTCTTACATCATGCCTCCTAAGCGGAGCACAACTCGTAACCCTGTTCAGAGGTCCTCTCGGATCTCTGGAGAGGCACCATCCGACACAGTTGAGGTCGGAGGTCCTTCGATATTCCCTCCACCTCAAACTCCGGAAGGGGTTTCCATTCCTCGAGCATACGGAGTTCCTCCACCAACTCCATCTATACTTCGACCACCTGGGGTCCCTCTTCCACCTTCAATCCCACTTCGAACTGATCCTCTCAGTTCTCAAGACCCGGAAGATCCTTCCGGAGGAGATGAAGACAATCTTGGGGATATGGTTGCTCAAATGGCCAGCCTCCAAGCCGAAGTAGCAAGATGGCAGCAAGAAGCTGCGAACAGGCTTCGCTCTCAAGCCATCCCAACTATTCCAGAAGTGCCTGAAGACGACGAACCCATCTATCCCGAAGCCCCGGAGAATGCCTCCTTCGATACTGAATCTCCGCTGCATCCTGAGCTGCAAAAAGTTCGATTCGGCCCAAAGTTTAAGACTTCGAAGCTCTGTAAGTATGCCGGAGATGAAGATCCTGGAGAATTTGTCCGTTCTTATGCCCTAGCAATTGAAGCTAGTGGAGGAGTTCGAGATACCATGGCAAAGTGCTTCCCCTTAGCTCTTCAAAGAGTAGCATTAAGGTGGTTTTGGTCTTTGAAGCCAGGATCAATTAATTCATGGGGGCAGTTGAAGAAGAAGTTCGTAAGAAATTTTCAAGGCACCTTCGTGCCTCCAATGTCAACGGGAAGTCTCTTCCAGGTGAAGCAGCTCCCTGGAGAGACCTTGAGGCAATATTTTAAGCGCTTCGCTCATACGAAGTCGCAGATCCGAGGGTTGTCTACATCTTCGGTAGTTGATGCAGCTCGGGAAGGTGTCACTCATCAAGGCCTCTTGGATAAGCTTCATCGGAAAAGCATATCCTATGTTTCTCAGTTGATGTCATACTTTGAAGAGTATGCAAGGTCGGAAGAAGGTTGGCTTCGAAGAACTGCAGCAACTCCATCCATACTGCAGGAAGTAAAAGTAGAAGTAAAAACTTCGGCACAGCCGCAAGAACCAGTCTTCGAAGTTCAACATGATAGGAGAAGGGGGCAAAAGCATCCCCGTTCTGAAGTCCTGAACATTGCACCCCCGCAAAAATTCATGCAGAGAGCTCCACAACCTTCGGGGAACAAGGTCAGCGGCTCGAGGCCGCTAGTGAAAACGGCTGGCAAAGGCCAGACCCTTTTCTGCTGCATTCATGGTTAAAACCGAAGCCACGCAACTGATATTTGCAAGGCTATACTCACTCTGAGAGGAGAATATCTAGAAAGAACTTCGGGTCGAGGTACTACTGACCGAGTTCTAGCTCAAGCGCGCCCAGAGCCTGTCCAGGCTGTGGCGCGGATAGAAAACTTCAAAGCCACAAGACGCCCTCCAGTGGCCAATGTTATGCCACCTCCGAAGTAAGAGGAAGGGCAAGACCGAGGGAAAAGGGTAGTCCTCCCCATCTCCGGAGGAGGTACCCTCGGAAGCATGTCAAAAAGGCAGAGAAGAGACTATGTTAGGGAAGTGGGCCACATTGGGACTTCGTCATCTGCAGCTGCTATGTCAGAATGGTCTCATGTACCAATATCTTTTTCTGCGGAGGATGCAGCTGGCATCAAATTTCCACATGCAGACCCACTTGTTATTACTGCTGATATTGCGGGCACTGAAGTTCGAAGAGTGTTGATTGACGGAGGCAGTTCGGTAGACATTATTTTTGTTCAAGCCTTCGATCAATTGTGCATCTCCAGAAAGCACCTCCTTCCAACGGCTCGCCCTTTGCAGGGCTTCGCAGGACCTCCGCTTGATGCACTCAGCCAAATAGGCCTGGAAGTTACCTTCGGAGAAGGTTTGTTGGCCCGAACTGAGGAAGTAATCTTCGATGTTGTAGATGCCCCATATGCCTACAATGTCATCTTCGGAAGAGGCATGCTAAACCAGTTCGGAGCTGTGGCACATCACAATTATTTGTGTATGAAGATGCCCACGCAAGCAGGAGTCCTTACTATCTTCGGAGATCAAGCTATTGCCCGAAGAGCGGAATATGGCCACGGCCCCCCTCTTGATTCAAGGCAAGTGAACAATGTGCAAGATAATCAAGAAAATTTTTCAGCTCCTTCTGAAGCTTCAAAGAAATCCTTCCCAAGACCAAGTCCTGAAGGAGAGATTGCAGCAAAGGTTATTGTTAAAGATGGTAAAGAATATACATTTCAATTTGGTAAAGATTTACCTCCAGAATTTGCAACCTCTTTGGAAAAGGTGGTGGAAGAGAATTTAGATGTCTTCGCTTGGTCTGACGAAGATATCACCGGAGTCGATCGGGATATCATTGAACATAGTTTGCTTGTAAACCCGAAGGCCCGACCTGTTCGGCAAGGACTCAGAAAAATGTCTGCAGAAAGAGTTGTTCTGGCGAAGGACGAAGTTGAGAAATTGTTGAAGGCTGGGATTATCAGAGAAGTGGCTCACACGGAATGGTTAGCCAATCCAGTCTTCGTCAAAAAGAAATCTTTCGGAAAGTGGCGCATGTGCATTGATTTCACATCATTAAATAAAGCATGCCCTCGTGACCCCTACCCCATGCCCCGAATTGATCAATTGGTCGACTCCACGGCAGGTTTGGAGTTATTAAGCTTCCTTGACGCGTATTCTGGTTATCATCAAATATGGTTGAAGCGCGAAGATGAGATCAAGACAAGCTTCGTAACTCCCTCGGGAGTCTTTTGTTATGTAAGAATGCCTTTTGGCTTAAGAAATGCCGGGGCTACTTTTTCGAGGTTAGTTGCTAAGGCTCTAGGTCATCAATTAGGTCGCAATGTGGAGGCCTATATGGATGATATTGTAATAAAGAGTGCTTTAAAGCACCAACATAGCCTAGACTTAGCAGAAACATTTAATAGCCTTCGGGCATGTGGGATCCGTCTTAACCCCGAAAAATGTATTTTCGGAGCTAAGGCTGGAAAGTTGTTAGGGTATTTAGTTTCAAGTAGGGGGATTGAAGCTAACCCTACTCAAATAACTGCGCTACAAAAGATGGATCCTCCGGAAAATTTAAAGCAAGTGCAAAAGCTGACTGGGCGTCTGGCAGCACTTAGCAGGTTTTTATCAAGGTCTGCGGAGAGAAGCTTGCCTATATTTAAAGCATTGAAAGGGTCCGAAGATTTTGCATGGACACCAGAGTGTCAAAAAAGCTTCGAAGATATTAAAGAGTATCTCAGTAATCTCGCTACACTCACGGTGCCTACTGCGGACGAAACCCTACTCCTTTACCTTGTAGCTACAGGTTCTGCTGTCAGTGCAGTCCTTGTCAGAGAAATGGATTTCAATGGGAAGTTGGTGCAAAATCCTGTTTATTTTGTGTCCGAAGCATTATCAGGAGCGAAAACAAGATACTCCGAACTCGAAAAGTTCGTTTATGCTCTGATAATGGCTTCGAGGAAATTAAGACATTACTTTTTGGCTCACAATGTAATTGTACCAACTTCGTATCCTTTGGGAGATATGCTCCGAAGTAAGGATTCCACTGGAAGGATTGGGAAGTGGGCAGTTGAGCTAGCACCCTTCGGCATATCTTTTCTGGCAAGGACAGCAATCAAATCGCAAGTCTTAGCAGATTTTGTAGCAGAATGGACTCCACCTGCAACTTTGGTTCCGGAGAAGTCAAGTGACGGAGTTTGGACTGTTTATTCTGATGGGGCTTTCCAAGCATCTGGAGCAGGCATTGGAGCAGTATTGATTTCGCCTTCAGGGCAAAGAGCAATGTACTCCGCAAGACTCAACTTTAAGTCTACCAATAATATAGCAGAGTATGAAGGAATTTTACTTGGACTCCGAAAAGCACGTGCTCTAGGGGCTACAAGAGTTGTTATAAAGACAGATTCTCAAATAGTAGCAGGGCACGTGGATAAAAGTTTTCAAGTTCGGCATCCACAGCTTGCAAAGTACTTAGAAGAAATCCGTAAGATCGAAGCACACTTCAAGGGTATTTCCATTCGGAGTATACCAAGAGCAGAAAATGTGCAAGCGGACATCTTAGCAAAAGCTGCAGCCGGAGCTGTAGATGTACCAGAAGAAGCTTTCTATGAGGAGCTCAGTACACCTTCGGTGCCACAAATTCCCTCTGCAGAGATTTTTTGCATTCCAAGTGCAGATTGGAAAAATTCAATCATGGAACTTTTACAGGGAGGAACAAATTTGCCTGAAGAGCCACAACTTTCAAGATTGAAACTTAGGGCTAGAAATTATCAAATAATCAACGGTATTTTATACAAGGTCGGAGTATGTTCCCCTTTACTCCGATGTATATCTCAAGCCGAAGGTCAAGAAATTCTTAGAGAAATTCATGAAGGCCTTTGCGGTAGCCATTTAGCCCCTCGAGCTTTGGCAGGAAAAACACTTCGCCAGGGGCTTTATTGGCCTACAATAACAGCTGATGCGGAGAGCTTGGTCCGCACTTGTCAAGGATGTCAGTGGATGGGTCGACGAAGTCATCGCCCACCAACAGCTCTTCAAGTTATTGCTCCGGTATGGCCTATGGCCAGATGGGGTATGGATTTAATTGGTCCCTTTCCAGTAGCTAAGGGAAATCTAAAGTTCGCAGTGGTAGCTATTGAATACTTTTCTAAGTGGGTAGAAGCAGAGCCCTTAACAGCTATCACTTCGAACAATGTACAGAAATTCTTTTGGAAAAATATCATTTGCCGGTTCGGACTGCCTAGACAACTTACAGTTGATAATGGAACACAGTTCGATGCAGAACCTTTCAGGAAGTTTTGCGAAGATCTAGGCATCCAGTTATGTTTTGCTGCATTAAGGCATCCTCAGTCTAATGGAGCTGTAGAAAGAGCCAATGGAAATATTTTGTCAGGGCTAAATCGAAGGATAGTAGGATTAGCAAAAGGACTGTGGACCGAAGAGCTTCCGAAGATTTTGTGGTCCATTCGGACTACGCAAACAAGGTCCACAGGTTTTACTCCATTCAGATTACTATTCGGAGATGAAGCTATGACTCCAACGGAGCTCAAAGGAGGATCACTTCGCAGCACTGAACTGGAGATTGAAGAAGAAAGACAAGCTTCGCTAGATTTATCAGAGGAAACAAGACTTCGAGTTGTGGCCAATTTATCAAAATATCACCAGCAGACGAAGGCTTGGTTTGACCCGAAGGTTAAGATCAATGAGCTTAGACCGAGTCATCTTGTTCTGCGAAGCATTATAGCGCCAGGGAAATTAGGAAATAAATGGGAAGGTCCATACCTAATTGTTCGTTCAGGACGTCCTGGCTCTTTTAAACTAGCTAATTTAGAAGGTGAAGAGTTAGCACATACTTGGCATGCGGAGCACCTAAAGCGATACTTCGCATAAGGGCTCCTTGTAAATCACTTGTAATCATCTTCTGAATTAATAAAGCATATGGTCTAGATAGTGCCTTCCCCTCATAAACCTCCAGCTTCCGAGTGGACGCGCTGGAACCGCGGGGTTGACCGAGAGGGAAGTGTCATAAAGCTGAATCATATTTTCGGACTTCGAATCATTGATTCGAAGTTTCCGACGTGGGGGCTGACATAATCCGGAGTCCAAGCCACCGGCTGGTAGACATCCGTAAAAAGAGCCGAAGGTGGCCAAAATATGCGGAGTCCAAGCCATCGGCTGGTAGACATCCGTAAAAAGAGCCGAAGGTGGCCAAAATATGCGGAGTCCAAGCCGTTGGCTGGTAGACATCCGTAAAAAGAGTCCAAAGAGACCATTGCAAACTCCGAACCACTGGTTTGACAGAGTTCGCAAAAAAGAGGCGAAGGTGGCCAAAGCAAAACAGAGTTTGAGCCATGAGCTTCGAATGTCTGTTAACATAGTCCAAAGTGACAAATTATCTAAGACACTAAGGTGTCCTCAAAGTTATCTCAAGTGATTTCTTTCAAAAACAAAGGGTACTAAGTTGCCATTCTTCAGATTACAAATAGTCGAAGACATTTTATAAGATTTTAAAAGATCTTTAAATTACAGAGGGGCTCCGAACCCCAAAAAATTGTACTCCGAAGTTTTTCTTTGCGCATAACCATCTTTGAATACAGTTCGAAGTTGCTTATACCCAAAGAGGGGCTAGTAAATCGGAAGACAATTTTAAATCAGTATTCATTATTCGAACGAATATGTTTACACATTACATCATGAAAAATTGGTATCTATACCAAGAAGGAATCGAAGACCTCTTCGATCTCTAGAGCTAGGGTTGGAACGAGTTCCAGTGCCGGGAGTTCTAACAACTTTACGTTTAACTCTCTTGCCTCCCTTCAAAGCTCTAAAGTCTTTCTGTTCTTGTTGAAGCTCGGCCCAATTTCGAAGCCGTTCGGGGCTCCTTTCCCAGCTTCCAAGTTCTTCAGGTTTTTTACTTCGAGCTTCATCTTCGTCTTCGGACCATATAACGTCTTCAGAAGACGAAGTGTCCAAGTTAACCTCTTTTTCTTCCTCTTTAATATAAGATAGTATATATTTGCTTACTTCGGGCATAATTACACCAGAGCTATCTCGAGGAACTAAAAATCGAGGGCGCTTATAAGCTTTTAGAAGATCGAAGGTAGCCCATAATGAGCGAAGTTCGTCGTTAATATTTAACACTTCGATATCTTCCGTATGAGGCAAAGCCTAAAAACATGATAAACAAATTTTCATTGATAAATGTACATAAGCACAAAGCTTTACATAGACAAAATCCTAAGACATATCTAAACCTGCGGGTTCGGAGGAGGCTGACTGCTCGAAGCTTGGAACCGAGCTTGCTTCTGGCATTGACCTTCGTCGATCCAAGCCTTAATCGCAGAGCGGCCTTCGGCTCTCCATGAAGTTTGGAAGGCTTGCCAAGCAGCGGCCACACCTTTGGAAGGAGTTAGAAGCCGCTCGTCGTCGAAGGTAATTGGGCCCTCTCCTGCGCCCGGAGTTATCGATCGGCCCAGATCCTCGTAGTAACGAAGTAGGCCAACAGCAGCCACTTGTCCGGAGAGTTCTCCGTATCGAATGCCTGCTGTCTTCATCTGCTTCGCCACTCCTTGAATCCTTTTCAACCAACGCAGAAGAGAAATATTGTCATCAGAAGGAAGCGTCCCAGTAGTACCGAAGTACTCCAGAACGCCTAGCAGTTGATCCATAACCTCCGCAGCTACCTTCTCGGACTTCAGCTTATCTTCGATCAGTGCGTCCTTCATCGAAGTTACCTCTCCCAGAACTCCAGAAAGTCTAGCAGTTTCGGTAGTCAAGGAATTCTTTTGGTTCAAAAGCTGGCTAGCTTCCTCTTGGAGTCTGACAAGCTCGGTCCCCGCAGTAGCGTGCTCCGCCCGCATTCTTTCAATTTCTGCTCGAAGCACAATTCTTTCTGCTTCGAGCTCTTTGTTCGCAGCCTCCAAACCTTGTCTGGCCCTGCGCTCCGTTGACACTATACTATCCATTTGAACCACTCGGCCTTTGGAGATAGTGAGATTCCGCTGAAGAGTTTCGTTTTCCTCCAGAAGGCGAGTGATTTCTCGTTCATTTGATATATTCGTAGCTCGGGCCAAGACTGTTTGCTGCGAAAAGAAAAAAATCAAGGTAAGAAATTATTTGTATGTAAATTTAATGTTATTTCATAGATGCTTCGTACCTGGTAGGCTGCGCGCTCCATAGCAGCGTTAAGCTCCGAGCTCTTCGCCTCACTCAGAATGGCCACCAAGTTCGTCTCCCCAATGTCGCGACTAGCTCGATCCAAAGGCTCGAGCAAAGTCCGAAGACCAGTTCTTTGCTCTAAGAAAGGAGCTAGAAGGGGGAGCATACTTATCGCTTGTTGGTCATCTTCGTTTGACGAAGGGCCGGAGTGTTGGCCTGTAGTCTTCGGAGCCCCCGGAGACTGGCCCCCCTCGGTAGATTGACTCTTGTCTGTTGAATCAGACGGAGTTGATCCGGAACTCGCAGCAGGGAGGGAGTCTATATTTCTTTTGCCTCTTCCAGGCCCCATTTGAGTGGCTCTTGGGATTGGCTCTGAAGTCGTCGAAGGTCCAGGGATTATTTCTTCCTAGCGGACCTTTTCCATAGAAGTGGACTCTGTAAAAACAAAAGTGTTATACATCATATAAATACACAAAATAAACATAAAAGAATTATTCGAAGTTTACCTTCGATGTTCTGGCAGCAGGTAATCATTGGACTGCTCGGCGGATCGAAGGCGAGATCTTCGTCCGAATCAGCCGTCAAATCTTCGACTGCATGAACATTTTCCTGGACAGTCCTTGTTGCCTCGTCAGGAATCGAAGCCATGGTAACTTCGACTCCACTCTCATTCATAAGAACTTCGTCCTGAGGTAAATCCTCTTGAACTGCCGAAGTCCTTAGTTGCTCAAGGTTCTCTTGAGACTCCGGCACGTTCGTAGGTTCTTCGGCTTGTGCAGTCCTTTGAGCTGCATCTTCGTCAATCAGATGCACAAGCAACCTCCCTTCGTCCTCTTGGGAGTCAGAGACTGAAGCCCTTGGGCTCGAAGGTGCAGGGTTCTTTGGTTTCCGAGCCACCTTCTTGACCGGAGTCTTGGCGGAACTCGAAGTCCTGGCTTCGGCTTTCCTCTTTTTGGGTCCTTTCTCCGAAGGCACCCAATCCATCAAAGGGGGCAGAGTGATTTCCAGCATTCCCCACACTCTGTTAAATCTTTCCCAACTCTCGACCAACTTGATTCTCCATTCCTTTTCGGTCGGAGTTGGAGCGCCCAAAATCTTCTCCGAAGCCCGTACGATTTGCTCCGAAGTTATAGGGGCTGAAGAAGCTAAAAAATGAATTAAGTTAGTTACTTCTTCGAATGAATATGCATAATATATGTTGTTTTCGAAGTTACCTGCAGGGCTCGAAGTCGAAGTAATTTTTCGGAGACCGCCTTCCGAATCCTCTTCGAAGATGATAGGCCAGTTGGCCATCAACGAAGGAATTTGGAGCCCGAGGAACTCTTCGGCTAAGTCTCGCATGCTTAACCTTCGACTGATCTTCTGAAGTAAGCTGAGGCGAGCTTTGAGCTGACCCTGGTCAGGATGCACAAGGGCTTCCTTTCGGAAATGGATGTCTTTCAGAGGTCCGGCTAGAGGGTTGCTCGCCTCGACTTCGGCATAAAACCATCTCATGACCCAGTCGGTATACCATCTTGCATTAATGGCCTTAGCAGGAAACTGAAGGGCGTATTCATCCCGAAGCCTAAAGTTAATACTTCCGAAGGCTACTACCACTTTTTCACCTCCGGGGCCTACGAAGGTTTTTGGCTGGCATGGAGCTCTGTGTAGCGCTGCGAAGATCTCTGCCCTCCCTTCACAACCTTCGGCTCTCAACGCCCATTCGAAGATAGCTAAACGAGCTACTGCGTTCGAAGAAAGTTGAGGGAGAGTGACGTGAAACAAATCAAGTACCTCGGCCAAGAAGTCCACTGCCGGAAGGCCTAAGCCAGCTTCGAAGAAGGCTTCGAAGACGACCACTTCTCCGGGTCTTGGTGACGGGATAAGCTCCTTTCCAGGTTTGCGGATCATGACTCTCGCACTAATTTTCCCCTCTACTGTGACCGCCAGTGATTCTCTTTTGCAGGTAGAAGGTCCCAGTTGGAAGGATTGATCCAAGTATTTTGTTGATGGCGGGCAGAGACCTTGATCATCAATATTTTGGGGATTTCCCCCTCCCGCCGCCATGGATGCCGTTGCGGGTGTTGGAGGTGCCGTCGCCAATGCCGCAGCCGCTGCTGCTGCGGCCGCCTGCTGTCGAGCCAAGGCCGAAGGGGCTCCAGTACTCTTGGTTTTCGCCATTGAAGCTACTAGATTGCTTTGGAGGAAGAATGGAGGCTAGGGCTCAAAAAGTTTTCTGTTTGCAAGAAAGCGGTGGAAAGGTACTCAGGAAAGTTCTAGGCCCTCTATTTATAGCCTAGACTTTACATTTCTTACCGTTAGTCCATGCCGTTTCGCATTCTTGCCCGTTACTTTTCTCCGAAATTAACGCACTCCGTAACTTCCGTTAGAAGAAAGAAGCTAACGGCTATTTTTTCTAAGTCTAAAAGGCTTTCGAGTTTCTTGAGTCAGTTCTAAGATAGTTCAAAAGTAATTGTCTTAAAACTGATTCGAAGTTTTATATCTCCATACATTTCGGAGATAAGTTAAAATCTAATAACCCCTATGCCTGGTTATTTTTTATTTCGTATACTGCTTTCCTAACATTACGGGCTTAACGGAGAAGCGTATTCGAGGGGCTACTATTGGGGGAAAATATTCCATCCTCAGGGTTATTGCAGCAACAGCACAAAAGCGGATAATGGATTCGAAGGTTTCCCTAACATGCATCTTCGGAGATGTCCTGAGTCAAGCTCGAAGCATGAAAAAGGACCTTGGTTCAAAGTATATCTTCGAACTAAGGCTCTTTGAGATCTTTTCTGCCAGCTAAGATGGAAGACTTATCTTATTTCTCATTAGATTAGTCTTTTACCATTTTAGCCCTATTGAGGGTACCGACTAGTTTCCACTATGTCGGTTGTAATAGAGGGGTAAATAGGTATTTTCCTTAATGTTTGGGCCTATAAATACCCCCCGTTTAACCCTGTAATAGGGACCGAATACAAGTTATTCAATACACACATTCGAACTATTCTAAGTTGTTATCCTTTCGGAGGCTTAGAACAGTTCACTTCGCAAACACTTCGTTTGTTAGTTTCTAATCTACAGAAACCTGTTAGCGTAATCTTTTACGCCAACACTTATTTTTACAGACGCGGGCCCAATCGAGTAAAACTATAAAATCCTAAACCTAGATACTTTGTCTCGATGCAAAGCTTTCGTAGCAGTTACGGCTTCACATCACGACTTTTAGATCTTGATCTGATGGTTTTGAGCCGAAACCGACAAAACATTTCATGATCTTGACACGTGTTCACCATTTCACAATCTTGATTGCTACCAAGTCTCTCCCGCTCTCGATCCCCTGAGCCACCTTGTCACTTACACTAGCATCCCCTTCGCTTGACTTGGTCAACATGTTGTCTTCATCAACCTTTCGTCCATGACTTGCTTCATCTCCATGTGTACGACTAGGATCATCCTCGACTTCACTTGGCCTTGTTGTTCATCCGACACCAAGCTCCCTACTTGACCCCGATCACCCGCCATTGACAATCGAGTAGCATCAAAGTTCTGCACACCACAAGACAAGCAAACGTGTCTCTTCCACACACAATGAACCCTTCTGTGTGTGGGATCGGAATGACGACTAGAAGGGGTGAATAGGCGCCTCAACAAATTCACGCGAATATGATGGCCTAATCAGATCACCCAATGTACCTCTAAAAATTGCAGAAGCAAAACTGATGATCATAGTAAGAGTCCAAACCAAGAATCAATGCAAATTGAATTTTTCCTCTAGATCGGAGTTTGAAACTCCGAAATAGCTGTCGGTAAATGGTTTGCCAATTTAGACCGTGCAGATCGGTAATTCAATCTTTGACAGAAGGCTACCGGTTACTGAAGCGCTGACAGTGTTCAGAATTTTCACAGAACAGATTCAAATCCAAATTTGCAATGTTCAATTGATTTAGCAATAATAGATCAACACTTTTAAAATCAATAGGATTGCCACATGAAGCTTTCTGAATATACCTAATTGCCTAGATTACTATTTGATCTTGATAACTTGATCAATCAATCAGAAAAGAAGGTATCAACAGCAGTGAAGCAAAACTGACTGAAATTAACCGAGAGTTCAGATCTGTAATATTCTATTGCATCAAGTGTTTGAGCACAAACATGCATGTGTTGAATATCTGGCAACTAGAATCATGGACACAAGTTACACTTCCAAACAGGAATTCAAATCAGAATGACATTCATATCAAAATCACATGAATTAAACTCTAACCAAAATACTGAGATGAACCATGGCAAACAGATTTCAACTCAATACTCTAGGCTGCATTTCTGTAGAATTTTTAGTACATACAAATTTGTCTAAATAGCTTTTGACATAAGTGGCAGCAAGCAGTGGCACTACTAATGAAAACTTTGGTGCTCAGCACAAAACCAATCAACAACAACAAAATCACAATGGCATTGCTAGCTTGGCAGAGACAAAATTGGCAAGATACAAGAATAATCCAAAACCAATCCAGACAAGGCAAAATTGTTTCCACAAACAAACTGAATTAAACACCAATCACAGAATTACTTCAGTGATTTTCACAGCAAAAGAACAACAATACTGTTGTAGCACATCCAACAAATTTGTTCATAATCAGAGAGCAATCAGCACACAAGTCTGAAAATGAGTGCAGAAACAATCAAAAAGCCATCCAAGAGATCATGCAATATTTTCAAACATTAAAACAACCAAGAACTGATACTTCAATTACTCAGATCAGAAAACAATCAGAGTCTACAAAAAAACTAGATTCAGCATGTAAACAAAACAAAAGAGAACGTGACTAGAACAACAACATGTGCTAGCTTTAGCGGTGTGACAACGGCTTGTGGCTGTAACACATATGGGATGTAATACTAAAGAAGTTTGCTCTATTGTTGATCCGACAAAAAAATGAACACAACACTTAGCACTGCTCTCCAGCAAAATAAAATAGTATCTCATGACAAAAGAATCAGTAAACAAAGATATCCAAATGAGCACAGCCGAATCAAACAGCGTCGATATTGTAGTCTATCCAGCAAAATAGGCTAGGCTGTGTTTGTTGCTGAATATAACCAATGAGAAGAATATAGAGAAGAAAGAACAGAATCAAAGAGTTTAATTCAAAGAAAACCGGCCAAAAATATTGATCTTCAAGAAAATTGGATATAGAACTCACCCGAACTTGTGACTGTTGTTTGCTTCCAGCGCAGCACCTCTCTAGACTTCTGCTGGCTTGCGATGTTGTAGATGATCAAGTTAGAAGACGACAAAACGCACAGGCAGAAACAACTTGGTGTAGCAAATATTTCACAGCACAAAATAGCATGCACAAACCCCAACAGTGCACAGCCGAACCAAGAAAGAAAAAGAAATTTCTGGATACACTTTTAGCCCCCAAGGTTTTCAGCAAAAAAGTTCACCTAATCCTTGGACATGGGGTCCTTTATATAGGCAATCCCATCAAGATATTTCTCAGAATGCAATTAGGATTAAAAGACCAAGTATTTACCTAATTGCCATTATGTATTTTCAGAATTATTAATTCAGAAAAATACACAAAGGTATACTCCTAATTTATTACATCATTGACCTTATTCGTTTAATATTTTTCAGAATTAAGAATTTCGAAAAAATACTAAAATATTACACTTAATCTATATGACTAAATAGAAAAATAAACTCCCATTTATTGGAATTTAAAAACACTTTCTGATACGATGGTTTTCAACCGAAACTGACAAAGCCTTCTCGATCACTGACACGTGACACCAATCCACGAACTTGGACGCCAGCAAGTCTCTCCCGCTCTAAATCCCCTTGAGCTGCCTGATCACTTGCACTGGTCTCCCTTTCGCTGAATTGGTCGCCACGCTGTCTCGATCATCAGTCCATCCATGTCTTTCTATATCGCCTCGTGCACTCCTGAAATCATCTCCAACTTAACCCGACCTCCTTGATCCTCTAGCATCGAGCTCCCCGCTTGACCCTTGATCACCTGCCGTTGACAGTTGGCTAGTATCTCCACCCTGCACACATGAGACAAGCCAAAACACGAAATGCGACGCACACTGATCCCCTCGGCACATAATCCATATCCACACATCGATCCCATCGATGCAAGCAAATCACCACTCACTCATCATTCTAGATTGATCAACCTTGTCAATTACTCATCACAAAGACAAAAATCACAGTGCGACCTTACTTGGTTCCACAATCTCCCCTTGATGAGTGCATTGACAACTCCAAAATGAAACATGATGAAAGTTTCAAGTTTAGTGCATAGGTGACCATAAAAACTCAGAAAAGAGCCAAAACATGTCACTTTATAAAAGATCTCACCCTTTGGCAAAAACTCATTCTCCCCATCTTTAGAAAAAGCATCAATGCATCATGTAAGCCTAAGCCATTTCTCCCCCTTAACTAAGCAAAAACATCATGTAAACCATTTCTCCCCCTCTGGCAATGCAAGCATCAAGGTGATAAAAATGATGCAAATAGGGGTATGAGGGTAGAGTATAGATGCAAGCTTCTGAAACATAGGCAACTCCAATTACAGTACAAACAAGCATTTTTCTTGAATATTGTCTAAAAGTACTGTATGAAACACTCAGATGAATACTATCTAAACAAAAGCATGAGCAAGCATTTTCAGATTTTAGCAAAATAAAAGCATCACCACTCAGACTAGCATACTAGACATAGCAAGGCATGAGATGCAAAAGCTAACAAATACTAACCAGATAAGCATATCCCACTATAAGGAGCTTTAGCAAACTTGATATGCAATCGATTCAAGCTTTTTGATTGATTTTTTTTATTTTTCATTTTTGTGCCAGGGATTATTTGTATGTCAACCTTATGCTAACCGACCAAGATAAGCCTAGGTTAAAACCATCAGAAGCTTAAAGCAATGGTCATGGTATACACTTCAATGTCCCAGTTCATACCAAAGTGCTATGGTAAGCAGACCAGAACAAGGTAGTGCAACAAAACAAACCCACCTGGATCTTTTCAATTTCAGCATAAAACAGCATGAATATCAACCATTTTCTTTTTTTTCATTTTTTTTATTTTTAGCACAATATTTTTGATAAGATCAAGTTGCGTATTAGCATCCAAGTGAAAAGGACCTAGCTACCAGGTATGTAAAATATAGCAAATGCACTCAACCTATTCATGCTAGTTTCTAGGCTAAGCAGTGATCATTTTCAAATTTTCACAAATAAAAGCCATGCTCATAATAGATATCAGATATATTCAAGCAAAGTATAATCAACAATATTAAAGACAATACTACAAAGGCATAATAAAGCATGTACTTGTCAAAGCAATTAATCATATTACAGAAGCTTATGCAGTGATACACAACTCCCCTAAAAATATGCGAGAATAACTCGAGTGCTCAGTGTTAGGGTGAGTGAAAAACTATTTAGGAATCTAGCATTGTAAAACTCGAGAACTAGGTAAAGTAGTAGATTGTTTATGCACAGGGTATGAACCATGATAAAAAGTGTGTGGTCTACCTACAAAGCTCGAACTTGGAAAACGATGAGGTCTCCCAACCTGTCGAGAATCAAAACATCTTATACGCTGTCTAGCACCATATGAAGCATGGTATACACCACGACAGGCAAACTCTCTCATAGGATCATGGGGAGCCTCAAAAGCAGAATAAGAGTGAAATCTCATCGCATGAGAACGTCATTCATCCATGATACGACGAAAGCAAAACCCAACCAAATGACCCACCCGCTGACAATAAGAACAACGATACACTCTCTTGGGGGTATAAGTATGGGTCTCAAGATCAAATCTCACAGTTTTCTTGGGTTTTTGCTAATGATTTTCCTTTGGTGGACGAAGGGCTTTCTTTGTAGGTTGAGTAGGATTCTCGACTTTTTGTGTGGTGTCTAACTGGACTCTTTCTTTCTCAAGGGTAGTGGGTGGAGTGAACACAGTTTCACTCGAAGTGTTTGGAGTAGTTCTATCATAGCCTAACCCTAGAGCTAACCCTGCCCTGTCAGCACACATTTTTGTTTAGCCAAAAGCAAATCCATCTTACCCTTTCCTTCAGTGCATTTTTCCACCACGAAGAGAAGATAATCATTTTCACATTTTAATTTTTCGACTTGCTCTCTAGCAAAGAAGGTTGGTCCTTAAGGGTGATGCAGGTGGGACACGCCGGCTGCACATCCTTAAAACACTCTAATGGACCCGACGGGTACGGGGGAGCCCGATCTTTCGATGAGAGATGGAGGATGTGGTGAATTTGGTGGAAGCCGACGTTGGCTGCCCGACTACCACAACCAAGATGGTGTGGCGCCTTGAGCGACAGGTACACCGTCTCATGATAACTACGATTTGGGGGTGGAGATCGACATTGTGCTACCCGACTACAACAACCACAAGGATGGTGCGCCTTAGCGATAGTTACACCGACTCCGGTTGTTGCTGCTCTTGCAGTGTCAAGAACAGCCTTGAACCTGCAAGCAATCGAAGAACAAGCAAGAACAAGATGACAAGCAAACACTCACGGATATGATAGAAGTTGGAGTTTTGATTCAAGTAATCGGGCGGTCTAGCCAACACGCGCGTTTATAAGGAAGTAGCAGCAGCTAACTTACATCAAATAAAACCCGAGTTCTTTTGTGGCCACCACTTGCTTTTAAAGGGAAAACTAGAAACTCAGGATGGAGTCACGAGTGTTCTTCAGCAGTTTCTGGACGTTTCGTCTCTCCTCTGCCATTGATTATTGATCCGTTGGAAAGCAGACGAAGAGACCTTTCCAACAAGTACTTATTTGCATTAAACAACCTTGGGAGTTGAAAGATATGCTCCATTTAATCTTGGATTTCTGCAGTTACAAGAGTCCCTTCGGGAGTACGAATATTTATTGCATTGTTGCCTTCTCCACTCCTAGCTGGTTCAATTCCTAAGCACTTAAGGATAATAAAGTCATCACAAGGCTTTAATAGTACCCCATTGGAAAAATAATTAACTTGAACAGCTAGGAACGAGTTCACCAGATAATTAAGTTCACGTGCACGGGCACGTGTCATTGGTCCTTGCTTAGGTGTAAGCGGTGAAGTGTTGGCTGCTGTTGTGGTTGTATCAATGGCAGCGATGTCCTCATCATCCTCCCCTTCTTGCAATAGAGTCATCCTCGACTCGAACGTGTCCTCCTCACGTAAGTATGGTTTCAAATCTACAATGTTAAAAGAGGGACTAACCCTAAAATCTACAGGCAACTCAATTTTATATGCATTATCATTTATTTTTTGAAGCACTTTGAAGGGTCCAGCAGCTCGTGGTAGTAATTTAGACTTTCTTAAATCCGGAAATCTATCCTTTCTCAAATGAACCCAACTAAATCACCAGGTTCAAAAGTAACATGCTTTCTACCCTTGCTACCGGCTTGTTGATACTTAGCATTCATGGCCTCAATGTTTGCCTTAGTTTGCTCATGCATCTTAAGAATCAGTTCAGCACGGCTAAAAGCATCAAAATTCAATTTTTCTAAAGGTGGAATGGCCATAAGATCAATGGGAGCACGAGGGACAAAACCATACACAATCTCAAAAGGGCATAATTTAGTAGTCGAATGCAGCGAACGATTGTAAGCAAATTCAATATGAGGCAAACATTCTTCCCACAATTTTATATTATGTTTCAGAATAGCCCTAAGCATGGTAGAGAAACTACGGTTTACAACTTCTGTTTGTCCATCAGTTTGAGGGTGACAAGTAGTAGAAAAGAGTAATTTAGTTCCCGATTTAGCCCATAAGGTTTTCCAAAAATGACTAAGAAATTTGGTATCCCGATCTGAAACAATAGTGTTTGGTACCCCATGCAAACGAACAACTTCACGAAAGAACAAATCAGCAATATGGGTAGCATCATCAGTTTTGTGACATGGTATGAAGTGTGCCAGTTTAGAAAACCTGTCCACAACAACAAAAATACTATCCCTCCCCTTCTTTGTTCTAGGCATTCCTAAAACAAAGTCCATAGAAATATCCTCCCATGGAGTACTAGGAACAGGGAGAGGCATGTACAAACCATGTGGATTAAGATGGGACTTAGCTTTCTGACAGGTGGTGCAGCGAGCAACAAACTGCTCCACGTCCCTTCTCATCTTTGGCCAATAGAAATGGCTTGCTAGGATGTCTTCTGTTTTCTTCACACCAAAGTGCCCCATCAACCCACCGCCATGTGCTTCCTGCAATAGTAACAGATGCACAAAACTAGCTGGAATGCATAATTTGTTAGCCCGAAACACGAAGCCATCAGTGAGAACAAACTTGTTCCATGTTCTCCCTTCTTTGCATTGCAGCAACACATCTTTGAAATCATCATCAAAAGCATATTGTTCTTTAATTGTTTCCAAGCCAAAGATCTTAAAATCAAGTTGGGATAACATAGTATAACGGCGAGACAAGGCATCCGGAATGACATTATCTTTTCCTTTCTTATGTTTGATGATATAAGGAAAGGACTCAATAAATTCTACCCACTTGGCATGCCTACGGTTCAGATTGGTTTGGCTCCTAATGTGCTTCAAAGATTCATGATCAGAATGTATAACAAATTCTTTAGGTCGTAAATAATGTTGCCATGTTTCCAAAGTTCGAACTAGAGCATATAATTCTTTATCATAAGTGGAATAGTTCAAACTAGGCCCATTCAGTTTCTCACTAAAATAAGCAATAGGCTTTCCTTCTTGCAACAAGACACCTTCCAACCCAATACCACTAGCATCACATTCCAATTCAAAAGTCTTATTGAAATCTGGTAATTGGAGAAGGGGTGTATGAGTTAACCTATCCTTCAAAGTGTTAAATGCAACCTCTTGCGCCTTCCCTCAGGTGAACGGAGCACCCTTCTTCGTAAGCTCGTGCAGTGGGCCTGCTATGGTGCTGAAGTCCTTCACAAATCGGCGATAGAATCCAGCAAACCCGAGAAAGCTTCGCACTTGCGTGACCGTGGTAGGAACCGACCAACTGTGTATTGCCTCCACCTTGGCTTGATCAACTTCAATTCCCTGTGGTGTCACAACATAGCCAAGAAAAGAGACTCTATCTGTGCAAAAGGTGCACTTGTCAATGTTACCAAATAAGCGTGCATTGCGTAAAGCATTAAAAATAGCACGTAAATATTCAATATGTTCTTCTAGAGATGTACTATAGATCAAGATGTCATCAAAGTAAACTACCACAAATCTCCCAATGAAAGCACGTAAAACTTCATTCATTAATCTCATGAAAGTGCTAGGTGCATTAGTGAGGACAAAAGACATGACCAACCACTCATACAAACCGAACTTAGTTTTAAACGTTGTTTTCCATTCATCTCCTAGCTTCATGCGAATTTGGTGGTATCCACTACGCAAATCAATTTTAGAGAAAATCATCGAGCCACTAAGTTTATCAAGCATATCATCTAACCTAGGGATAGGATGACGATATCTGATGGTAATGTTATTAATTGCTCGGCAATCTACACA
Source organism: Zizania palustris (assembly GCA_019279435.1). Lineage (NCBI taxonomy): Eukaryota > Viridiplantae > Streptophyta > Magnoliopsida > Poales > Poaceae > Zizania > Zizania palustris. Next base: position 37,503,183 of record JAAALK010000082.1, on the reverse strand, counting down.
CATGCGCCATGATCCATCTTTCTTTGGAACCAACAGAATAGGAATAGAGCAAGGACTAAGGGACTCACGCACATAACCTTTGTCGAGTAATTCCTGAACTTGTCGCTGAATCTCCTTGGTCTCCTCTGGTTTGGTCCTGTATGGCGCTCGATTTGGCAAGGAAGCCCCAGGGATGAGGTCAATCTGATGCTCAATACCTCTGATTGGTGGTAGCCCGGGTGGCACTTCTTGTGGGAACACATCAGCATATTCCTGCCAAAGATTAGTGACAGTAGGAGGCAAAGTAGATGGTATGTCGTGAAGTGAGAACAAAGCTTCTTTGCAAACAAACACATAGCATATCGTGGCGTCATCATTTAATTCAAGTAAATCAGATTTTGAAGCAAGGAAACAAGTGCTTTTCAATTTTATGTCATTTTTCCCAACATGAGCGGATTTAGATTTGTCATTCGTAGGTTGAACCGATCCGTTCACAACACCACTTTCATTTTGAGCAGATTTCTTGTTTTTCTCCTTGCAAGCTCTAGCAACTTCATCCCTCAAAATAGCATCGGGGGACATAGGGTGCAAAACAAGCTTCTTCTCATTATGCATGAAAGAATATTGATTTGATTTACCATGATGCAATGTATCCTTATCAAATTGCCAAGGTCTACCAAATAACATAGAGCAAGCTTGCATAGGTACCACATCACAATCAATGTAATCATGGTATGAACCAATTGTAAATTCCACTCGGACCATACGTGTTACCTTAAGCTTACCACTATCATTGAACCATTGGATGTAGTAGGGATGTGGGTGTGGAAGTGTTTTCATCCCAAGTTTTGCTACCATGGTGGAACTCGCCAAGTTGTTGCAGCTTCCTCCATCAATAATAACGCGACACGATCGTTCCAAAACTACACACTTTGTTTGGAACAGATTGTGTCGCTGGTTCTGTTCATCTTGAATCATTTGTGCACTCAAGATACGCCTCACAACAAGACTCTCGTAGTGTTCGGCATGTTCAGCCCCAATGTGTTCTTCATCATCATTCTTGTTTCCTGCATCTTGGGCAGCAAGCATGGCATATGTTTCATCATCTAAATCACTAGCTGATGAATACTCACCATTTTCTCGTACGATCAGCACACGCTTGCTTGGACAGTCCCTTTGTATGTGCCCAAATCCTTTGCATCAGAGACACTGGATGTCCTTCATTCTCCCGGTGGAAGCGACGGAAGAAGAAGTGTTGGCTGCAGCTTGGGTGGATCCTTTTGTTGTCTCGGTAGTACGGACAAGTGCTGATTTTGATGTAGTTGTGGACTGCCGATTGGAAGCATCTATCTGAAAATCATGTTTAGGGACAGCGGCACTTGTGCAGGGCTGCCACGATGTAGTCCGACCTGTAGGAGTGTTATTTATTGTGCGGCGTCCCTGCACTTCCCTTTCAGCCTTGCAAGCAAGATGAAATAATCGAGTGACATTAGTGTACTCCTTGTAAGCCAATATATCCTGAATTTCTCTAGTTAAACCACCCATGAATCGAGCCATCGCAGCCTCTTCATTTTCAACTAGACCACATCTCATCATGCCTATTTGTAGTTCTTGATAGTACTCCTCAACCGATTTGTTGCCTTGCCTAAGTTGTTGTAATTTATGCAACAAATCACGAGCATGATAGGAAGGAACAAAATGACTACGCATGATTCTTTTTAAAGCATTCCAAGTTTGTGGTACAATAGCTGGATTTTTAGTTTGATACTCATGCCACCAAACAGAAGCAAAGTCAGTGAATTCACTAGTGGTAGCTCTAACCTTTTTATCATCAGGAAATTCATGGCATGCAAATTTTTGATCTACCGACAGCTCCCAAGTCAGATATGCATCAAGATCATATTTCCCATCAAAAGATGGTATGGAGAATTTAATCCTGCGTAGGGAATCATCGTTGTCACGTACCTCACGTCGTGGAGCTCGGCCAATCATACCGTGATAGTTGCGATATGGTTGTCGTTGATACCTGAAAGATCCATCATCAAGCTCGGTATCCGCTAAATACTCTAGCTCGTCATATCTTGCGGCGCTAGCAATGGAGGTATGGCCGTCATCATCACGTTGTTCCCTCTCTCCGAGCCCAGCTTGTTCCATCCTCTCTAATCACACATTGATTGCTGCAAGAGAGGTGTTAATAGCCCCAGCTGTTCTCTCTAATGTGGTCAGCTGGTTGTTGGCAAGAATCTGCGCCGCCTCTAATTGACCAATGCGCTCATTGGTGACTTGAACATCCTCATTGAGGGCTTCCGTGTGCAACCTTAGTTGGCGTTCGAAATGTTGAATGATGCCCCTCGTACGTGGTGAATGTGGAAGTGTCTCACTCACATCAGCTGACATGGTTAGTACAAAAGAAGTACAAAAGCAAGCAGATTAACCTAGAAGTTGCTAGAAGATGGTAGGACACAGACACTTTCTCACTAGCAAGAAATCAAGTTCTTGCAAGTTCTTACCACACAATGCAGGAGGCGTCGGCAAACAGCAAGAACAACAACAAACGGTGACTGCCAGCACAACCCGGTGGTGTTGTAGATAATTTTGTGGAGCTGTAGGTGGCTGCTAAAACAATTGCACAAAGGAACAACTAGTACCACGCTAGTCACAGCAAGTTGAATAAACGTTCCGCGATGGTACTGTGCTGGTCCTAGTCCAAACCGTGATAGAGACGTGAGCCGTCACCCAAACGTAATCACCAAAATGCTCAAAACAGCAAGCTAAATTTCGATACTTTGAAGCAAAGGTCACACAAAATGTCTTTCTTTTTTTTTGTACTTGGAATCTTTATATAGAAAATTGAATTAGTGCGCCTTTTTTGTTTTTTTGGCCTGTGCCTTGTTTCTTGCTGATCTATGCGGCTTTTGTTTTGCACTTGCCTTTTTCTCTCTTTGTAACTTCAGCTAGAGAATGAAAATGGAGATAGAACAAGGTGCACGAACTCAAAACCAACTTTACACAAAGAAGTAATCGTGAATTCAACAAGCCCAGAGCTAAGTAGCAAAGCAAAGGCACAAAATGTTTTTGGGATTTTCAGATCGAAACTTATCTTTGGGCAAAAGTGGACTGTAGGAAAAACAAAGAACAAAGGAGAAGGAGATCTCTCACCGATCAACCTGAAATCTGATACCACTTAATGGACCCGACGGGTACGGGGGAGCCCGATCTTTCGATGAGAGATGGGGGATGTGGTGAATTTGGTGGAAGCCGACGTTGGCTGCCCGACTACCACAACCAAGATGGTGTGGCGCCTTGAGCGACAGGTACACCGTCTCCTGATAACTACGATTTGGGGGTGGAGATCGACATTGTTCTACCCGACTACAACAACCACAAGGATGCTGCGCCTTAGCGATAGTTACACCGACTCCGGTTGTTGCTGCTCTTGCCGTGCCAAGAACAGCCTTGAACCTGCAAGCAATCGAAGAACAAGCAAGAACAAGATGACAAGCAAACACTCACGGATATGATAGAAGTTGGAGTTTTGATTCAAGTAATCGAGCGGTCTAGCCAACACGCGCGTTTACAAGGAAGTAGCAGCAGCTAACTTACATCAAACAAAACCCGAGTTCTTTTGTGGCTACCACTTGCTTTTAAAGGGAAAACTAGAAACTCGGGATGGAGTCACGAGTGTTCTTCGGCAGTTTCTGGACGTTTCGTCTCTCCTCTGCCATTGATTCTTGATCCGTTGGAAAGCAGACGAAGAGACCTTTCCAACAAGTACTTATTTGCATTAAACAACCTTGGGAGTTGAAAGATATGCTCCATTTAATCTTGGATTTTTGCAGTTACAAGAGTCCCTTCGGGAGTACGAATATTTATTGCATTGTTGCCTTCTCCACTTCTAGCTGGTTCAATTCCTAAGCACTTAAGGATAATAAAGTCATCACAAGGCTTTAATAGTACCCCATTGGAAAAATAATTAACTTGAATAGCTAGGAACGAGTTCACCAGATAATTAAGTTCACGTGCACGGGCGCGTGTCATTGGTCCTTGCTTAGGTGTAAGCGGTGAAGTGTTGGCTGCTGTTGTGGTTGTATCAATGGCAGCGATGTCCTCATTACACTCAGCACTCTCCAATCTAGCCTTAAGTTCATGAGCATACCCATCTCTCAAATTAATGCTTTCAACAAGTAAAGGACAGTTCATGCATTCGTTGATGACAATAGAACTAGACTCCACTTCCAAAAGCTGATTTTGAGTATTTTCAAATTTTTCAACAATTTGAGCATGTGTAGAACACAACCGAGCAAGTTCACTCATAACAACAAGACATGAGTCACATTCAGCATAATTAGACTTAGATTTTAAAATAGCAAGTTCAGTGGAAATAGATTCAAGTCTGAGTTTTAGTTCTTTTCGTTCTTTAGCAGCAAGTTTAAGTAATCTATCCTGAGAACAAACAACATCATGTAATTCATCATTTTTAACAAGAAGCTGGTCATAGGATAGATATACCTCAGATGTGTCGAGCTTGTCGCTGCTATGGATTCTGTCAGCCATGAAGCAAAGGTCGGTGAAGTCCATTTTCTTCTTCTCCTCTTTCTTGGGAGGCTCCTCCTTCTCTGAGCTTGGCTCCTCGCTTGATGAAGTGTCGATGTCATTGAGAGCGGCCACAAAAGCTCTGGCTACCTTCTTAGCCACTTTTCCGCACTTCACCTTAAAGAAGGGTTTCTTGTTCCACTTCTGATACTTGTGCTCATTTTCATTTTTCATTTTTAATTTAGGGCAATTGGCTTTAATCTGAGAAGGATCTCCACACTCAAAACATCCTGAGACCCTCCTTTCCTCTGATCTCGTCTATCATTATAGAAGCGGGTGAACTTGTTGACAATGAGAGCTAGCTACTCATCATCTAGAGTGTCCACCTGTTCTTTTGTGACATAGACTAGGGAGGATAAGTCAAAACCACCAAAAAAAGCGCAAATCCCAGAACCACCAGAAAAATTACCTCCAGATGAGGTACCACTAACAGGACCGAAAACTAAAGCAATAGATGGCAACAAAGAGTTTCCAAATTCTGGACGAGACGTCTTGGCAATCTCGGTGGACTTGAGCTTACTAAAGAGCTCATCGCAAGTCAATGTGTCGTAACTTGCCAACTCCTCAATACTAGAGATCTTCATCTCCCATATGCTACGGTCAAGAGCATAGAGAAGTTTGATTGCTCTATCATGATCAGAGTAAGCTAAAGTCCCAGTGGAGCGCAAGTTTCTCACAATCCCATCAAATCGAGCAAATATGGCATCTACAAATTCATTGAGGCCTTGCACAAACATTTGATATTCTTTATTATATATGCTTTGGCGCTTAGCCTTAATCTGAGTAGTGCCCTCATGAATGATTTTCAAAGTAGTCCAAATCTCATGTGCAGTTCGTAGGTGCTGGACCCTATCAAACTCATTGCGACTCAGACTGATGAACAATATGTTTCTTGCCTTGCTATTATAATCGTATTGTTCCTTCTCAGCTTGAGCGGTGCGAGTTTCACGGATCACATATTGGGAATCAACAATGTACCATATAGCACTTCCTTGGCTTAGTAAATAAGCATCAATGTGCAGCTTCCAATAGGAAAAATCACGACCATCAAATATTGGAATCTTAGTGTTCTTGTCCATGTCGCCAAAAGGATCACAAACCGATTAAGGTCAACTGGTGATCTAACCGGCTATGATACCAATTATGGGATCAGAATGGGGACTAGAGGGGGGTGAATAGGCGCCTCTACAAATTCTCATAAATATGATGGCTTAATCAGATCACCTAATGCACCTCTAAAAATTGCAGAAGCAAACTGATGATCACAGTAAGAGTCCAACCCAAGAATCAATGCAAATTGAATTTTTCCTCTAGATCGGACTTTGATACTCCGAAATAGTTGTCGGTAAATGGTTTGCCGATTTAGACAGTGCAGATCGGTAATACAATCTCTGACAGAAGGCTATCGGTTACTGAAGCGCCGACAGTGTTCAGAATTTTCAGAGAACAGGTTCAAATCCAAATTTGCAATGTTCAATTGATTTAGCAATAATAGATCAACACTTTTAAAATCAATAGGATTGCCACAGGAAGCTTTCTGAATATACCTAATTGCCTAGATTACTATTTGATCTTGATAACTTGATCAATCAATCAGGAAAGAAGGTATCTACAGCAGTGAAGCAAAACTGACTGAAATTAACCGAGAGTTCAGATTTGTAATACTCTATTGCATCAAGTGTTTGAGCACAAACATGCTTGTGTTGAATATCTGGCAACTAGAATCATGAACACAAGTTACACTTCCAAACATGAATTCAAATCAGAATGACATTCATATCAAAATCACATGAATTAAACTCTAACCAAAATACTGAGATGAACCATGGCAAACAGATTTCAACCTAATACTCTAGGTTGCATTTCTGTAGAACTTTCAGTACATACAAATTTGTCTGGATAGCTTTTGACATAAGTGGCAGCAAGCAGTGGCACTACTGATGAAAACTTTGGTGCTCAGCACAAAACCAATCAACAACAACAAAATCACAAAGGCATTGTTGCTTGGCAGAGACAAAATTGGCAAGATACAAGAATAATCCAAAACCAATCCAGACAAGGCAAAATTGTTTCCACAAACAAACTGAATTAAACACCAATCACATAATTACTTCAGTGATTTTCACAACAAAATAACAACAATATTGTTGTAGCACATCTAGCAATTTTGTTCATAATCAGAGAGCAATCAGCACATAGGTATGAAAATGAGTGTAGAAACAATCAAAAAGCCATCCATGAGATCATGCAATATTTTCAAACTTTAAAACAACCGAGAACTGATACTTCAATTATGATACTTCAATTATTCAGATCAGAAAGCAATCATAGTCTACAAACAAAAATGGATTCAGCATGTAAACAAAACAAAAGAGAACCTGACTTAAACAACTCCTAATTTATTACATCACTGACCCTATTCTTTTAATATTTTTCAGAATTAATAATTCTGAAAAATACTAAAATATTACACTTAATCTAGATGACTAAATAGAAAAATAAACTCCTATTTATTGGAATTTAAAAACACTTTCTGATACGACGGTTTTCAGCTGAAACCGACAAAGCCTTCTCGATCGCCGACACGTGACACCATTCCGCGAACTCGACCGCCAGCAAGTCTCTCCCACTCTTGATCCCCTCGAGCCACCTAATCACTTGCACTAGCCTCCCTTTCGCTGACTTGGTCGCCACGTTGTCTTGATCATTCGTCTGTCCATGTCTTGTTCTATCTCGTCGTGCACTCCTGAGATCATCTCCAACTTCACCTGACCTCCTTGATCCTCTGGCATCGAGCTCCCCGCTTGACCCTGATCACATGTCGTTGCCAGTTGGCTAGCATCTCCACCCTGCACACAGAGACAAGCCAAAACACGAAACACGATGCACACTGATCCCCTCGGCACACAATCCATATCCACACAATCCATATCCACACACCGATCCCATCGATGCAAGAAAATCACCACTCACTCATCACTCTAGATCGATCAACCTTGTAAATCACTCATCATAAAGACAAAAACCACAGTGCGACCTCACTTGGTTCCACACTGTGAACACCATACGACAAGCACATGTCCAAATATCGAACCCAGCAAACTTGGCAATCACTCATCACTTAGAGAAAACCAAGGTACATCTCAACTTGGTTTCTCATATGATATGATTACAAAAATAAATAATGATACATATGAAGTGTCGATGGACACCTTGTCATACTTATTTCAAGGATCTCCGTAGAACCTGGTTTTAATCCAATGGTACGCAACATTGCACCAGATCCAATAGTCACCATTTGTTGGTGTTAACAGAACCATCGGCCGACAGTATACACGTGCCTAGACCGTCCACCGTTAGCATTGCTCATCTGGCTAGGGTGGACAATTTGATTTTTTTTGTTTTATTGGTTCAATTTATTCATTTTCAGGAAATTCGGTTTTCATAAATCAGGAACTAAACACCTTGTTAAATTTAGAAAATGAACCAAATAAATAAATAATTTCAGTTCGGTTTTATAGTGTTGACGCCAAGATTTGGTAAAGCCTAGGGCCCACCAAGGATGCCATACGGTCAATGAAAGTCAGAGAAAGTCTGGTCAAAGGTGGTCAAAGAAGCCCGCCCGTTACAACATGGCTGAATATGAAGGAGCCGATGATAATAAGATGAATATTATCAAAAATCGGTTAGGATAAATTGCTTGGACCACAAGTCTCCGGGCTATAAATATGTATCCCTTAGTTAGGTCAAAACACACAAAATTGTTTCAAACAAATCTTCGATGCATCGCCACCCTTCGTTTCCCAAGGTTAATATTGGCGGGATTCGGCACTCGGAGCTGGGCTACATCATTCTGATCTCCGGCGAAGAGGTGAGTCTCGCCACCCATGATGATCGTATCGACTAGGTTAGTGTCCTCACAGTTACATTAATTTGATATCTTGATGCATCGAATGAAATAGTATGGTCGCTAGTTTATCTCGGTGTATTGGTGTTGGCATGCTTTTTGATCACACGTTGACACACGCGTGGCCCGAGAGATCTACTTAACTCCAGTGCAGGTCCTACGTTCTTAGAAAAGGGTTCAAGGCATGCCAATTAGTTTGACCCTACAACTGATAAGGGATATGAAAAGATAAATGTTAGTAGCATAGCTGATCGGCTGGCAAGTCAATGACTGTGGCAAAGATGATAAAATCATGAATCATCGTGCCGGTCGGCCATAAGGATGATAGCCCAAGTTGACCCAATCGAGCGAGCGCGCCATCGGCCGATAAAAAAGATAGATCATGCATATAGGCCGATGTGCACCCTTCGATTGTGAATACGATATAGAGATGAATTAAAGATAACATATCAGCTTTTACTGTGATAGAAATAAATAAAGCATGCTAGATAACAGATATATACCATGGAGATCATCCAATAACTAGATCACACCTAACCAAGACAGAAGCTAGTCATAATGATCTGAACAATATGTCAACGAATTGGGCAAATTTTATTTAGATAAACAGTGTATGACATGAAAAAGATACAATAGCAAGTTATATCGGACCCAACTAATGAAGCCTCAAACTATCAAACCTAGATCACACAAATCTAAGATATCAAATCTAACTGATGCAACCTTATACCTAGCCAAATACACTGAGAACAACCGGCGATCGTACTGTTTCACCGTTCTCCTCAAGAGATTGAACTGAACCGATGCAGCCGTTAGGATACTAACCTAGTTGGTACGGACGTCAGGGGTAGCGGGACTCACCTCTTCACCGGAGATCGAAATGATGTAGCCCAGCTCCGAGCGCCCGAGTCCCGCCTAATAACCTTGGGGCTCAAGGGTGGTGATGCGCCGATTGGTTGGTTGAACAAGAGTTATCTAATCTAACCTAAGGGATACATATCTATAGTCCAGAGACTTGCCGTCCAAGTAACTTATCCAGCCGATTCCAGATGAACCTATAACCATCTTCTGTTCTTATCTCAATCAGCTCCCCTATCCGATCATGCAGCTATTGCAGACGGACTGCTCTGACTTTCCTTGACCAGATGCTCTTTGACCTTTTGTTGACCGTGCGCCTTCCTTGGTGGGCCTTGGGTTCTACCAAATCTCGGTGTCAACACATGCCCCCTAGTTTTGAGGCGTTAAGGGGCATCTGACGCTTCAAAACTATCAGTCATAATTGCCTTACGCCTCCAAGTCTTTTCACACGGTCATCTCACATTCATTACCATTAGCCAGAAAAACTCTTCGCCTTCTTCTTCACCACCCACAATTGTTTCGATGCGGTAACCGAAGAATCACCCTGGTCAGTAAATATCCATCCTTCTTCGTATTTTTCTTTTCACGCTTTCTACTCACTACCGCTCCGGCTCTTAACACATTGTCATCAGCTTCTAGTGCTCTCTGATCATCGCCGTTTTCCAACTTCTTATTGGTCACACCACACTGAAAGGGCATCAAGATGGCTGATATAGACATGATTCCCTTGGTAAGTCTCTGCTCCTTTATTTGTTTGGTCTTTTCCCTCTCCCCTTTTTTCATGGCTTTCATCTTTTTTCTGAACCATTTTCTCACATGTAGGCCTTTCGGAACCAGGTCTTTATCTTGATATCCACACATCCGTACAATTTCTTTTTGGGTCCCCTGGGTAACCCCAATCCTATTGACCTTATAAACGCTGAGACGTGCCGAATCACTTTTAAATGTTCTACGATGCGTCCCTCCGACTGGGACCTTGGTTTCACGCATTTTCCTTCCTCCATTTCCTAGCTGGCGTGATTGGTACCTTAGGGTATCGACCACTTACCATGATTTCTAGGACGAGATTGATGTTGGTCACTGCATTGGTCTGCTCCACATGGTATCGGTTGACTTATCGGCTGGCAACTTCATCAACCGGTGTTAGGGTCCCTAGTGGTTTCTTCAGCTTTGGCGGAATACCTATGATGTTGATGCCACCAGAGGGGCCCCTTTTTACTAGTCACTCTTTCCCACCAACTTTCTAGAGTTGGACGTTCCTACTTTTCGTTGGTGTCATTCCTTGGGCGAAGCGGCCTCGTATCGTCCTCCCGTTCCTATCTCCACTACGGTTTTGGCTGCATCTTTCAAAGGCTTCTATCTCAGGTTCTCTAGTCGGACCGTCTAGTTCCCTTTTGGCTTCCACTTGGAGTATGCGCTCCCTGACCGACTAGTTTTGCCCAATGTATCCTAAGACGAAGAGTTCTTTCGTATCTTCTCCACAGCCACCTTTCCATGCTTGCTCTTGGTCAATTTTATCGATGACTGTTCCTGATGATGCTCTTATGAGTTTTATCATCTGTTAGCGTTCTCAAGGAAGTTGGGCTTTGGCCAGCTTGCTCCTCACCTCTTCTTCGTCGGACAGATTCAGGCCCACGGGAGGGTCATGAGCACTCTGGAATGGGTTCACCTCTCCCATATTATCGATGGGATACCCTATGGAAGAGTCGCTACCTAGACGACTTGTCGGGCGACATCTTCCACCTTCCACGAGTGGTGGGGCGAGTTGAAGCTTCAAATATTCAACCGATCCTCGTTGGTGTAATGGGAATGGCTTCATTCGACTAGCGCTGAGGTGGATCCCGATGTGAGTATTCTGGCATTCTCTTTTTCATTTTGCTGCTTCTATTTTCTCATCTGATCGGGGCTTGTCTTTTGCGGGATGTTGATGAGGACGCCCCTTCCGTGAGCCTCATCGGCTAGTCGATACGATATGGACCAGTATCGTCCACCAAGAACCTTGGCACCGGCGCCCACACTCCTACGGCGTGGGTGAACAGGAGGTGGTCCTAGGCAGATCGTGCTCCGGGGAAGGGTGTTCTTTAGAGTTGAAACCACTAAGGGTCCACCGTACTGAAGATCTAGGCCCTATGTGAGTTTTGGTAATTAATGATAAACATGCGGTTGAGGACTAATATTTTTCTTAAGTGTGAAGAAAATGAGTAGGTCCCGCGCAAATGGAGCACAAGATGGAAACCCGAAGATCTGGACGTTTAAAGGCTACGGCAAAAGGTTTGAAGGAATCTAGAAATTGATCGAGGTGTTTGGAGCGATCAATTAGGCTAGGTTTAAATTTTGTTTTTGCCGTACTATAAAGAGGGGTTGCATCTTGGTTATGAGTTGATTTTCAAGTGCCCAATTTGCATTGCATATAGTATCTTTTGATCATGTGTGATTGTTGCAAAAGTTGCTATTTTGGCAAAATCCTTGAAAAATCATTGCAGCATTTTGTTGGAGCTGTCTGACCCTGGCGGTCTGACCGACCATGTGGGTCCGGTCAGACCGGCTGGAGTTGGACGGTCCGACCGGCCAGGGGGCCGGTCCGACCGGGTTGCGCAGGGCAGAGAACTGCCGGTTTACAGAGCCGACGGGAGCACTATCGGTCCGACCGAGCCGATGGCCGGTCAGACCGAGGCGTCCTGTCACATCAGTAAACGGCTAGTTTTCTAGCCGTTGCAGTTGAGGTCGGTCAGACCGGCCCAAGATGGGCGGTCAGACCGACATTGCGCAGAGAGCCACCTAACTTGTGTAACGGCTAGTTTTTGGGTGTGTGGCTATATAAACCCTTGCTACAGCTCCTTTGCTAGACTTTTGGCATTCATTTGAGCATACTTGAGCATAAGAGAGTCTCTCCCACCATTGAGCACTAATTTGAGCACTAGTGAGGTTGGGAAGAAAAAGGGGTAATCAAGTGATTGAGTAAATTGCTTTGCATTGGCATTTTGGCACTTGATCCTCTTCTCCTAGCTTTGATTGCAGCTTGTTACTCTTGGAGATTGCCATCTCCTAGACGGCCTGGAGAAGAAACCGGTGATCTCTCCTAGAAGGTTGTGGAGGAGACCCGGGAGGTTGTGAAGGTTGGAGCTCGCCTATCCGGAGTGGAGAAGAGCTACCACTAGTGATCGAGGCCCGAGAGTTGCACTTCCGGTGCCGGCTCATCTTCAAGCTAATTTCTCTTTGAGAAATCCGAGGCTTGGTAAAGAGAGCGGTCAAGTGAAACTCGCCTCAACGAGGACGTAGGAAATTGGCAAATTTCCGAACCTCGGGATAAAATTTGGTTGTCTCTTGTCCCCTTTATTTTGTGCAAGTATAATTGTGCAAGCTTACCTTTCTAGAGTAATTTACATTTCACCTTAGGTTGCACTGTTTGCTCTAGCTATTTGCTATCATTGTTTTAGGTCATTAATCTCGGTTTAACTGAAATCGAATTAGTTTTAAATACCGCCTATTCACCCCCCCCTCTAGTCGGTACATCGATCCTACAAGTGGTATCAGAGCTTGGTCTCTCAAGTTAGGCTTTACCGCCTAGAGAGAAGATGTCCGACGAGGTGGTTCACAACGTAGGCAAAGGTCCTTACTTTGATGGCACTAACTATTCTATTTGGAAAGTTCGTATGGCTGCTCACCTCAAAGCCATGAGCTTTGAAATTTGGCGTATTGTTGAGTTAGGTTTTGATGTTGAAGACAAGATGAATCTAACCTATCAAAACAAAAAGGATATGCAACTTGATGCTCAAGCTACAAATGCTTTGTTCAATTGTTTGTGTGCCGAAGAGTTCAATAGGATAAGCAATATTTCAACGGCACATGACATTTGGACCACGCTTCAAGATATACATGATGGAACAACAAGTGTGAAGAATGTCAAGTCGCACTACTTAAAGATCAACTATGAAACATTCACCATGTTGCCAAATGAAAGTGTCAATGAGATGTATGCAAGACTTAATGTGATTGTAAATGATCTCAAGGGTGTTGGAGTGAAGTACACGGAGTTGGAAGTTGCTCAAAAGATGTTGAGAGCTTTGCCCGAGAAATATGACACGTTGGTGACTTTCCTCATCAACTCGGATATGTCAAGTTTGACACCCACAACACTTTTGGGAACCATCAATACAAATGAGATTTACAAGAACAAGAGAGTTGAAGGAAGCACCGAAGATCACTCCTCATCCAAGAAGAAGAATATTGCCTTGAAGGCCAAGGTTGAAAAGAAATGTGAAGAAGAAGAAGACACCTCTTGTGATGGCGATACCGAAGATGAAGAAATGGCTCTCTTTGTGAGAAAGTTCAACCGGTTCATGAAAAAGAGAGGAAGTTCTTCAAGCTCATTCAAGAACAATGGTGACAAGAAGTCAACCAAAAGAAACCTCAAGAATGTAAGATGTTTCGAGTGTAATGAAAAGGGTCATTTTGCCTCAAGATGCCCGAACAAACAAGAAAGCGAAGATGATAAATCTCAAAAGAAGAACAAAGAGAAGAATGGGAAGAAAAAGCTTTTCAAGAAGTTGAACAAGAAAAAGGGTAGAAATGAAGCATTTGTGGGAGAATGGGATTCAAATGAAGATAGCTCCGATCCTTCTTCAAGCTCCGACTCCGGTGGTGAGTCAAACTCAAGAAAGAAGAACATGGCGGGAATAGCAATCACGGAAGCTTCATCACTATACTCTCCTTTTTGTCTCATGGCAAAAGGAAGTACTAAGGTAACGTCTACTTGTGATAGTGAACAAAATGATAGTGATGATGAATTATCTTATGATGATCTTGCACAAATGCTTGAGGAGCTAAATGAGTTGAGTGGCAAAGAGAGAGTCAAATTTAAGGCTCTCAAGAAAGATCATGAGTCCTTAACGGCTAAATATGAGGAGTTGAAAACTTCTCATATGATGCTTTTGGTCTCTCATGAGAAGCTTGAGGAAGCTCACGAAGCACTCATTGCCTCTACACTCATTGAGCCAAAAGTAGATATAGGGATCACATGTGATATTTTTGATGATGCATGTCTAAATGTTGAAAATTGCATTCCTACAAAGACTAGCATATCAACATCATGTGATGACTTACTTGCTAGGCCATGCTCATCCACTCTTGATATTGCTTCATGTTCAACAAATATATCATCTTCATCTAATTCATTGTTAATTGTTGAAAATCATGAGCTCAAGGAGCAAGTTGCCAAACTAAGTAAGAGTTTGGAAAGATGCTTCAAAGGGAAAAATACCCTTGATGAAATTTTAAGCCAACAAATATGCTCTTTCAACAAGGAGGGACTTGGTTTTGTTCCCAAGAAAGAAAAAAAGCTTTCTTACCAAGCCCCAAGGTTTGTTAAGAGAAATGGAAAATATTGCAATAAATGTAGAAAAGTTGGTCACATAATTGGTGAATGCCACATAAACAATGTTCCTAGAAATGATGTATTTGATTCTCATTACATGCTTAAGAGAGCCAATAATGGCTCTATTTATGCTAAGTTTTTGGGCACTCCTATTTTAGGAGAAAAGAAGAAATCAATTTGGGTGCCAAAGGCCTTGATAACTAACCTACAAGGACCCAAAAGGATTTGGGTACCTAAAAAGGCTTGATCTCTTTTGTAGGTGAACTACCACACCGGAGGATCACATTGGGTGCTTGATAGTGGGTGCACTCAACACATGACCGGTGATAGGAAAATGTTCACATCATTTGAAGTTGGTGCTAAAGATCAAGAAAGAGTGACCTTCGGTGACAATAGTAAAGGAAAGGTAATGGGTCTAGGTAAAATTGCTATCTCAAATGATTTCTCCATTTCCAATGTTTCTCTAGTTGAGTCATTGAATTTCAACTTATTATCCATTGCTCAACTATGTGATTTAGGCCTTTCATGCACATTTAATCCTCAAGAAGTATTTGTAACAAGTATCCATGATAGCTCCTTAGTTTTCAAAGGTTTTCGTTTTGGAAATCTCTATTTGGTGGATCTCTCTTCAAATGAAGCTAATTTGAAAACTTGTTTGGTTGCAAAAAATTCATTGGGTTGGCTTTGGCATAGAAGGCTTGCTCATGTGGGAATGAATCAACTAAACAAACTTGCAAAAAGAGATTTGGTTGTTGGTTTGAAAGATATAAAATTTGAAAAAGATAAACTTTGTAGTGCTTGTCAAGCGGGGAGGCAAGTTGCTTGCTCTCATCCTAGCAAAAGCATCATGTCCACTTCTAGACCTTTGGAGCTTTTGCATATTGATTTATTTGGTCCAACAACTTACAAAAGCATCGGTGGAAATAGTTTTTGTCTTGTTATTGTGGATGATTTCTCAAGATTTACTTGGGTCTTCTTTTTACATGACAAAGCTAAGACCTCCGAGATTTTCAAAAAGTTTGCAAAACGGGCTCAAAACGAATTCAACTTTTCTATTGTAAAAGTAAGGAGTGACAATGGATCCGAGTTTAAAAATACAAATATTGAGGATTATTGTGATGATCTCGGCATTAAACATGAGCTTTCCGCCACCTATTCACCACAACAAAATGGTGTTGTGGAAAGAAAGAATAGGACCCTTATTGAGATGGCTAGAACTATGCTTGATGAGTATAGTGTCTCCGACTCTTTTTGGGCGGAAGCTATAAACACTTCTTGCCATGCTTCAAATCGTCTTTATTTGCATCGTCTTTTGAAAAAGACTCCATATGAACTATTAATTGGACGAAAACCCAACATTGCTTACTTTCGTGTTTTTGGTTGCAAATGCTACATTTATAGAAAAGGTGTTAGACTAACCAAGTTTGAAAGTCGTTGTGATGAAGGATTTCTTCTTGGATATGCATCAAATAGCAAGGCATATCGTGTGTATAACAAGAACAAAGGTATTGTTGAAGAAACCTTGGATGTTCAATTTGATGAAACTAATGGGTCCCAAGAGGGGCACGAGAATTTGGATGATGTAGGTGATGAAGGCTTGATAAGGGCAATGAAGAAAATGTCAATTGGTGACATCAAGCCTAAAGAAGATGATGAACTTCCATTCTCCACTCAAGTTGAAGTTTCTACTTCCGCTACACAAAATTTGACTCAACTTGATGAAGATGAAGCCAAAGATCAATCCTCTACTATTCCATCCAAAGTTCACAATGCCACCGCAAAAGATCACCCAATTGATCAAGTCTTGGGTGACATTAGTAAGGGTGTTCAAACTAGATCTCGTGTTGCTTCTATTTGTGAGCATTACTCGTTTGTTTCTTCTATTGAACCTAAACATGTAGATGAAGCTCTAAATGACCCGGATTGGGTAAATGCTATGCATGAAGAGCTCAACAACTTTGAAAGAAACAAAGTTTGGTCATTGGTGGAGAGACCCAAGGAGCACAACGTAATTGGAACAAAGTGGGTTTTTAGGAACAAGCAAGATGAAAACGGGTTGGTCGTGAGAAACAAGGCAAGATTGGTAGCACAAGGATTCACTCAAGTCGAAGGTTTGGATTTTGGTGAAACCTTTGCTCCCGTTGCTAGACTAGAAGCTATTCGCATCTTACTTGCTTTTGCTTCATGTTTTGATATTAAGTTATATCAAATGGATGTGAAAAGTGCTTTCTTGAATGGCGAAATAGCTGAACTAGTTTTTGTTGAACAACCACCCGGCTTTGAAAATCCTAAAAATCCTAATCATGTTTATAAACTCTCAAAAGCTCTCTATGGTCTAAAACAAGCTCCTAGAGCTTGGTATGAAAGATTGAGAGATTTTCTCCTCTCAAAAGGTTTTAAAATTGGTAAAGTCGACACTACCTTGTTTACAAAGATAATTAATGATGATTTCTTTGTCTGTCAAATTTATGTCGATGATATTATATTCGGTTCTACTAATGAAGAATTGTGTAAAGTTTTTGGTGAGATGATGTCTAGGGAATTTGAGATGTCCATGATAGGAGAATTGAGTTTCTTCCTTGGACTTCAAGTCAAGCAACTCAAAAATGGAACCTTTGTGAGCCAAACGAAGTATATTCATGATCTTCTCAAAAGGTTCGGGTTGATGGAAGCAAAGCCTATCAAGACCCCTATGGCGACCAACGGACATCTCGACCTAAATGAGGGAGGTAAACCGGTAGATCAAAAATTATATAGATCCATGATTGGCAGTTTGCTCTATCTTACCGCATCTAGGCCCGATATCATGTTTAGTGTTTGCATGTGTGCTAGATTTCAAGCTGCACCTAAAGATTGTCATTTGATGGCGGTCAAGAGAATTCTAAGATATTTAAAACATTCCATCCATATAGGCTTGTGGTACCCCAAAGGTGCTAAATTTGAGCTAATTGGCTATTCCGATTCGGATTATGCCGGTTGCAAAGTTGATCGTAAAAGCACTTCTGGAGGCTGTCAATTTCTTGGGAGGTCTCTTGTTTCTTGGGCATCTAAGAAACAAAACTCCGTTGCCCTTTCCACTGCTGAGGCAGAATATGTCTCTGCGGGTAGTTGCTGTGCGCAATTACTTTGGATGAGGCAAACCTTGCTTGATTATGGAATAGAATTCTCAAATGTCCCTCTTCTTTGTGACAATGATAGCGCCGTCAAAATTGCCAACAATCCAGTCCAACACTCTAGAACCAAGCATATTGACATTCGCCACCACTTTCTAAGAGATCATGTTGGCAAAGGTGACATTGTCATTAGCCACATAAGAACCGAAGATCAATTAGCAGATATCTTTACCAAACCACTTGATGAGTCCCGCTTTTGTAAGCTTAGGAATTAATTGAATATAATAGACTTCTCAAATGTGGCTTGAAATCATGCATATGTGTGAGTTGTAGAACTTTCTATCCTTGTGACATATATGAATGCTTTTATGCTTGCAATGCCATGTTTGAAGTTCATGTACTTTTATATGTGTTTCTAAGGCTATACATTAAGGGGGAGTATAAGGTTACTCGTATATGTTGAAAATTGCTCATGTTGTTGAAAAACAAAATTTGAAAGTTTTGGTATCCTCAAAATCCTATCTTTGAGTTAAAAACAAATTTCTCCCATGATTTTATTTCAAGACATATTTTGAACTTTTGTCCAAAACAAAACTTATATATATGGATCATATGATCATTTTTCGTATTCAAATATTTTAACTTTATCCATCCTATCAAAAGATATTCAAAGAATTAAAGTTCAGACAAGTGTTCGGACAAAAGTTCGGACGTGTTGAGAACTTTGGCTGCAAACGGTTTCTCTTTGAACTTAAAAATTTGAAAACTTGATGTTTTATAAACCTTGGGAGTTATTCTAAGTTTCTGCAAAGTTTGAAATTTTTCAAAATTATTTTGCTATATTTCCCACTTAAGCTCTTCTTTGTGCTTTGTTTTTAATTGCTGAGCTAGTGGTGTCGGTCTGACCGGGCCTACATGGCCGGTCCGACCGCCCTTGCTGAGTCGGTCCAACCGGGCCTACATGGCCGGTCAGACCGGGGCTCGGGCAGGGTTATAACTCCCCTCTCTATTCAGTTTTCTCTCCCCTCTATTATTCCTCTCCTCTCAAACCGAGTTCCTCTCCTCCTCTCTTGCCCCCAACCCTAAAAATTTCGTTTCATCGATCTTCTTGCCGGTCCAACCGGTGGATCTTCTCCGGTCCGACCTCGAGTTCATTTTCCCTTGCCGGTAAGAACTTCCTCCGATCAAATCTATTGTTTTTATCCTTTTGAAGGCTAGGGTTAGGGTTCTTGTTCATGGGCTTGCATGTCAACTTGCCAAGGCTAAATCCTCTTCAATCTCTTTTGTTAGCCTTGTGATACTATTTCCCATGCCTCTATGCAATTTGATATGGCAAATTTTGATTATGGAGAAGTGTTGTGAAAAAGGGGATTTGTGCCCGGATTGCTAGGCCGGTCAGACCGGTGGGCAATGGGCGGTCCGACCGACCATGAACTGGCGGTCAGACCGACCCTATTACCTCGGTCAGACCGGCCTCCCAATGCCAGCCCCTCTTTTGCACATCATTGCTCATTGATGCTTTTGCCCTCTAACAAATTCATAGATTGTCTCAAATCATATCTTTTATCTTATCTGGGTTAAATCTTTGATTCAGTCATGCCTCGCACTGGCCGTTCTCAAGGAAATGAGCGTCGCTCAAAGTTTGTCGAGGACCGTGGCCAATCATCCCGGCACTTCCAAGATGACAGTGACGAGGACTTTGCCTATGAGGATGACAGCTCTGAGAATGAAGAAGAATTGGCACCTCAACCTCCAGCAGCTAGTGAAGATCCTTTTGCATCCTTGGAATTCAAGGTAGATGTCCGGAATCAAGAGAACTTTGCACGTCTGCGTCACCACAATCAATTTCTCAGACCAAGAGATACATCAGATCAGCGGTTTCATACAAAATTTCAGAAAGAGGTATTCAACATTGCGTATGAAAACCGTTCTTTGGCTCCTCATAAGTGGATTTCTTGGAGGGATCTAAGTGGAGAGGTTGCAGCTCTCAGGAACTTATTTGGAACTGTTGGCATAAACAAAATAGTGAGTCTGAAGCAAGATTTCAATTGGGACATTATCCGTCAGTTTTATGCCACAGTTTTCATACCTTCCACTTGTGATTCTCTTACATGGATGACTGGAGATATCTTTTGCATTGCTACAAAGCAAGAAATTCAGAGTGCTTGGGACATAAGATTCTCTTCTGGCCTCAGACTGCATGATGAGTTCACTCACAATCCTTTGTCAGAAGAAGAGATGGCTCAGTTCTACATTCCATCTGCTGCTCACAAGATTGGAGGGGTTACTGGAATGAAGACTCTTCACAGTGTGGCACATCGCATTCTGCGGCACTCCATTTTACCGCGTCTAGGCAACAATGATGCTATTCGAGGTGTTGCTTGGACTCTTCTAGATGCAGTGATGACTGGAAAGAGGTTTGATGTCATTCATTTGATGCTATATGAGATGGCACTCTCAAAAGGAAGCCTCACTCTTGGAGTCTACTATGCTCCGTTTATCATGAGATTAATTTTGAGCAAAGTAGGAAATGTGAATGAGCGCCTTGATATCACTCACTCTCAGTACAGGCCTCGCTTCTCGGCTACTCCTTTGGCTCCAGCCGTCGATCCAGCTGACTTGGGAGCAGGACAGGTTCATCCTCAGGACATTCCTAGCAGCTCTTTTGCTCCTCCTCAGAGCTCTGGATCTGGTGCTTATTTTGGTATGGATGCCACCCAGTTCTTTGATCCAGTTCTTCAACAAGTAACAGCTGGCTTTCTTCAGTTAAATTCAAGAATGGATCAAATGGCTCTAGGACAAGAAGCTATCACCTCCCATCTGCAAAGCCTTCAAGGGGGTCAAGAGCGTATCAACTCCAGGATTGACACTCTTTCTTCTCGAGTTGATCGGCTAGATTCATCTTCCTCAACAGGATACCCTCTTCAGTACCAGCGCCGTCGTCGTCGCCTTGATGTTTCTCAGCCTCCTTCCCAGGATTAGTCTCTCTTTTTGGTTCTTGATGCCAAAAGGGGGAGAAGCAGTTTAAGCAGTTAGCAGTAGGGGAGAAGGCAGCAGAGGATTAAGGGCGTAGGTTGCAGTAGTAAGAAGGAAAGTTTAGAAAGGATCAATCTTTTTATATCGCTATCTATCTATGGTTGTTTGTATAACGAACACTATTTGCTTTCCATATCGTACTGAACTTAATTTGAACTATTTGCCTTTATTATGAGAAACTCTTTTTGCTTCATTGAATGTGTGAATTGTGTTTGGAATTATATCTCATATCTTGCTCCATATACTTGTACCCCATCATTTCTTCAGGGGGAGCTTTGCGCTTAATTGTGGATACTTCTACTTTAACATATTTCTTTATCTCTAAAGTGTTTGTCATCAATTACCAAAAAGGGGGAGATTGAAGATCTAGGCCCTATGTGAGTTTTGGTAATTAATGATAAACATGCGGTTGAGGACTAATATTTTTCTTAAGTGTGAAGAAAATGAGTAGGTCCCGCGCAAATGGAGCACAAGATGGAAACCCGAAGATCTGGACGTTTAAAGGCTACGGCAAAAGGTTTGAAGGAATCTAGAAATTGATCGAGGTGTTTGGAGCGATCAATTAGGCTAGGTTTAAATTTTGTTTTTGCCGTACTATAAAGAGGGGTTGCATCTTGGTTATGAGTTGATTTTCAAGTGCCCAATTTGCATTGCATATAGTATCTTTTGATCATGTGTGATTGTTGCAAAAGTTGCTATTTTGGCAAAATCCTTGAAAAATCATTGCAGCATTTTGTTGGAGCTGTCTGACCCTGGCGGTCTGACCGACCATGTGGGTCCGGTCAGACCGGCTGGAGTTGGACGGTCCGACCGGCCAGGGGGCCGGTCCGACCGGGTTGCGCAGGGCAGAGAACTGCCGGTTTACAGAGCCGACGGGAGCACTATCGGTCCGACCGAGCCGATGGCCGGTCAGACCGGGTAGGGCCGGTCCGACCGGGCCAGCATGGCCGGTCAGACCGAGGCGTCCTGTCACATCAGTAAACGGCTAGTTTTCTAGCCGTTGCAGTTGAGGTCGGTCAGACCGGCCCAAGATGGGCGGTC
Source organism: Zizania palustris (assembly GCA_019279435.1). Taxonomy (NCBI): domain Eukaryota; kingdom Viridiplantae; phylum Streptophyta; class Magnoliopsida; order Poales; family Poaceae; genus Zizania; species Zizania palustris. Next base: position 37,481,282 of record JAAALK010000082.1, on the reverse strand, counting down.
AGACCGACATTGCGCAGAGAGCCACCTAACTTGTGTAACGGCTAGTTTTTGGGTGTGTGGCTATATAAACCCTTGCTACAGCTCCTTTGCTAGACTTTTGGCATTCATTTGAGCATACTTGAGCATAAGAGAGTCTCTCCCACCATTGAGCACTAATTTGAGCACTAGTGAGGTTGGGAAGAAAAAGGGGTAATCAAGTGATTGAGTAAATTGCTTTGCATTGGCATTTTGGCACTTGATCCTCTTCTCCTAGCTTTGATTGCAGCTTGTTACTCTTGGAGATTGCCATCTCCTAGACGGCCTGGAGAAGAAACCGGTGATCTCTCCTAGAAGGTTGTGGAGGAGACCCGGGAGGTTGTGAAGGTTGGAGCTCGCCTATCCGGAGTGGAGAAGAGCTACCACTAGTGATCGAGGCCCGAGAGTTGCACTTCCGGTGCCGGCTCATCTTCAAGCTAATTTCTCTTTGAGAAATCCGAGGCTTGGTAAAGAGAGCGGTCAAGTGAAACTCGCCTCAACGAGGACGTAGGAAATTGGCAAATTTCCGAACCTCGGGATAAAATTTGGTTGTCTCTTGTCCCCTTTATTTTGTGCAAGTATAATTGTGCAAGCTTACCTTTCTAGAGTAATTTACATTTCACCTTAGGTTGCACTGTTTGCTCTAGCTATTTGCTATCATTGTTTTAGGTCATTAATCTCTGTTTAACTGAAATCGAATTAGTTTTAAATACCGCCTATTCACCCCCCCCCCCTCTAGTCGGTACATCGATCCTACACGTACGCCGATCAAAGATATTGTAGTATATCCCCCTGTAATTTGAGACATCGTGAATACATATATTACCGATTCCTCATATCTTGTACTGTTGCCCATTGAGTCTTCTATGTTATGTCCTCCTCGCTTTTAGTGATTTTGTCTAAGGGTGATGCCTTCGCACCGGCCATCTCAAGGCGTCGCCATAGGCATCAGCTGAATGTGATTCATCCGAGCGTTTAGAATATTCTTCCTTAGTCGCTTCGCTTGCTTACCTTTGCCTCAGAGTCTTCTTGTTGTGTTTAGGGGCTAAAGGCGATGCCTTTGCATTGGCTATCTCAAGGCGACAACATAGGCATCGGTTGTGCACCTCGTTCGAACGATCAGAAAATATTTCCTTAGTCTCATCGCTCGGCCTCTTTTCTCTTGACGCAGCAACCTTTTAACTCGCTATAGTTTCATTGGAGGCATGGTGCCTCATGGAGGCTAACCTCATCCTGCTGCCTAGCCCGACGCCCGCACCGTAGTGGTTTATCAGTCACGGCATCGTCTGGCCGAAGTTGCCCTTGACGCCGTCCTTATAGCATAAGCTTGGGATGTTCTTCACTGACTGGCGTGATACCATTCTCTAACACTTGCAGGAAATTAGCATCCTAAGCCTTCCCTGACAAATAGACGACTCCTTCTGCCTCCCACATTGATAAATCGGTTGTAGCTATGTTAACCATTTTATCAGCGGGAATCACCTCCACTTGATCGTCGACCCACTACATGAGGTTTTGATGCATTGTTGAGGGGACGCAACAATTCGTGTGTATCCAGTCATGTCCCAGCAACAATATGTAAGATCATTTCCCCTCTATCACGAAAAATATGGTCGGCACCGTCTTGCTTCCAACTGTCAGTTCTACGTTTAAATCTCCCATTGTGTTTGACGTGTTGTCATCGAAATCTCTTAACATCATGTTAGTTCTGATGAGGTCTTCTAGCATCTTCCCAAGCTTTCGGAAGGTGGCGTAAGGCATCAAATTTATGGCCACCCCTCCGTCTATCATAATTTTGGACATCGGATTCTCATTAATCAAGCCCTTGACATAGAGAGGCCTTAGGTGTCGATGTTCCAGAACTTTGCTTTATCAAAAATTGCTGGATGTGGAGCAAGCATTAATTGAGCCATGGTATCGAACTGCTTCGTGTCTTACTCTGATATGGCCCGATACTTTGCAGGAAGGAAGAAGACCATGTTTTATCTCTGCATCCTTTTTGTCATCGTGATCAGCCTTATCTTTTGGGCACCATTCACTCCTGATCTTAGGGGGCCAATCAACTCCTTTGTCGTGCACTCGTGCCCTTCCTTCTCTTTGCCGCAGATGCTGCAGCCTTCTTTTTTGGCTTCGCATAAAAATTCCCCGGGGGCACCATTGCAGCTTCTATGTTATGTCTTCATTATTATACGGCCGATTCCTTCGGGAAATATGGGGCCAAGCCTTTCTAACGCTGATATCCTTAGATACGACAACCTTTGGCACACAGTTCTTTGATCACGCGACCTCAGCTCGTCGTTACGTGGCCGATGATCACCTGGTGCCCCATTGCATCCCAGGCAGTCATCCATGGATGGTAGTTGTAGCCCTTCATTCCAACAAAGTCTGAAGAACTCGTAATTCCAATGGGGATTGAAACACGTGTGGCTACGATTGTCTACGCTACCTTCCCTCTCTACCGATCTCTTCTGATATTTTTCGATAAGTCTTACTAAGGTGACATTTCCACTGGTCCACCTTCTATTCCTTGTATGCCGATTGTCGCCATAGAGAGCGTGCACCATGTTAAATGGGATTGGATGGCCATCTATATTCATCGGCTATATCCCATCATCAAACATGATTCGATCTTTTTCTACAGCCGATTGGATTTGCCGCCTGAAGACCTTGCATTCGTTAGTATGATGCGATGGGGAATTGTGCCACTTGCAATATTTTCTCTTCTTCAGTTCTTCGGTAGGTGGTATTATGTGGCTAGGCGACAGTTAAATTTGCTTCTCCCTAAGTAACAGGTCAAATATTTTATCGGCCTTGTTGATATCGAAGTCATACTTCTCTTTCTTCTCGGCCGGTTTTATCCATGGGCATGCAACCTGTTTCTTATTCTTAGACCACTCGGCCATCCTAACCTCTACGTCAGAGTCACTGTCCTCGTCAGAGTCCGAGTGGTACACTCAGGCGTACGCAACCTTCTTCTGGTACTTGTCCTGTCTAGCTTCTTGGAATCGGCTCTCATGGGCCGATACCCTTTGCAGCACTTGCGAGAGGCTTTCGAACTCATGTGATGAAAACTTCTCCCTGATAGGGCCCAAAAGTCCCTTAAACGCTAGCTCTACCAACTGACTATCACTGAGGTTCGCGTTGTAACATCTGCTTCGCACGTCCCGGAACCTTTGTATATAATCTGAGACCGACTCATTCACCCTTTGTTTCACTAATGTCAAGTCGGTCAGCTTCATCTCCTAGATCTCGATGAAGAAGTACTTGTGAAACTTCTTTTCTAGGTCTGCCCATCCTTTGATGGAATACGCCAACAACGAAGAAAACCATGTGAAGGCTGATCTTGATAGGGATAGCGGGAAAAACCAGACCTTCAGCGATTCATCAGCCGATGCCTCCCTACACTAGGCGAGAAATCAGCTAATGTGCTCGATTGTGGAAATCGAGTCTTGTCCTAAGAACTTAGTGAAATATGGTACCTTGTATCATCCTGGCAGCGGCACTTGATCAAACCATTCTAGATATGGCCACCGATACATGTATGTCTGCTCTTTGGGCTTCAACCTGAATTGATCCTCGATGAGCTCCGTGATCCGATTTACCCAATCATCTTCCTGCTGGCCCGACGACGAACATTGGGTAGGCAATGGCACCTATTGATACTGGTCTTGCCGAGCAGCGTCGTATCTATATTGCCCTACATCGTTGTAGGGCATTTCTCCATAGTATGCCATCCGATGATATCTAGGAGGAATGATATCGGGTTCCCCCTTGGCTGCATGAGGTCCACCGGGGGGTCTCTTGCGATGTCGTACGTCACTTGCGACACTCCTTGCGATGCACTTTGAGACCTCGACCCGTTTAGAATTTCCTTCTACTAATAATCAAGCCGAGTATGAAGCTTTATTGCTAGGACTTGAATTGCTAGGTTCCATGGGTGTTACACATGTTCATGCATATGGTGATTCTCTGTTAGTGGTACAACAAGTATCTAAAATTTCTCAATGTTTTAATGGTTTGCTAAATAACTACTTGGATAAATGTTTAGACATAATTGATACTTTTGATGACTTCAAAATTTCTCACGTGTCTAGGGAAGACAGTTCAATTGCAAATGATTTGGCTCAGCACGCATCTGGCTATCAAGTCAGGAGGGGTAAATTTTTTGTACAAGGAAGGCCAATGCTTGAACTCTCTGTGTCAGCCGAAGCCAGAGACTTTGGACGGATGCACTGCCCACCGGACCCTCCGGACCGGACCCCTTCTCCCACTGAAGTGTGTTGCGTGCCAGAGCCCCCATGCCATAGCCCTTCATCTGTCGAAGGGCTCTATGTACCGGACTCCCCACACCGAAGACTTCCGAGTGGCGGGGGCCTTCGCGTGCCTGACCCCTCCATCGTAGGGCTTCAGTCTCATTGGCTCCGCACATCCGATCCGACCAACCTTCAACAAAAATAGGAAAGACTCAGGGGGCACTTGGGAATGAACAAGTTAGACACCACTTCAGGGAAAGAATTGGTGAACCCTCTGGTAATCCATAAGGATGATTGGAGAATTCCAATTGTCCAATATTTAAAAGATCCCAGTCAAAGGGTTGATTAGAAAGTTCGGCGACAAGCATTTTAATTTATATTGCTTGACGATGTGTTGTACTGCCGAACTAATGATGGAGTGCTTCTAAAGTGCTTGAATGCCGATCAATATAGGGTGGCTACAGGGGAAGTTCATGAGGGACTTTGTGGTACTCATCAGTCGGTCCAGAAAATGAGTTGGATGCTTAAAAGAGTAGGTTTTTATTGGTCGACTATGACTAAGGATTGTTTTAAGTATTATAGAGGGTGTGAAGCGTGTCAAAAGTTTGGTAATATTCAGTTGGCTCCTGCGTCGCTACTTAACCCTATTATCAAACCATGGTCGTTCCGAGGTTGTGGCTTGGACTTCATCGGCCAAATTCATCCTCTCTATTCAAAAGGGCATCGGTTCGTGTTGATGGCAACATATTACTTCACCAAATGGACTGAGGTCATGCCTCTCAAGAACATAACTCATAAATGAGGTAATTGATTTCATCTTGAAGCACATTATACATATATTCAGTATTCCCCAAACTCTCACTACAGATCAAGGTACTTCATTTATTGCTAAAGAAGTGAGAGGCTTTGCCGAATTTTATGGTATTAAGTTAATAAACTCTTCACCATACTATGCTCAGGCCAATGGTTAGGTTGAGTCTAGTAATAAAATTATAATTAAGCTCGTTAAGAAGAAAATTGAAGAGTTCCCTAAAAGGTGGCATGAAGTGCTTTCTGAGGCAATATGGGATTGTAGAGTTTCAAAACATGGTGCTACCAAAGTTAGTCCATATGAGTTAGTATATGGACAAGAAGTTGTTCTACTAGTGGAGGTAGATCTTGGCTCATTAAGATTTCTTAAGCAATATGACTTATCGGTCGATGAGTATAAAACTCTTTGGAAGGATAATTTGGAAGAGGTGACCGATAAGAGGTTAAGGGCTCTAGAGGCTATAAAAAGAGATAAGAGGAGAGTAGCTCGAGCCTACAACAAAAGAGTCAAAGAAAAATCATTTCAAGTTAGTGACTTGGTTTGGAAGATGATTTTGCCCTTAGGCACTAAAAGCCCCAAATTTGGTAAATGGTCGCCTAGTTGGGAAGGTCCTTGTAAGGTAGTTGAAATCGTTCCAGGCAACGCATACTTATTAGAGTATCTACAAGGAGAATGATTTCGAAGAGCTTTGAATGGCAGGTATTTGAAAAGGTATTTCCCAAGCGTATGGCAAAGTGCTTGAAAGTGTCAAAAGGCCGATATGGAGTATATCGTCCTTAGCCCATTGTGCTTTTAGCTCACTAAGTTTGCTAAAAGGCACGGGGGCATGTGTTGATAGCAAAAAATGGCATTAATGACCAAGATTGTCAAAATATCAATTTTGGTAATTTGGGCCGAAGATATGCAATACCTAGTACAGGTCGAAGCCCTGAAGTACCGAAGGCCCATCAACATGGGGCCTCGGTGGCCTTTCAGTGGCCTGCTTCGCAGGATGGCTTCGGCCCAAAGGGCCCTTCAAGGGCCTGCTCTGCCAATAGGCTTTGGCCTGGTGGGTTGGCTGTGGCAAGGCCTGCGAAGGCCCACTTCGGCCAGCAAGAGTCTGAACCTAATTGACATAGTTCATCTATTTCATCTCTTATCCAACATTAACTATTTCTGGCCGAACTCTTAGTAGATTAGAATTAGAGATAAGAATACTAGCCCCTATAAATATAGGGGTGAGGCCGGTTCATAGCCCCCTCCCAAAAAAACACAGATTAATTATTCAAACCCTAGTTTGAACTGTAGCTTTATTTTCATTACTTTCCGCATTAGCTCAGTAGACCTTCGTGGGTTTGCGTTGGAAGCCCTCCATCGGCCACGCCGTAATTGTGGTAAGGCTTGTTGGTTCGTCTGTGAATCATCCGTTAATCTACGTAATAGATTGCTATCACCTTGCTGGCTCACTTGTGAACCATCCATTAATCTACGTAACAGATTGCTACCCTTCGTTTTATCTGTTTCCTATGGCTACACTTGGTAATTTGTTCTCCAGGCCGAATTGGCACTTGATCTCCGTTTTGCTGCAGGATTCATGTTCGGACCCCCCTTCGCCAAAGGTTTCCAGAGCTAGGAAGCTGGTTTCGAAGGTTGCCGAAGAACCCTTTGGTAGGATTTCGCTTAGTTCATCTGTGCTAGATCTGTCACACCGTTGTTGGTCTAGTCAAGTCCTACGCACCGAAGCCACTTCGCATCGCGGTTGCTTCACGTCGGAGTCATGCCAGAATGCTCCGCATTGGGCTTCGTCACGCCAGAATGCACCGCATCATACTTCGTTGCACCAGAACGCTTCACATCGGACTTTGTCGCACTAGGACGATCCGTAGTAGGTCTCGTCACGCTAGAGGCTTCACACCGAACCCTATCGTTCAGAGGCGATTCTGCGTTGCAATCTGTTTAGAGCCTGTCTTCGATCAGATTGATCCGAACGCCGAAGGTTTCCTTCGGCACATTCTTCGCACCAGCCGTCAAAGACCTCCTTTGGTGACCCTTCGCATGATACACTCTGAATCAATCAGGCTTCGTTCGCCCGATTGGTTTATTATATATATATATATATTTCGACTAATTGCATTATTTTGTGCAATCTGATTACCTGGCGACTCCATCCCCTTGCCACTGTTAAGGGTAGTCGGAACACAACATCAATATTGTGTTTTGCTTAGGCTTGTCCCTAAGTATCCGCATGTTTTTGGATCGTCGAATCGGCCCAAGTGCGGGGCACATTTTCGTGTCAACGAATAGTCTTGGCCAGTGTCCCTGATTGGCTGACTAGCGAATGGCAGATCGCCTGATCGACAACCTCTTGGAGACTGTCCTGAGAGTTCTCTGTCGGCTGGCCACCCTCTATGGTCAGCACTGGCGTTAGAAACGGGGTCCTCTGAAAGGGACCCAACCGATTCATGTCGTAGACTTGTAGGCATGACTTCTGGAATTCCTCCACGTGTTATTGCACCTCTGACCTCTGCTTTTCGGTTAGAGCGTCCATGGTGATCGGGATGACATTTTCCTCATTAAGCTCGCCCGCCATGGCTGAGTTGTTGGATACGGTCCCACCAGGCGTGCAAAAAAGTGTGTTGGCGTGCTTTTTGGTCACACGTTGACACACGCGTGGCGTGGGAGATCTGCTTAACTCCAGTGCAGATCCTACGTTCTTAGAAAAGGGGTTCAAGTCGTGCCAATCAGTTTGACCCTGTAACTGATAAGAGATAAGAAAAAATAAATGTTAGTAGCATAGACGATCGGTTGGCAAGCCGATGACTGTGGCAAAGACGATAAAATCATGAATTATCGTGCCGGTCGGCCATAAGGCCGACAACCTAAGTTAACCCAATCGAGCGAGCGTGCCATCGACCGATAGAAAATATATATCATGCATATAGGCCGATGCGCACCCTTTGACACTGAATACGATACGAAGATGAATTAAAGATGACCTGTCAGCTTGTACTCTAGTAGAAATAAATAAAGCATACCAGATAACAGATCTATACATGAAGATCATCACAATAACTAGATCAAACCTAACCAAGACAGTAGCTAGTCACAATGATCTGAAAAATATGTCAACAAATCGGGCAAACTTTATTTAGATGAACAGTGTACGACATGAAAAAGATACAATAGCAAGAGATGTCGAACCCAACCGATGAAGCCTCAAACTATCAGACCCAGATCACACCAATCTAAGAGATCAAATCTAACTGATGCAACCTTAGACCTAGCCAAATACACTGAGAACAACTGGCGACCGTACTGTTTCACCGTTCTCCTCAAGAGATTGAACTGAATCGATGCAGCCGTGAGGATACTAACCTAGTTGGTACGAACGTCGGGGGTGGCGGGACTCACCTCTTCGCTGGAGATCGAAACGATGCAGCCCAACTCCGAGCGCCCGAGTCCCGCCTAATAACCTTGGGGATCAAGGGTGACGATGCGCCGATTGGTTGGTTGAACGAGAGTTATCTAATCTAACCTAAGGGATACATATTTATAGTCCAGAGACTTGCTGTCCAAGTAACTTATCTTGCCGATTCCGGATGAACCTATAACCATCTTCTATTCTTATCTCTATTGGCTCCCCTATTCGATCATGCAACTATTGTGGATGGGCTTCTCTGACTTTCCTTGACCGGATCCTCTTTGATCTTTTGTTGACCACGCGCCTTCCTTGGTGGGCCTTGGGTTTTATCAAATCTCGGTGTCAACAATTGGCTAGGTCTAAGGCTGCATCAGTTTGATCTCTTATATTGATGTGATTTAGGTGTGGTAGTCTGAGGCTTCATCGGTTGAGTCCGACACCTCTTTCTATTATATCTTTTTCATGTTTTATATCATTCATCTAAATAAAGTGTGCCCAATACTTTAAAGTATTGTTAAGTTCATTGTGACTAGCTATTGTCTTGGTTAGTTCCAATCTTGTTATTGTGATGATTTTGCTGATACTGATATGTTATCTAGCATTTTTATTTATTTATTTCTATCGGAGTATAAGCCGATAGGTTATCTTCAATTCAACGTTATATTTTATCTGCTATCGGGGAATGCTCATCGGCCCATATGCATAAACTGCCTATCTCATCGGTCGATAGCGCATTTGTCTCGATTGTTCTACCGTCATCGGCCTTGTGGCCGATTGGCGTTATTCGCTCACGATTGTTCTATATTCATCGGCTTGACAGCCGATCTACTCGACTTTGCTACTAATGATATTTTCTCTGTTTACTTATCAGTTGCAGGGTCGAACTGGTTGGCACACCTTGAACCCTTCTTCTAAGATTGTAAGACCTGCATTGGAATTAAGCAGATCTTCCAAACCACACATGTGTCAAAGTTTGACCAAAAAAGACACCAACACATCAGTTTTTCAGTTTACCAAAGTTTTCATGCGCTCATGACGCAACAACGAGGAGGATAAAGATGGTGGCCTAGGTGGGTAGACCCAATGGGCGCAATGGCTAGGCGGCTAGGAGCATGTGGCGTGATGAACTATGGCCAAGAGGAAGGGTGCAACGACCAAAGAGGGTGACCTTGACAGGTGGACCCGACAGACACGATGATAAAGTGGCCAAGAGCATGTTGTGTGGTGACTAGGTGGCCAAGCGGCCAGTAGCACATGGCGTGGCAGCTAGGAGGGTGGGCGCGATGACTAGGAGGCTAGCTTGGACGACATGCGCAATGGCTAGGCGAGGTGAGGCTTATGCGGTGGCGCATAAACGGTGACATCCCTTGGTTGTGGCCTACGAGACTACGAGGGTAATGCTAAGGTTTTTTGACAAAGTGTGGGCTGGTGAGTATTTTGACGTGGCGTCACTTGGCTATCGGAGACGCTTGTCGTGGTCTTACCGTCTTATGATGCACCTCCTAGGTAATGCATGCAGCATGCATCAAAGCATACCGACATGTTCTATACACCAAAGTTTCGGTAATACGATTTGTTTGGTTTTACAAGGATTAAAAACAAACATCAGTTCCTTCGATTCAAAACTGACTTTTTTTTTTGAAAAAACAAGATTAATATTTTATTTCGTTTCTGTTATCGGTTATTTTCTTCCGGCCCCTATTTCTCGCCAGCTATACCATAAGATGTGACGTCAACCACCCATGACACGCAAGGGAAAAAATCCCAATTTTTTAGAAATCTATAAGCATCGTGTAAACCTCAAACCCCCGTAGGTTTCGATTTCCTCCCGAGTCCCGACCCCAAAAATCCTCGAGACCTAACCCCGGCGGCTGCGGCGGCGATGGCGGCGGTGACGAACGCGGATGTTGAGGCGGTCGACTTCGACCCCGATGACGACGACCTTATGGACGAGGACGCCACCGAGCCTACGCCGGCGCCTGCCCCGCGCCTCCGGTCCACCATCGCGGGCGGCGACGACGGCCCCCGTAAGAAGGGCCGAGGCTTCCGCGACGACCACAACTCCGCCGCCGCTCCCCGCGACTCCCGCTTAGCAGGCGCAGGCCGTGCAGACTTCGACTCCCTCGCCTCTGATGGCGGCCCTGGCCCCGTCCGATGTACGTCTTTTTGCCCGCCTTTTTCTCTTGTTTGCTGCTGAGCGCTGACAACGGATTTGCAATGGTGCAATGGTAGTTTAGTTTGGCAGGGTACTGTAATCTGGTGTAGGATCCTAACTCGGCGTGTCTTCCTGTCCCGATCCATTGCTTTTGCTGTTAGATCAGCAGATTTGGATGCCAATGTGTGCTAAATATTCCGTCTTGATCTGCTAATTCGAATGCCAATTTGCTAATTGTTGTTACTCAAGGAGATGACTGGGCTCCTTATGCAAAAGACTGCTTATTTGTGACCAAGACTCCAAGAGTGTCTGAATGCGATTTTTTTGGCCGACTGGGTTGCTGGGATGGGCTCTTGTTTGAAGTCTTTGATACTAGAATGGTATCTGGACCCTCTTTTTGGTTATTACCATTGCTTGCTTTCAGTTGATGCCTATATTTGTTTTGATGTTTTCAAATAATAATTGTGTTAACAATTGCTATTACTCAACTTTGTTGCTAGTGCCTGAATTTCCCTAATTTTGAACTTTTTTATTTAAAACTGCAGTGGACATTCGATTTCTGGTTGAATCATGATTGTTTCATGTCTGTATACGTCATACACATGTTCTGTTGGAAATAGAACATATTCTGTTGGAAATAGAACATATAGGCCAACTCATATTTAAAGCTTTATTTCTGTAGAGCATCAAATACTATTTTTTCATCAAATACTCATATTTAAAGTTTGATTGTGTCATCATTTGAGCCCATTCATATTTTGGTCTTTTGTTACAGCCATTGAAGGGTGGATTGTTCTAGTTACTGGAGTTCATGAAGAAGCTCAGGAAGATGACCTTCACAACATTTTCCGGGAGTTTGGGCAGGTCAAGAATTTGCATCTGAATTTGGATCGTCGAACTGGATTTGTGAAGGTTTGTTTTTCCACTATGTAATACGGCAGTGTTGTTAAGCCCTTACTATTGCAGCTTCATAACATTATACTTAATATCGTTTTTGGAACTTCTCTTAAATGAGACATTTGGATGTATTTCATAATAATAAATAACACAATCCACAAGCACATTCAGTAATATGAAGGCTCTTTTCATAACATTATACTTAATATTGTTTTTGTAACTTCTCTTAAATGAGATATTTGGATGTATTTCATAATAATAAATAACACAATCCACAAGCACATTCAGTAATATGAAGGCTCTTTTTATCTGATATTGTATGCGGCCTCTTTTTATCTAATATTGCACTTTGCTACCTTCCAAATGTGCCATTCTAGTTTAAAAGAGAAGACCCCTTTTTTGCACCTTTTCTTAACCATTTTTTTCCTTTTCAGGGATATGCTCTGGTTGAGTATGAAACTTTTGAGGAAGCTCAGGCTGCAATAAAAGCATCAGATGGAACTGAGCTTCTTACACAAATAATAAATGTTGATTGGGCATTTAGTAATGGACCTTCTAAGCGCAGAAATACTCAGAAGAGGTATGTTTTATCTGAGCTTATATGCTCCTTTTATTTGGTTAGGGCTGAACAATTCGACAATAAGGGTATAAGTTTTGACTTTTCAAACATTATCTTTTGTTGAGTGACTAGAGCATGCATTGTAAATCGTGAATTGTATATACCTTTTTTTTACATCATCTAATCATCTCATGAGTGGGTGTGGTGTGGGGTAGAAAATTATTTGGGATGAAAAAAATTACTCTTTTATAGCTAGAAGTAGTACATACCATGATCATTCCTTGGTTTATTTAATCTGTTTCTCTAAGAATTATTTGTTCTTTTAACTCAACTTTGTGCCGTGCACAAATGTATTTGACTTTCCACTGATCATATATGGATAATACATAGTTACTGACTGGGAGTTCAGAATACGTAAGTCACTAAGTGATTCTTTTATCATTATCATAGTTGTTAAGGCGTCGCCTAATCGATGATTAGGTGTCGGGGTGGCCGGCGGCGGACGCCACGGCCGACGACTCACCATATTGGATTGTGCCGTCCGCCTCATCCAATATGGCATTCACCTCATGCGATTAGGCGTCGCACGGACGCCAAACAGCTCTAGAAGGACGCCAGGCAGTGGCGGTGATGGAGCGTGTGGAGAAGTCGAGTCAAAGCCCGCCGCATGGATATGCATCCCTCCCGCCTAGATCAGTGCCCCCACTACACGGATCTGCGCCTCCGCTGCTCGGATCCACGCCGTCGCCACTGGATCCGCATGCTGCTGCCACTGCCGATCCGCGCGCCGCTGCCCAGATACGCGCCGCCACCGCTGGATCCGCGCTCCGCCACGTTGGGACCATGCGCCGCCGCCGCTGCCTGATCTTCGACACTCGTGATCAGCGTCGGCTTTGAGAGAGAGACAAAGATGCACAGCACAGAGAGAAAGATGCAGAGAGGAAAAGGCATGGAGAGAGAAAAGATAGGGAGAGTGGGAGAGATACTCATTGCACTATTGGAGAAAAGCTTGGATCACTCATGCTGTACCAACTTTGTCATCTAGAACAAATGCAGAACAAATGCTGGCACAGTTTCTCATAGGATTATTATGTTAATCTCCTGATTAACCGATTAATTTCTAATCCCTAACTAGTTATTGATTTTTCTAACAGTTATTGATTTTTCTAACACGTATTACTGTATTAGTGACTTGCAAATATTAATCTTGCTAGTAGCTATATAGACATTAGTATTAGTGACATGATTGCAAATATTAATCTTGCTAGTAGCCATAGTCACTAGTATTAGTGACATGAGTAGTATTAAGTGATGATGAATTGATGATGTTTTCATGTTTATTCCCAATATAATTTGTGCAATTATGCAATATTGTTATACACTTATACTGCTTTCATGTCATTTCTAGGAAGTGAGTATGGCGTTGCCTTGCCGCACGTCATACCTGCCTAAAAGGTGTGAAGGTGGTTAGGCGCTTCGCCTCGCCACGCCGCCATAACAACTATGATCATTATATGTTCATTGGAGTGAATACTTAGAATTTTTAGGAAAGATAAATTATTGTGTCTGTTGTTTCGAGCCAAGGACAATGTGATAGTGTGAAATCCTAAATTTTGATGTCTTGGATTTTTTAAAAGGGAAATTCTAGTACCTCATTTAAAGGTTTCATTAATAGTCAATGTCCAAATGCATTTGCGGTGCAACATATTTGTTAGCACCAAAATTTCCTAACACGAATGAAACAATTATTCTATTTGCTACCTTTTCTTGTCAGGTCACCAAGAGCTCATCGGTCCAGAAGCCCACCCAGGAGAAGATACTGAGTGTTTCCCCACCATGTTGATGATGGTTCTTAGGAATGCAAGTGTTGTAGTATCAGTTTGATTTATCAATGTTAGCTCATCTGCTGTTTTCATTACCTGCCATAATAGTAGTTCTATGGCATTTTAAGTCATTCCCGTATCATGGATGGGCTTGTCTTTACTGTTGAAGTCTGGCTTTGCCGATGTTAGATCTGACATTTATTGCTTATTGCATGGTATGTTTTATGTTTACGTCTTGTTGTGGCATGGTTCTTTTGCCTTTTTGTCCCCATTGCGAAACATGTTCACTGAGCAATTAAGCAATTTAATGAACTTGATAATGTGCATCATTGTGAAACTTTTTGGGAAAGAATTTTCCCTTATCATGCTACGCAGTTCATATGAGGTTTGTCGTGAACAAGATGTTGCATCTGTTCTTATCTTTATTTCCCCTGCTACTGTTGAGTGTTGTTGAAGTATGACATTGAAAAAGTCCTGCTTCAAGACATCACAATGCAACGTTGGCATAAAATCAGACGTGCTATTATTGATCAGTGATAATGTGCATCATTGTGAAACTTTTTGGGAAAGAATTTTCCCTTATCATGCTACGCAGTTCATATGAGGTTTGTCGTGAACAAGATGTTGCATCTGTTCTTATCTTTATTTCCCCTGCTACTGTTGAGTGTTGTTGAAGTATGACATTGAAAAAGTCCTGCTTCAAGACATCACAATGCAACGTTGGCATAAAATCAGACGTGCTATTATTCATCAGTGATAATGTGCATCATTGTGAAACTTTTTGGGAAAGAATTTTCCCTTATCATGCTACGCAGTTCATATGAGGTTTGTCGTGAACAAGATGTTGCATCTGTTCTTATCTTTATTTCCCCTGCTACTGTTGAGTGTTGTTGAAGTATGACATTGAAAAAGTCCTGCTTCAAGACATCACAATGCAACGTTGGCATAAAATCAGACGTGCTATTATTCATCAGCAAACACATCGACTAGTGGTAGTGACAGATAAGAACCTCTCAAAAGTAATGTCTTAAATTTCAGAGCTACATTACCGGACACAACGACAGGACCAAGTTCACTGCTGTTGTAGCAATGATTATTGACAACAGAGTTTAAGCGTGCTTTGAAGCAAATGTTTTGGAGAGTTTATACTGGTCCGGAACTCTGAATCGGAAAACAACTCTATTTGATTTGTTTTAACTAGTGATTTGCTTCAATCCATATTTTCCCTTTAAACCGAATTAACACATTAGTCAGTGAAAAGCCTTTGTCATTTGAACCACACATAGATAGCTCTTGTAACAAAGCTTGATCTTCACCATCCAAGGCATAAGAATTTAGTACTTCTTGAATCTAAATTGGTTGGACCACATATATTGATTGTATCGCAAATAAATGGCCAATTCTTGAGAGTGCATCAATTTCAACAATATCACAACCCTTCTTATACTAAAATTTGTACTACAACCCAATCAACTTTGTCATTGCCTTTATTTGCAAATAAAAGTCAATGCTTGAGATTCCGGTTGACACAATGACTTATGATCCGTGTAAATAATAAAAGGGCCTCTACAAGATAAGATCTCCATTTATCAATGGCCATGAGAATGGCTAAGAACTTCTTTTCATAAATTGATAATTTCTGGTTTTGAATGCCCAAGGTTTTGCTGAAAAATGCAATGGGGTGTCCATTTTGAGACAATACGGCTCCAATGCCAGTGGCACAAGCTTCTGTCTCCACACAAAAGGGCTTGTCAAATTTTAGCAAAGCTAACATAGGTGTAGAACACATAGCTTTCTTTACTTTATCAAAATCCCGTTGAGCCTCTACGGTCCAATTGAACAAGCGAGATTTCTGAAGTAAAAACATAAGAGGCTTATTAAGTATACCATAATGACACACACTTTCTGTAATAACTGGTTAGGCCCAAGAATCCATGAAGTCTAGACACATTTGTAGGAACTAGTCAAAGCAACATAGCTTGAGTTTTGTCAGGATCAACAGCCACCCCCGTGTTGAAATTATATGGCCAAGATACTCTAACTCGTCTAATGCAAATGAGCACTTATTTCTTTTTGCAAACAATTTATGCTGAACCAAAATATCCAAAATCACTGATAAATGTTGAACATGATCAACCAAAGTGGAACTGTGTACTAGGATATCATCCATAAAAACCAACACAATTTTTCTCAACTGAGCAGAGAACACTGAATTCACTGAACACTGAAAAGTAGTTGAAGCATTGGTTAAACAAAATGGCATAACTTTGAATTGGAAATGTCCATGATGGGTTTTAAAATACGTTTTGTATTCATCCTCCACTCTCATATCGTCGGAGCGCCTGCTTGCCGAATGGGCGAAGGACAAAGAGATGGTGGCCGAGACTATGGACACCCTTCAGGGTGTCCTAGAGTGCTACGACATGTCCTACCCTCCGTCCTCTGCCATCGCGAGCGAGCCCCTGGGACGTCGGTTAAAGCTCGTCCAAGCCACGGTGAAGATGATGGACGCCACCGTCGCCAAGTACAGAGAGGTCTCCGGATGAGTGGCCGCCTTTGGCATCTTCCATCACCTCGAGGATGTTGGCATTGCCATCTCACCGGAAATGGAGGTGGCACCTGTTAACTTCGGAGACGAGCGCCTCTGGGCTCCGTCTTCTGTTGTCGCGAAGGCTGGGAAGGCCTTCCAGACGACTTGGAGGGCCGAGGGTTTGTCGGTGGTGAAGGCTTGGGTGGACGAAGTTCATCGCAAGAAGCAGCTGCGGTCACACCCTCCTTCGAAGCCTTCGTCCGATATCCCTCCGGTGGACCCGAAGGTGTAGTTTCTTCTTAGGGTTTCTTTTGTAGAGTCTTTTGTGTAAAAAGTCTTATGATTTTATAAATGAGAAGGACTTATTTTGGATATTTTTGTGCTCAGGGTTTGGTTGATGCTTCGATCCCGGAGATTGAGATACTCTAAGTAACATAGGCCCTTCGTCATCAATGGGCAATTTTCGAAGCCCTTAGGCTTGATAGGCGCACCTGTTTTACTATACCTCATGATAGACTAGGAAACATTGTACTTGAAGTAGTTAATGAAGTGCTTACTTCCATAAAAGAAGAAGAGAAAAGGACAGAGGTCTTATCTTCATTCTCCGAGTTTGTAAACTGGCCCGGCGGAGAGCAGGAGCCTGCTATAGCATCGTCCTCGTCTTTGAAGTTCATAGACTGGTCCGATGTAGAACAAGATATCATTGCGGTGGAGTCTGATGATCGTGGGCTTCAAACTTGGGTGCAACTTCAAGAGGAGAAAAAGGTGAGAAATCATGTTGAAGAATATAGTTTTGATATTCCAGATGTGATGAGTGATTGTCAACGGAAGTCAATGGAAGGGAGAGATGAAGACCTGCCGAGTCTGAGGCGCATGTGACTCAGGTACACGGGCAGTGAGCGACGGCTGGGCAGAGGAGCCGCGGAGTCGGGCTGGCCCAATCCGGGTACATGGCTAGGAGCGGCAGAGGATCCACCGGTCTGTTGACTGGGTTTGACTCAGGTACACGGGCGGCGAGCGATTGCCGGGCTGAGGAAGCTGCGGGGTCGGGTCGGCCCAATCCGGTACCCGGTGCGAAGACGGTGGACGCTTTGTCAGTTTCGGCGTAAAACTGACGATCTATGTTTAATTCGTTTTTAGGATATTAATATTTAGTTTTTAAGTTTAGAATATTTTTATTTGAGTCAGTTAATTTTTCTAAGAATATTTTATTAATTTTCGGAATTTATTTTAGAGTTAGTTTATTTTACCCGAGGGTGTAAAGTAGTCTTTTCATGTATTAGGATTTGCTTATAAATAGGCTCCTATCCCTTTGGGATAGTCGACTGTTTTTCTTAGATCAAACCTAGAGTCCAAAATTTCCAATCTCTGCCGCCGTCATTTTTTTCTTCGCTTGCCGGCCGGTTCTCTCTCCGTGCAAAATCACGTTGCATGATTCTCGTTTCCCGTGGGCTGCAGGACCTATAGCAGCAGGCTAGCTAGCAATACTAGCGCCTATAGCCTGGCATTGCATGCAGGTAGCTTCTGGCTTTGGCCTACGAATAGGCTGCCTATTTGCGTGAGATGTTGATTAACCGGGAAGCAGCAGCGTGAAGGCGACAAGCAATTAATTCGCGGGAGCCGAGGCGCCGGTGCAGCATTTTTTTTGCAGATCGTCAGCACGGGTCTAGAAGCAGGGCGCATGCAGGCGGAGATCCATCCATGGCAGCGGCGAACGGCGACGAGAAGATGCAGTTAGTTCTTTTTAATCTCCTAATTTTTAGCTGTTTAGTTAAACCAATATTTATCTATTACTAATTAGCTGGAGACTTGTTTAGAAAATTCGGGGTTAATTTTTATCTGTCAAAATAATAGTGCTTGCATATTTTAATTAAGTAATTTTTATCTGCTCATAAATATATATATCTAGTCGCAGTAATATTTCTATTCTAGATTTACATGAAATATCCTATATTTATCTCTGAATGGATTTCTGGATGACCCATATTTTATTCATTTGATTAGTATCGTATTTTTAGACTGCATTTCGAATCATCATATATTTATCTAGGGATTTTGCTTTCATCGTTAAATATCTCTAGTTTTCTTTTTTATTCACTGCAGTTATTTTATTTTAGTCTAGTTTATTTTTATATATCATTTTATTTAGTACACCGGTCATTTTTAGACTACACAACTTTATTTCCTGTAATTTGCGTTGTTAATATTATTTGTCTGGTTAAGTTCGTTTGGGTGTTGGGATTAGGATATAGTTTAGCAAGAAATTTTTAGGCGCCCATTCACCCCCCCTCTGGTCGCTACTTTCGGTCTTACAAGTGGTATCAGAGCGAGGTTATGTTTTTTCTAATATCTTAACCGATTCTAAACCTAGGTAGTGACCATGACGTCTTCGGGTAAAATCCCGTCCCTAGAAGCTTTTGGCTACACTTATTGGAAGACTCGCATGTTAGCATATCTTATGAGCCAGAGCTCGGACATATGGAAAATTTGTGTTCATCCTAATTTCACCATAACGACTATTGCTGCGGATACTGCTGCAGATGTAGTTACACAACATCAAAATAATAGTAAAGCGATGAACATTTTATTTTCTGGTCTAGGTCCTAGTGAGTTTGAGCGTGTTAGTCATCTCACCACTGCTCGAGAGATCTGGGCTACCCTCCAGGCACATCATGAGGGGACAGCTCAGGTCAAGGCTAGACTCTACCAGACCTACCGGCGTGAGTATGAAAATTTCTCACAGAAGCCTGGTGAGACTGTTGAGGCTTTGTTTGGTCGTTTTCAATCGATCATTAACAAGCTTCGTGTTAACAAGGCTGAGGGTGATCAACTGGTCTTGGATCATGAACAGGCGCTTAAGGTACTCCATACCTTGGACCCTAAGATCTGGGAGATCAAGGTCTCTTCTATTGTTGAGAGCACATCTTATGATACCTTGACCATCGCAGAGTTTTTTAGTAAGCTCAAGGCCTCAGAGGTCGATATTCAGTTGAGATCAAATCTCATTGATTCTGGATCAAAGACTCTAGCACTTGCAATACCATCTATTGATCCTAATGCCATGAGTTGTACTGCTTTTTCCTTGATGTCTATTTCCGAGGAACAACTTGATACTCTAGGAGATGATGATTTGTGCCTGTTTAACAACCGGGTGCGACATGTCTATGATAAGCGAATGTTTAAGAGACACGGCACAAAATCTGGATGCTTTGAGTGTGGTGACCCAGGTCATTTCATCGTCGACTGCCCCAACCAGAAGAATTACAATAAGGGCACCGGCGGCAACTCCTACAACTCCGGCAAGTATGACAACTCCACAAAGGGCAAGCCCAAGACAAGATTTTTCCGAAAGGCTCTGAAGGACTACAGGCGTGAGAACAAGAAGCGAGACAAGACTTTCTTCGCCGAGATGGAGAAAAGATACTCGAAGAGATCCTCGTCTTCCTCCTCGTCTTCAAGTTCAAGTGATGAAGATATCATGATCAGGAAGGGGAAGGATAAGGACAATCCGGCGGGCCTCTGCTTCATGGGCTTCGGGGACAAGCCGAAGAGTCGCTCACGTCACAACCGAAGACCCCACAAGAGCTTCTACTCAATGGCTCTTGGGGAGAAGAAAGAAAAGGACTCCTCCGACGACTCCGACGACGACGATGAGAAGGTATCATCCTATGAACAAGAAGTTGTTAATTTATTAGAACAGAACCGTCAGGAGTTGAAGTATAGGGAGAAACTGCTTAGAGGGGCTAAGAAGAGGATAGATGAGCTTGAGAGTGAGCTTGCCACAACAAATGGCAAGATTGGGAGTCTGTCTTCTTCCCCTAGCTTGGGTGATAACGGTGAGTGTCCTAACTGTGAGGTGCTGTTGTGTGACCTAACGACTCTTAAGTCCAGGTACATAGAGAGAGTAGATGAGAGAGACGCATTGGCCACTGAGCTTGAGAGCGCTCAGCAGGAGCTAAAAGATGCTCATGCCACTGTCGTCGCACCTTGTGTAGACTGCCCATCCAATTTAGCTAGTATAGCCGAGCTGAGAGCCAAGAGTGATGAGCAGTTGAGCGAGTTAGCTGGAGTGAGAGCTGAGTTGGAGCAGACTAAGCTAGAGCTTGAGACCTTGTCAGTTCCATCCAATGTTTGTGAGAGCTGCTTATCCATTAGAATGGAGTTGATTAAGCTAAAAGCTAAGAAGTCTGTCGAAGTTGATAAAGAGTGTGAGATTTGCTTGTCTCAGGTGGAGGCGTTAGCTTCTTTGAGAGAGGAGCTAGCTGATGTTCAGAACGAGAACTTTTACGACCTCCGTTCAATCCTGAGTTGGATCAGTGCTAAAGAGCCACAACTCGGCATGATGATCCAGCAGTTCAAGATACATGATGGGTTTGGGGTAGGTTACACCTATACCAAGGCTGATTTTGAGAGCGCCATTAGCCGAGCAGTGGAGTGGAGTAAGATGACTCCCGAACAGAGATATCCTAAGATTCACTCCACTGAGTCCTTTAAGGATAGTCAGCCTGAGAAACCAAGGGTTGGTTTCAGTTTTTGTGATGAGTGATTGACATGCTTTTTAACCTCTGTTCGAAGGGGTACCTCCGGAAGGGGTTCGGAGGTTGTACCTCCGAAGGGTGTTCGGAGGGTTTCACCGAAGGGTGTTCGGTGGTTTGGTTGCTACAGCTGTTGCAACGGAGTGTGCCTGTCGGAGGGGTCCGACAGTACACGATGACTAGGTGTGTACCGATGGCTTCGGTACTTTGGGCGGTACACCGGAGTGTGTGCCGGAGGTTGCTAACCCGGAGAGGTCTCCGGAGTACTGGATACACTTGTCTGTTTGTCGGTGGTGCGCAGGGACTTCGGAGGCGACGGACAGGTTCGCGGCAGGTGAACCTGGGTCAAGCGGGAGGCTTGATGCCAGGGGAGCGGGGAGCTCCGTCACGGTGGCTGCAAAGGGGGTCCAGGTCGGTCCTCGGGTCGAGGTGTGCCAGGTGAAGGCAGAGAGTGCGGAGCGTGGCTCCGGGTGAAGGTACTCTGAGACAAAGTCCTCGGAGGTGAGGCACTTCGAAGGTACTCCGGATGGAGTGACTTCGGAGTTGGATGGTTCAAAATCCTCTGCGGAGGCAAGGAGTTCGAAGTGTGCTCCGGAGGGAGACATTCGAAGGTGCCCGACGAAGGTCTCAGAAGTCGAGGCGCATCGAAGGCATGGTCCGGGTGAGGCTCGTCGAGGAGTGTGCTCGGGGAGAGACACTGAGACGGAGTGCTCATGGAATGCTTCGTGCGGAGGCCTTGGACGAAGGAGGGACTTCGAAGGGTGGTACTCCGAAGGTGGGGCTTCGGAGTGTGGAAGGCTTCGGAGCGAGGCTAGCTCCGGAGGGTGGTTGTCTTGTGGTGCTTCGGCCTGCATGGCTTCGGTACACGGACTGATGGAGTTCGAGCTGGGCGGAAGCTGCGAAGCCGTGGTGGTCCACTCCGAAGGTGTTGGTGCGAAGGCCCAAGGGCTTTGACGGCTTCGGCTCAAAACCGTCACTGTATCGGAGGCTGACTTCGGTGAAGCGAAGGCCATCTGGCTCAAGGCTTCTCACCGAAGCTACCGCACCCCTCGCGTGCGAAAGGGGGCTTCAGAAAGGTCAAAGGCTGCAAGTCTGACAGTGTCTGCTCTGCAAAAAGCTAGCGCTGTCCCCTCTGCAAAGGCTGACAGAGAAGCCTCCAATAAAGTTGACTACCTTTTATAGCCCTCAGTTCTGTAGAGACAAATCCAATGTAAATCCTAGGGGTAAAGTAGTCAATTCCTTTAGGTGAACTGTGGGCTATAAATATGGGGGCTCGGTAGGTAACATTTAACACTTTGAGCATTTACTGTTGAGCTCCTGTAGCCACACACTTCGTTGTATTCATCCAGAGTTCAATTTTATTGTGTTCCTTGTTCAAGCAGCGAAGCCCTGCTTCTGTGTGCTTTTTGCTTGAGCTCGCTTTACATACCTCGCTAGTTGTAGTGCGCCGAAGCCTGTCTAGGCGAAGGGTGTCTTTGTGCGAAGTGTGTTTTTCAGTGCGCGTTCGCTCTGTGTAACTTGAGGCTAGACCTCACTGCTTACTAGCGAAGCCCTGATCGAAGCCCGTTTTGCTTCTTGTGTCGAAGCCCCTAGCGAAGTCTATTAGTGTGCGTTTAGACCTTCGTGTACGAAGCCCAGCACCAGTTGCTGCTGCCAAGTACTTGGTCGAAGTCCTCAGAGGGTCGTCCACTCTTGCGAAGGGTGAAGTGCGAAGCCTGCTCGAAGCACCCTGTGTGCGGAGCCTGCACTGACTTAGCAGAGTAGGTTTTCGAGGGTTGTAAGTGGAGCGAAGTCTTCTTGGCTTCGAACTTTTGGTCCTGCGAAGCCTGTGTTCGGAGTTGTCAAAACACCTCCGAACCAGACCTTCGAAGGTAGTGTTCGAAGCCTGTTCCGCAGAAGACAGAACTGAAACCGAAGGCTAGTTTTTAGCCCGAAATTTTAAAAGCTCCCATTCACCCCCCTCTGGTCGCCGTTTCCGGTCCATCAATTGGTATCAGAGCGGGTTAAGATCACCAGTTGACCTTAACCGGTTTTGTGATCTATTGGCGACATGGATAGAGGCAGTAAAATTCCTCTGTTCGATGGGACTGATTTTGCATACTGGAAGGTGCGCATGGAGGCTTACTTGTTAAGCCAAGGAAATGCAATTTGTGAGATTGTGGACTCACAATACTCCATCCCTGATACTCGCACCACTCAAACAGAAAAAGATCAGTATAATGCCAACTCCAAGGCTAGGAATATACTGTTCATTGGTTTGAGCCGGAGTGAGTTTGATAGGGTGCATCACCTTAGGACTGCTAGGGAAATTTGGACAACGCTCACTATTTTTCATGAGGGCTCTACTCAGATTAAGGCCAGGCGCCAAAGCACATACAATCAACAGTATCAGCTGTTTGTGCAGGCACCTGGTGAATCTATAGATGCCATGTTTTCTCGCTTTGATGCTATAGTGAGTAACTTGCGGTCCAACGGGACACTTGCTTACAATGATCATGATAGGGCTATCAAGCTTCTCTATGCACTTGACCGTAGCATATGGGAAGTGAAGATATCCAGCATTGAGGAGTCTGCAGGTTATGACACATTGACCTGTGATGAGCTCTTCAGCAAGCTGAAGTCCACAGAGATTGCCAAGGCATCTCTTGCGGTGCACAGAAGCTCTTTGCCACAGCCATTGGCATTGTTTTCTAGCACTAGCCGTGGCACCACTGCAGAACCAAGCACATCTGGCACTTGTGTTCTTGCAGATGGTTTTGCTTTGTCCTCCCTGGTCTTCGTCACAAAGGAGCAGGTGGACACTCTAGATGATGATGAGCTTGCTCTCATTGCCCGGAGGTTCACCCGTTTTCACCATGAGAGACGGAATCAGAGGAGAAGTGGTTTTAGTGGTTGCTTTGAATGCGGCGACACTTCTCATATCAAGGCTAATTGCCCCAAGCTCAAGAAGAGAGATGAGAGTGAGCGCCCCAAATACCACAAAAAGGAGAGGAAGCCTTTTGTGAAGGGCAAGCGCGGAAAGATGGCTAAGAAAGTAGCCAAAGCCGCTTCCAGAGCATTTGTTGCTGCTCTCAGCGACATCGACACTTCCTCAACTGAGGAGTCGAGCTCTGAGGAGGAGGAGTCCCCAAGGAAGGAGGACAAGAAGGACAAGAAGGGACGAGACTTCACCGGCCTTTGCTTCATGGCCGACAGCGATCACAGCGGCGATGAGCTTGACTCATCTGAGGTACCTCTATCCTATGACCAGCTTTCAATAAAACTAGATGAGCTGAATGAAGTAGTTCTCGGTCAGGATAGATTGCTTGTGCAAGCCGCTAGAGAATGAAAAAACCTTAGAC
Organism: Zizania palustris; assembly: GCA_019279435.1. Lineage (NCBI taxonomy): Eukaryota > Viridiplantae > Streptophyta > Magnoliopsida > Poales > Poaceae > Zizania > Zizania palustris. The sequence continues at coordinate 37,456,963 of JAAALK010000082.1, read as the reverse complement.
TTAGGCTAGAATCTGTTTCTACTGAATATGCCATGCTTAAGTCTAAAGTTAATGATGCTGAATGTGATTCTTGTACCACTGTCATGAGTGAGCTTGCTCAGTTGCGTTCTGTTCATGCTCAAACTCTATTTGAGCTTGAGACTGCACAGAAGCAGCTTTTGGAGGTGGATTCTAGACCTCATGATGTTACTGAATGCATGAACTGTTCTTTATTGCGTGAGAGCATTAATTTACGTGATAAACATGTTCATGATTTGGAGGCTAGATTGGAGAGGGCCGGTAGTTCTAAGGATGTGCAACCTGTTTGTGACACTTGCATTACCCTTAAGGACCAGCTAGGCAGTGTTAGAGAGTGAGCTGAAAACCTTATGACTGAAAATGAATACCTTCTTTCCGTGGTTAATAAATGCACTGAGGGAAAGGGTAGGATGGATTTGCTCTTGGCCAAAACTAAGATGTGTGCTGACAGAGCAGGGGTAGCTCTAGGTTTGGGTTTTGAGAGGATTCCTTCAGACAGTAAGACCAAAACTGTTTTTACCTCTCCCACTACACTAGAGAAAGAGAGAGCTCTGTTAGACACCCCTTCAGCCAAAAAGCCTACCCGACCACCAAAGAAAATCACACCTCCTGCCAAGAAAAATCCTCCCAAGAAAACCACTCAGCAGAAGCCCAAGGAGCCTGTGAGAGTTGCTCCTGTGACCCATGAGAGTGCCCCTAGGAGAATTTTTCACTGTTCCTACTGTCGACGGGTGGGTCATTTGGTTGGGTTCTGTTTTCATCGCATCAAGGATGAGCGACGCTCTCAGGCGATGAGTTACCAGGACATGCATTACCCATCTTTAGGTATGCATGAGTCTGAGTTATACTATCGTCCTACTTTTGAGGCTCCTCGTGCTTCTCGGAGAGGTTTTGCTCCTCGAGGTGTTCACCATGTTCCATATGGTGGTAGACCCCGGGCGAGTAGCTTTGTACCTCGTCAGAGTAGGAGACCTCGACATGTTGTTCGATCACAGCATGTAGGTAGACCTCGCACTTTGCATCATTCCGATTATCTTGTGCGTAGACCGTCTACTTTTTCTATGCCTACTACTCGGGTCACTCAGTGCTGGATGCCTCGTCATTATTTCACTCACCCCAGCACTGAGCGATCGAGATATTCTTATCATGTGTAGGCGACAGATCGAGGCTTGGAGGGCACGTGGATTATGGACTCCGGTTGTTCGCGCCACATGACAGGAGATGCAGCATGGTTCTCCAGCCTCACCACAACCAAGCAAAGGGAACATATCACCTTCGGAAACAATCGAAGGAGAAGAGTGAAAGGTAAAGGTGTGGTAAGAATTAACTCGAATTTCACTCTCAAAGATGTTGCATTGGTTGAGAATCTGGGATACAATTTGTTGTCTGTATCTCAGTTGCTTGATGAGGGCTTCGAAGTGCAATTCCATCGCGATACTTCGCAAGTGCTCAATTCTGATGGCGTTGTGGTGTGTAAGATCTTTAGAGTTGGGAGAGTTTTTGGAGCCGATTTTTCAGAGTCGTCTGATTCTTCTCATTGTCTTGTTGCACATTCGTCTTCTGAGCTTTGGAAGTGGCATAGGAGACTAGGGCATATGAGCTTTGTGTTGCTCGCTTGTATAAGCGCCCTAGGCCTAATCCGAGGATTGCCCAAGCTCAAGTTTGAGAAGAATTTAGTTTGCGCTCCTTGTCGACATGGTAAAATGATTGCCGCTTCGCATTCGCCAGTCACCACTGTGATGACTGAACAACCCGGAGAACTTCTCCACATGGACACTGTAAGTCCTTCTCGGGTTAGTTCTTTAGGCGGCAAGTGGTATATATTAGTTGTTGTCGACGATTTCTCTCGCTACTCTTGGGTCTTCTTTCTTGCCAGCAAGGATGAAGTGTTTTCACACTTTCGGAGCTTGGCTTTGAGACTTTTTACTGAACTCCCTGGTGCATTGAAATTCATTCGAAGTGATAATGGCACTGAGTTCAAAAATAGTCTCTTTGTTGACTTTTGCATGGAGCATGGCATAGAACATCAATTCTCTGCTCCGCGGGTTCCTCAACAGAACGGTGTTATTGAGAGGAAGAACCGCACTTTGGTTGAGATGGCTAGGACGATGCTTGATAAGCATAGGACTCCTAGAAAATTCTGGGCTGAGGCCATGAACACTGCATGTTACATCTCTAACCGTATATTCTTGCGCTCAATTTTAAATTTAACATCTTATGAGTTGCGTTTTGGGAGACAGCCCAAGGTTACTCATCTTTGAGTTTTTGGCTGTCGCTGCTTCATCCTAAAACGGGGTAATTTGGATAAATTTGAGTCGCGCTCTTCTGACGGGATCTTTTTGGGTTACACTACTCATGGTCATTTTTATCGTGTTTATAACTTGGAGACTAACACTGTCATCGAGTCATGTGATGTGACTTTTGATGAATCAACCCCCTCTGTTAGTTAGTTCTGCTTTTGAACAGGCAAATGAACACGACATGGAACAGACTTTATTCGAAGAAGAAGATCCCGGAGAATTCGAGGATGAACCCCTACTACCCTCGACATCAACCCCCGAAGCCAACCCCGCTTCGACCACTTCGGCACGAGGTCCCGAAGCGACTACCTCAACATCCGTCATCTTGGACCACTCCAACGCACAAGTTGAGGGGGAGACTGCATCCCGCCGCGAGGCTCCACACCATGTTCAAAGGATGCACCCTCCCGAGCAGATCATTGGTGAGCTTGATCAAAGGGTAACACGTTCTCATGCTCATTTCATTGATTCAGCTTTTGTTGCTTCTTTCGAGCCCTTAGATGTTAGTCATGCACTTTCTGATTCTAGTTGGATCAATGCCATGCATGAAGAGCTTGAAAATTTCGAGAGAAACCAAGTCTGGTCTTTAGTTGATCCTCCACCAAATGTTCATTTCATTGGAATAAAATGGATTTTCAAAAATAAACAAGGGGAGGATGGGACTATAGTTAGAAAAAAGGCTAGACTTGTAGCTCAGGGCTTTTCTCAACTAGAAGGGATTGATTTTACTGAAACTTTTGCACCTGTTGCTCGCCTTGAGGCCATTAGGATTTTGCTTGCCTTTGCGTCATCCCGGGGATTCAAACTCTATCAAATGGATGTCAAAAGTGCTTTTCTTAATGGCTTCATAGGCGAAGATGTTTATGTAAAACAACCCTCTGGTTTTGAAAACCCCAAGTACCCACATAAAGTCCTTAAACTTCATAAGGCTCTTTATGGACTCAAGCAGGCCCCTCGGGCTTGGTATGATAGACTTAAGTCTTTTCTGCTTGAGCGAGGGTATTTGATGGGCTCTGTTGATAAAACACTGTTTACTCTCAAGCATGGCAAAGATTTCCTTCTAGTGTAGATTTATGTGGATGATATCATTTTTGGTGGCTCTTCTCATGCTTTGGTTGCCGAGTTTGCAGATACCATGAGCAGGGAATTTGAAATGTCCATGATGGGTGAACTCACCTTTTTCCTTGGTTTGCAAATCAAGCAAAGCAACAAGGTACCTTCGTCCACCAGACGAAGTACACCAAGGACCTGCTCAAGAAATTTGACATGACAGATGCGAAGCCCCTCGCCACTCCAATGGCTACATCTGTAGCATTGGACCCTGACGAAGATGGAGAAGCCGTAGATCAGAAGGAGTTCCGAAGCATGATCGGCTCCCTCCTCTACTTGACTGCTACGAGGCTGGATATACACTTCGCTGTGTGTCTGTGGGCTCGTTTTCAGGCTTCACCACGAGCTTCACACCGCCAAGCGGTCAAGCGCATTCTAAGGTATCTCAAACATACCCTCGAATTTGGCATATGGTATTCAATTTCTTTATCTTTATGTCTTCGAGGTTATTCCGATGCGGACTTTGCTGGGTGTAGAATTGATAGGAAGAGTACCTCTGGTACTTGTCATTTTCTGGGTACCTCTCTGGTTTGCTGGTCTTCCCGCAAACAGTCTAGTGTGGCACAATCGACGGCTGAGGCCGAATATGTTGCTGCAGCTAGCTGTTGCTCTTAGATTTTGTGGATGGTTTCCACTTTGCGGGATTTCGGGTTAGATTATAAGAGTGTTCCACTTTTCTGTGATAACACTAGCGCTATTTGTATTGCAAACAACCCGGTTCAGCACTCCAGAACCAAACACATTGATGTGAGATATCATTTTCTCAGAGATCACAATGAGAAGGGTGATATTGAACTTCAATATGTTGATACCCAACACCAGCTAGCCGATATTTTAACGAAACCCCTCGATGCTTCTCGATTTGCTTACTTGCGTGGGGAACTTGGTATTTGTCACCCTTACGGCATTTTGTGAGGGGGAGCAGTTTTAGATGAATGTGCATTTGCTAATTGTGTTGAAATTGCATTTACATCTTTTGCACTTATATGCCTGTTTATAATTCATGACATCATGTCAGCTCAGCTCTTTTTAATTTATCTGAATCATTCCTGTGCATGATGTTTTCTTTTCAAAATCAAATCGTGCTCACTGCTTAGTCTTGAATCTAGCATATTTTGGCAGGACTGCTTTTAGCTATATTTTATCTTCTTGATAGCAAGACACATTTCTTTGGATGCTAAAAATTGCAACGTGAAAAATTGTTCTACATTTTCATGGATATTCATAAAGTACCAACCAATTGGTTCACTTAGTTAAAATCAAAAATTCCATGATTTGCATGCTTTAAGTTAAAAGATCCAGGTGGGTTTGTCTGTCGTACTACCCTATTCTAGACTGCTTACCATTGCACATTGGTCTGAACTGGAATAGTGTAGTGTATGCCAAAATCATTGCCTTAAGCTTCTTATGGCTTTCATGCCTAGGCTTGGCCTGATTGGAAAGTATAAGGTGGACAAACAAATAACCCCTGGCACTAAGAAAAGAACAACAAAAACATTTTCATTGATTATCAAGTTTGCTTTTCATGCTCCATTTGAACTGGACTTGTCTGTCTAGAGTAGAATTTGACTAGCTTTGCGCAGTCCCTGCTCTTACTTGTCTAATTCCTTTAACTAAGTGGTGATGCTTTTTATTTCAAAAATGATCAAATCACATGCTTCATCATGTTTTTAGAGAATGTTAATTTGAGCTGAGCCCATGATCATTGGTGTTATTATTGGCATATTTTTGCTTCATATGTCTTTGCAATTCTGCTCATTTCGAAGCTTTGCATCTTTTACATGCTCCTTGATGCTTGCATTGCCAAAGGAGGAGAAATTCCTCAAGGGGGAGAGACTTGCTAAGTTCTCTGCCGCAAGGGGGTATAATTTCCCAAGGGGGAGAAAACTTGACATAAAGGGGGAGAAGGTTCTTTGTTGCCAAAGGGAAAATTTAACTCAGGGGGAGTTTTTATCTTGAGATTTGCCGAAGGGGCTTTTACTCTTTTGAGAAAGGGGGAGGATAATTCTTCTGTCAAGTGACATGATTTGGCTCTTTTCTGAGTTTTTATGGTCACTTGTGTGCTGAAAGTTTTTAAATTTTCTTGGATTTAAAGTTGGTTGTCAATGCACTCATCAAGGGGGAGATTGAGAAACCAAGGGTTGGTTTCAGTTTTTGTGATGAGTGATTGACAGGCTTTTTAACCTCTGTTCGAAGGGGTACCTCCGGAAGGGGTTCGGAGGTTGTACCTCCGAAGGGTGTTCGGAGGGTTTCACCGAAGGGTGTTCGGTGGTTTGGTTGCTGCAGCTATTGCAGCGGAGTGTGCCTGTCAGAGGGGTCCGACAGTACACGATGACTGGGTGTGTACCGATGGCTTCGATACTTTGGGCGGTACACCGGAGTGTGTGCCGGAGGTTGCTAACCCGGAGAGGTCTCCGGAGTACTGGATACACTTGTCTGTTTGTCGGTGGTGCGCAGGGACTTCGGAGGCGACGGACAGGTTCGCGGCAGGTGAACCTGGGTCAAGCGGGAGGCTTGATGCCAGGGGAGCGGGGAGCTCCGTCACGGTGGCTGCAAAGGGGGTCCGGGTCGGTCCTCGGGTCGAGGTGCGCCAGGTGAAGGCAGAGAGTGCGGAGCGTGGCTCCGGTTGATGGTACTCCGAGACAAAGTCCTCGGAGGTGAGGCACTTCGAAGGTACTCCAGATGGAGTGACTTCGGAGTTGGATGGTTCAAAATCCTCTGCGGAGGCAAGGAGTTCGAAGTGTGCTCCGAAGGGAGACATTCGAAGGTGCCCGACGAAGGTCTCAGAAGTCGAGGCGCATCGAAGGCATGGTCCAGGTGAGGCTCGTCGAGGAGTGTGCTCGGGGAGAGACACTGAGACGGAGTGCTCATGGAATGCTTCGTGCGGAGGCCTTGGACGAAGGAGGGACTTCGAAGGGTGGTACTCCGAAGGTGGGGCTTCGGAGTGTGGAAGGCTTCAGAGCGAGGCTAGCTCCGGAGGGTGGTTGTCTTGTGGTGCTTCGGCCTGCATGGCTTCGTTACACGGACTGACGGAGTTCGAGCTGGGCGGAAGCTGCGAAGCCGTGGTGGTCCACTCCGAAGGTGTTGGTGCGAAGGCCCAAGGGCTTTGACGGCTTCGGCTCAAAACCGTCACTGTATCGGAGGCTGACTTCGGTGAAGCGAAGGCCATCTGGCTCAAGGCTTCTCAACGAAGCTACCGCACCCCTCGCGTGCGAAAGGGGGCTTCGGAAAGGTCAAAGGCTGCAAGTCTGACAGTGTCTGCTCTGCAAAAAGCTGGCGTTGTCCCCTCTGCAAAGGCTGACAGAGAAGCCTCCAATAAAGTTGACTACCTTTTGTACCCCTCAGTTCTGTAGAGACAAATCCAATGTAAATCCTAGGGGTAAAGTAGTCAATTCCTTTAGGTGAACTGTGGGCTATAAATATGGGGGCTCGGTAGGTAACATTTAACACTTTGAGCATTTACTGTTGAGCTCCTGTAGCCACACACTTCGTTGTATTCATCCAGAGTTCAATTTTATTGTGTTCCTTGTTCAAGCAGCGAAGCCCTGCTTCTGTGTGCTTTTTGCTTGAGCTCGCTTTACATACCTCGCTAGTTGTAGTGCGCCGAAGCCTGTCTAGGCGAAGGGTGTCTTTGTGCGAAGTGTATTTTTCAGTGCGCGTTCGCTCTGTGTAACTTGAGGCTAGACCTCACTGCTTACTAGCGAAGCCCTGATCGAAGCCCGTTTTGCTTCTTGTGTCGAAGCCCCTAGCGAAGTCTATTAGTGTGCGTTTAGACCTTCGTGTACGAAGCCCAGCACCAGTTGCTGCTGCCAAGTACTTGGTCGAAGTCCTCAGAGGGTCGTCCACTCTTGCGAAGGGTGAAGTGCGAAGCCTGCTCGAAGCACCCTGTCTGCGGAGCCTGCACTGACTTAGCAGAGTAGGTTTTCGAGGGTTGTAAGTGGAGCAAAGTCTTCTTGGCTTCGAACTTTTGGTCCTGCGAAGCCTGTGTTCGGAGTTGTCAAAACACCTCCGAACCAGACCTTCGAAGGTAGTGTTCGAAGCCTGTTCCGCAGAAGACAGAACTGAAACCGAAGGCTAGTTTTTAGCCCGAAATTTTAAAAGCTCCCATTCACCCCCCCTTTGGTCGCCGTTTCCGGTCCATCACAGCCCAAGGAAGGAGTATTCCAAGAACAGCCAAAGCTCCACCTAAGAAGCAGATCTGGGTTCCAAAACCTAACACTCTCCACACTTCTCTTGATTCTTTACCTGAACCCTCTCACACCAAAGATGCTACACCCAACACCACCAAGCCTAAGAACCCTAAACCACAACAACATCCCAAGAAGCCTACCTATCACTGTGAGTTTTGTCAGAGAGACGGGCATCTTGAGGAGTTTTGCTTCAGGAGGAAGCGGGTTGAGCGAGCAGAGAGAGCTCGAGGTGGGCAGGAGCAGTTCTACCAGCAGGGTGGTAGACAGAGAGTCCCTCGACGTAGAGAGAGGCTAGAGGCCAGGCCACGTCGTGTAGGTGGTGGTAGTGGAGACGATTTTTATGATCGTGCTCCGGGGGGTGGTTTCCGTTCTGGCAGAGTTCCGTATCGTTCGGTATACGGTTTTGGATCTCGCGACCGTGATTTTAGGCAGAACAGAGGACCGCGCTTTGATCCGCGCTTCAGTCCAAACTCATATGATTCCTTTTGCTTTCCTACATACGCGCGGATGGCTCGACACTGGTTCAACACTTTTACTAAACCTGGCATTGGACCGTTTGGTCCCACTCATGATTATTGATCGTGTTTTGGGAGCTGTGTATCTTTTTTTAGGATATTTTGATTCAGCTTTTCATTGGTATCAGTTTTTCCTTCTTCTGTATTTTTATTGAGTTTTTTTTGTGTGTGCGTTCATATCATGCATAATCATCAATCACATTTTGAGCTTGCTTCTGTTATATGATTAATCTGCTTTACTTTCTCTAGCTAGTATATGTTTTTGATTACTTGTCAATGATCATGTTCTGGTTCAGTTCACATGATATATCTGATATTTGTCATATGCATGGCTTTTATGTTTTAAAATTAAAAAATGATCACCATTGCTTCTGGTAACTAGCATGTGTAGGCTGAATGCTTTCGCTATCTTTTACATGCCTTGTAGCTAGATCCTTACTTAGATGCAGATACACAACTTGGACATCCATATGCTTTAAATATGAAAATTGTGCTATAAAAATGATAAAAATTCAGAAAAATGAAAAATTTATGTATTTTTATGATTATCAGAAAATATCCAGGTGGGTTTGTTTTTGTTGCATTGCATTGTTCTGGACTGCTTACCATAGCACTTTGGTATGAACTAGGACGGTGTAATGTATGCCAAGACCAATGTCTTAAGCTTCTGATGGTCCAGTTCTGGCCTAGGCTTGACTTGGTCAGTCAGCATAAGGTTTGACATGCAAATAACCCCTGGCAGAAATGAAAAATAAACAGAAAAAGAAATAATCTGAAAAATTTAAAATAAAGATGACAAGTTTGCTGAAGCACTTTGTTTTGGACTATGCTTATCTTGGTAAATATCAGTTAGCTTTTGCATCTCATGCTTTACTTTGCTTGTCAACTAGAAAATGTGGTGATGCTTTTGTTTTGCAAAAATTGAAAAATGCGTGCTAATGACTTTCTTAAGATATCATCTATTGCACTGATCATGTCATGTATCTTAGACAGTATATCTTTCGCTATACCTGTTAGATGTTGTTATTGCAGTTAATCATATCTAAGAAGCATGCTTTTCACACTCCACATGTACCCCATCTGCATTCATGGCATATTTTGAGGGGGAGCTGAATTTCAGGGGGAGGTTGTGTCTATGTCTCTTTAGAGTGCATTTAGTCTCACTTGATGAGTCCATTTGTCAACAAGGGGGAGAAATTTTGGAGTACATTTTTAGCTTTCTCTGGGGTTTATTTCAGGGGGAGTTCCTTGTTGGTAATTCTGAGATTGCACTTGTTTTGAGTCTTTATTTTTGGTTAACCATAATGACCCATTTTCTTGCTTCTGTTTGGCTTTTGGTCATAAGGGGCTTTTGGTCATTAGGGTTAAACTTTTATTTTCTTTCTTCTATATTCTTTTGTCTTTGTTTTTCTGTTTCCACATGTTTTGCAGGTTCTGGAGATAAGCTGAAAAGGGTGTTGACAATGCACTCATCAAGGGGGAGATTGAGAAACCATGTTGAAGAATATGGTTTTGATATTCCAGATGTGATGAGTGATTGTCAACGGAAGTCAATGGAAGGGAGAGATGAAGACCTGCCGAGTCTGAGGCGCATGTGACTCAGGTACACGGGCAGTGAGCGACGGCCGGGCAGAGGAGCCGCAGAGTCGGGCTGGCCCAATCCGGGTACATGGCTAGGAGCGGCAAAGGATCCACCGGTCTGTTGACTGGGTTTGACTCAGGTACACGGGCGGCGAGCGATTGCCGGGCTGAGGAAGCTGCGGGGTCGGGTCGGCCCAATCCGGGTACCCGGTGCGAAGACGGTGGACGCTTTGTCAGTTTCGGCGTAAAACTGACGATCTATGTTTAATTCATTTTTAGGATATTAATATTTAGTTTTTAAGTTTAGAATATTTTTATTCGAGTTAGTTAATTTTTCTAAGAATATTTTAGTAATTTTTGGAATTTATTTTAGAGTTAGTTTATTTTACCCGAGGATAAAGTAGTCTTTTCATGTATTAGAATTTGCCTATAAATAGGCCCCTATACCTTTGGGATAGTCGACTGTTTTTCTTAGATCAAACCTAGAATCCAAAATTTCCAATCTCTGCCGCCGTCATTTTTTTTCTTCGCTTGTCGGCCGGTTCTCTCTCTCCGTGCAAAATCGCGTTGCATGCTTCTTGTTTCCCGTGGGCAGCAGGACCTATAGCAGCAGGCTAGCTAGCAATACTAGCGCCTATAGCCTAGCGTTGCATGCAGCTAGCTTCTGGCTCTGGCCTACGAATAGGCTGCCTATTTGCGTGAGATGTTGATTAACCGGGAAGCAGCAGCGTGAAGGCGACAAGCAATTAATTCGCGGGAGCCGAGGCACCGGTGCAACCTTTTTTTTGCAGATCGTCAGCACGGGTCTAGAAGCAGGGCGCATGCAGGCGGAGATCCATCCATGGCAGCGGCGAATGGCGACGAGAAGATGCATGTTAGTTGTTGGCGTAAAAGATTACGCTAACAGGTTTCTGAAGATTAGAAACTAACAAATGAAGTGTTTGCGAAGTAAACTGTTTAAGCCTCCGAAAGGATAATAACTTAGAATAGTTTGAATGTGTGTATTGAATAACTTGTATTCCGTCCCCCTTACAGGGCAAAACGGGGGGTATTTATAGGCCTAAACATTAAGGAAAGGACCTTTTTACCCCTCTATTACAACCGACATAGTGGAAACTATTCGGTACCCTTAATAGGGCTAAAATGGTAAAAGACTAATCTAATGAGAAAGAAGATAAGTCTTCCATCTTAGCTGGCAAAGAAGCTCCCAGAAGAGTCCAAGTTCGAAGATATACTCCGAACTAGAATTCATCATCATACTTCGAACTTGATTCAATGTATCTCCGAAGTTATATACTGGAAGTCTTCGACTTAATCACCGGTCTTTATCTTGTCACTGCAATAACCCTGAAGATGGAATATTTTCCCCCAACATTAGTTCTTTTAATCTCCTAATTTTTAGCTGTTTAGTTAAACCAATATTTATCTATTACTAATTAGCTGGAGACCTGTTTAGAAAATTCGGGGTTAATTTTTATCTGTCAAAATAATAGTGCTTGCATATTTTTAATTAAGTAATTTTTATCTGCTCATAAATATATATATATCTAGCCGCAGTAATATTTCTATTCTAGATTTACATGAAATATCCTATGTTTATCTCTGAATGGATTTCTGGATGACCCATATTTTATTCATTTGATTAGTATCGTATTTTTAGACTGCATTTCGAATCATCATATATTTATCTAGGGATTTTGCTTTCATCGTTAGATATCTCTAGTTTTCTTTTTTATTCACTGCAGTTATTTTATTTTAGTCTAGTTTATTTTTATATATCATTTTATTTAGGACACCGGTCATTTTTAGACTACACAACTTTATTTCCTGTAATTTGCGTTGTTAATATTATTTGTCTGGTTAAGTTCGTTTGGGTGTTGGGATTAGGATATAGTTTAGCAAGAAATTTTTAGACGCCCATTCACCCCCCCCCTCTGGTCGCTACTTTCGGTCCTACAAAAGGCCCGGAGGGCTTCGAAGAAGGCGAGGCGGCCCAGGGCTAGGAAGAAAGCCTCCGTAGCTCCTTTGGCATCGGGCCCCGAGGAGGGCTCTCAGAACTAGGTTGTCGTAATCTTTATAGTTGATCACCATATAGATATCAATTGGAGTAGTGACATTGTTCTGATTGAAGTAGTACCATGGAAACTTTACTTTGATGGTTCGGCTTGCAAAAATGGCCAAGGTGTTGGAGTGGTACTCATATCACCTAGTGGCATGGGTTTCGAGACCTCGTCCCGCTTAGAGTTCTCTTGCACTAATAATCAAGCTGAGTATAAAGCTTTACTGCTAGGACTTGAGCTTTTGGATTCCATGGGTGTTAAATATGTTCATGCATATGGTGATTCTCTATTAGTTGTGCAATAAGTAGCTAAAGATGCCCAATGCTTCAATGGTTTATTAAATAGCTACTTGGACAAGTGTTTAGACATAATTGGTACTTTTGACAATTTTGAAATCTCCCATGTGTCTAGAGAAGCCAACTCAGTAGCAAATGATTTGACTCAGCAAGCATCTGGTTATCAAATCAGAAGAGGCAAATTTTTCGCACAAGAAAGGCCAAAGCTTGAAAAATTTGTACCGCACGAGTCAGGCTACTTCGGTCCGACCGGCCCTAGTAGGCCGGTCCAACCACAAGTATTAAGTCGGTCTGACCGGCCATGCCATATTGGTCTGACTACCCTGTGCCAGCCATCTGACAATGATCGGTCTGACCGACTCGTGCCAAGAAGGCTCGGGGTTCAAGGGGCAGGTTGAAATTACTCTTTTAAACGTCAATTCAAGTGAGCATTTGGTGAGTACATATGAAAATCACGTGGATGATTGGAGAACTCCAATTATTAAATATTTGAGAGATCCTAGCAATGGGGTTGATCGAAAATTTCGGTGGCAAGCATTCAAATTTGTGTTGCTTGATGATGAACTGTATCGCCGAACGATTGATGTAATACTTTTGAAAAATTTAAATGCCGATCAGTCTAAAGTTGCTATGGGTGAAGTTCATGAAGGACTTTGTGGTACTCATCAGTCGGCTCAGAAGATGAGTTGGATACTCAAAAGAGCGGGTTTTTATTGGCCGACTATGACTGAAGATTATTTTAGGTATTACATAGGGTTTGAGGCATGTCAAAGGTTTGGTAATATTCAGCTTGCTCCTGCATCTTTTCTTAATCCTATTATAAAACCATGGCTGTTCCGAGGTTGGGGCTTTGACTTCATCGACCAAATTCATCCTCCCTCTTTAAAAGGGCATCGATTAGTGTTGATGGCAACAAATTACTTCTCCAAGTGGACCGAGGTCGTGCCTCTCAAGAATATGATGCATATCGAGGTAATTGATTTCATCTTAAAGCACATTATACATAGATTAGGTATTCCCCCAAACTCTTACTACAGATCAGGGTGCTTCATTTGTCTCTAAAGAGGTACATGATTTTGTCGAATCTTATGGTATAAAGTTGATAAACTCTTCACCGTATTATGCTCAGGCCAATGGTCAAGCCGAGCCTAGAAAGTGGCATGAAGTGCTTTCTGAGGCGTTATGGGCATGCAAAATAGTGAAGCATGATGCTACCAAGGTAAGTCCATATGAGTTGGTGTATGGACAAGAAGTTGTTTTATCCGTAGAGGTGAATCTTAGATCTTTAAGATTGCTTAAACAAGATTGCTTATCAGTTGGTGATTATGAGATCCTTTTGAAGGATAATGTGGAGGAAGTGTCCAATAAGAGATTAAGAGCTCTAGAGGCTATAGAAAGAGACAAGAAAAGAGTAGCTAGATCTTATAACAAGAAGGTGAATGCAAAATCATTTCAGGTTGGTGACTTAGTTTGGAAGACGAATTTTCCTTTAGGCACTAAAAGCCTAAAGTTTGGTAAATGGTCGCCTAGTTGGGAAGGTCCTTTTAAAATTGTTGAAATCACTCTAGGTAATGCACATTTGTTGGAGTCTTTGCAAGGAGAGCGATTTCGTAGAGCTCTAAATGGTAGATATTTGAAAAAGAACTTCCTAAGTATGTGGCAAGATGCTTGAGGTGTCGTAAGGCCGATATGGAGTATATCGCCCTTAGCCCATTGTGCTTTTAGCTCACTAGTTTGCCAAAAGGTAGGGGGCATGTGTTGATAGCAAAGAATGGCATTAATGGTCAAAATTGTCAAAATTTTGAAATTAGTACTTTTGGTCAAAAATATGAAATTCCTAGCATAGGTCGGTCCGATCGGCCATGGTACCCCAGTCATACCGATCATATGCGCCCGGTCAGACCGGCCCAGTCCGAGTCCAATCCTATTTAGTTAGTTTCAGGATGATTTGATCTCTAATTAATTTTTAACGACTTGGACTCGTCTCATAATAAAATTAGAGTAGAAGTCAAGCCTAGGGACGACAAGACCACCCCTATAAATATAGGCACAAGGCAGATTCAAAGAGTCTCTCTCCAATTCCAAATCGATCTAATCTACTATTCCCTTGAATCATTTTCCCCCTTTACTTTTCCTTGCCCTAGGAGTAGCTACAACACGCCAATCTTTGTTGGTTTGCACTGTAAAACATCCATCCATCGTGTCGTAATCACGGTAATCCTTGTCGATTCACTTGTGAATTGTCTGTTTAATCCCCGTAACAGATTTTTATCAGTTTTTATCCGTAATTTGGTCTCTAAACCAAATTGCTTCTGATTTTTTGGTGTTTTGCAGAGCCAACATGTTCATCTACGCCGCCAAGAAGCCCTGCACCATCTTAGATCATCAGAGGAATCATCAGCAAGCTAGAGGCCTCACCCTCCTTTTGTCGGTCTGACCGGCCAACCCTAGCCGGTCCGACTGGGTTGTGTCGCATGCATCGGTCTGACCGCTGGTTGTTGGTCGGTCTAACCGACCGTGTGCAACCGCCCTAGGTCGCCTTCCCCTCCGTCCGTCGATGCGATCTCCCGTACCACGTCGGTCCGACTAACCTTACTTGGCTGGTCTGACTGCATCCTCTGTCTTGGTCCAACCGGCCCTCTTTGGACGGTTTGATCTATACTATCTATAGTTGGCCAATTGGGTTATCTTTTGCAGCAGTGATCCAATTGCCTGGTGACTCCATCCATGCACCCCCTTGTCATGGTCAAGGGTCGTTGGAACGCGACGTCAGCGTCGTGTGACGTTTGGAGGACTACTTCGAATGTCTGCACGCTTTTACATTGCTGAACTGACGTCTGTGTGATTGGCGCTTGGTCGGCTGATTTTAGTGTCAACACCTGAGATTTTATTGCCATACGGGCAACAAATGTTATGCCGAAGGAAGCGAGCTCTACTGCCCATTTCCCTATTCTCTCAGTTGAATCTTTGCTTTTGAGCATATCCCCGAGGGGGTACGAGGTTGGGACAGTTATGTTGTGTGCTAAGAAATAGTGGCGCAGCTTCCTCGAGGCCATCATGAGGGCATAAGATATTTTCTCGAGCTCAGTATACCTCATTTTAGCCCCCGAAAGCGCTCTAGATACAAAGTATACCAGACCTTGAGTCGGCTTCCCTTCGAGCTCTACATCCCGGATGAACACAACGCTTACAGTGAAGCCGGTGGGTGCGAGATATAGTATAAGGGTTTCTTCAGCAAGGGGGGTTATGAGCATTGCCAGGACGGTGAGGTAATCCTTGATTTCATCGAAGATCTTCTGGCATTTGGGGGTCCATGTGAAGTCGTCCGACCCTTTGAGCGCTTTTAATATTGGGAGGCTTCGTCCTATGGATCTTGTGACAAACTGGCTTAGGGCGGCCAGGCGGCCAGTCAGCTTTTGGAACTGCTTTAGATTTTCCAATGGAGCCATCTTTTTTAGGGCGCTGATTTGTGTGGGGCTAGCTTCGATCCCTTGACTCGAAACTAGATACCATAATAGTTTACCGTTTGTGCCTTGAAGACACGTTTCTCGGGGTTTAGGCAGACTCTGCATGTCCTGTAGACTTTCAAATGTCTCCGCTATGTCTAGGCTATGCTAGTGCTTTTTTGCACTTTTGAATACAATGTCGTCCATGTAGGCTTCGACATTACAACCTATCTGATGGCCCAATGCCTTAGCAATTAGCCTAGAAAATGTTTCTCCGGCGTTTCTCAGGCCAAAAAGCATTCTTACATAGCAAAAGACTCCAGATGGACTAACAAAACTAGTGTTGGATTCATCCTCGCGCTTCAACCATATTTGATGGTACCCGCAGTATGCGTCGAGAAAGCTAAGGAGCTCAGATCCAACCATGGAATAGACCAATTTATCAATGCGAGGCATGTGGTATGGGTCACGAGGACATGCTTTATTTAAAGAGGTGAAATCAATACACATGCGCCATTTACCAGAGTTTTTTCTTCTTGACGAAGACTGGATTTGATAGCCACTTCGTATGGCTTATTTCTCTGATAACCCTTGCTTGGAGCAGTTTCTATACCTCCATCTTGATGAGGTCAGCTCTTTCTGCAAATAACTTCCATAGCCCCTAGCGCACGTGCCTAGCCTTCGGGCTCACCAGTAGGGAGTGCTCGATGATACTATGATCCACCCTTGGGATGTCTTCGTCCGACCATGCGAAGACATCTAGGTTGTCTCGGACTACTTCCTCCAGTGAGGCCATGACTTTAAGAGCTAGCCCTTTGCCGAACTGGATGGGGTACTCCCTCCCCTCTTTGACAATGATCTTTGTGACTATTTCTCCCTTGGGGCAAGGCTTGACGGTTGGTCCCCTTGCGGGGTCTGGGATCGGTTGCAAGTCCTCCGGGTTCTCTTGCACGCTGTTGACTTGGCGTGCCTGCTTGATCACCAAGGACAGTGAGCACCCCTCCTTGCGTGGGCATCTTTAAGCAGAGGTAGTTATGGTGTGCAATGGCCTTGAACTGGTTTAGCATGCCCCTACTGAAGATGGCATTGTAGGCATACGAGGCATCGACGATGTCAAAGATGACTTCTTTCGACCGAGCAAGGAGGCCTTCGCAAAAATTAACTTTGAGGCCTATCTAGCTGAGAGAATCGTGAAGGATATGCCCAAGAAAATTCCGTGTATCAGAAGTTCCGATTATTTTATGGTCTCGGGTCAAAGAGCAAATGTTGCTTCAGAAGTTCTGATATGGTATCGGAAGTTCCAGCGAGCCAGAAGTTCCGATTTGGAATCGAAGAGAATTGTATTAATCAGAAGTTCCGATATGGTATCGGAAGTTCCAAGGTGGGCGAAAACAGATTGGATCTGTTGCGTGTCGTACTGAATCAAGAGACCTAAAATACCCTATTGGAAGTTCCGATCCAGGATCGGAAGTTCTGACGTGGGCAAACAAATTGGAGCTATTATGAATACGAATTAGTTGTAACTAATTTGTGGTTTCCGAGATGTGCACGACCAGGGGCTCTCAGGCCTATATAAAGAGAGGAGGAGGTCTTGGAGACAAACAATAAGCATAGATTAGACCTAGCCACTATAAACTCCTCTCCTCCCTTTCTTGATCTCAATTGTTGAGGTCGAGGATTTCCCATCTCTCACGTGCGGCGCTAGCACGCTGCCGTGGGAGGAACTCCATCCCTGTAAGTGTGGATACCGTGGAGGCATTTCTCAAACAGTGACACTCATGGACTTCTTCACGTGAACAACTACGTCGTCTTCACCGATTGGATTGGCGAGGGACGACAAGGACGAAGCGAGGATAGGCTTGACGTGCTACTCCGACATCTTCTTCCGCTGCACCTAGCGCGTCTTGTGCTAGAAGGTAACAATCTATGATCTCACACGCGCATGGGTCTTGGGCTTAGGGCAGAAATTTTGAATTTGCCGGCTAGCGTAGCTCCTCTATTCCCCAACAAATAGATGGGTGGCCCAGTGAAGCCTTGAAGTGGCCGGGCCACCAGGAGCAGGTGTTTTCTTGAAATACAGAGTTGGTCAAATTCTTGCACGAAGATGATGTCGGCGGATCTCCCTTCATCGACCAGCACACAATGGACCTTGATGCGGATGATGTTGGCGTGGATGTAAGGGAATTGAATGATCAAAGTCACTGTGTGGTGGTAATTGAGAAGGAACCTAATATACCAATTCATATTATTGTAGTACTTTCTGAATTTCGAGAGGTACTACATGGGTATTGTCAGATTCCATAGTATGAATCATAGCCAAGGCCCAAATTCCATTGCCCCTTTGGCATTTCACCATTTGTTGAACTAAAATAGGTTTTAACAAACTAGTATCACTTTCAGACCACCCTTTCAAGGTAATTGGTACCCTCTTGTAATAGAATGATAAGCATTTAGCCTTCCAATCACAATGCATTGGGTTGTATAATGCTAGCCAATTCATTCTTAGTATAATTTCATAGCCTACCAAAGGAATTACTTTCATGTCATGAAAAAAGTAAATCCCTGAATCCACCATTCCATATTAGGAACTTTCTGATTACAACTTAATATTTTTCCATCAGCCACATTTACCTTTATAGGAGCAATTTGTTTTATGGGCAACTTCAACATATCCATCAAGGAAGCATTTACAAAACTATGGGAACTTACAATATCCAATAATATTAACAATGAATGGTTCTATATAAGATCTTGAACCTTTAATGTACCATTTTCATTTAATCCAGCTAGTACATTCACCGATAAAAACAATTGTTCTTCTCCTCCCTGTAAAGCTCCTATAGTAATGAATTCCAACATCTCATCTGTGAGCACTTCTTTATCACCCACAACTTCAGTAGCATACACTTGGGCAATTTGTTGGATAGTGCAAACATGATTAGGGACATACTTATCCCCACATTTAAAACATAACCCATTAGCCCTTTGATATTCCTTCAACTGCATAGCTTTCCAAACTTCCCCTCTTGCAAATTTTGGCTTATCAGCCTGTTTCATAGTTGTCACTCCTTTTTTCTGCCACTTCTTTTTACTCTCTAAGAGTTCACTCAATCATTCTTTTGGCAAAGCTAGATGGTATGCTTGAGTGACAATTATTGGAACTTGAGACTACACATGCAGACGAACTTCATATTTTAAATCAAACACAAATTGCCCCACCAACCATGCTTGTCCTGCGTGAGCCTCTTCATAAAGCCTGATCTGATACAGTAATGTGTCAAACTATCTTTTATACTCATCCACAATGCCCAATTTCCTGAGTCTCAATATCTCATTCATCTTGATATGTTGTATATTATCTTCAAATTCACTTAGCACTGCCTGGCTGAAGTCTTCCCATGTGTGTCGACTAAAATA
Organism: Zizania palustris; assembly: GCA_019279435.1. NCBI lineage: Eukaryota > Viridiplantae > Streptophyta > Magnoliopsida > Poales > Poaceae > Zizania > Zizania palustris. The sequence continues at coordinate 37,438,030 of JAAALK010000082.1, read as the reverse complement.
TTGCTTCCACACCTTATAGTTTAAAGAGGCTGCAGCCATTCTAAATACATAAGGAATGTTATACATCTCATAAAAAGTCACGCAATTATTAATCCACACTCTCACATTTGTCCCATCAAATTTTGGAAAAATCTATTTTGGGCATATTGCTTCTTCTTATTGTTGTTCCCAACCATTTCCCTCTCTATTTCCCAACTCAGCCTGAGCAGAATTGAAGGATCTTGTACCTGAATTTCAACACCTTCTTTAGAAGTAAAAGGTCGCCTCCTCTCTACCTGACCAATTGCTTCCTGATCATGTTGTAGTTATCCTAGCATAAACATGGACATATCCACCTTGGTTTCCAACTGATCTAGATGTTCCCTCTATGATTTCTCCACTTGATCCAAACATTCTCGATGTAACTCAAGTTTAAGATCCATACCTTCTAGTTTTGTTGCCTACACTACAATAGCCTCAAGCACATTCTCCTCCATTGCTTCAATTGCTGCAACCACCTACCAAACCTGCATGTTCTACCGAGCCAGATTGAATCACTTGCCCTCGAATCGATCGAACCCCTTGAGAGGAATTATAGCAATCAAGCCAAAGTGATCGCCAACCTCAATTCGGGAAAATTACCGATCAATCAAAGGAATTCGCAAATTTCAATCGAACGCTGTGCTCTGATACCACTTTGTTATGACTTCGCCGATGCTACTCTTGTCTCACCAGTGGCGAAATAACAATCGATAGAGATCACAAGTGAAAGGGGAAGAAATCAAACAGAAAAAAGATGACAAAACTAAATTTTCTTCTTTGTTGGCTCTCAAGCCTTTGTAAGCCATCTGGTTATATACTTCCTGGCATGGTCCCCAACCCAGTTGTACAATATGTTTCCCTTAGTGCTATTACAAAGTATGTCATCAACATAAGAAAATGTATTGCTACTTAGATTTCATTACAGTTCAAGCCGAATGTTTGGCGACATCACTATTTCCCTCTAATAGCTCCTGCATCCCTGTCTTCAGCACTCTTCACCTTAGCTTGATCTTTTGTTATCGATGTCATCTTGACCGCTCACATCCCATGTTTCACAACAAACCTAAAAGCGATCCTTATGGCTTCCCAGTTATAGAGTAGTGTTAGGAAGCATCAAAGTGTGCAACTACACATTCTAGAATCAAATGATGATCTTAAGTCTAAGGACTCTGCAGGTACACCATTTGAGATGAAAACTGATGGTACATTACAATAAAAATCCTAACAGTATCTCAAGTGGGTCAATCCAACACAATGTTCACTAACATGTGTTCACATCACTGATTTGACATCTTTATGTCTGTGATTTGTGAAACATGATCATCAATCAGTGAGATATGCTAATTTTTGTATCCTTTTTGAACAATATCATTATATAACAAAGATTCTCACATAACAAGTCATCAACTCACCAATCAATGTAAATGGCATTTATTCAAGGAACAAGATAACAATTATCCTAACACATAAGCACATAAATCAATAACATATTTCACATACACATGACTCACTCACGCAAGTATCTAATTGTAACGCCCCAAAATCCCACAATTTCAGATTTATTGAATTTCCTTAAGAAAGTCAACTTACAAAATGCTCATCATGCGACAACGTCTTATGACAAACAAAGTTGTAGCTCACAGGCTACAATTATTACACTAGAGAATAAAATAATAAAATGCTATGATGAACATCTTGCTCCACGGGTCGCTTCTTGACTGGGACAGCTACTCCAGTCCTTCGTCTTCATAGAAATCATCATCTAAAAGTTTTACTCAACGAGGGTGAGTACAAATGTACTCAGCAAAGCCATATAATTACACATAATGCAAGGGTAATATCAAAGGACATGCATATGGCTTGTTTTGCGGAAAAGAATATTTTGTAATTAAGCATGAGTATAACCAGTAATAAGTAACATCATTGCTATCCACTACCTCGAGTAGCACACCTGTGCTAAGTCGCACACTCTCGCCTTAGCCCTGAACCACACATGATGCACACAGTAACCCTGTGAACAACCAACTCTGTAGTCAGTTCTAAGACAAGACCCCAAACCAATAGAGTTAATTAAGTTCAGATCATTTGACTAACTACGGAGAACATCACTTGGCTCACCCATAATCGTGGGCAGGACTTTTCGAAAAGGTTATACTCTGATCAGAGGTGTACAACTTTACCCACAAGGCACTCATTCCCGCACACCAAAGTATGTCGAGATGACATCACGTCACCCCAAAATAACTCATGCCAAAACCATATATATGGACCACCTGAACACAAGGACAACCACACTAGGTTTCGCCAATGCTCCTACGCATTGGATAATGTAGACCCCCTTTGTACCACTTTGTCTTGGTCATTAGGAGTATCATGTCACCATCCGTCCTAACTTCATTGACTCCGTCTCTCAGTGCATCATGTTGAGATGTCCCATACTCCAGGTTAGACATTACCCACTAGACTTGTGGTTAGTATGGAATGACTTTTTAACAGATCCCGTAGACCGATCCTTATAGTGCCCCGGGTGCGACCAACCAATGTCATCGCTTGCACCCTAAACTCACCTTGCTAGTTACTTAACCATTTTCCATCATATCATCATCATTTTAGAACATCAATAGGATGAGAAGTATCCAAGGAGAATTATGAGATCAAACATGACTAATTATAAATATCTTATTAGTGTGACTAAGCAGTTGTGCTATTACTTAGAGCACTAGCTAATATTTAATCACATCAAGGTGACAATGGAATAATGGCTCAAACATAGCAAGGGTTATACAAGTACAAGGACATGGGATCTAATAAAGTAATATTCATATTTAATTCATCTAACATATATATAATCTATGGGTTAAAGCGATAATTAATTTAGAAAAAATGGGTTCAACACGATTGACGAGGAGTGTGTGACTTGCCTAGATCAACAAATGATGACGACGATGTTTCGAAGAAGGTCTTAGGCTCCTCGACGATTTCAAATAATAAATAGCATGCAAAAAGAAACAAAAGCAATTAAAAACTGAATATAAAGTAGTACAAATAGTACAATTTAATTAGTTCAATTTTTAGAGGATTTAATGATGGTCAATCTGAAATTTGAATGGATCCAAACGGAGTTCGGATGTGAAAGATATGGATTTTGGAAAATTTGAGTATTTTCTAGAATTATTTCTGAACTAGAAAAGGGTTCTGGTCCACTGTGAACCGAGTCCACCGTGAACCCGAGCACAGGCTATGAACCAGGGGCATTGGCAGCTACAGGATTCACATCTGACGGTTGACATTTAATGAAGATCCTATGGCTCAGATTAAAACACAACGAAAGGTTATGGATCAGCAGTGCAGATTAAAATGGGTGCGATAAGTAAAGATGGACGATATAGATCTGATAATACTAGTCAACAAGAGGTCAAACAGATCAAGGCCCTTGATTCAGGGTTTTAATCTAGACTGCATGTGTTAGATTGGACGGCGGATGGCCGATCCAGCATGCAATGAACAAAATGGCAAGTGGCTTATTCTCTAGTGACAGCCAGGACGTGGCGGTAGAGCTGGGACTTGGGCCGGACTTTTTTGGGCCAGCCCAAAGCACGTAGACATCTGGAGGTTAGGCCCGGTGGGCGGCCTAAGTACGGCCCTTAAAGTGGGTCGTGCCTGGGCCGGCCCGGCCCAGAAAAGCCCATGGGTAAATAATTCATATGCACAAAGAGGAGACATGTTATTAAAAATTAAAAAAGTCTGCAAATTACTATTTGAATATACCTTGCTCTATATCATGTGTAAGACAAATCAAAATTTGAGTCATTCATATATAGGACAAATCAAAATGTAAATATATATGCTCGAGAGCAAAGAAAGTAGTATTAATGAACTAGTATCATGTGTAAATTATTAATGAAATTCATCTTCCCCTATTTTTTGGGTTGTTCTATTATTTTATGTGAACTAGAATTTTCATTATTCAAAGATAAATTAAATAAATATTTTCATAACCCTGGTAAGAGACCGTCTAACAATGTTACAAAGTTAGGGCCGTTTTTGGGCCGGCTCAGCCCATCCAGGCCCCGCCCGACGTGCTTTGGGCCGTGCCTGGGCTTGACTAACACTACTTCGGGCCAGCCCAGCCCGACCCTTAAATTTATTGGGCCAAAACGGCCCGGTCCATTTTAGGTCCTGGCCCGAAGGGCCCGGGCTGGGCCGGCCCAGCATGGCTCATCTCCCAGCTCTACGTGGCGGTGCGGCTAGCGGCAACGGTGAGGGACTATGTGACAAACCGAATGCAAAAATGGAACTGGAATAAAGAGGAGAACGCGATAATACCAGATGGAGTGGTCGACGGTGTGCAGAGCCGGCCGGCGATGAGCGGGGACGATGAAGGACTTTGGGTCGACGACGGTGGAGGCGCTTCGGTGGCCGAAAGCTTGAATAGAGGTGTGATCGGGGAGGAGTAGACTTCTGCAGACCCGCTAGCGTTGACGGCGAGGCATGAGGCGGTCTCCAGCGGCGAGCAGGCGTAGTTGGAGCGACAGACACAGGCGGCGGAAACACTTAGCCAGCGGGCGCTCGATCTCTCGAGGGGTTGTGGGGCTTGCAAAACAGAGTTCAAGAGTGGGGCAGCAGATTTTATAGAGGGGGCTGGCACCATAAATTATGAAAAATAGCAACAAATTCGAGCAAAGATCAGGGATTTCCGGTGCTCCAGGGCACAAGTTTGGGGATTTCCCGCTGGAGAAGATGAATCTGACTAGTGGGGCTGGAATGTCAGCGGCAAAGGGACGCAGGTGCATGCGATGAGGACCTGCCGGCTGGTGCCGCTGTAGTTGCGCGTGGGGCCCATGAGCAGGAGCACGTGGTTCGGAACGGCGTGCAGTGGCAGAGGCAGGCGCAACCCACGACATTATGCACGCTGGCTGGAAACGCACTAGCGGGTGGGGCTAGGGCAGCCACGCGCACACGAGCATGACCACGTGCATCTATAGGTTCGAGCGCAAGCACCAGCCAGCGTCGGCTGACAGGTGGGCCAGGCGGGAAAGGAGAGGATGTGCCGACTTGTGGGACCCACGCGTCGGAGAGAGAGAGTGGAGTGGGCTGGGCCAGAAAGAGAAAGGGAAGTGTGGCCCAAATTGAATTTATTTTCATTTTCTAATTGAAATAATTTATGAATTGATGTTTGTTGACACTAAAACGTGCCCCCGCACTTGGGCCGGTTCGACGATCCAAAAGTGCGCAGACGTTTCAAGGATAAACCCTAAAACATCGCAATGCGTCGACGTCACGTTCCGACAACCCTAAACAGTGGTAAGGGGAATAATAGAGTCGCCATGCAATTCAATTATATCACTAAAATATAACCTAATTAACTCAGAAATAAATAGTATTAGATCGAATTGGCCAATTAAAGTCGATTGGATGAAAAAATAAAGAAGTCAGTCAGACCGGCCAAGTAAAGCTAGTCGGACCGTGCAATTTAGGTAACTGTACCAAAAACCGCAATGAAGTCTGAAGGGTCCTGAGGGGGGCTTTGGCATGTTGGTCGGTCGGACCGGGGTGCAAACCTCGATTAGAATGATGCTAGTGCGAAGTGGCTCCAGAGCCTACTACGAAGTGTCTTGGCACGAAGGGCACTCCAGGCGGTCAGACAGGCGGAAGGTGTCCGGTCGGACCGATGGCAAGGCCTCGGTCAGATCGAGGGCTTCGACATCACAGGGTCTGGTGCGAAGTATGCTTCGGCGCAGAGCTGATCGATGCGGAGGGGTCCGGTCGGACCAGCGAAGGGACACCAATTGGACTAACAGGGGCTGAGAAACCATGTTGAAGAATATGGTTTTGATATTCTAGATGTGATGAGTGATTATCAACGGAAGTCAAAGGAAGGGAGAGATGAAGACCTGCCGAGTCTGAGGCTCATGTGACTCGGGTACACGGGTAGTGAGCGACGGCCGGGCAGAGGAGCCGCGGAGTCAGGCTGGCCCAATCCGGGTACATGGCTAGGAGCGGCAGATGATCCATTGGTCTGTTGAGTGGGTTTGACTCAGGTACACGGGCGGTGAGCGATTGCCGGGCTGAGGAAGCTGCGGGGTCGGGTCGGCCCAATCCAGGTACCCGGTGCGAAGACGGTGGACGCTTTGTCAGTTTCGGCGCAAAACTAACAATATAGGATTAATTCATTTTTTAGGATATTAATATTTAGTTTTTAAGTTTAGAATATTTTATTTGAGTCGGGTGATTTTTCTAGGAATATTTTAGTACTTTTCGGAATTTATTTTCACTACTACAAATCGTCACTGTAGTGGCGTTGGGCAAAACCACTGTAGTGGCGGGCCATTAGATGCCCGCCACTACAGTTGCTGGTGCTGACGGCAGCATCGGCGCCCGCCACTATTGTTGGTAAAGTAGTGGCGGTCGGTGCTGACGTCTTCCCGGACCGCCACTATTGTACCAATAGCAGTGGCGGGCGCTGGTGCTGCCCGCCGCTGCTAATATGGCCACCACTAAAGTATTGATGACATCACTTGCGACCGCTACTACTATTCTAGCTATAAATGCACAGCTTCTTCCTTCCCGAGCTCTACCGCAGTTCGCATTTAATTTTGTCCGTACAATGGCGACAAAAATCTAGATAAAGAGGGGGAGGCTTTGTTTTCGTTTCTTTTGAAGGATTTCATTCTAGGAGGTAAATCCATTCCGAATCTCACATTTATTTTGTATTTAATCATGTATACAATGAGTTATTAGCGTTTTACTAATTTAGGGTTTGTGAATAGAAATTTTCAAATAATCTTCCATTTACAGTGTTACCTTCTCCCAAATGAACAAATATGACCCTCCTCACAATTATTCATCACTTGTATATTGATTTACGTCATTTTAATCTCTTTTTTAATTTGATTTATGATTATAGATCTAGAGTTATGTTGTTTGGAGAGAGAGAGAAACCAATATAGTTAATTTATTAATAATTTTTTCTGCTTAATAAGTAGTTTTAATTAAAGCATTGAGGATTTTTAATTAATGTTGTTATGAGCGATAATAAATCAATATATTTTCAATTTGTAAATTACTAAAATTACAATAATGATTTTATTAATATTTTTTCAAATAATATATGTTTTAGATGGAGCATAGGTCCTGGATGTACTCGTCCAACGACGGAGATGTGGTGGCATATTTTAACAGAGTAACTGAATTTACTGAAGCTGCCGCACAATATGCTTCCCGTCAGAGTGAAGAGGCAATATATTGTCCTTGTAAAGTTTGTAAAAACGAAGCGATGTATCCGTGTTCTGATCGTGAAACCATACGATTTCACTTGTTGAAAAATGGTTTCGTGAAGAACTATTATATATGGACGAAACACGGTGAGATGGGCCAAAATCCTCCTGAAGATTCTGATGTGCCGCAAGATGCTCATCAACATAGAAGAGGTTGTGATCATACATCCGACAAAACACATGATGATGTTGATAAACATGATGATGATGACGCCTTTGATGTGGATGAACTGATGCGAAATGTTGCGCCTGAGGTGTTGTTGCAGAGAACTACAACCAAAGGATACGATAACTTTGAAGCACTTGACAAAGCATCAAAAAACCTTCTTTACGAGGAACGCCACGGATGCGATAAGCAGTATACTGTGTTGTACACAATTCTTGAGCTTATGAAACTGAAGGCCAGCAATGGATGGTCTGACACTAGTTTTTCAGATCTTTTACAACTCCTAAAAAAGGTTTTGCCAAAACCAAATGGTTTACCATCTGATACGTACCAAGCAAAGAAGATGATTTGTCCGTTGACTTTGGGCGTTCAGAAGATTCATGCATGCCCGAACCACTGTATCCTATATCGAAAAGAGTATGGATTGTTAGAGAGATGTCCGCAGTGCAACGCGAGTCGATACAAACGTCCAAATGACTGTGTGGAGGACTACAATGACCACCAGAAGAAGAATAATAAGAGGTTGCAGAAGAGGAATAAAAATGTTATTGAAGACCATCCTGGAAAAAAGATGGAGAGGAAAGTTCCAGCCTTAGTAATGTGGTACCTACCGGTGATTGATCGCTTGAAATGTCTGTTCTCTAATCCTAGAGATGCTGAACTATTAATCTGGCATTTCGCTGGGCGAAAAAAGGACAGAAAACTTCGGCACCCTGCGGATGCTAGGCAGTGGAAATCATTTGACCTGGCCCATCCAGATTTCTTGGACGATCCTAGAAATATCAGGATGGGACTTAACACAGATGGAATGAATCCCTTCGGTGAGATGAGGAACCCACATAGTACGTGGCCAGTCTTTCTATGCTTGTTCAACATTCCATCATGGTTGTGCCATAAAAGAAAATACCTTATGCTCACTACTCTAATTTCTGGTCCAAAACAACCTGGCAATGACATTGATATCTTTCTAGAACCTTTGATGGAGGATATGAAACGTCTATGGGAACATGGTGTCTGTGTGTGGGATGAGCACAAGAAAGAGCACTTCAATCTAAGAGCCATAATCTTTTGCACCATAGCTGACAACCCAGGACGCATGTCCCTAACAGGACAGGTTAAAGGAAATACAGCATGTGTAGTGTGTTTGGACCAGACATAATCTATGCATCTTCCATCATTCGTTAAGACGATATATATGCGACACCACAGATTTTTACCAAAAAACCACAAATACCGAAGAAATAGGAACCATTTCGACGGTACAATCGAGCTTGGACAGCCTCCACGAAATTGAGATGGCAAATTTCTATTCGAAATGGTAAAGAATATCAAAGTTGTTTTCGGAAAGAAGAGGAAGAAATCTGAAAAAATTTCAAAGGACGCTCCATTTAAAAAGCAGTCGATCTTCTTTAGATATTTGCCCTATTGGAAGGAGTTGGAGATTGGTCATGCTATCGATACAATGCACGTTGAGAAGAATGTCTTCGAAAGCACTATCGATATTTTGTTAGACATACCGAGCAAATCAAAAGATGGACTCAAAGTACGAAGGGACCTGCACAATATGTATGCGTACGAGCGTCTAATGGTTATCTTCAAGGGTTACGTACGAAATCGTGCTTATCCAGAGGGTTCCATGATAGAGGGCTACACGACTGAGGAAGTCATTGAGTGCTACGCAGATTACATAAGAGATGGAAGACCAATAGGAGTTCCCGTGTCCCGGCACCATGGAAGACTCACCGGTAAAGGAACTAAAGGCAGGAAAATCATACGAGACAATAGTTACCAAAGAATAAGAGAATCACATTACAGTGTAATGCATCAGTTGGCGATTATGAGACCATATGTTGAACAACACCTGCAAGAGCTTCGTGAAAAGAATGAAGATCGCGATGAACAATGGATTATGAAAGAACACAAAATTTATTTCACATCATGGCTGAGGGATCTAAACCTTTCGATCGGAGAAACCGACGAAGAGATGATGATAAATAAATTGTCTTACGGTCCATTGAGCATGGTTAAAACATGGCAAGCGTATGACATCAATGGTTTCACATTCTATACCAAAGCAAAGGATCAAAAGAGTCAGCGCCAAAATAGTGGTGTTAGAGGAGAAGCAGAAGATAGCACTGGACAAAAGAATGCTTACTATGGATACATCGAAGAAATATGGGAACTTAACTACGGGAACTATATAGAAATCCCTGTATTTAAGTGTTAGTGGGTCAGACATCCAGAAGGTGTGGAGGTGGATGATTATGGGTTTACGATAGTTGACCTTAATAAGGTGGCTTATAAAGATGACCCTTGGATACTCACTCAATCCGTGGCACAAGTATTTTACATACTTGATCCTAAAGATGAGAAAAAATACATCGTTGCTCCAGGAAAACAAAGAATTGTTGGAGTTGATGGAGTCGAAGACGAAGAAGAATACAATCAGTTTGATGAGGTGCCGTTTTTCGTTGACATATCAAGGATCAATGTGGTTGAAGCAAAACTATCATTTGGCAGTGTGATTCCTTATCTACGCACCAATGGCGATGGAAAATTAGTGCAAGGCTAGATCATTTATGTTTAGTTGTAAAATCAATTATGTCATTTATTATTAAAACATTTTCAAGATCAAATGAGGATTTAATTAAACATCAATAGAAAATTTTTAAAAATATTTAATTTTTGGGGCCAACAGTAAGGTTCAAACCTCAAACCGCCTGCCGGCAGCGAGGTTCGAAACTCGAACCGCATGGCCCCAAGGAGCCCCGCGCACCACTGCGCTACTAAGTGTTTCACGTCATTGTAGGAAGAGTATTATATGCTATATATAATCACTACCTCTATTAGTAGTGGCGGGCTGGATGACGTCATCATGCCCGCCACTACTAAGAGAAAACATGAATAAAAAAGTATTGAAAATTAGAATAGAAATGTAAAAAACATGTTTGGATGCTAGCAGCAAGGTTCGAACCTCAAACCGCCTGCGGGCAGCAAGGTTCGAACCTCGAACCGCATGGCACCAAAGCAACCCCCGCACCACTGCGCTACTAATTGTTTCTCGACATGAGTGGCAATGTATGCTAGATAACCCACCAGAGGCAGTAGTGGCGGGCAGGATGACGTCACTAGACCGCCACTGCTATCCGTTTAGTAGTGGCGGTCGCATGATGTCATCGGCCCGCCACCACTAAGTCGAGTGAAATAACCACTTAGTAGTGGCGGGCAGGATGACGTCACCAGAGGCAGTAGTGGCGGGCTGGATGACGTCATCATGCCTGCCACTACTAAGACACCTATATATACTTTCCACTCCCGCCGTCCGAAAACCTAGTTTCATTTTCTAAACCCTAAACTCCCGTGTCGCCCCCCTCCTCCCGTCGCCGCCGTCGACGTCCCGGAGCACGTCGCCGCTGCCCTCCGCCCGTCGCCGCCTTCCTCGGAGCCCGTCGGCGCCGCCCGTCGCCGCCATCCAGTCAATCGGTAAATGATTATTAACCTATCTTTGGTCTTATTTTATTCGAGCTTAGGGTTAAAATGATGGAGGATTGTTATATTAATTTATGCGTGGTAATATAATTTAGTATAATATTACTAGTAGAATGCACTATAACAATAATGTTTTTTAATCTACTGTAAAAATTTCTGAGAAAAAAATTTCCACTATAACAATAATGTTTTTTAATGTACTATAAAAAATTTCTGAGAAAAAAAATTTCCACTATAACAATAATGTTTTTTAATGTACTATAATATTACTAGCTTAGGGTTTTTTAATGTTATATCAATGTGACAAAAAAATGCAGATGGCTCCTCCTAAGATTGAACCAACAAATAGTGGATCCTCAGACTCTACATCAAGTGGCGTGTGTGAGGTTTGCAAATGCGGTAAACATAAGGTACATGATGGTATAGTTTGTAGTTGTTTGGCGAAGAAAGTGATTCTCATAATGGACTCTGACTCGGAGGACGACTCGCGATCGCCGCAACCAGATAGGGTAAGTGTTGGCAGACGGAAGAATGATGAGACAACCGGTGGTAGAGGGTAACATGTCGAGGCTAGCGGTGGAAAAGGGAAGCATGTAGAGCAATGCGGCAGCAAGAGGAGGAAGGAGGCAAGATCCTCTTTTTATGCAAATTTTATATTTTTATCATCCAATTCAATCATTGATAATAAGTTGTTCTCACTATCGCCGCCGCGTGTATTTTCTTGTTCAGGAACATGGAGAGCAGTTCAGACTGCCTGATGATGCCGATTTGGTTGAGGATTGGCAAGTTGAGGCTTTTAATCTGTTTAACCAGAAATAGGTTGGGTTTGTGCCGAGGAAGAAGAAGCTCCAAACCATATCTTTCTTTTGGGTTTGACCAGTAGTGTGTTTCGATGTGTAAGCTGGTTTCCCCAGCCTGGACTTGTGTTTGTTTACTTGCTTTCAAATAAACATGATATGTCAAGCGAGCCCCCGCACCACCGCGCTACAAAGTCTCGATCATATAGTAACAACATGTAATAAAAACACACTTAATGAAAATAAAAACAGTAAACTAAGGGAGAAAAATATCAATTTTTGCAATTAGAATATTGGTGTTGTATTTTTATTGTACAAAAAGTTTCAATTTCAAAGGAAGAATAAACTATAGATAAGTTATGATGTATTTTTATTGTACATGTTTATTAATGAAATAAAAAAAAGTAAAGTGAGGCAGAAAAATACCAAATTTTTAAATTTGATAAGTTATGATGTATTTTTATTGTTAAAAAATCAAGTTCAAACTAGAATTTAAACATGAATAAAAAAGTCATGAAAATGTAAAAAAATGTTTGGATGCTAGCAGCAAGGTTCGAACCTCAAACCGCCTGCCGGCAGCAAGGTTCGAACCACGAACCGCATGGCACCAAAGCAACCCCCGCACCACTGCGCTACTAAGTGTTTCTCGACATGAGTGGCAATGTATACTAGATAACCCCACCAGCGGCGGATTAGTAGTGGCGGGCATGATGACGTCACCAGCCCGCCACTACTATCCTTTTAGTAGTGGCGGGCATGCTGACGTCAGCGTATGCCCGCCACTACTATACTTTTTTCCACCCGCCCAGACTAAACCCTAGTAGTGGTGGTCGGTGACGTCAGCGGCCCGCCACTACTATGTCTTTGCCCTCCACTACTACGATAAATATCAGTGGCGGGCAGGATGACATCAGCATGCCCGCCACTACTAATCCACCTATATAAAAGTTTTTGCTCCCGCCGTCCGAAAACCTAGTTTCATTTCTAACTCCCGTGCGCCGAACTCTGCCCATTGCCACCGCTCCCGGAGCCCACGCCACCCTCGGAGCCCGTCGTCATCGTCCCCGAAGGCCGTCGCCACCAAACTCCGCACATCGCTCCCACAGTCCACGCCACCCTCGGGGCCCGTCGCCACTGAACTCCGCTCGTCGCTCCTAGAGCCGTCGCCGCCATCCCCGAAGCCCGTCGCCGTCGTCTCGGAGCACGCGCCGCCACCGTCCCTGGAGCCCGTCTCCTTCATCCCCGAGCCCACGCCGCCGTCCCGGATCCCGCACTGCCACCCTCCACACATCACCACCATCTGGAGCCCGTGTCGCCGCCCTCCACTCGTCGCCACCGTGCTGAAAAAAAGGTCAGCTAGTGCCCTTTTTAACATCAATTCACATATGTTAATTAGGTCATGGACGAGAGTAGGCTAAACTCATGTGATGCATATAAAAGCGGACCTGAAATTTTCTAGGCATCTAAAGACAGACAAAAAGTAGAAATAAATCAAGCATCTAGATCCAAGGACAAAACAGTAGTAAATGTCCCATGTGAGCATCTCACATGAACACTAGCCTAGGATGGCCAAAGCCTTGGGTGGGTCTGCCTATGAATGCTTACGAGATATTTGATAATTTACCACTGAGAAGTGGCTTTATATTTTTGTCACATGGATCTATATTTATTGATATAAATGAGTCTACATGTTAGTCTTAATAATGACATCGTAATTGAAGAAGACATCTTTAGAGTGGCAAATAATCAATTTTTTTGGATGGATGGATATATATACTTGTGCATGTGCCCTTGTTGCGCCCTATCCTATTTCGCTGCATACACATATACCCTATTGATAGCTGACTTCATCGATCGAGTGTCTCATCGATCTTCCTATATGTTGTGAAAATCAAGGATATATCAAATCAAAGTTGATCAAACATGAAGCACATGTTAATTTTGCTGGGATCAAGATGGACAAATGGCACTAGGATGATGAGAATAGTGAGAAATATATATGTGCTTTATCAGGATGGGAGGAACTAGGAATCCATTACAAACTGAATGATGAATGATCATGTTTGACAAGATGCACTACTACAAATCGTCACTGTAGTGGCGAATCTAGGATTTTAGGATAGTTTCCATTATTTTGCCGATAAAATTTTAATTACATTTTTATTTGTATGGTGCTAAACACATAATTTTTGAAGATAGTGTTAATAACATTATTTTCCTAATAAAGTGTTAATTACATTATTATGAATTATGAGCACGCTTAGAGCTTATCCTCAAAATCAACTATAGATGCAGTGTTTGCATTCAATTATGCAGTGTTGTATGGACAAAGGCTTCAAAGATAACTAAACTAACTAAACTAGTTATACTTGTGGTATATTTGAAGAGGGGAGAAGGGACGTCATCATGCCCGCCACTGCTAATCCGCCTATATAAATATTTCGCTCCTGCCGTGTGAAAATCCTAAGCCCTAATCTTCTCCCGCCAATTATGAAGTTGAATATGTATGGGATGGTTCACTTGAATGGGATGGTCCTGAATAAGATGGTACAAGTAGGGCATTTGGTTGTTTGTATCGGATGATACATGATTTTGTCGAGGCGCCTATTCACCCCCCCTCTAGTTCTTGAGTGAAGTCTTCTATATCTAAGTTATGCCATGAGAAATATTGCATACCACATTACCACTTTTTTAGAACAACTTTTAGAGGCCTATGATGCAAATAGTAATTGAGTTCTCTCATGTATGTCATCAAGCCGTGGGACACATCCATTCCGGTCAACAACTTCTTCTTTCTCGTGTTGCTGACAGGGAATGGATGTGCTCACGGTTCCATGGCAGCCATGAACATATTTGAAAAACAACACAAAATATGCTGAGGCCTCAACAACACAAGAGAGAGAGAACAACACAATCTCCTAACTTGAGGATTAATATAGTAGCTTCAGAAGTAATAGCTGACGACTGTAGCCAAGAAGAGTTTTCATACATTTTCCACCTTTGACACTGTGATCAGTTTACTACTGCTATTACTTCTGAGGCTACAGTAGTAAACTGATCACAGTGTCAAAGGTGGAAAATGTATGAAAACTCTTCTTGGCTACAGTAGTCAGCTATTACTTCCGAAGCCACTATATTAATTCTCAAGTTAGGAGATTGTGTTGTTCTCTCTCTTTAGTTTTGTTGATACCTCAGCATATTTTGTGTTGTTTTTCCCTCTAATGTTCCATGGCAACAAAATATGCTGAGGCCTCAACAACATTGTGATCAGTTTACTACTGCTATTATTTCTAAGGCTACTATATACTAATCCTCAAGTTCATGCATCCGGTTGAAGGCACACATTAGATTCTACAATTACTTTTAGAGGCCTATGATGCAAATTGTTATTGAGTTATCTCATGTATGTCATCAAGCCGTGTGAAACATCCATTCCTGTCAACAACTTCTTCTTTCTCGTGTTGCTGACAGGGAATGGATGTGCTCCGGTTCCATGGCAGCCATGAACATTTTGAAAAGCAACACAAAATATGCTGAGGCCTAAACAACACTGTGATCAGTTTACTACTGCTATTATTTCTAAGGCTACTATATACTAATCCTCAAGTTCATGCATCTGGCTGAAGGCCAACATTAGATTCTGCAATTCCTTTTAGAGGCCTATGATGCAAATTGTTATTTAGTTATCTCATGTATGTCATCAAGCCATGAGACACATCCATTCCTGTCAACAATTTCTTCTTTCTCGTGTTGCTGACAGGGAATGGATGTGCTCATGGTTCCATGGCAGCCATGAACATTTTGAAAAGCTACACAAAATATGCTGAGGCCTAAACAACACTGTGATCAGTTTACTACTGCTATTATTTCTAAGGCTACTATATACTAATCGTCAAGTTCATCCGGCTGAAGGCCAACATTAGATTCCACAATTCCTTTTAGGGGCCTATGATGCAAATTGTTATTGAGTTATCTCATGTATGTCATCAAACCATGTGACACATCCATTCCTGTCAACAGCTTCTTCTTTCTCGTGTTGCTGACAGGGAATGGATGTGCACATGGTTCCATGGCAGACATGAACATTTTGAAAAACAACACAAAATATGCTGAGGCCTCAACAACACTAGAGAGAGAACAACACAACATCCTAACTTTAGGATTAATATGACATCAGACCTTTTTTGCATAACCAAAATTCTGATACATTAGCCTCTTAATATGAATAGTTTATCTATGGCAGGAAGAAGGACGTTCCATCGAGGAGCTCATCTACGAGTCTCCCGCAAAAACAAATAAAGAGGGTTCATCTGAAGGATCCTCCGATAGCGAATCTTCGTACCACTCTCCGGAGAATGAACATCCAATGGAGCCTAGGAAGAAGAGAACGAGAGAAGACGCCGATGAGGATTACATTCCTGAAGCTCAAGCGGAGGTAATTATTACGTTAGTAACAAGTCAGAGCAGCTTCTAACAGAGGATTACATTCCTGAAGCTCACATTGTCTATCATCGTAGGATCGTCCAAAGCGAGGAAGCAAGCGTCGATTATTCCAAGTCGAGAAAAGAACAACTATTGTCCCAGCTATTGAGTCAGCTGAGCGAACAGATGTTGAGCCCGCTGCCACAACATCGTCTGCAAATGCGAAGAAGAGAGGGAAACGGGAGAAGAACAAGCTGCATACAGCTATCTATGAGGTTGAAGAAGTGCATGTTGATGGGGCTCCAAAGAAGCCAAAAGAAATCACAGCGAAGTGGCGTAACGACTGTGGATGTCTCGCCAGGGAGCGATGTAAGATAGTTTGGAAAAAAAATTGAAGACTGTCCCTGAAGCTACAAAGAACGAATTGTGGCAGCATATAAAAGCGCATTATAAATTCCCGGAAGACCGCTTAGAAGACGCTAAAGCTGCCACATTGAAGACTATCGGGAAGGCTCTCCGTACATTTAGGACTAAACTGAACACACAATACCTTAGAAAGATGAGTCGCCACTCAACGACTACGGCTTTATAATGCCAAATGAATGGAACGAATTCAAAATGCAGCATTGCTCGGAAGAAGCCAAACAAGAGAGCATCATGTTCAAAGAACTTAATAAGAAGAATAAGTTCCCCCATAAACTTGGGCCAGGTGGATATATGGCCAAGGAGGATGAGTGGAGTAGAAAGGAGGAGGAGGACCGTGCGGCTGGGTTACCTGAACAGTTTTCAGGTGCTGATCAGCGCACTAAGAGATGGCTCCTAGGTCGAGCTAAAAAAACACCCGAGGGACAATATATGCTCTCCGACTCATGGACTAGTGAAGTATTCCAGAAAGCACAGGAAATCGCTAAGTTGGAGAAGACTGGAAAGTTCAAGCCCGAGGGATGTAATGACCAGCTTACATCTGCTCTCGGAAACGAGGAACATCGAGGGCGCACCTGAGGTGTCTCTTCTATAGCACCCTGGAAAAATACTTTCAAGAAACAGGAGGGTGCCACATACAAGAAGCGTCAAGCACGCACAAACGACGCCGCAGGAGCGCCGTGCAGAGTGGGAGCGACACTTTTTTGAATTTATTAACGAGAATCCAAACATAATGCAGGTTGCAGCTGGACAAATAATTGTGCCAGAGGTACGACTCGACGTACCAAGCAGTGTTGGCTCAGTACAAGACAAATTTCCTGTAAATTATATTAAAGAGGACATACCATGCAGCCTGCATGTACCGATAGGGCGCAAAGGGCATTCCCAAGAGGCTGCACGAGGCATTGCTATGCCTGGGGATTTATTTCACAATCGGCCTATTCCTGCTGACTATACCAAGGTTCAGGTCAATGAGATCACCAACGACAGATTTATTAATGACCCCTTGGATCTTCCAATGCTTGATGAGGGGATTGAGACAATCGGAGATGCTCTAAATAACTTTGTCCTATGGGCGAGCCGAGATATCAAATTACTGCAGACAAGTTCTCAGAGTAAATCACCTATTGTCTCATCACAATCCCCCACATATCTTTCATCTCAGGATGTGCAAAATATAGGATCTTTATCACCTGTTGATGAGCGTGAAATAGAGGAAAAGGCAGAGGAAGAGCCAGTGCCCAATAAATTGGCAGAAGTGATAGAATCGAAAGTGACTTCTGATCCTCAAGTGACAAAGCCAGTGCCAGTGCTTGAGCCCACTGATGAGCCCAACACAAATGTGCCAGAGCCAGATCAAATGCCAGTGCTAGTTCCGGCTGAGCCTCAAGTGCCAGTTCCGGCTGAGCCTCAAGTGCCAGTTCTGGCTGATCCTCATGTGCCGGTGGACAAGCCCATAAAAAAAGTGCCAGTGCTAGTTGCTGCCGAGCCTGAAAAACAAGATGCATGCCCAAAGCCAGCAATCCACAAGATAACTGTTCAAGCTGGGCAGTGTTCTGCGCTGAAATCTGAGATGCATAAATTTTTTACTACTATGGGGCAAACACGTTCTATGCCCGAAGCGGCTCCCATAAAGGCTCCAGTACAAAAGCATGTGGGCTCACTTTCTGTTGATAAGAGGACCTACGGAGACGAGGATTATATCGAATACGAACCAGGCAAACCATTATTACCCCAAGGAGTACTTAATTGTATGCCTTGGATGATGAAAACATTTCATGACTGGTACCTCGAAGCGACTTCGTTAGGAGTAACACAAATAGAACTGAAGGTTCCACAAGAAATATTCAACTGCCCAGAGTTTAAGCTTGCACTATTTTTCGACGACTTCCATCGGATGTTTCATCTGAAGCGAACCGACATCACAAGCATGATGCTCTGGTGCATGTAAGTACTTTATACGTTGTCAATACAAAGCAAAAATAAATAATGTCTTATATTGACTATTGTTTTATAACATAGGCAGTTGTAATTCACGCGGTGATGAGTCTAAATTGTATGGGTACTTAAACCCGTCATTAATAAGCCAAAGTGCGCTGAACCCGACACTAAACCAGAACGATAGCAAGTACTGGACTGCGGGTAAGAAAAAATTTCAAAGAAAGATGTTCAATAAAGACGAAGACAAACTTAAGAAGAACAAAAGGAGTTGTGCCGCGTTGTATATTGCGCGGTGCATGGATCAATGGAAGGACAGAGAAATGATAAGTGGGCATATAACTTTAAGTAAGTATACCCACTATATCCACTTAATCACGTTTTATCGATTATGAAACTAACATAATCATATATTACTTCTTTCGATAGTGATCATTGGATTGCACTTCTGATATACCCAAAGAGCTCAAGGGTTAATGTGCTCGACTCGCTCGACAAACCCAAAAAAGAATATCAAGATATATTAAATGTTATTCAGAGTGCATATAGATACTACGTGGAAAAGTTAGGTGGCCCACAAGATCCACAGAGGCCGAAAGAAATGCTTATCAGAACCAACTATCCGATAATATTATATTTTTAAATTTGTTAATTCAATTGATAAAGCCAAACTGTATATCGTTCTAACTTTGTCTATTTTGAAGTGTCACAAACAATCTCTTGGTTCCGTGCATTGTGGCTACTATACTTGTGATTTCATGAGCAATAACTTAGGAAAGTTTGGGTGGACAGTATCTGAGGATACTAAAGAAGTAAGTTGATTTCTTGTGTGTTAATCTAATATAACTTGCAGCGTATGTACTTATATTTTACGTATGCAGGCGTCAGGTCCATCAACCGTTGCCCAGAAGAGCCAACTCTCTGAATCACAAATGTACGAAATCGTATCAAGGATGTGCCGCTTCACGATGCATGAGATTCTTCATGAGCTTGGAGTATTTTTCGATCCTGAGAGTGAAGTGGTCAAGCATCCAACTCTGTATGATTGGGCCGGAAGAATGAAAAGGCGAACCAATTAAGATATGAGTTAGCCTTCCAAGAAAACATAAACCGCATGAGCATGTATTTGTGAAACAATGAATTGTGTTGATTGATGGTTATTGTGAAACATAAACCGGAAGAATGTAAACTTTGTAAATCTTTGAAAATTGATGAGATGGATGGTTGTTGTGTTGATGTGTTGTTGTTGTGGATGTGTATGTGGATATGTGGATGTTTTGCTGCTGTGTATGTGGATATGTGGATGTTTTGCTGCTGTGTATGTGGATATGTGGATGTTTTGCTGCTGTGTATGTGGATGGCTGTGTGAAGCATATAATTTCTGTGTTTTGGTTTGTGGGATCACAGCATTCTGTGTTATGGCTTATACACAGCAGTGGCGGGCAGATGAGGTAGCTTGCCCGTTACTGCTGTTTACACAGTGGTGGCGGGCGCGTTGACATCATCTGCCCACCACTGCTATTGATAACAGCAGTGGCGGGCAGATGAGGTCAGCGCGCCCGTTACTGCTGTTGACATAGTGGTGGCGGGCGAGCTGACCTCATCTGCCCGCCACTGCTGTTATCAATAGTAGTGGCGAGCAGATGAGATCAGCGCACCCGCCACTGCTATTGACACAGCGGTGGCGGGCGCGTTGACCGCAACTGCTAACCAGCGATAGTAGTGGCGTTAGAGCAGTGGCGGACTGGATGCCCGCCACTATAGGTCGATTTTGCCCGCCGCTACAGTGTCGCTTTGTAGTAGTGTTTAGAGTCGGGTTATTTTACCCGAGGGTAAATTAGTCTTTTTATGTATTAGAATTTGCTTATAAATAGGCTCCTCTCTCCCTGGGGATAGTTGACTGTTTTTAATAGAACAATCTACAGTCCATCACAAATTTATTTAGTGTTCGTTTTTCCTTCCGACGTCGGCGATTATTGTTTTCTTCATCCGGTGTGTTCTCCAGGCGCACCAGCCCCTCCCGTTGCAGCACGGCTTTTCTTCGGCTGGTTACGCATGCACGTGGCAGTACGCGCAGCAGCGATCTGACGCAGCGAAGCAGGCGTGGGGCTAGCACATAGCTTGCTGCAGGAGATAGCTGTGAGCAGGTAGGTGCCTAGGCCCTAGGCCCTATGCAGCACTCAGTTCGGTTTTTGGCAGAGGCTAGCATATAGCTTGCGGCAATTCACACGGTGTACACAAGCTATTTTCCACGGCAAGCGCAAGGCCAAGCCAGCAAATTGCTTTAATCGTTGTGCACGGTTCCCTAGGCGAGGCTTTCCACGGCAAGACAAAAAGGCAACGGCGTGAATTTTCTTTTCCTGTATGCAGGTTAGTACTTTTAATCTCCTATTTATTAGGTAGACTAAATCTAGTTAATAATTTCGTAGTTATCTGGTTTCAATTAAAAAATTAATCTCGTAGTTAAAATTTTAATCTGTTAAAGTTTTATTACTTATCTCATATTATTTATTTAAGTATTTTTAATCTATTTTAAAAAACATTTATTATTAGTTGTAGTAATATTATTATTTTAGATTTACATGAAATATTTTAGATTTATTTCTGAATTAATTTTTGAATGATCCATGTTTTTATTCATTTGATTAGTATTTTATTTCTAGACTATAATATAAATATTTCGTAATCTATCTAGGTGTTTTTATTTACTGCGGTATTTTTATTCAGTTTATCTTTAATATCATTTAATTTAAGATACCGATCATTTTTAGTCTAGACAACTTTAATTCCAGTAATTTGCTTTACTAATATTATTAGCCTGGTTAAGTTTGTTTGGGTGTTGGGATTTCAACATAGTTTAGCAAGAAATTTTTAGGCGCCCATTCACCCCCCCTCTGGTCGCTACTTTCGGTCCTACAAGTGGTATCAGAGCGAGGTTAGATTTTTCTAATATCTTAACCGATTCTAAAACCTAGGTAGTGACCATGACGTCTCCTGACAAAATCTCGTCCCTAGAGGCTTTTGGCTACAGTTATTGGAAGACTCGCATGCGAGCATACCTTATGAGCCAGAGCTCGGACATATGGGAGATTTGTGTTCATCCTAATTTCACCATAATGACAATTGCTGCGGATACTGCTGCTGATGTAATTACCCGTCATCAAAATAATAGTAAGGCGGTGAATATTTTATTTTTTGGTCTAGGTCCTAGTGAGTTTGAGCGTGTTAGTCATCTCACCACTGCTCGAGAGATCTGGGCTACCCTCCAGGCACACCATGAGGAGACAGCTCAGGTCAAGGCTAGGCTCTACCAGACTTACCGCGTGAGTATGAAAATTTCTCACAGAAGCCGGGTGAGACTGTTGAGGCTTTGTTTGGTCGTTTTCAATCAATCATTAACAAGCTTCATGTTAACAAGGCTGAGGGTGATCAGCTGGTCTCGGATCATGAACATGCGCTTAAGGTACTCCATACCTTGGACCCTAAGATCTGGGAGATCAAGGTCTCTTCTATTGTTGAGAGCACATCATATGATACCTTGACCATCGCAGAGCTTTTTAGTAAGCTCAAGGCCTCAGAGGTCGATATCCAGTTGAGATCAAATCTCACTGGTTCTGGATCAAAGACTCTGGCACTTGCGACACCATCTGCTGATCCTAATGCCATGAGTTGTACTGTGTTTTCCTTGATGTCTATTTCCGAGGAACAACTTGATACTCTAGGAGATGATGATATGTGCTTGTTTCACAACCGGGTGCGACATGTCTATGATAAGCGAATGTTTAAGAGACACAACACAAAATCCGGATGCTTTGAGTGTGGTGACTCAGGTCATTTCATCGCCGACTGCCCCAAGCAGAAGAATTACAAGAAGGGCATCGGCGGCAACTCCTACAACTCCGGCAAGTATGAAAACTCCACAAAGGGCAAGCCCAAGACAAGATTCTTTCGAAAGGCTCTGAAGGATTACAGGCGTGAGAACAAGAAGTGAGACAAGACCTTCTTCGCCGAGATGGAGAAAAGATATTCCAAGAGATCCTCGTCTTCCTCCTCATCTTCAAGTTCAAGTGATGAAGAGATCATAAACAGAAAGGGAAAGGACAGGGACAATCCGGCGGGCCTCTGTTTCATGGGAAAATAACTCACATGCCATTATAATTTTCAAGAATTGCCTACATGCCACTGTCAGTGACTGTGGTGGCCCCCATTTGTCATTGACACACTGATGGCATATTGGCAAACCGTAAAAATTATAATGGCACAGAAGAAATTAACCCCTGTTTCATGGGCTTCGGGGACAAGCCGAAGAGTCGCTCACGACACAGCCGAAGACCCCACAAGAGCTTCTGCTCAATGGCTCTTGGGGAGAAGAAAGAGAAGGACTCCTCCGACAACTCCGACGACGACGATGAGAATGCATCTTCCTATGAACAAGAAGTTGTTAATTTACTAGAACAGAACAGCCAGGAGTTGAAGTATAGGGAGAAACTGCTTAGAGGGGCTAAAAAGAGGATAGATGAGCTTGAGAGTGAGCTTGCCACAGAAAATGGCAAGATTGAGAGTCTGTCTTCTTCCCCTTGCTTGGGTGATAGTGGTGAGTGCCCTAACTATGAGGTGCTGTTGTGTGACCTGATGACTCTTAAGTCCAGGTACACAGAGAGAGTAGATGAGAGAGACGCATTGGCCACTGAGCTTGAGAACGCTCAGCAGGAGCTAAAAGATGCTCATGTCACTATCGTTGCACCTTGTGTAGACTGCCCATCCCATTTAGCTAGTATAGCCGAGCTGAGAGCCAAGAGTGATGAGCAATTGAGCGAGTTAGCTGGAGTGAGAGGTGAGTTGGGGCAGACTAAGCTAGAGCTTGAGACCTTGTCAGTTCCATCCACTGTTTGTGAGAACTGCCTGTCCATTAGAATGGAGTTGATCAAGCTAAAAGCTGAGAAGTCTGTCGAAGCTGATAAAGAGTGTGAGATATGCTTGTCTCAGGTGGAGGTGTTAGCTTCTTTGAGAGAGAGGAGCTAGATGATGTTCAGAACGAGAACTTTTACCTCCGTTCAATCCTGAGTTGGATTAGTGCTAGAGAAGCCACAGCTCGGCATGATGATCCAGCAGTTCAAGAGACAGGATAATTTTGGGGTAGGATACACATATACCAAGGCTGATTTTGAGAGCGCCATTAGCCATGCAGTGGAGTGGAGTAAGATGACTCCCGAACAGAGATATCCCAAGACTCACTCCACTGAGTCCTTTAAGGATAGTCAGCCCAAGGATGGAGTGATTCAAGAACAACCTAAAGCTCCACCTAAGAAGCAGATCTGGGTTCCAAAGCCTAAAACTCTTCACACCTCTCTTGATTCTTTACCTGGACCCTCTCACACCAAAGATGATACACCAAACACCACCAAGCCTAAGATTCCAAAGCCTCAACCACATCCTAAGAAGCCTACCTATCACTGTGAGTTTTGTCAGAGAGACGGGCATCTTGAGGAGTTTTGCTTTAGGAGGAAGCGGGTTGAGCGAGCAGAGAGAGCTCGAAGTGGGCAGGAGCAGTTCTACCAGCAGGGTGGTAGACAGAGAGTTCCTCGACGTAGAGAGAGGATAGAGGCCAGGCCACGTCGTGTAGGTGGTGGTAGAGGAGACGGTTTTTATGATCGTGCTCCGGAGGGTGGTTTCCATTCCAGCAGAGTTCCAGATCGTTATGGATACGGTTTTGGACCTCGTGACCATGATTTTAGGAAGAACAAAGGACAGCGCTTTGATCCGCGTTTCAGTCCAGACTCATATGATTCCTTTTGCTTTCCTACATACGCGCAGATGGCTCGACACTGGTTTAACACCTTTGCCAAACCTGGTGTCGGATCGTTTGTTCCCACTCATGATTATTGATCTTGATTTGGGAGTTGTGTATCCTTTTGGGGATATTTTGAGTCAGCTTTTCATTGGTATCATTTTTTTCTTTCTTCTTTATTTTTTTATTGAGTCTTTTTGTGTGCGTTCATATCATGCATAATCATTAGTCACATTTTGAGCTTGCTTCTGCTATATGATTAATCTGCTTTACTTTCTCTAGCTAGTATATGTGGCTGATTACCTGTCAATGATCATGTTCTGTTTCAGTTCACATGATATATCTGATATTTGTCATATGCATGGCTTTTATGCTTTAAAATTGAAAAATGATCACCATTGCTTCTGGTAACTAGCATGTGTAGGCTGAATGCTTTCGCTATCTTTTACATGCCTTGTAGCTAAATCCTTACTTAGATGCAGATATGCAACTTGGACATCTATATGCTTTAAATATGAAAATTGTGCTATAAAAATGATAAAACAATTCAGAAAATTGAAAAATTTATGCATTTTTATAATTATCAGAAAAGATCCAGGTGGGTTTGCTTTGTCGCATTGCATTGTTCTGTACTGCTTACCATAGCACTTTGGTATGAACTAGGACGGTGTAATGTATGCCAAGACCAATGTCTTAAGCTTCTGATGGTCCAGTTCTAGCCTAGGCTTGACTTGGATGGTTAGCATAAGGTTTGACACGCAAATAACCCCTGGCAGAAATAAAAAAAATAAAAAGGAAAAAGAATCAGTTTGAAAAATTTAAAAAGATGACAAGTTTGCTGAAGCACTTTGTTTTGGACAATGCTTATCTTGGTAGATATCAGTTAGCTTTTGCATCGCATGCTTTACTTTGCTTGTCAACTAGAAAATGTGGTGATGCTTTTGTTTTGCAAAAATCGAAAAATGTGTGCTAATGACTTTCTTAAGATATCATCTATTGCACTGATCATGTCATGTATCTTAGACAGTATATCTTTTGCTATACTTGTTAGACGTTGTATTAGCAGGTAATCATATCTAAGAAGCATGCTTTTCACACTCCACCTGCTCCTCATCTGCATTCATGGCATATTTTGAGGGGGGCTGCATTTCAGGGGGAGTTTGTGTTTATGTCTCTTTAGAGTGCATTTAGTCTCACTTGATGAGTCCAATTGTCAACAAGGGGGAGAAATTTTGGATATATTTTTTGCTTTCTCTGTGATTTATTTCAGGGGGAGTTTATTCTTGTTGGTAATTCTGAGATTTGTACTTGTTTTTTAGACTTTATTTTTGGTTAACCATAATGACCATTTTTCTTGCTTCTGGTTGGCCTTTGGTCATTAGGGTTAAACTTCCATTTTCTTTCTTCTATTTTCTTTTGTCTTTGTTTTCCTGTTTCCATATGTTTTGCAGGTTCTGGAGATGAGCTGAAAAGGGTGTTGACAATGCACTCATCAAGGGGAGATTGAGAAACCATGTTGAAGAATATGGTTTTGATATTCCAGATGTGATGAGTGATTGTCAACGGAAGTCAGAGGAAGGGAGAGATGAAGACATGCCGAGTCTGAGGCGCATGTGACTCAGGTACACGGGCAGTGAGCGACGGCCAGGCAGAGGAGCCGCGGAGTCGGGCTGGCCTAATCCGGGTACATGACTAGGAGCGGCAGATGATCCACTGGTC
This sequence comes from Zizania palustris, assembly GCA_019279435.1. NCBI lineage: Eukaryota > Viridiplantae > Streptophyta > Magnoliopsida > Poales > Poaceae > Zizania > Zizania palustris. Next base: position 37,411,990 of record JAAALK010000082.1, on the reverse strand, counting down.
TATTGACTGGGTTTGACTCAGGTACATGGGCGGCGAGCGATTGCCGGGCTGAGGAAGCTGCGGGGTCGGGTCGGCCCAATCCGGGTACCCAGTGTGAAGACGGTGGACGCTTTGTCAGTTTCGGCGCAAAACTGACAATCTATGATTAATTCGTTTTTAGGATATTAATATTTACTTTTTAAGTTTATAATATTTTTATTTGAGTCGGGTGATTTTTCTAGGAATATTTTAGTAATTTTCGGAATTTATTTTAGAGTCAGGTTATTTTACTCGAGGGTAAATTAGTCTTTTCATGTATTAGGATTTGCCTATAAATAGGCCCCTATCCCCAGGGATAGTTGACTGTTTTTAATATATCGATCTACAGTCCATCACAAGTTTATTTCGTGTTCTGTCGGCGATTACTGTTTTCTTCATCCGGTGTGTTCTCCAGGCGCACCAGCCTCTCCCGTTGCAGCACGACTTTTCTTCGGCTGGTTACGCATGCACGCGGCAGTACGCGCAGCAGCGATCTGACGCAGCGAAGCAGGCAGGTGGCTAGGCCCTAGGCCCTATGCAGCACTCAGTTCGGTTTTTGGCAGAGGCTAGCATATAGCTTGCGGCAATTCACACGGTGTACGCAAGCTATTTTCCACGACAAGCGCAAGGCCAAGCCAGCGAATTGCTTTAATCGTTGTGCACGGTTCCCTAGGCGAGGCTTTCCACGGCAAGACAAAAAAGGCAACAACGTGAATTTTCTTTTCCTGTATGCAGGTTAGTACTTTTAATCGCCTATTTGTTAGGTAGACTAAATCTAGTTAATAATTTCGTAGTTATCTGGTTTCAATGAAGTAATTCATCACCATCAACACGAACCAATGCCCTTTTGAAGAGGGAGGATGAATTTGGCCGATGAAGTTAAACCCCAACCTCGGAATGGCCATGGTTTGATAATAGGGTTAAGTAGTGATGCATGAGCCAACTGAATATTACCAAACTTTTGACATGCTTCACACCCTCTATAATACTTAAAACAATTCTTAGTCATAGTCGGCCAATAAAACCCGCTCTTTTAAGCATCCAACTCATTTTCTAGGCCGACTGATGAGTACCACAAAGTCCCTCATGAACTTCTCTTGTAGCAACTCTAGATTGATTAACATCTAAGCATTTTAATAGTACTCCATCAATAGTTCGGCGATACAACATATCGTCAAGCAATACAAATTTAAACACCTGTCACCGAACTTTCTGATCGACCCTTTGACTGGGATTCTTTAAATACTGGACAATTGGAATCCTCCAATCATCCTTGTGTACTACAATAGTGTTCACCAATTCTCCACTTGAATTGGCGTTTAAATCACAAATTTGAAGTTGCCTCCCGAGCCCTAGGTCACTCTGACACATGTTGGTCAGACTGGCCTTGGTGGGCCGGTCAGACCCCCCATTGCCAGATGGCTGACAAGGGCCGGTTAGACCGGCCTGACATGGCTAGTCAGACCGATAACACGCCTATGGTTGGACCGGCCTTGTTAGGACGGTCATACCGAAGTTGTCTGTTTTGGTTGACACAATGCTTTCAAGCATCAACTTTTCTTGTACGGAAAATTTTCCTCTTTTCACTTGATAGTCAGATGCTTGTTGTGCCAAATCATTTGCTAATGAATTGGCTTCTCTAGACACATGCGAAATTTCAAAATTATCAAAAGTGGCAATTATGTCTAGACATTTATCCAAGTAGCTATTTAGCAAACCATTAAAACACTGAGCAAGTTTAGCTACTTGTTGCACAACTAATAGAGAGTCACCATATGCATGAACATGTTTAACACTCATGCAGTCTAACAATTCAAGTCCTTGCAATAAAGCTTCATATTCAGCTTGATTATTAGTTGAAGGAAATTCTAAACGGACCGAGGTCTCAAAGCACATACCATTAGGTGATATGAGAACCACTCCAATACCTTGGCCGTTCTTGCAAGACGAACCATCAAAATAAAGTTTCCATGACACTACCTCAATTAGAGCAACATTGCTACCCCAATTGACATCTATATGGTGATCAACTATAAAGTTAGCAACGATTTGGTCTTTCATAGCTCTCAAAGGTTCATAAGCCAAATCATATTCAATAAAAGCATAAGACCACTTTCCGATTCTACCACTTAGAATCGGCTTTTGCAACATGTATTTTATAACATCGGTTTGACAAGTAACAATACATGTGCTAGGGAGAAGATAGTGATGTAATTTTGTACACGCATAATAAAGTGATAAACATAAACGCTCCACAAACACATACCTTGTCTCGGCATCCAACAAGTGACGGCTCAAGAATTTGATGATGTACTCTTTTCCTTCAATTTCTTGAGTCAACACAGCTCCTATCACGCTCTCCTCTACGGTGACATATAGCCGAAACGGTATCCCGACCTTGGGCGCCCTCACCACTAGTGGTGATGATAAACATTCTTTAATTTTTTCGAAGGCGCGTTGCTGGCTTGCCCCCAAGTGAACTCGGCCTCGTTCTTTAGCCGAAGTATGGGGACAAAAGCATCAATCTTGTCAAACAAGTTAGATATAAAGCGGCGCAAATAATTCATCTTGCATAACAACTTTTGCACTTCTCTCTTGCATGTTGGCGCTTCAAAGTTCTTAAACTTCTTAAGAATCTTAGGATCAATTTTAATACCTCTTTCATGAATCATGAATCCTAAGAACTTGCCCACCGACACGCCAAAAGCACACTTGAGCGGATTCATTTTTAAGCCATACTGACGCATTCTATCAAAAGCAGCTCTCAACTCGGCTAAATGGTTTCCCATAGCATCCAATTTGACTACAACATCATCTATATAGATCTCTAGCATAACTCCTAGCAAGTCATGAAAGATCAAGTTCATAGTACGTTGATATGTAGCTCTAGCATTCTTTAAACCAAAAGTGATAACAACCCACTCAAACAAGCCGACAAAACCACGGCATCGAAAGGCTGTCTTGTAGACGTCCTCTTCGACCATAAAAATTTGATTATAACCAGCGTTCCCATCAAGAAAACTTAGTACCTTGAGTACTGAAGCATCGCTGGTCAACATGTCGGCTATCAGCATGTCCTTTGGAGTTGCCTTGTTCAGATCTCTGAAATCAATACAAACACGTATTTTGCTGCTCCCTTTCTTCTCGATAGGTACAATATTGGAGACCCATTCGGCATATCTGCATGGCCTAATAAAACCTGCCGCTAATAATCGTTCTATCTCCTCTTTAACCCGGTCGTAGATGGCCAAATTGAAGCGGCGCGGTGGCTATTTATAAGGCCTAAACCCAGGTTTGATAGGGAGCTGATGCTCCACAAGCTCACGGCTTAGCCCAGGCATCTCGCTGTATTCCCATGCAAAACAATCAACATACAACTAAAGCAACTTTATTACTTCGGCCTTTTCATCGGCACTTAAATTCTGATTTAGAAAAGTCGGCATTGGAACACTACCATCATCTATGTCTACTTGTTCCAAAGGATCAACCGACGAGAATCCTTGACCTAAATTTTCTACTTCGCTAAAATCTTCAATGGCTTCGACAATACCGTCTTTAGAAGACCGATATTGCTCTACACGACACTTTAGCCAATCAATATTAGCACTAGACATGACACTAGTTTAATTATAACCGTGCCACACCAGCCAGATTTATAGAAATTGGGACGGACCTCGCCTCAGACACACTAACAAAATCATACCCCGAGAGGTCGCGATTCAAAACTACGTTTTTGAAGTGTTGATTTGTGGAGATTGATTCATGAATCAGCCTTCCCCCTATATTTATAGGGGTTGGACTTAGACTCCCTAGCGTATACATCAAGTAAGATTCGACCAAAAGTGGTTAAAATTTAATTAGAGATCAAAACAGCCCAAAACCAATTCTTATCTCTAATTTTCGGAGTAGGCCGGTCTGATTGGACCCATTGGGCCAGTTTGACCAGGCCTACATTGCCGGTTGGACCGGCCTATGCCAAGACACAACATGTTTTCGGCCCAAATTACCAAAATGGACTTTTTGACAATTTCGACCATTAATGCCATTTTTTGCTATCAACAATGTTTGTATTTACTACATTAGTTATAAAAATCCTAAAAATTCAAACAAAAATCCTAGGGTATATTCTTGACTTGGAAAATTTAACAAAAAAATTCCAAACCAAAATTTGGATTCATTCTTGAGATTTGTAATTCTTCATTATTTCAATCATTTTATTATTCAAACTCATTTCCTTATTTAAAATTTTATTTTCTCCAATTTATTTATTTTTGAAAAATTAGGGTGTTACACTAATACCCATTGAGCTCAGGTGTGCCTCATGCTTGAACTGTGATAGGTCCGTGTGCACCTTGCAAATCTTCACATCACCTCTCTCTAAGATATCACGAATCAGGTGATATCGTTGAAGTATATGTTTGGACTTCTGGTGTGATCTAGCCTCATTTTCTTATGTAATGGCACCACTATTATCACAATAGAGGTCCACTGGGTTGGATGCACTAGGAACAATCAACTGCTCTATCACAACCTCCTTTTTGTTTTTATCGTACTCGACCTCCTTCGCAGCTTCCAAAGCTGCAATGTACTCGGCCTCTGTCATAGAATTGGTCACCATCTCTTGCTTAGAACTTTTCCAACTAACTACGCCTCCATTGATCAGGCAGAACACAAATTCATATTGTGATCGTGAATCATCCTTGTCAGTTTGGAAACTAGCATTGGTGTAACCACTTACAATGAGTTCCTCCTCACCACCATAAACCAGGAACATATCCTCAGTTCTTCTCAAGTACTTGAGGATACTCTTTACTATTGCCTAGTAACTTTCACCGAGGTCTGACTGATATCTGCTCGTAACACTTAGAGCATAGGAAACATCTGGCCATGTACATAGCATGGCATACATGATGAACCTAATCGCGAAGGCATACAGGCTCGCACTCATCTTCTCCCGCTCATCAGGTGTCAAGGAACACTGAGTCTTACTAAGAGAAATACCATGTGACATTGGTAGAAAACCTTTCTTGGAATTTTGCATTTTAACCGTTTCAACACCTTGTCAATGTACATACTTTGGATTAATCCAATTAGTCGCCTTGATCTATCTCTATATATAGATCTTAATGCCCAAAATGTATGCTGCCTCTACAACATCTTTAATAGAGAAACTGTTTCTCAATAAAATCTTGATAGCATCCAACAAAGGACTGTCATTTCCGATCAAAAATATGTTATCCACATATAAGACTAAAACCCAAGATTCCCACTAGCCTTTTTGTAAATACAAGGCTCTTCTTCGTTCTTGATGAAGCCAAACCCTTTGATTACCTCATCAAAATAAAGATTCCAACTCTAATAAGCTTGTTTCAGCCCATAAATGGACTTCTACAACTTGCAAACTTTCCTAACATTTTTGGGATTGTCAAGACCTTTAGGTTGTGTCATGTACACATCCTCACTTAGGTTTCCATTCAGAAAAGTCATCTTGACATCCATTTACCATATCTCATAATCATAAAATGCGGCAATTGCTAGGATGATCCGAATAGACTTAAGCATGGCGACGAGCAAAAATGTTTCATCATAATCAATACCTTGAATTTGTTTGAAACGTTTCACCACCAATCGTGCTTTATAGATGTGGACATTTTCATCAACGTATATCTTTTTTTCTTAAATATCCATTTACACTCAATGGTTTTTACACCATCAGGTGGATTAACCAATTTCTAAACTTGGTTTTCTCACATGGACTCTAACTCGGATCTGCTAGCTCTAAGCCATTTCTCAGAGTCTAGTCCCATCACTACTTCCGTGTAGATCTTAGGCTCATCGTTGTCCAATAATAATATGTCAAGCTACCCAGTGGTTAGAAACATAAACTACTTAGGCGCATGACTTACCCTCCCAGACCTTTGTGGGGCTGGTGTCCCAACAAATGACTCTGCAACACATTGCATGTCCTATTGTGGTTCAGTAGGATCTAGAACACTTTCCTACGGCTCTTGAACTTCTTCAAGATGCACCGTGCTCCCACTATTCCCTTTCGAGATAAACACTTTCTCAATAAAATACACAATTCCGAGCGACAAACACTTTGCATTCTTCTCTATTGTAAAAATAGTATCCTTTGGTTTCCCTAGGATATCCCACAAAGAAGCATCTATCAAACTTATGAGTGAGCTCATCAGACATCAAACATTTGACATACTCCTCACAACGTTAAATCTTTAGAAAAAACAAGCTAGAATGCCTCCCAGTCCATATCTCATATGGCGTCTTTTCTACTGACTTAGATGGAACTCTATTTAATGTGAAAGCGATAGTCTCTAAAGCATGTCCCCAAAAATATAATGGAAGATCAGCATGACTCATCATCGACTAGACCATGTCCAACAATGTACGGTTCCTCTGCTCACACACCCTATTCCACTTAAGTATGCCAGGTGGAGTTAGAGTTGGAACAATTCCACACTACTTCAGATAGTCATTAAACGTATGGCTCAAATATTCACCTCTATGATCAGATCGTAGAAATTTGATTGTCTTGTCCGTATGATTTTGTACCTCATTCTGTAACTTCTTGAACTTTTCAAAGGATTCACACTTGTGCCTCATTAAGTAGACATAACCATATCTACTCAAGTTGTCGATAAAAGTGATAAAGTAGTGAAAACCACCTTTAGCAGTATGACTCATTGGTATACATACATAAGTATGTATTATGGCTAATAGCTCATTCGCCCTCTCACTTTGACAAGTGAAAGGTGTCTTTGTCATTTTGCTAAACAAGACTCACATGTGTCATATGATTCAAAATCAAATGACTCCAAAAGTCCATCTCTGTGCAGCTTCTGCACGCGCTTCTCATTTATATGACCCAAACGACAATGCTAGACATAGGAAGGATTCAAATCATTGAGTCGTTGTTTATTTATATTAATATTATAAATGTGTGCATCCTCAAGACTCAGAATGTATAATCCATTCAACAATGGACAAACACTTGTTTGTTATTTCGAATTAAAAACCGTCTGCCTCCAAACATGATAAAAATATAATGTTTTTGCCTAAGGCTAGAATAAAATAACAATTATTTAACTCCAAAACTAATACTAAGGGAAGCGATAGTGAATAGACACCGACGGCCAACGCTGCAACCTTTGCATCATTGCTAACACAAACATTCAGCTCGCCTCTTGCACACTTTCTTGACCTACTCAGTCCCTACAATGATTTGCAAGTATGAATCATCGATTCGGTATCAAATACCCATGAATCATTAGTGCTAGTAGCAATATTAATTTCAATAACATTTATACCTGAAGCAGAAGTCACACTTCCCTTCTTTTTTTTGCTCTTCTAGGTTCAGTTTGCAATTCCTCTTCCAATGGCCAACAAGGCCCTGAAAGGACATTGATGTCGCCTAGAGTGGAGGTGAATAGGCATTCCCGAAAAATTCTCGCGAAAATATTAGTTTAAAACCTTCTAGGACCAAAAGTTCTGATTTTGAATCGTAAGTTTTGAATTGCCGGAAGTTCTACGGAACTTCTGCTGACCGAAAGTTCCGACGGGAGACCAAAAGTTCTGGTTCACCTAATAATCAAAATAATAATAATTTTAATCTAGCCAACAAAATAAATGAATAGAAATGTGGGTAATGATATTGGCTATAATTTTTACACAAAAAGATATTCTAGAACCTTACTAGCAAGTAGATCAAGCAATATTAAAGTATTATCTAGCAAGAATTACACAAAGTCTATTCTTCAAGAATTTTTATGGCAATTCTAGAAGAATATGAAGTAAGAACTAGTTGTTAGGAGTATGTATATGCAAGGAAAACTAGATCCATGGGGTAGATTTATAGATCAGGGTAAAACAAACAATAAACATAATTAACCAATAAACTTTAAATATAATGGCTTCTAATGAGTTCTAGTTCAAACCAATTGTTCTTGCAAGTTCTAATAGATATTATGAAGCTATCATATTCATCAATTGCAATCAAACAAGCACAATCACATAGATCAGACTAAAACATTTATTAATATGATGAACTAGCTCATAAACACGAAGAACACCAAGAACACAAGATGAACACAAGTATATATTTACCGGAGTTCGGATTCCCCTATCCTATGTCTCCGTTGAAGGACCTCAATAGGTTGGGTCTCTTTCAATCCTTGTCCTCACTAAGCCTTAGCCAATGCTAAGCTTAGATTTTCTACGAGTTACCTTGTTGAAGCCAAGGTATGGCTTGTACAAACTTCTCTGGGCACTCCACAATCTCTTAGATGTTCACGGAGCGACGTCTAACCGTCTAGTAGGTAGCACCTCCAAGAGTAAAAAACACAAATTTGATTTGTTTACACTATGAACTCAAGTTCTCAAATATTTTGCAATAAAACCAACCAACTCAACCGCCCAAAATCTCCTCAAAAGATAAAGCAAAAAAATTGCAAGAAATTTATGAAGAACTCTTAAAATGGAATTGCAAAGATTCATTCTAGATTTGTACTTAAAAGAGAGGGTGAGTTCTAGGGTTTGAATGCTAGGGTTAGAGTTGAGAAGCCCCTTCAAAAAGAGAGAAAAGGGGTTTATATAGCCCTCACCCTCGGGCTAGCTGTTTGGTGCAAAATACAACAAAATCGGAAGTTCCGATGTCAAAATCAGAAGTTCCGACCAAAAATAAATTCGAAACCAAGAGTTCAAATTGGAAATTCCGATGCAAAATTAGAAGTTCCGATGGAAAAATTAATTCCAGACCAAGAGCTCAAATCGTAAGTTCCGATTTTCAATCAGAAGTCCAGGATCGAAATTTCTGAAATTCCTGGCAGCACCCTGTTAGCACTCTAGAAAATAGGTCATAACTTTTGACTCTGAACTCCATTTTTGATGATCCTTGACTTTTTGGTAAGCTTATTCAAAGGGCTATCCAACTGTTGGTGTCTTTTTTGGTCACACGCATGGCTTGGGAGGTCTTCTTAACTCCAATGCAGGTCTTACAATATTAGAAAAAGAGTTCTGAGTGTGCCAATCAGTTTGACCCTACAACCTTTGCACGTAAAGGCTGATGAACACTTTCTAGAGCAAATAAGATGTAACATGGAATCAAAGATAACCAATTGGCTTGTACTCCAATAGAAACTAAATCTAACATACTAGATAATATATTTGTATCATTAAAGTGTCGTAATAGCAAGATTAGACCTAACTAAGGCAGTCGCTAATCATGAAAAATCAATAACACTTCAATGCATCGAGCTTACTTTATTTAGATGAATGGTATACAACATGAAGCAGATACAATAGAGCAATATGTCAGACTTAACCGATGAAGCCTCAAACTATGATACCCAACTCACATCAATCCAAGAGATCAAAGTGATGTAGCCTTAGACCTAGCAAATACACCAATATAAATTATCGATCGCACTAGCCAGACCGATGCCTCGAGAGATCGATACGATGCAGCCTTGAAGAACACTAACCTAGCCGATAACAATCGTCGAGGTGGCGGGACTCACCTCTTCGCTAGAGATCAGAATAATGCAGCCCAGTTCCGAGTGCCGAGCCCCATCGTGATTAACCTTAGGAACCTAAGGGTGGCGATACACCGATAAGTAGTTTTTTTGTGGTTGATTTTGTGTGTGTTCTAAACCTAGCTAATTAGATACATATTTATAGTTCGGAGACTTGTCGTCCAAGTAAAATTCGTTACAACCGATTCTAGATTATTTTTATCTTCTTCCCATCTCCATCGGCTTCCTCTTATCCATCCACTTGTAACAGAAATGGACAGGCTTCTTTGGCCAACCTTTGACTGACTCCTTGACTTATGTTGACCACGCGACATCCTTAGTGGGCCTAGGCTTTACCAAATCTTGGCGTCAACACCAACCTAAAAAGAACAAGGCTTAAAACCCCAAGGATAAAAAAATCATGGCTTTAGTTTTCTCTTAAGATAGCAACACGATAAAACATTTTGAGCACCGAGACATATACAAACACATCAACTTTGTATCCCTCTTAATAGTACGACATTCCTATACTCAAATGCAAGTATAATAGATTTGTAACAATAGGAATACCCTCACACCATCTTGTTTATTCACTATCGAGGGATGACAAAGTTGAAATCATTTCATCATTTGGGACTATTCTCCTACACACACCTAGTTGAACATGTTAGTCCCAAAACATTTATACCTCTGCCTTGAGCAATATCCACTATGAATTTTGGCTTGATCTTGATCAACATATGAAGTGTGGATACTTCCATATATCCAAGCCACTTTTACAACTCTTAAATAAGTGTTGTGGATCACCCATAGTTTTCTTTTGGACTTACTTGGTTCATCGACACAAAGCTTTTTAATCGCTCTTCACCATCGCATTGGTCCTTCGGTACAAAGCCTCTACTTGCCCTTCACCTTTTCATGGTCCTTCATAGCCGATTATCACTTGCCCTTCACTATATTGCCATAGAAAACTACTTTTTATCCAACATATTCAATCTGTCCACTTGATCCTCATGAATCAAAGATACGAATCACTTTATTCTTCATGATTCTTAGCTTCTTATCAACCCTCCACTTTAGCTTATATTTTCTTTATCCATCAATATATACTTAATAAGATTCTACATTTAGGGAAGATTGACTAAGAGACCTTGGATCAAAACTTCCAGTTGAATATGACTTGAAATGATGTCAATCTTTTTAAATAATATTTTACTTGTTGATTCTCAACATATGAACAATCAATCTTTTTTCTTGAAGCCGAAACTTAACATAACACACAAACTCATGAAACTAGTTAGTCCCAACATCTGTTGTCATTAATCATCAAAACTCAATACAATTCAAGGGCAGAGATCTTTTAGGCCCAACCTAGACCTTCTAGTCGGTTTATACTTAGAGCTCGAGATCACATATTTAGCCTTAACCTTACCCTTCTTCTTTCTCTTTGTACATTCCTGTTGAACTACCATCACATGGCTAGGATTCTTTCTCATATTTGCCTCGACTGTCTTGAGCATCCCATGCAATTTGACCATGGTTTACTTCAGACTATTTATATGAAAATTCATGATGAACTGATCAAAGCTCGGAGGGACCAACTAAAAATAGCATCTGTGACCTAATCTTGATCAAGAGGAGAGACAATCATTCCAGGTTCTCAATGTAACCAACTATTTTGATCACATGAGGACTCACTAAACTGCATTGTACAAGCTTCCAATTAAACAAGGCTTTTGAGACATTGAATCTCTCAACCCTTGCCTAATTCTCAAACATGCCCTTCAGCCCCATAATCATATCGTAGGCGCATTTTTTTCTCATATTGCTTCTGAAGCTCAAAGGACATACAAGCAAGCATGAGATAGCTGACATCAACTGAATCACTAGCATATTTCTCATAAGAACGCCTATCAGTTAGGGGAGTATCATCCTTAGGTTCAGTAGGTTGGGGTTCCTTTAGAATGTATTCTTTTTTTTCTCTTGCTTGAGAAAAATTCTCAAGTTTCGATACCAGTCAATAAAGTTTGTTCCTTTCAGTTGTTCTCTTTCAAGAATAGATTGCAAATTGAAAACTGAAGTGCTCTTAACATAAGTAGGTATCATGATCTACAAAATAATGCAAGGTTTAGTACTATGATATGTATATCTTCTATCAAATAAAATATGTTCTACTATATGAAAAATAATCACTTTCCCTCTAATGACTAATAGTGGAACATGATCCATGTTCAATTAACTCCTAGTGATCTTTGGCATTACTACTAGAAGCTAATCGATATAGGTAAGCAATCATTTGCTAATCACATCACATGTGACTCTTGTTTGTTAGGGTAGCATCCAATGCCCGACACCCAACACCATGCAGTAAAGCCCAAAACCATTTTTGATAGCTTTGTTAAGCAAACCAATACTATGCATGTGGTAGTCCGACTTCCACCCTAACTAGTCAAGATAAAAGATAGTACCCTACTTTGGCAGACCCACTATCGATGGTTGAGAGCCTTGGAAGGTTTAGCTATTGGAAAGAGCATCAATACTTAATTTTCTTAGGAAAAAACATTCTAGCAAGGTAACATTGTCTATCATGCATGAGACATGCAAGAATGGTATGTTAAGAACATAAGAAAGCACCATATGCAACCACATTGACTGTGACATAGTATGGTTCTCTTCACATGGTGATCTCCATCTCCATAGCTCCTATCATTGTGCTTCAGACCTCCATGAACCTGTACTAGCCTATTAAAAATAATAACACCTATACTAGTTACATGAGTTGAAGCATTAGAAGTCGACATGCAGGTCATACAACCATTGAACAACCATGTTGATTACATTCATGCATCTCATGCATTTTGCAAGGCCATACTAGTCACAAAATTCTCTACAAAAAAAGGTTAGGCGAAGAAACTTCTCATGACTGATCTGGATCGAAACTTCCGATCCAACATCGGAACTTCCAATCTGTTGGAACTTCCAATCTAATATCAGAACATCCGATAGCAAAATTGCTCTCTGTATCGAATTAATTTGGCATCAAAACTTCCGGTCAAAATTGGAACTTCCGATCCATCAGAATTTCCAACACCTGGGTACTTCCGAAATCCGATGGACAAAAATAGATATAATCTGTTTTCACCACGTATCTCCATACGTGGTTGATCTAGATCGAACATTGTGCACGTAGGCTCTAATACCACTGTTGGGATATGGGAAGGCTACGATAGTCGGCAATTTTAAATTTTTAACCCCTTAGCCTAGGAACCATGCACGCGAGGGATCATGAGAAAGAAACGTGAGATGTTCTAGGTGTAGAGGAAGATGTTGAGGAAGTGCATCCTATCTCAACCTCGACTCGCTCTACCCATTCACGGGTGATACAATCAACGAAGTCTGGTGATCTCCACAAGAGGAAGATGATGAGCACTGCTATTCAAGCATTACCTCCACAAAGTCCACACGTACAAGGATGAGATTGATCTCATGCCAACATGCTAGCACCGATTGTGAGAATCGAGGAGAGAAACTGATCTCAACACCTTGAGATTGATGAGGGAGGATAAGAGATATGATGGCTAATGTTTTAGTAATGAGAACAACAACCCACGACCTCTCTATTCCTACCTTTATATAGCCCTAGAGTGTGTGCCATTAATCATAATTAAAGCCAAACAGATCCAATTTGTTTCATCTTGATCGGAAGTTCTGATCTGGACTCTCTGTCTATAAATCAGAAATAATTAGAACTTTCGACACCGTATCGGAATTTCTGATTCCAAATCGGAACTTCCAATCAGTTCCAAAAATCGAAAACTTGCACCAGATCTCAAAACTTCCGATCAACTCTAGATGTCAGAACTTCCAATCCATATCGGAACTTGTGATGTTTCCAGAACTGACTTATAGAGAGCATATGGGCTGGTCGGAACTTCCAATTCCAGATCGGAACTTTCGATCAACCCAGAATTTTCTTAGGCACAATTCCTTCAAGTATACCATCAAGCCTCTAGTAGAGCAAGAATGGATTCAACTTTGACTCATTTTTAGAATGTACGAGAGTTTAACTACACGTTGCTGAATCATCTCTAAAAAGAGTCTCACACAAAGGAGAAATTGAAAAAATTCTATGCACTTTCCACCCAAACGTGGAAAAATTCGCACATAACCATCATCAATCCAAATACATGAAGTATTATGAATTGATGGACTTGATATAGTTAGGATGAAGTCCTAAATAAGAACTTTGTTTCATAGTAACAATGAAAGAGCAATAGTCTAGAAGCTAATGTCACTTCTTTAATGTTGCGCAAAACACACCATAAGAAGCTAAAAGCCAAGTCATCCCATCTGGCGACGAGCTAAAGAAACACCCCTACTGTAAGTGGCATGATTCACATTCACATTATACTAACGACTGCAATGTTTTTCGTCGACAGGTTCAATCGGCCATAGAGGAAGGACGATTGAAAATAGACCCCGGTCCAAAGATGAAGCTAGACAAAGACCCCTTTCCCGTGAACACCGTCGACCTTGATGAAAAGAGAGTACTGATTCGGCTAGAACAGGCCGGGTCGACCATAGGGAAAGTGGTCATTGTTGGAGAGTCGCGAACACGCTCACTCGTACCAAAAAACCCCGAAGTAGGAGTGTGGAAGCGGAATGTCAACATGTCTCCTTCGGCTAGGGCTCGCAAGAAGCCGAAGGTGACATATCAGATGTTGTTGAACAAACACCAGAAAAAGGCTAAGGAAACAGGCCCCACACAAAAAGGCGAAGTCAACCAAAGGTGCCAAGGTAGTCGAAGGATGGCTTCAGACCACAGTGGCCGAACCCTCCGCACGGTGGCTTTGGACCGCAGTGGTCGGACCCTCCGCATAGTGGCTTCGGACCACAATGGCTGAACCCTCCACATGGTGGCTTTGGACCGCAGTGATCGGACCCTCCGCCTAGTGGCTTCAGACCCTAGTGGCCGAACCCTTCGTACAACAAGTTCGGACCCCAATGGCCGAACTAAGCTCCACTCTGGATGAACCCTCTGGTAGAAGGCTTCGGCCCGCAATGGCCAAACATACCTCCGGCCTGGCAGGGCCCGTCGCTAATATGGTCACCGATGCCTCCACCATATAATTGGGCAGGGACCCCGTGGGCTCCATACACATCACAACCATAGTACCCTTCACAACATAACGTTGTCCCTTGTTTTCCTTTGGAGTATTATAACTGACAGGGACAATCAGACACGGCGAAGGGAGACATCGTCCACAGGCTGTCCGTAGTACCTCCGAATTGACTCACACAAGACGGAGCCAAGGGAGATGAACATGAAGAGGCGAAGGATAGGGAGTCCGAAACCATCATAGTCAAAGTAGGGTCTCAGGAAGTCCCAATCCTGAGAGCCCCCTCGCCGAAGCCCGACAGAGGTAAGTCCCCTACTCCAGGTGAGGCTAGCACTGGAGCCTAGTCCGATCGGCCAAACAAGGCCGGTCCGATTGGCAGGTTCCGTAGCGAAGGGTCCTTCGATTATAAAAAATGCCTGGCCGACCTGGGTAGTACCCCTTCGGCCAAAAATCACAGAAATAGAACGGTGGCACCTGGTACCAAACCACAACCATCTTGGGCACCCCTAGGTGTGTCCAAATCATAGAAAAGGCATTTGCAGCGCCTACAGGCACAAGAGATGGGCGAGAAAAAGGCCGAGGATGAACGAGATGCCATCTTTTAGGAGATCCATCCTCGGCCAGCTACAAGACAGGTATGGAGGATCAAGCCGATTGATATAACCAACCCGGCTCCTAGTCCGAGCGACGACGATGACGACACACCTGACGACAACTATATGCCCATCTCTGAGGGACCCGCACCTCAGGCAATAGACATCAACGTCATCATGTTGCCCGTCGAGTTCACCCTACCACAAGACGAGGCCGATGTCACTCAATTGAACCTCGAACCATGCAATGCTATTTTTGAGAAGCTCGAGGATACGATGCGCCACCTGAAGCCTCTCTACGTCAGGGGTCACATTGATGGGAAGCCGATCTCCAGGATGCTTGTTGACGGTGGTGCCACTATTAACCTAATGCCTTATTCTCTGTTGAAGAAGCTTGGCAGAGGCAAAGAGGACTTGAAGAAGACTAACCTAATGCTCAACGGCTTCACCGACGAGAGTTCCGAGGCCAAGGGCGTACTCTCCATGGAGTTGACAGTAGACACCAAGACATTGCCAACAACATTCTTCGTTGTTGACATGCAAGGTAACTACAACGTACTGCTCGGGCGTGACTGGATTCACGCAAATTGTTGTATTTCTTCTACTTTGCACCAATGCCTAATATAGTGGGACGACGATGACGTAGAGGTCATATCAGTAGACACTTCGGCCCAGGTAGCATTGGCTGATGTATCCATTGACGCTATCCACAACAAAGTAGAATGTCTATCAAGAAGGGATCTTTCGGATTACGACTTCATTAGCGTGTCTAGAGGTCATTTCGTACCAGTGTCTATAAAGTCGGCTGGTGTAGCATGACTATTTCTAAATTACGTCACTATCTTCTCCCTACTACATGTATTGTCGCTTGCCAAACCGATGTTATAAAATACATGTTGCAAAAGCCGGTTCTAAGTGGAAGAATCGAAAAGTGGGCTTATGAACCGCTAAGGGCTATGAAAGGCCAAATTGTCGCTAATTTTATAGTTGATCACCACGTGGACGTCAATTGGGGTGACGATATTGCTCTAATTGAGGTAGTGCCATGGCAACTTTATTTTGATGGTCCAGCTTGCAAGAATGGCCAAGGTATTGGGGTAGTTCTCATATCACTAGTGGAATGCACTTTGAAACATCGGCTCGTTTAGAATTTCCCTCTACTAATAACCAAGCTGAATATGAGGCTTTATTGCTAGGACTTGTGTGGGATCAGAATGGCGACTAGAGGGGGGTGAATAGGCGTCTCGACACTTTCTCGTGAATGTGATGGCCTAATTAAATCACCCAACACACCTCTAAAAACACAATTTCAAGTTTTAATCCAATCAGTATAGAAATTGAACTCCACAAGATAGAAAACCACCAATCAGCTTTGTTTCAAGATTTTTAATCAACAAATATCAAAACACTCACACAAGAGATCAATTCAAGTTTTGAAAAGTGAATCAGCTTGTTTCAATTCAATCTCAAATGAAATCCCTGTACTTCTGAAATTTGTCGGACGATGAATAGTAAAAGTGATTTTCAACAAAGTTCATCAGTCATATTTTGGTTTAGTTTGTAAGTTTCAATTTCAGATTAATTTCAATTCAGCACACAAAGATTCAGAACTTGTACTTCTAGAATTTATCAGACGATGAATAGTAATAGAGTATTTCAACAAATTTCAGTATTCAAGTTTTGATTCAGATTTTGAACAAAACTGTATACTTCACATTCAGAACCAATATGATTTAGTTTCAGTACTTGCACTAGATGAGTTTATGTGCTGAAAACAGTAGACAAACACCAAGAAGCAATGAAGCTGACACTATTCTGAAACACAACAGTAAATAGCATTCAAGTTTTGAACCAACATGTATACTTCAATTTCAGAACAGCAAGACAGCAAAGAAACTGAACTGTCAATTCAGCCAAAAATCTGAGACACTATATACACCATTCAACACTAACCAGTGATTACCTACACAGCCAAGACAGACAACACATAATCATTCTCATAACAGATTTGAATCTGAAATGCTGAAGCCAGAGATTCAGTTCATCCCAAGAAAAGCTATACTTTCAATCAATTTTCACTTGAACATAGCACTGACTAACAGATCTCTGATAAAACAGATTGTTCAGACAATTCATGAACAGGCTAACTGAACCACAGATGATGCACTAGAAATTAGGCATGATTATATTCCTCAATTTACTCCAGCAGCTGTATCAAACAGATTCACAGCAATGTATTTTGTTCCACAAGACAATATGTATACATCATTTCAAACAATCTTCAATAATTTGTAGAAACAACACTGAAAAACTTTGCTGCCAAAAAACAGAGCACTGAAACTATAGCATCTGAAACATTCAGGATGAGGAATAGTGTAGTTTTAGTTCAAAGTTGATTTGAATTCAGATACATCAGTGATTCTTTCACCCAATGAAGTAACTAGCTAAAACATATGAATCTACAGCACCTAGTCAACAACATTACATACAACAGGAGCAAAATTTAGAACTTAAACAGATTATCCCATTTAGTACTTAAGGTAAACAGAGATTTCAGACAATAGTAATACTGTTCATAGCTAATTAAAATGAGTAGATAGATCAATCAGAGCTTTAATTGAATCACCAGGAGATGAAGAACCTTTGAAGAAAACTTATTTAAGAGTAAACACAACAAACTGATTCAATCCAGCAAACATTCAATCACAAAGACACAGAACAAACCAAACTGCATCTGATCTGAATACAACCAGTCTTTAAACAGAAAATCAATTCTGAGTTTGATCCATACACATGTTCAGAATCATGCTAAATCAATTCTTTAGATTAAACAGACAACCTTCTACAGTAAGTGAATATATGCAACTTAGAGGGATTAACAGCTAGAAGAACAGAAACTACATAGAAACCAGTTTTACTCTCAAAAACTTCAAAACAGATCACATGGACTGGGGTAATCTGACCAAAATTGACACATAACTTCAGCATATTGTCACCACAAAGTATTTCTACTAGACAAAGATTGCTCAGGTCAGTATGGATCAATTAGCCATCAAAAATCAATCTCAGACAATACTGTTTGCAAATTAGAGACTGAAACCAGAATTCCAACTATTCAAAAGAGTTGAGTAATTAGATGCACAAATATTCACCTAAGAAATACTTGTTCACCCTTTAATCATGTTATCATTCAAAAACACTTTAAACAACCCAAAGATCAGCCAAGATGTTGATGAATACTTGAAAAGACATTTCATCAAACATATGAAAGGCTAGACCAAAACTGAAACAAATTTCAGAATAATTTTTTCAGCACTGTGGTGCCTACTTTGATCAGCAAAATAATTCATAAGAAATCACAGAAACATGTTGCAACTTTCGAAAATGAATCATTCAAACTATTCCCAACAAAAGTTACATAAACTTCAACATAAACTTCTGCACTAGATTCTCCAGAAAACGCAGCACAAAAATGATTTTAGTCTGAAAACTCACCTGCGCAGGAAAACAAGAAAGAACTTGAACAGTGTTGCCGATAATCCTGTGCAGAATCTGACAAATCACTAGAAATCACTGTTCATCGTCAAACAGACTTCAAAACGAATTTTTCTGTAGTTTTTTCATCACAAAAATGGTTGTCCCAAGTCACCAAATGGTTCAGCCAACTTGGGGGGATAATATCCTACCAACTCATGTTCTAGAAGCCCCCATTTTACACAAAGACCCTTAGTAATTTCAGAATTAACAATTCTGAAAATTACCCTATAAAAACTAAAAGTAAAATTACAAAATGACTCTCCTTTTAATATAATTTAAGAGTAGAACCACTCTAAAAATTATACCAAGAGGTAACACTACAAAACTGAAAATTTAAACTAAAACTAGACACTTATTTATTGAATTAACAAAAACATTAAACATTTCGATGATTTTCAGCAAAAACTGACAAAGCCTCTTAACCCTTCGACTCATGACACCGCTTCGCGACTTCGAGCGCTAGCAAGACACTTCTGCTCTCGATCCCCTCGAGCCTCCAGAATGCTTGTCCTGGCCTCCCTCTCGCAAACCCGGTCGTCACGTCATCGCTCCGTCTCTTCGTGCACTCTTGAGATCTTCTCCAACTTCGCCCGGCCTCCCTGATCCTCCGACATCAAGATCCCCGCTCGACCCTCGATCACCCGCCGTCGAAAGTCGGTCAGCATCTCCTTCCTACACAAATAGGACAAGCCAAAAAAAACGTGACGCACCGCCGAAACCCTCAACAACCAAACCTCCATTCCACATCGAAACCCTCGATGCACTCAAACCACTCTCAACCACTCAACCGCTCAGACGCTCATCCTTCTCAATCACTCATCATCCAGACCGAAACAACCCTTGATTTCTCAACTTGAATTGCTAGAATCCATAGATGCTAAACATGTTCATGCGCATGGCGATTCTTTGTTAGTAGTGCAACAAGTAGCTAAAAGTGCTCAATGTTTTAACAGCTTGCTAAATAGTTACTTGGATAGATGTTTAGACATAGTTGCTACTTTCGACGACTTTAAAATTTCTCACGTATCAAGACAAGACAACTTAATTACAAATGATTTGGCTCAGCAAGCATCTGGCTATCAAGTCAGGAGAGGAAAATTTTCCATACAACAAAGGCCAATGCTTGAACCAACTGCCGAAGATAGAGACTTAGGGATAGTGTGAGGCCTGCTGGACACTCCGGGTCGGACCCCTCCGGCCATCGGAGGGTGTTGCGTGCCGGAATCCTCGTGCCAGAGCCCTTCATCCACCGAAGGGCCCTGCGTGACAGAGTCCTCATGCCGAAGCCGTCTGGACAGTAGAAGTCTTCGGGAACCATACCCCTCCGGTGGGAGGCTTCGGTCTAATCGGCTCCGCACAGCCGATCCAGTCAACCTTTGGCAGGAACAAGAAAGGCCCTGGGGTACTCCAAAGTTAGCAATATTGACATCACTCTAGGAAAGGAGTTAGCAAACCCTCTGGATGTCCATGAGGATGATTGGAGAATCCCAATCATCCGATATTTAAGAAATCCCAGTCAAAGGGTTGATCAGAAAGTTCGGCGACAAGCTTTTAAATTTGTATTGCTAGATGATGTATTATATCGCCGAACTATTAATGGAGTACTTTTAAAGTGTTTAAATGATGAACAATCCAAAGTAGCTACAGGAGAAGTCCATGAAGGGCTTTGTGGCACTCATCAGTCGACCCAGAAAATTAGTTGGATGCTCAAAAGAGCAGGTTTCTACTGGCCGACTATGAGTGAGGATTGTTTTAGATATTATAGAGGGTGTGAAGCGTGTTAGAAGTTTGGTAATATTCAGCTAGCTCTTGCTTCATCACTTAACCCTATTATCAAACCATGGCCATTCCGAGGTTGGGGTTTAGACTTCATCGGCCAAATTTATCCTCCTTCAAAAGGGCACCGGTTCGTGTTGATGGCAACGGATTACTTCACTAAATGGATCGAAGTCGTTCCTCTCAAGAATATGACTCACAATGAGGTAACTGATTTTATCTTGAAGCACATTATACATAGATTTGGTATTTCCCAAACTCTCACTACAAACCAGGGTATTTCATTTTTTGCTAAAGAAGTGAGAGACTTTGCTGAATTTTATGGTATTAAGTTAATAAACTCTTCACCATACTATGCTTAGGCCAATGGTTAGGCCGAGTCTAGTAATAAAACTATGATTAAGCTCATTAAGAAGAAAATCGAAGAGTTCCCTAAAAGGCGGCATGAAGTGCTTTCTGAGGCGCTATGGGCTTGTAGAGTTGCAAAGCACGGTGCTACCAAAGTTAGTCCATATGAGTTAGTATATGGGCAAGATGCCATTCTACCTATAGAAGTAGATCTTGGCTCTTTAAGAGTCCTAAAGCAAGATGGCTTATCGATCGATGAATATGAAACTCTTTTGAAAGACAATTTAGAAGAAGTGACCGATAAGAGGTTAAGAGCTTTAGAAGCTATAGAGAAAGACAAAAGAAGAGTAGCTAGAGCCTACAATAAGAAGGTTAAACCAAAATCGTTTCAAGTTGGTGACTTGGTTTGGAAGACGATTTTTCCCTTAGGCACTAAGAACCCCAAATTTGGTAAATGGTCGCCTAGTTGGGAAGGTACTTTTAAGATAGTTGAAATCGCTCCAGGTAATGCGTCTTTGTTAGAGTCTCTACAAGGAGAGCGATTTCGAAGAGCTTTGAATGGCAGGTACTTGAAAAGGTATTTCCCAAGTGTGTGCCAAAGTGCTTGAAAGTGTCGAAAAGGCCGATATGGGAGGTATCATCCTTAGCCCGTTATGCTTTTAGTTCACTTAGTTCACTAAAAGGCAGGGGGCATGTGTTGATAGCAAAAAATGGCATTAAATGGTTGTTGATAGCAAAAAATGGCATTAATGGCTAGATCGTCGAAATATCAATTTTGATGATTTGAGCCGAAAGTGCACATGTCCAGGGTATGTCCGAAGCCCTACAGGGTCGAAGTCCATTGAGCTATGGGCTCCGAAAGCCTCTAGCCAGCCCATGGGCTTCGGCCAGGAAGCCTTCGGAGGCCCACACTGTCGAAGCTTCGGAAGTCTTCAGAGGCCCATGCTACCGAAGCTTCGGCCCGAGAAGCAAGCCTCGATGGGCCTGGCCGAAGCCCACGCTACCGAAGCTTCGGCCCAAGGAGCAAGCCTCGACGGGCCTAGCCGAAGCCCACGCTGCCGAAGTTTCGGCCCGAGGAGCAGGCCTCGATGGGCCTGGACGAAGCCCACCTCGGCAGAGATAGAGTTGCACGCGTTTCTAGCTCAATCTCTATCTCTATCTGGCCGGATTAATAGCAGATTAGATTAGGAGTTAACCCCCTATAAATAGAGAGGCATGGCCGGCGTGGAGAAACGCCCCCAACTCAAACCAAACCAAAGCTAATCCTTTGATCGTATTTACCTTACCTTTATTTTCCTGTACCTCTTCGCGGGTTTGCCTGGAAGCCCTCCGTCGGCCACTACAGAACAGTGGTAATCCTTGTTACTTCGCCTATGAAGTATCCGTTAATCTACGTAATAGATTGTTGTCACCTTGTTACTTCGCCTGTGAAGTATCTGCTAATCTGCGTAATAGATTGCTACCTTCGCTACTAGTGCAACACT
The DNA here is from genome assembly GCA_019279435.1 of Zizania palustris. Taxonomy (NCBI): domain Eukaryota; kingdom Viridiplantae; phylum Streptophyta; class Magnoliopsida; order Poales; family Poaceae; genus Zizania; species Zizania palustris. The sequence continues at coordinate 37,389,587 of JAAALK010000082.1, read as the reverse complement.
TAGAAAAATTCGGTCCTCAGGCCGAATTGGTACTTCGCATCATCTCTGTTGCAGGTTCTCACGTTCGGAGCCACTTCGTCGGAGGTGTCCGGAGCTGAGAGATCGGTTTCGGAGGTCCCCAGGACACCCTTCGGCGAGACCGCAGGCTCCGGCGACAGGCTTCGCCAAGCATACTTCGTCGCAACAGGCTTCGCCGCAACCATACTCCGCACCAGATGAAGTTGCACTCGCGCGTGGCCCTCGCGTCACTATTCTGTAGTCTACTGTATCGGAGATCTCACGCCGAATCCCGCCATTCGGAGGTGACCATCGCGTCCAGATCCATTCTGAGTCCATCTTCGGCCGGATCAGTCCAAACGCTGAAGCACCCTTCGGCGGAGCACTTCGCACCAGACGCCAAAGGTACACTTCAGTGACCCCTTCGCATCAGACGCCGAACCAAGCAGGGCTCTGACTGGTTTGTTGATTTTATTCTGTTTAATCTATCTTTTTCGGCTAATTGGATTATTTTGTGTCATCTGGTTGCCTGGCGACTCCACCTCCCTTATCACTATTAAGGGTAGTCGGAACGCGACGTAGGTGCCACGTCACGCTTAGGCCTGTCCCTAAGTATCCGTGCACTTTTGGATTGTCGAACTGACCCAAGTGCGGGGGCACGTTTCCGTGTCAACACACTTTTTGGTGACTCCGCTGGGGAAGGCTACGCCAACATGATGAGTACGTCTACATCGGCCATCGGTACATCTACATCGACTACTACGTCTACACCGTCGATGGACGCAATAGGAGGCACGGATATCGACAACCACAACATATTGTCACCTACACTTGAAGATATCCCCGCAGTAGACCGAGCAGAGATCGAGGCAAAGTTAAAGGCGCTCCAAGACATGATGCTTGGAGGCTACGTCAGGACACACGCAAGCTTCATCAAGCGCGACATCATCACCCCCGACCTCGCTCAGGTCCAGGTAACACCTGTATCGCCTCGTTTATCTTCTTTAGAAATTGAGCAAAAAATAGCCGCGTCAGTAGATCAAGCCGTTAGCGCTTCGCTAGCCAACCGTTTAGATTCGGTAGTTAGCTCCCAAGTTGAGGCAACTCTTAGAAGGTTTGGCTTTACTGAGGCCGTACCCCCAGTTCCTATTGCTAGCGCACCTCCGACAAACCACGTATACAGTAGGACTAACGACAGCACTGGCACAATCATATCTCCGGCCTCACCACTTATGGCCGAGACCAATCATTACACCTACGGTCAAAGTAATACTGCATACCATCCACCGCCACCTGCGCCAATACCTGCGCTACCCGCACCACACGCGCAGACACCTAGACACGAGCATGTCACATAAATAGCGCGTAGGGAAGACGCCCATGGCCGACACGCCGATATCCCACCGCGTGTCGCACCCCCGCATGAGAGGCACGCACAAGCAACATACCAAGATGATATAGAGGAGCGGGTCCGCGCGCTATTTAGGGAGTGTGCTGGCTTCGTGCCCAAGGGACGGGTTAGAGTTTACCGTAAGCACTACCCCGACCATCTTGATACGATACCCTACCCCCGCGGCTATAGGATCCCTGAATTCACTAAGTTCGATGGCGAGGGTAGCAAGACCACACTAGAGCACGTTAGTCAATTTTTGGCGCAGTGTGGAGAGGTTAGTAGGATAGATGCTCTAAAGGTTAGACTATTTTCTCTCTCGCTATCCAGCACAACTTTCACCTGGTTTTCAGCACTCCCGTCGAACTCCATCCACACATGGGACAATTTAGAGCGGAAATTCCATGATTATTTCTACACATGAGAAACAGAACTTAGGCTTTCACATTTGACATCGGTTAAGCAAAAATCTAGTGAGAGCGCCTCTGAATACATCAAGTGTTTTTGGGATACTAGAAACCGATGTTTTAGCCTTAACATCTCAGAACGGGACTTGGTGTAATTAGCTTTTAACGGGTTGCGTTCCGAAATTAAAGAGAGGTTAGATAACCAAAACTTTTTAGAAGTTAGCTAAGTTTTATAGCAGGCTCTGGTCCAGGAAGGTCGAGCCAAAGATAAAAAGTTTATTAAGTCGTTTAGCAAGCCTAGAGCTGAAATCCACATCATGGAATGCTCTGATGAGGAAGAGTCGGAGGAGGAGGATTCGGCCGACATGTACGCGGCCGAGTGGGTTTGGAACACTAAAAATAAACCTGTCACTTGCTCCGAGTTACGACCATCCCCCCACAAAGAATAGACTTAGTGAGGTCAAGTACTCGTTCGATATAACTAAATGTGATAAAATATTTGATTTTCTCTTAAAAAGTCAGCTTCTCAGGTTACCTAAGGGTCAAGTCATCCCACCTGCTAATGAGTTAAAGAAGCATCCATACTGTAAGTGGCATGATTCACATTCTCATAATACTAATGATTGCAATGTTTTTCGACGGCAGATACAATCGACTATAGAAGAAGGACGATTGAAGATAGACCATGATCCAAAGATGAAGCTAGATAAAGATCCTTTTCCAGTCAACGCCGTTGACCTCGGCGAAAAGAAGGTGTTGATTCGGCCAGAATAGGCCGAGTCTACTAAAGGGAAAGATGTAATTGTTGGAGAACCGCGCACTCGCACACTCGTGCCAAAGAACCCCGAGGTAGGAGTGTGGAAGCAGAATGTTAATACCCCTTCAGCTAAGGCTCGCAAGAGGCCGAAGGTGACATATGATGTGCTGTTGAGCAAGCATCGGAGAAGGGCCCAGGAAGCAGGACCGCGCGCTAAGCTAAAACAGCCGAAGGGGCTAAGACCTTCGAAGGGCGGCTTCGGGCCGAAGCCGGTGAACCCTCTGCACGAAGGCTTCGGGCCACGGTGGCCTGATGCTCCGCACGGTGGTTCCGAGCCACAATGGCCGAACCCCCCGTACAACAGCTTCGAGTCCCAGTGGTCGGGTCCCCTATACAACAACTTCGGCCCCCAATGGCCGAACCCCGCACCGCATTGGACTTCTCCGATGGGAGGCTTCGGCCCACACTAGCCGAACATACCTCCGGCCTGGCAGGACCCTTCGCTGGTGTGGTCCAAGACACCTTCGACTTGGCCAAACCCCCCTCCAGGTGACGGGATCGGCTCACAGTGGGCGAGGCCACTAGAGCCACCGATGCCTCCACCGTATGACTGGGCGGGGACCCCGTGGGATCCGTACGTGTCCGAGTCGGGGTACCCTCCGCAGCCTAACACTATGCCTTATTTTCCTTCGGAGTATTATGGATGGCAGGGGCAAACAGATGCAGCGGAGGGGGACATCATCCACAGACTGTCCGTGGTGCCTCCGAATCAGACCATGCAGAGCGAAGCCGAGGGTTGCGAGCACGCGGAGGCTGAAGTCAGAGAGTCCGAAGCTATAACCATTAGAGTCAGGTCTCAGGAAGTCCCAATGCCGAAGACTTCGTCACCGAGGTCTGACGGAGGTAAGTCCCATGCTTCGGCCGAGCCCTGCGCCGAAGCCTGGTTCGGTCAGCCGAACGAGGCCTGCCCGTCTGATGGAGTTCGCAGCGAAGCACCCTCCGAACACATGGTGCACAAGGCCAAAGGGCACAGCGCCACTTCAGCTAAAATTAATGGGAGCCGAACAGTAGCTCCAGGCACCAAGCCACAACCATCTTGGGCTCCTCCAGGCATGTCCAAATCGCAGAAGAGACGCCTACAAAGGCTGCGGGCCCAGGAGATGCACGAGAAGAAGGCTAAGGCCGAGCGTGACGCTATCTTCGAGGAAATCTGCCCTCGGCCAGCTACGAAGCAAGTATGGAGGGAGAAGATGGTTGAGATAACTAACCCGGCTCCTAGTCCAAGCGACGACGATGACGACATGCTCGACGACGATTACTCGCCCGTCTCTAAGGGACCCGTACCCCAAGTGATGGACATCAACATCGTCACGCTGCCTACCGAGCTCGCCCTACCACGGGACAAGGCCGAGGTCACCCAATTGAACCTCGGTCCGCGCAACGCAATCTTCAAGAAGCCCGAGGACTCAGCTCGCCATCTAAAGCCCCTCTATGTCAGGGGTCACATCGATGGGAAGCCGATTCCCCGGATGCTCGTCGACGGCGGCACCACTGTTAACCTAATGCCTTATTCATTGTTGAAAAAACTTGGCAGGGACGAGGATGACCTGAATAAGACTAACTTGATGCTCAACGGCTTCAACGGCGAGAGCTTCGAGGCCAAGGGAGTACTCTCTATGGAGTTGACGGTGGGCAACAAGACGCTGCCAACAACATTTTACGTCGTCGACGTACAAGGTAACTATAGCGTGCTACTCGGGTGCGACTGGATTCACGCGAACTGTTGCATCCCCTCTACTCTACACCAGTGCCTGATACAGTGGGATGGCGATGAGGTAGAAGTCATCCCCACGGATACTTCGGCCCAAGTAGCATTGGCCGATGTATCAGTCGACGCCGTCCATAACAAAGTAGAGTGTTTGTCAGGAAGAGACCTTTCGGACTACGATTTTGTTAGCGTATCCAGAGGGTGGTTTGTACCAGTGTCTGTAAAGCCGGCTGGAGTAGCACGACTATTTTTGTATTAATAGACATGTCTAGCAAGAACAATCTAGATTGGTTAAAGTCTCGTGTAGAGCAATATCGGTCTAGTAAAGACGGTATTGCCGAGGCCATCGGGGACTTGAGCGAAGTGGAGAAATTAGGACAAGGTTTTGCGTCGGTCGATCCCTTGGAGGAAATCGATGTAGGTGATGGTAGCATCCCAAGGACGACATGAAAAGTGTGTGGCAAGCATCATGAAAAGTGTCGAAAAGCCGATATGGATGGTATCGTCTTTAGCTCGTTGTGCTTTTAGTTCACTAGTTCACTAAAAGGCATGGGGCATGTGTTGATAACAAAAAATGGCATTAATGGCTAGATCGTCAAAATATAAATTTTGATGATTTGGGACGAAAGTGCACATGTCCAGGGTATGTCCGAAGCCTTACAGGGTCAAAGTCCATTGAGCTATGGGCTCCGAAAGCCTCTAGCCAGCCCATGGGCTTTGGCTAGGAGGCCTTCGGAGGCCCACGCTGTCGAAGCTTCAAAAGTCTTTGGAGGCCCACGCTGCCGAAGCTTCGGCCCGAGAAGCAAGCCTCGATGGGCCTGGCCGAAGCCCACGCTACCGAAGCTTTGGCCCGAGGTGAGAGCCTCGACGGACCTGGCCGAAGCCCACACTGCCGAAGCTTCGGCCCGAGGAGCAGGCCTCGACGGGCCTGGCCGAAGCCCACCTCGGCAGAGATAGAGTTGCACGCGTTTCCAGCTCAATCTCTATCTCTATCTGGCCGGATTAATAGCAGATTAGATTAGGAGTTAACCCCCTATAAATAGAGAGGCATGGCCCAGCGTGGAGAAACCCCCCCAACTCAAACCAAACCAAAGCCAATGCTTTGATCGTATTTACCTTACCTTTATTTTCTTGTACCTCTTCGTGGGTTTGCCTGGAAGCCCTCCGTCGGCCACTACGGAACAGTGGTAATCCTTGTTACTTCGCCTATGAAGTATCCGTTAATCTACGTAATAGATTGCTATCACATATACTTCGCCTGTGAAGGATCCGCTAATCTGCGTAATAGATTGCTACCTTCGCTACTAGTGCAACACTTAGCAAAATTCGGTCCTTAGGCCGAATTGGTACTTCGCATCATCTCTGTTGCAGGTTCGCACGTTCGGAGCCACTTCGTTGGAGGTGTCCGGAGCTGAGAGATCGGTTTCGGAGGTCCCCAGGACACCCTTCGGCGAGACCGCAGGCTCCGGCGATAGGCTTCACCAAGCATACTTCATCGCAACAGGCTTCGCCACAACCATACTCCGCACCGGACGAAGTTGCACTCGCGTGTGGCCCTCGTGTCACTATTCTGTAGTCTACTGTATCAGAGATCTCATGCCGAACCCCATCGTTCGGAGGTGATCATCACGTACAGATCCGTTCGGAGTCCATCTTCGGTCGGATCAGTCCGAACGCCGAAGCACCCTTTGGCAGAGCACTTCGCACCAGACGCCGAAGGTACACTTCGGTAACCCCTTCGCATCAGACTGCGAACCAGGGGGGCTCCGACTGGTTTGTTGATTTTATTCTGTTTAATCTATCTTTTTCGGCTAATTGGATTATTTTGTGTAATCTGGTTGCTTGGCGACTCCACCCCCTTATCACTATTAAGGGAAGTCAGAACGCGACGTCGGTGCCACATTACGCTTAGTCCTGTCCCTAAGTATCCGTGCACTTTTGGATCATTGAACTGACCCAAGTGTGGGGGCACGTTTCCGTGTCAACAATGGTCAAGATTGTCAAAATATCAATTTTGGTAAATTGGGCCAAAAATACACATGTCCTTGATTGGGTCGAAGCCCTATAGGGCCGAAGGTCCATTGAGCTTTGGGCTTCAGAAGCCTTCCAACGTCCTACTACCTTCGGCCCGAAGGACTTCGGAGGCCTGCCTCGCCGAAGCTTCGGCCCGAGGAGCAGGCTTCGGCAGACCTTGCCGAAGGCCCACTTCGGGCTAATTTCTAGAGATAGAGTTTGAGTTTGATTCTGGATAATTTTATCCCTACGTTTGATTAGGCCAAATCCTACCAAATTAATCTTAGAGATAAGAAGACTAGCCCCTATAAATATAGGGGTGATGCCGGTTCATTAAGCCCCAACACAAATCAATCACAAAGCCCTAGCTTTGAACCGTACCTTTACTTTTTATTTACCTTTCTGCAACCTTCGTGGGTTTGCTTGGAAGCCCTCCGCCGGCCACGCCAAAACCATGGTAACCCTTGCTACTTTGCTCGTGAAGTACCCGTTAATCTATGTAACAGATTGCTATCACCTTGTGATGAGGACATCGATAACAATGATAAAGACATCCAACACTCTATCATTCTTGGACCAATCACTCCCTCTCGTGCCCACAAGCTTAATTATGAGGTGCGTTCGTTTCTTACTTTACATAATGATTTGGATATGGATGGGATGCTACTTATGGGTGATATTTTGACTCTAAGGAACTTGGGAGAAGCACTTCTAGATCAAACACAAGAGGGAGAGGCGGCGCAACAATCCAATTCGGATTCCACTTCAAACTCCAATTTCGGTTCGGTTTCAGCAGAACACCTTTCATTAAAATGAGCATAACTTTCTCGTACGGAGGCAGATTGAGGAGTTCTTTAAGGAGTTGGAAATATAACGAAAATATATTTCCAATGAATCTAGCCAATTCTTGGTTCGTTATGAAACGTTCTGTGTTGTCCGAACAAGTCATAAGGTGCAGCATCACCATTTTGGGCCACTTTGGGTCTTGTATCCATTTGGGGCCTTAAGCACAACATTAGGGAAGACTTTACACAAACCCTAGGTATTAATACTCTGTAGCCGTCATGAATTAGTGTTGGGTTTTGCTTAGTTTCGAACTACCTTGCAGATTGAACTCTGATGTTCGTCAGATTGTAGAACCCCGCTCGAGAAATCGATCTTTCATCTGTTTGTGAGATTGTGTTTCCGTGTTCTTGCTTGTGTTCTCGATTTGCATGCAGAGATAAGCCTTCTTGGTGAGGTCAATCACGTTCGTGTGTGGTTGATAACCAACGGAGCCGTGGTGTAGTGATTGCGGGGTTCAGATCAGTGCTGATCGAAAGCCAGATCGTTAACGTCGAGTCCTCCACCAATCGAGTTTACCCCCTCTGACGGAAGATCGGGCACCCATGTGCATCAAGTGGTATCAGAGCCCAAGTTGCCCATCAGGTATCACTGTATCCCTTAGATTGTTCTTAGCCTTCTCCTAGAACTCTAGAAAAAGCCGCAAAAAAAGAGTTGTAGACATCTAGGGCAAATTATCCTTATCGTCCTACTGTTTTGAACCTTTGCAATTTCGTCACGGTGTCGTATTGTTGAGTTTTGATCCATGGTCGATGTCGGGTTACTGGTTTAGAGTTGTGTTCTTGATCGCGAGTCAAAGCCATAACCTTGTTTAGTCCTGGGATATCCGAATCTAACCCTAAACCCTAGTCGGAGTCGGTTCGGGGTCAGTTCGACCTTGCCTCGGTAAAACGGCCATAACTTTTGCATACGGACTCCGTTTGAGCTCTACCACCCGTCAAAATGATTGGGACGAAAGAATGCATCTATCTATGAGCGGCCAAGCGGCTTCCGATTAGGGTAAGGGGGCAAAATTCTGCCAGGAAGACAGAGTTCTAAAGGGGTTTTTGTTTGCAGCCATCATAACTTCTTCCTTTTCGGGTACCTCGTTTAGTACTTATTGTTTGAGAAATCTGTAAAAAAGGAAAAAAAAGAGAGGCCCTAAAGAAAAGAAAAAATAGACCAAAAAAAGAGAAAAAAATCAAAAAAATATGTGAGGCATAAGAGGAGGAAGTTGTTCTAGTTCATGTTCAACGTTGTTACCTATATATCTAAGTGCTGTTTTTGGTGTTCTTGTTATTATAGTTGGCTTCTCTTCTCATTTCTAGGAGCACAAGTTAGACCAGAAACCAAGACAAGTATTTTGGATTATTATTGAGCTTTACTAACTGTTGTCGATTTGTGCTAATCCTTGCTACCAAAGATCAACCTTTCGAGCTCCACCTTCCTTCTGATTAGTACGGTGACCAGCTGGCAATCGCTATACTCACGACTTCAATGGTATCATCCCCAGGCCAACCGGTTGTGCCACCTACTACGATTGGTAAGAACCTTGCAAGAACTTGGTGAAACGCTTGAGTGTGAGCGACTCCACATCCTAGTAGTTCATAAGAAACTAACACACTTGTGAGCTTGCTTGTGTTTTGTGTTTCCACTAACCATGGCAGGATCACACCAAGGCGATGGAGATGAATGTGTGTCCAAGTTCGAACTTGGAAAGTTGCTGCAAGAACTCAATGCAAATATCGTTAAGAGTAACCAGGACAATGAGAACAGATTAGAGAGGATAGAGAGGAGCATTGCCACCCTTGTCACCAGGATGGAGAACTATAACGTCCTGATTTTCATTAGGCGTTAAAAATAAATAAAGTAATAAATAAATGAATATTAAATGTAAATCATAAATAAGAGAGCTAAAATATGGGATTAAAAATTTCATTTAAAAATAAATCGTAGCTAGAGTATTTTCCTAAAAATTCTCCTAGCATTAAATTATGTTCCAAAAATTTTCCGGAATTTTTGGTGCTAAGGAATTCAATAAGATATAATCAACATCATTTTATCTTAAACCTCTAACACTAATTAATAAAATATATTACAACATGGATGTTGTGTAAATAAAATATATGATAAATAATTTATATTAAAATAATATGAAACCAAATAAAAATTCAGCTAGAAAAATTTTTAGTAAATTTATTTCACCTCGAATCAATTTAGGTTTTTTAAGGATTTTACAACTAGAATAGTAATCCATCATATTTCAATGAATAACTTTAATTAACAAAAAAGTAATTAAATTACTCTCTTTCCAATATAATTTGAATCATCATTTCCGACTATCTATATCTTTTCCAATCAAAAATCCGGAGGAATCAACATTCTATTTTCGGTCGCGAGATTAAAACGTGTTTAAATTCCATTAAAAATCACTTTAAAAATTATTTTTATATTCCTAAAAATTAATTAAAAACCTTGGTTTGGTGTTCATGTTTGGAATTTATGATTTCGACGTGAATAGAAATTTATTAATTTTCCAAACCACCGTTTATTCGTTAAAATATTCGCACATTATTTCCTTAAAATCCAAGATTTCTAAATTTATTTTAAACTTCAAAATTTCCAAAAACTTTTTACTTTTTCTTAAAAATCCAATTTTGAATTTTCAGAAAAATATTTTCCTATTTTTTCCTCCTTTTCTTTTCTTTCCTTTTCCCTTTTTATCTTTCCTTCTTTTCTTTTCCCTTCCCTTTCTCTCTCCTTCCTCTCTTTCTCCCTCTACTCCACCGCAGCCTCTTCTCTCCCTTTCCTTTCTTTCCTTTCTCTTTCTTCCCTTCTCTCTTCCTCTCTTTCCTATTTTTCCTTCTCTCACCTTCCTTTCTTTCATGCTAGCTTGCCTTTCTTCCTCCTCCATCCCGCAGCCTCCCCTCTCCCTTCTCCTTCCATTTTTCTTTCTCCTTTCCATTTTCTCCTCATCCTTCCATTTTTCTTAGCCTCCTCCCTCTATAAAAACCATTCATTACCTCCTCTCTTTCCCAAGCTAAGAACGTCGTGCCTAGCTGCAGTCGTCGCACCCCTCCTGCTGTCGCCGAGCGCCCTCGCCATGCCGCGGCCATGTCCCTCTTCTTTGGTTGGGTGAGGACCCTCTCCTTCCTCTACATTTTTCTGAAATTATATTATATTAATATATTCCGATTTCAATATATTAAGAGATTATTTCATATTCCTTGTTACCTCATTTAGGGATATCTTTTATGTCACGCTTTGATTACAATATGTATAATATATAATAGATTATTTTCGTATCGTCCCTTAATCCTTGATAATCTATTTAATCTAATTTATTCATTATTTTCACTGGATCATTTATCGTCAAGTTAATAATATCTATCTCGATTTGTTAAGTCAAAATCTCATTTTAACTACGTATTTAAATTCTGATAAAAATCCCTTTAAATTATTTTTAAATTGTGAATTTTTGAAAATAAATTAAAAGAGATAAATAAATAAATATCCTGATAAATAATTAAAGATTTGATTTGAGCAATTTATGTTAAGTTCCTCAAGGAGAAATAAAAATTTTGGAATTTTTATAAATTTATTTTAAATAGGAGGAAATAAAATTAAAAATAACTAAACTGTGTTTGAACAATAAAATGGCTGAAATAGTGAGGAATTAAAAATCTCAAGAAATAATTCAAATTTAGGTTTGTAAAATTTATGATAAATTCTCCATGTCAATAATATACCCTAGGATTTTTCTCTGAATTTTTAAGAACTTTAAATCTACACTAATAATTAAAATACGGTTTCAGAAATTAATAAAAGTAAGGAATAAATTAAAATTAATTAATTACTTCCTTAATCAATTCCCTGATTAGTCGGGCTGCAGACCGCGCAATGCGCGTGGGCCCCTCCACGCCTGAGCCATGTCGCTCGTGGTGTGCGTGGACCCCACGTCCACTGTGGCATCCTTGCTCCTGAGTCCTGACCGAGCCGCTGCGCCTTTGCGTGGTCAGCATCGTGGGCCCGCCCCTGTCGTTGTTGCATGACGCACGCCACGCGTGGGACCCGCCGGGCCCGCTGTCAGTCTATCTTACACCCACAGAACGTTTTTACAGTTCAAAAATAATTCCAGAATTCATTTTAAACTTCAAAAATTCATATCTCCTTCATTTATACTCCAAATTTCACCATTCAAAATTTTTAAAATCTATCTTTTTATTCTATACACATTTATGCAATAAAAAAATATGTTTATTTTGCACATTTTATTATTATTTAATAATAATTCAAAAACCCTTTTAGGATAAATGATTATTTCATATAATAAAAACTCAGAACTCTATGAAATTACCTTAAAAATTCATATAATAATTTCAGAGGATATAATAACTTCATTTAACTATTTTACTCCAATAAAAACCTTATATGTTTGTATTGATGATTTTGGATTGTTTATTGAATGTCGTTGTTGGGGGAATATATTTCCCTTGAACAGGGGCCAAATGACGTCAGCCTCCGACAGCCTTCGGCCCAGAGCCCAGCACTGTCGAGCCTGTTTTCTCCCTAAGCATTGTTTTCAGGTCCCAAGGTGCCTTTCGGGGGTCCAGCTCGGAGCCCCCACTTCGGGCCCTGGCGCAGGAGGCCGGAGGCCACCCCCCGGGCGCAGGAGGCCGGAGGCCACCCCCCGAGGCCAAGTCCGGAGGTCGCCCTCCGGAGCTTAGTTCGGAGGTCGCCCTCCGGAGCCCAGTTCAGAGGCCGCCCTCCGGAGCCTAGTTCGGAGGTCGCCCTCCGGAGCCCAGTTCGGAGCCTAGTTCGGAGGCCGCCCTCCGGGAGCCAAGTCCGGAGGCCGCCCTCCGGAGCATGCTTCGGAGCCCCCCCTCCGGGGTACACTTCGAAGCCTTCTCCTCCGCAAGCCAGCCTTTGGACCCTGTCAAGACTGTTCGAAGACAAGGCTCCGAGACCCCAGTTCGGAGCCCAGTTCGAAGCTCAGGCTCTGAGACCCCAGTTCGGAGCCCAGTTCGAGGTCAAGGCTCCGAGACCCCAGCTCGGAGCCCTGTTCGGAGCCTTGCTCGGAGCATGCTTCGGAGCCCCCCTTCGGGTGCACTTCGAAGCCCTCTTCGCAGCCTCTGCCATAGAGCTCCGACCCTACTTCGAGGCTCAAGAAATATCTAAGTATAGGCCATACCGGGGGCCCCTCCGCCCCTGGTATGTCGTTTAGCTGGTCAAAGTCTGGCGCAGCCTGACACGTCTGTAAAGCTATAAAGTTGTCTGGTACCTTTGCACAGTAGCTAGCTCCCTTTCCCTGTCTACCCCTATAAGCCTAGGAGCTTGTAGAGGGTATCTTGGTCTTTTCCTTAAGGCCTGCGTGCCTATAAAAGCAGGGCCAAGCCCTTGTAGTAAGACACACGCTCCAGGGGGCCGAGAGACCCTGGAACTATTGCTCCGTACTAGGGCATACCATGCCAAATCCACCACAACTGTACGTAGGGTTATTATCTCCCAGGAGAGGCCCGAACCAGTATAAACCTCTTTCTCCCTCTGTTAGAGTCCTTTGAGGCTCATTCTCCACATCACACTCCACTACATAGAAACCTGCTGGAACTAACGCAATTGTACCAACAGTTGGCGCCGTCCGTGGGGACCTTAGTCCTAGAAGCTATGTTCTCTACCACTGCCTGCAACCCGAAGTGCGCCCGAGGGGGGAGCTTCGAGGCTCTCTTGCTTCGCGCACCCTCCGGCAAGGGGCTTCGGATGCAGCTCGAAGGCCACCTTCGCCTTCCTCCATCCTTCACATACCGGAGCCCACTCTCCGGCAAGGGGCTCCGCTCCACGTTTCAAAGGCCGTCAAAAGCCCCAAGGGCTACAAGGTATGTACGGCCCGAAGCCTTCCTTCGATGCACCAATCTGCAATTACATTAATATAAATTCGAAGCCCTGCTTCGCCTCAAAGCCGAAGCTCTGCTTCACCTTTAAAAGCAAACCTTTGCTCCATCTTGTTGAAAAACCGAAGCCATGCTTCGCCTTATTTAAAACCGAAGCCATGCTTCGCCTTATTTAAAACCGAAGCCTTGCTTCGCTTTACAAAATCCGGAGAACCCCTCCGAAGGCTACACAGCGCCTCCGGGCCCGTAGCAGTGGGCTTTGAGACTTTCGAGTGACGGCTCGGCAAGTCCGGGATTCCAGGCTCCGGCCTGATGCATCCCCGGGTCGAAGGTGGCCCAGGGTCGTAGGTGGCCCAGAGTCGAAGGTGGCTCAGAGTCGAAGGTGACTCACATTATCATAGGTTCGGTGAATCCACACCAAAAATATCCTTCTCACTACAGGACCAAGTTCCGAAGCCTTGCTTCATTATCCGAGCACGCTCCGAAGCCTGGCTTCGCGTGCTCATGTGCTATACGCCTAAGCGTCTCGAAGTCTTACTTCGATAAAATCTAAGTGCGTTTCGGAGCCTCGCTCACGCACAGCTTCCAAATCCTAGCATGCCGAAGCATGCCTCGATAAGCTTGGTTGTGCCGAAGCCCTGCTCCGTACCAAGTTAGCGCGTTCGAAGCGCGAAAGAGGCCTTCGCTTAGTGAAATTTCAGCAGCCGAAGCCTTGCGTCGCACCAAATTAAAGCATTCGAAGCCCAAAGGGGCCTTCGCTTAAATAAAATTTCATGCATCGAAGCCGCCGAAAGGCGCACCCTTCGCATCTTTTATATTTCTTGCCCGCACCAGCAACGGCTAAATCCCTAGCTGCCACGAGCAAAGGGGAGAAGCATGTATGCGAGGGGTGCGAATGTAATACGCAGTACGAGCGTGACAAGCTAAAACGATCGAAGCCAAACAATACGAAGCATACAGACGAAGTATGCAAATATAACAAACTCCATTCATTGTATATTGAGAAGTGTGTTACAAACATACTTCGGAAGCAAAACTACGTATAATCTGTATCTAAACCTAAGAAGAACCGTGTGCGAGGCCCCAACCCTCGCTTACCCCTTTTTCGGCCAGGGTCACCTCGGCTGGACGTTGCCTCGTCGGAGCCCGCTCTCCCTCGAACAGCCCGTCCAGGCTCCGAAGCCCGTAGGCTTCGTCTCCCACTTTGCAGGTCGCTCCAAGTTAGCGAAGCAGGCGGTGCCGTATCGAAGGCAGAAAAGTCTAGGGCTTCATCGCCTGCTAAGGCCGTTCGCGAAGGCAGAGACAAAGGGTCCTGAAGGGACTCCGTCTTCACAGCGGCCAGTAAATCCTGAGCTACTTCGGAGATGGCTTCGCCGCTAGGCTCCCTCGGAATCTTAAACCGAGGGGGGCCTTCGGACCTAGCTACTTCGAGGATCGCCCACAACTGTCGAAGCTCTTCGGAGTCCTCGAGAACTTCGAGGTCTACGCTCGGAGTCTGAGCCTGGGCAGGTATAAAAAACCCCCGCATTCATATTAATAAGCTCATAGAGTTTTTACAAGCCTGCAGCTAAGTATTACAAAAGGCCTAAGGAGATCTACACCTTCGGAGGCGGAGGTGCCGAAGTCGAAGGGCCTCGGCGGTGTCGAAGGGCCTTCTGGAGGTCGAGGACGGCTTCGCAGCCTTGCTCCTTCCAGGGGTCCTGCAGCCGCCGCCAGGCTCCGCGAACTTCGGCCGGAGGCGTCACCAAGTGCGGACCCCCGAAGGCCACTGGGGTCGCGGAGGTTGCCGCTCGAAGGTGGTCACACCCCGCGGCATGGAGCATCTGCAACACCCCTTGGCCCGCGACGCGACCGGCCATAAGAGCGAAGCCCGTCAGCGCTTCGTCCGCTATCGAAGCCGCAGTCTTCAAGAAATCGGAGCGGTCCCCAATCGGATCCTGATCGCCAAAGTCCGGAGCCCGGCACTTAGTCCCTATTTTCTCAAGGACCTCGAGCAGGCTCTGGGTGTCCTCGCCAAGGTTGGCCACGACGAAGCTCTCAAGATCCTGAGCCCATTGGCGGAGCTCCTCGTTCTCCTTCGCCTGTCGGGCCTCGGCATCTTTCGAAGCCTGGAGCTCCGCGCGGAGCCGAGCCGTCTCCGAGGCCAAGGCTTCCTTCGCCTCAGCAGCCGAAGCCTCAGCCCACCTCCGCTTCTCAGCTTCCTCCGAAACCTCGCGGCGAAGGGCCTCCTTCTCCTCTGCGAGGCGCTCCATCCGCCTGTCGGCAGCAGTCGAAGCTGCCGCGTTCAGTGCGAAGGCCTGCAGAAATTCAAGAAATCGTAAGTATTAACCAAGGGACAAAGTATAGTTCGAAGCTGCGAGGGGCTTCGCTCACCCACATGAGGACTTCGTTCGAGCTGACAAAGAGATCCGTGGGGTCTCGGTGGCTAAGCTGGGCCACCAAGTCCCCCTCCTCCGCAGAAGCACAAGCCTCGCGGAAACCGCGGATCGCCGCCGCCGTCACGCCCCCCCTCGGCTTGAAAGAGTGGACCACGGCCACGGTCACCTCCGCGGGCTCCAGCGAGGCGGGGCTCAAGCCCACCACGTCCACTTCTTCTTCACCTCCAGGGACCTCGCGGCCTTCGCTGCCTTCGTCGTCGGACGAAGCGCTCTCGGAGTCCGAATCGTCGCTGCTGCTACTGCTGCCGCCGCTGCTGCTCGAAGCTTCCGTGGGCTTCGCTTCGGCAGGCTTCGATCCACCTTCGCCTGCCGGCTTCGCCACAGTGGGCCTCGCATCATCTTCGTCCTCTGCAGGGAGCCAAGTCAAAATCCGCATATTGAAGAAAAGCATGCAAAAGAAAAAAGGGTTTACCATCATCGGAGATCTCTTGGAAGGAGGATGGGGCTAAGTGTGCCCTCTAGCTCCTTCGCTGCGAAGCCGACGCATCCACCTCCGCGCTTGAGGTTGGTTCCGCCGGGGCATCCGTGGCCTCCTTGGTGGCCGGAGTGTGCGCGTCGGCCTTCGCCGCCGAAGGCCTCGCCGCCAGGGGCTTCGCTGCCTTCTTGGAAGTCGGAGTAGTTGCGAGCTTCGCAGAAACCTCCCCCGAATTAGAAGCTTCGACCGCGGGGACCTCCGGCCGATGTCCTGAAGCATCCGCTTCGTCCTCGTCCCCCCTCTTCCTCTTGGCTCCGGCCGACGAGGTAGCCAGGTGGGCGAAGTCCGGCAGGGCAGGGAGCCCTCCGAGGTCGAGCACGGTCCATACCCTGTTCCAGCGCTCCTAGGACCCCACCAGTGCAAGGCGCTGGTTCTGCTCCTCGGGGGTCGGAGTCCCGACGACTCGATCCGCCGCCGCGATGGCCTCCTCCGGGGTCCTCATTTCGAGGTCGGCTTCATGAAAAGTTTGAGTTAGAAGTGAAAATCTACGAAGTATTAAAGAAAAGAGATCGCGAAGCCTTACAGAAGCGGTCGAAGGCCAACTCGCTAAGTTCACCTCGACCCGAAGCTTGAAAGAGCCCCTCCGGCCAGGAGCGCGCGAGGGGACTGAGCCGGAGGGTGATGAACTCCTCCGCGAGGTCCCTCATACTCATCTTCGCCGCCACTCTCCGGAGCAGCAAGATCCTCGAGCGAAGGATGTCTTCGCTGGTCTTCACCACCCCTTCGCGCTGGTACAAGATGTGGGCATTGGTACTCCGAAGGGGGGAGTTCGCACCGACGGAGGCATAGAACCACTCTTGGTCCCACCTCGAGTACCATTTGTTGTTTACAGCCCTCACTGGGAAGGCATCTTGGTACTCCTTCCGAAGCTGGAAATTGGCGCTGCCGAAGGCCAGCGCCCTCTTGACGCGGTCCGTCCCCTCCCGCGGCTTCGGTTGGCAGTTGGCGTCATGGAGGGCGACGAAGACATCCGCGCGGCCCTCGCAGCCCTCGGCCCTCATGGCCCACTCAAAGACAACTAACCTCGCCACTGCGTTGGGCGAAAGCTGAGGAAGCTCGAGGTTGTAAGCCTTGAGGACTTCGCTCAGCATCCCCACTACAGGCAGTCCGAGGCCGACTTCGAAGAAGGCCTCGAACACCACCACCTCGTCAGCACGAGGCCTCGGCTCAGCCTCCGACTTCTCCGGGACCCGAAGCTGGATCTTCGCCGCAATCTTCCCTTCGCAAGCCCTTCGGACCGACTCCTCCGTAGAGATCGAGGCCCTCATCTCCAGGGTCTGCTCGAACTTGTCGGAGGGCGTCCGAAGGTCCCTCGGCCCCAGCCGCCTAGGCGCAGTCTTCGCCGCCGCAGCCGCCGCTGCCTGCACCTGGGCGGAGCCCGAGCTCGAGCCCAAGGCCAGAGGCTTCGCCACCGCCTTCTTCGGCATGTTGATGGGACTTCGCCGCGAAGGTCTAAAACTAGCGAAGGGGGCTCGAGCGAAGCTAGAAGAAGAAGAGAGCGAAGGTTGCAAGGCAACGAGAAGAAAGCGAATGAAGGTGTGCCGAGGCCGCACGCGGTAAGTCCCTATTTATAGGCGCAGTAAGAATTCCAACCGTCGTGGGCCGAACCCACCGCCAGGTGGGCCTCCAAGCGAAGGCGAATCGGCCCAGAGCAAGGTAACAGTAACTTTTTTGACCGTTGCGGAGCCGTTCGGGCTTCCCGAGGCCGTTCTGGCAACTAGCGCGGGCATTTATTACCCCCCGGGTATCGAGGTCACCTTCGGTCTAGGCTCCGAAGGTATGTTTTCTCTGAAGTTGTGTTTTCAGGTCATTTGTCCTAAGGGCGCGTGCACCCCTTCGTCCCGAAGGCCTACACGCGAGGGGCTACTGTTGGGGGAATATATTTCCCTTGAACAGGGGCCAAATGACGTCAGCCTCCGACAGCCTTCGGCCCAGAGCCCAGCACTGTCGGAGCCTGTTTTCTCCCTAAGCATTGTTTTCAGGTCCCAAGGTGCCTTTAGGGGGTCCAGCTCGGAGCCCCCACTTCGGGCCCTGGCGCAGGAGGCCGGAGGCCACCCACCGGGCGCAGGAGGCCGGAGGCCACCCCCCGAGGCCAAGTCCGGAGGTCGCCCTCCGGAGCTTAGTTCGGAGGTCGCCCTCCGGAGCCCAGTTCGGAGGCCGCCCTCCGGAGCCTAGTTCGGAGGTCGCCCTCCGGAGCCCAGTTCGGAGCCCAGTTCGGAGGCCGCCCTCCGGGAGCCAAGTCCGGAGGCCGCCCTCCGGAGCATGCTTCGGAGCCCCCCGGGGTACACTTCGAAGCCTTCTCCTCCGCAAGCCAGCCTTTGGACCCTGTCAAGACTGTTCGAAGACAAGGCTCCGAGACCCCAGTTCGGAGCCCAGTTCGAAGCCCAGGCTCTGAGACCCCAGTTCGGAGCCCAGTTCGAGGTCAAAGCTCCGAGACCCCAGCTCGGAGCCCTGTTCGGAGCCTTGCTCGGAGCATGCTTCGGAGCCCCCCTTCGGGTGCACTTCGAAGCCCTCTTCGCAGCCTCTGCCATAGAGCTCCGACCCCTACTTCGAGGCTCAAGAAATATCTAAGTATAGGCCATACCGGGGGCCCCTCCGCCCCTGGTATGTCGTTTAGCTGGTCAAAGTCTGGCGCAGCCTGACACGTCTGTAAAGCTATAAAGTTGTCTGGTACCTTTGCACAGTAGCTAGCTCCCTTTCCCTGTCTACCCCTATAAGCCTAGGAGCTTGTAGAGGGTATCTTGGTCTTTTCCTTAAGGCCTGCGTGCCTATAAAAGCAGGGCCAAGCCCTTGTAGTAAGACACACGCTCCAGGGGGCCGAGAGACCCTGGAACTATTGCTCCATACTAGGGCATACCATGCCAAATCCACCACAACTGGACGTAGGGTTATTATCTCCCAGGAGAGGCCCGAACCAGTATAAACCTCTTTCTCCCTCTGTTAGAGTCCTTCGAGGCTCATTCTCCACATCACACTCCACTACACAGAAACCTGCTGGAACTAACGCAATTGTACCAACAGTCGTGTTTATTTTTCATATCGGAAGACTACGATGCCGGTGAGGATCCGGAGTTTTACCCCGAGGTTCCACCTTCACCGTTTACGGATCAAGGAAGGTCACAAACCCCAAGATGATCATATTTGAGCCCAGTTTTTCATAACTACCGCTATAACTCACAGGAATTACATATTGCATTAGTCTAATCTCAATCCCTAAATTATAATTATTAGATCCACATCCTTGTGTGTAAACCCAAGCCATTTTTATTGAGCCTAAACTCCTTGTCACTGTTAAATATTATATTAGCTAGTGTCTAATGTATTGACACAACTGCTATATGATAAAAGAACGAGTCGTAAATAGTTAGATTCTACTATATGATTTCCCCGTTATTCTCGTCTCTGTATTCTGTTGGAGTTGGCTATGTTATAAGTATGGTGGGTTCTGGGTGCAAGCTAGGGCATTGGTTGGTCACACCCGGGGCACTATAAGGACCGGTCTGTAGGATCTATTACAAAGCACTTCCATACTAACCACAAGCTAATGGGTAAGTCCTAACTGGAGGTATGGATCGTACCAACTTGAAGCACCATAGTGGAGGGGGCAAGGGGCAACCTGTGGGTGACTTATACCGACGAGGCTCAAGGGGGGTATGGTGTTGGCCCGACGCGTCGGGGCACCATATGAAACCTATAAAAGGGTGTTATTGAATTGGTACGTTCCATGCTGAAGGTTTTGGCACGAGTTCCCATGGTATGGGTCATCTCGTACACTTTGGTGTGCGTGGATGAGTACGTGCCTTGTGGGTACAGTAGTACACCTCTGATCAGAGTATTATCTTTTTGAAATGTCGTGCCCATGGTCAAGGGCAGGTTGGGCAATGTTCACCGCAGTTAGTTTACTTTTGTATGAATGATTGTATGATTCATGGCATGTAAGGACTGTTGAGTGAGGGTGGGCTGACTGTACCCCTCGAGTTAGAAGATGATACATTTACACATGTTTACATTCGGTACTAACAACCTGGCTTCATTAAATGCTCTACAAATGTACTTTTCCGCAAACATGAGCCACTACATTCCTTGTTACTATCTTGCATTATAATTGCATTTCGGTGGCTTGCTGAGTACGATTGTACTCACCCCCGTTGACTCACCACACCAGATGCGGCGTACTATGAGGAGGATGATGGTATGGAGTACCGACCCAGTCAAGCGCGAGACTGAAAGAAGACGTTCATCTAGAGGATTTATTTTCTTAGTTTCTCTTTTATTTAACTCTTTTGTAATAATATGGTCTATGAACCATCTTTGCTTGGCGTATTGTACGCATTCGTGTGATGAACGTCTTGTATTTATTGATTTTCTATGGAATTTCAATAAAGTCCTGATTTTATTAAACCTCGTGTTGGCCCGACGCGTCGGGGCACCATAAGAAATCTATAAGAGGGTGTTATCGAATTGGTGCGTTCCATGCTAAAGGTTTTGGCACGAGTTCTCGTGGTATGGGTCATCTCTGTAACATCCCAGGAATTAAAATTAAAATAAAATAAGAGAAATGATTTTCTGAATTAAAAAGGAATTATTTAAATAAAGAAAAAGGATAAAAGAAGCCAAATAGAGCAAAACAGAGAAAAATAATTCAAACTTAAGGCTGAAAAATTTATGACGGAATCTATGAGCCAAGAAATATTTTTTGGATTTTTTACAAAATTTTAGCAACAGTGCTTCAAGCTCTAAATAAATAATTGATTTTTGGAATTATTTTAAATTAAAATGCATTTAAAATCCTAGTGGGCCGCAACCCCCAATCCTCCTCCAACTAGGCCCAGCCTAGCGCCATGCACACTGACGGGTGGGACCCGCCTGTCGGTGTGCCCCTCCCTCTCTCTTCCACGCGCGCGCGCCCGTCGGTCCCGCTTGTTAGCCTCAGTCGCGCGCCCCCTCTCCCGTTGTTCACTCGGGCTCGCCTGTCGGCACTGTTGCCTTCGCACTCGGCCGTTGACAGGTGGGGCCACTTATTGGGATCATCTTCCCCGATGGAAAGGGATCCCGTTTCCATCACCGGAGGGATCCCTTCCCAAATCCGCCGCCGACTGCGACCAACCGCAAAATTGAGCCCAAGATCATGATCCCCGACCGCCGGGGATCTCCTTTCACCGATAGCCACACGTTTTCGCCATGCATGGAAAGAATCCGAGCTTAAGGAAAGATCACCGGCGAGGAGAAAAGGAAACCTTTGGTTTCCTTCCTTTTGGACGTCGGCGACCCCCCTATTTAAACCCCGCGCGCTCTCCGCACTCCGCTCACACCCTATTTGCCCAAGCTACGCACTCCAGAGCACCGCCGCCCATTTTTTGTCCGTTTGCTCTGCTCCACCTCTGGCCGCCGATCACCGACGCCTCGAGCTGCCGCTGCCCTCACCGTTGACACCTCCGAGACCGCCATTATCCACATGCAAGCATGTTCACTTTTATTGGGTAGGTCATGGGACTTTGATACGGATGCTACATATTATGGTAGGAGTAACAAATATATACTTATGCACAAGGGAAAGAAAATTACTTTGCTTCCTATGACTCCCATTGAAATTATGCAATGTGAGAAAGAGAGTATTGAGAATAGCAAGAAGGAGATTGCATCGCAGTCTAAAAATCAGCAAGTAGCTAACACTATTTTCCCACCTAAGAAAGATAAGAAAGATAATAGCTCTAAGTCGGATGGAAATAAATTGAAGGGGGGTGTTATGCTTGCTACTAAATCTGATTTGGTTGATGTTAATGAGTTTGATTCTCCTTGTTATTCATTGATATGCAAAGAAGTTTTGTTTTCATTAGAGGATTCTTCCACCTCATTGCCTCCTACTGTCACTAACCTTTTGCAGGAGTATAAGAATGTGTTTCCAGTAGAGATGCCTCTGGGGCTGCCACCTATTCAAGGTATTGAGCATCAAATTGACTTGATCCCAAGAGCGACATTGTCAAACCATGCTGCATATAGAACAAATCCGGAGGAGACTAAAGAAATTCAGCGACAAGTCCAAGAACTTCTAGACCGTAGGTACATACGAGAGAGCCTTAGCCCATGTGATGTGCCTGTTCTTTTAGTCCCTAAGAAAGATGGTAGTTGGCGTATGTGTGTTGATTGTAGAGCCATCAATAATATTAAAATGAGGTATCATCATCCTATTCCTAGGTTAGATGATATGCTTTATGAATTGAGTGGGTCTATCATTTTCTCCAAGATTGACTTGCGTAGTGGATACCACCAAATTAGAATGAAATTAAGAGATGGATGGAAAACAACTTTCAAAACTAAGTTTGGTTTATATGAGTGGTTAGTCATGCCTTTTGGGTTAACTAATGCACCTAGCACTTTCATGCGTTTAATGAATGAAGTATTGAGAGTATTTATTTGCAAATTTGTGGTGGTTTACTTTGATGATATCTTGATATATAGTAGGTCTATTGATGAACATTTGAATCATTTGCGTGTTGTTTTTAATGCTTTGAGAGATGCACGCTTATTCAGTAATCTTGAAAAGTGTACTTTTTGCACGGATCGAGTCTCTTTTCTTGGCTATGTTGTTACTCCACAAGGTATTGAGGCAGATGAAGCGAAAATTGAAGCCATCAAGAGCTGGCCAACACCTCAAACCGTCACGCAAGTGAGAAGTTTTCATGGACTTGCTGGTTTTTATCGACGGTTTGTGAAGAATTTCAGCATCATTGCTGCTCCACTCAATAAGTTGACAAAGAAGGGAGCTTCATTCACATGGGGCCCAGCACAAGAACAAGCTTTTAATATGCTTAAGGAGAAACTTACACATGCCCCTCTACTCCAACTTCCTGACTTTGGTAAGACATTTGAGCTTGAATGTGATGCTAGTGGGATTGGGATAGGAGGAGTTCTCATACAAGAAGGTAAACATGTTGCTTACTTTAGTGAAAAATTGCATGGACCTAATATGAATTATTCTACTTGTGATAAGGAGTTGTATGCTTTAGTTCGGGTGTTAGAGACTTGGCAACATTACCTTTGGCCTAAGGAGTTTGTCAGTCATTTTGATCATGAATCCTTGAAACATATTAGAATCCAGGCAAAACTAAATAAGCAACATGTAAAATGAGTTGAGTTCATAGAGTCATTTCCATACATCATTAAACATAAACGTGGTAAAGACAATATCATTGCAGATGCTTTATCCAGGCGTTTTACTATGTTATCTCATCTCGATCATAAGATATTCGATCTAGAAACAATAAAAGAGTTATATGCTACTGATCATGACTTCAAGGATGCTTTTGAAAATTGTAGAGAGTGCCGAACTTGGAATAAATATGTGTTGAATGATGGTTTATTATTAGGGTTACTTTTTTCTGTGCCATTACAATTTTTACGGTTTGCCAATATGCCATTGGTGTGTCACTGACAGATGGGGGCCGCCACAGTCACTGATAGTGGCATATAGGCAATTTCTGAAAATTATAATGGCATGCGAGTAATTTTCCCTTATTATATCGTGCTAACAAGCTATGCGTCCCAGCTAGCTCCATTCGCCTTTTGTTTTTACAAGAAGCTCACAGGGGAGGATTGATGGGACATTTGGAGTGAAGAAAACTGAGGACGTGTTGTCCACACACTTTTTTTGGCCAAGGATGCGGCGGGATGTCATGCGCTACGTCTCACGCTGCACTACATGTAACAAAGCTAAGTCACACTTGAATCCCTTTGGACTTTATATGCCCCTTCATGTTCCTAGCATCCCTTGGGAGCATATATCAAGGGACTTTGTCTTAGGTTTACCTAGAACAAAGAGGGGAGGGATAGTATATTTGTGGTGGCCGATCGATTCTCAAAAATGGCACATTTTATACCTTGTCATAAGAGCGATGATGCTACAAACATTGCTGATTTGTTTTTCAGGGATATCATTCGCCTACCTGGAGTACCCACCACTATTGTCTCTGATCGCGATGCGAAGTTCTTGAGCCACTTTTGGAGAAGTTTATGGTGCAAGTTGGGAACCAAACTGCTATTCTCCACCACATGCCACCCTCAAACCGATGGGCCAACAGAGGTAGTTAATCGTACGTTATCCACCATGATGCGGGCTGTTTTGAAGAAGAATTTGAAGATGTGTGAAGAATATTTACCTCATGTGGAGTTTACATATAATCGAGCGATACATTCTACCACCAATGTGAGTCCTTTCCAGGTTGTGTATGGCTTTAATCCCCGTGCTCCCATTGATCTTTTGCCATTGCCTACTTCTGAACATGTGCATTTAGATGCTAAGACATGTGCTGATTTTATTCTGAAATTACATACCACAACTAAAGAACACATTGAGAAGATGACCGAAAAGTATAAAATTGTTGGTAGTAAGGGTAGGAGACATTTAACCTTTGAAATAGGTGATCTTGTTTGGTTACACTTGCGTAAAGATAGATTTCTAGATTTGAGAAAGTCTAAATTGATGCCTCGAACTGATGGTCCTTTCAAGATAGTTAAGTAAATTAATGACAATTCATACCAGCTTGAGTGGCCCGCAGATTTTGGGGTTAGCCCCACATTTAACATTTCAGAATTGAAGCCATATTTGGGAGAAGAAGACGAATTTGAGTCGAGGACGACTCCAATTCAAGAAGGGGAGGATGATGAGGACATCGATAACAATGATAAAGACATCCAACACTCTATCATTCCTGGACCAATCACTCGCTCTCGTGCCCGCAAGCTTAATTATGAGGTGCGTTCATTTCTTACTTTACATAATGATATGGATATGGATGGGATGCTACTTATGTGTGATATTTTGACTCTAAGGAACTTAGGAGAAGCACTTATGGATCAATCACAAGAGGGAGAAGTGGAGCAAGAATCCAATTCGGATTCCACTTTAAATTTCAGTTCGGTTTCAGCAGAACACCCTTCATTAAAATGGGCATAAATTTCTCGTACGGAGGCGGATTGAGGCATTCTTTAAGGAGTTGGAAAGATAACAAAAATATATTTCCAATGAATATGGTTCCAAGTCCTGGTTTGTTACGAAACGTTCTATGTAGTCCAAACAAGTCATAAGGTGTTGTGTCACCATTTTGGGCCACTTTGGGCCTTGTATCCGTTTGGGGCCTTAAGCCCAACATTAGGGAAGACTTTACACAAACCCTAGGTATTAATACTCTGTATCCGTCATGAATTAGGGTTGGGTTTTTCTTAGTTTCGAACTGCCTTGCAGATTGAACTCTGACGTTTGTCAGATTGTGGAACCCCGCTCGAGAAATCGATCTTTCATCTGTTTGTGAGATTGTGTTTCCATGTTCTTGCTTGTGTTCTCAATTCTCATGCAGGGATAAGCCTTCTTGGTAAGGTCAATCGCGTTCATGCGTGGTTGATAACCAATGGAGCCATGGTGTAGCGATTGCGAGGTTCGAATCAGTGCTGATCGGAAGCTTAATCGTCAACGTTGAGTCCTCCACCAATCGAGTTTACCCCTTCTGATGGAAGATCAGGCACCCGTGCGCATCACCTTGTTACTTCACCTGTGAAGTATACGTTAATCTATGTAACAGATTGCTACCTTCGTTTCTATATTGCAACACTTAGCAAATTCGGTGTCTAGGCCGAATTGGCACTTGATCCCTATTCTGTTTGCAGATTTTCACCCTTGAAGCCCCTTCGCTGGAGGTGTCCGGAGCTAGGAAGCTGGTTTCGGAGGTCATCAGAACACCCTTCGGCAGGAATACTGCTTCGACTACCTGTGCTGGGCCGTCACGCTGTTGTCGGTCTGACCAAGTCCCGCGCCAACACGCTCCATAGTAGGCTTCGTCACGTTATGCTTCGCCACGTGGTACCTCGCGCTAGGTGAAGTCATGTCAATGTGTTGCATTTGGAATATGTTGCCGTATCAGAGACTTCACGCCGAACCTTGCTTTTCGGAGGTGACTTTGCGTCGAGATCTATTCGGAGCCTGCCTTCGGCCAGATCAGTCCGAACGCCGAAGACTACCTTCGGTGAGACCCTTCGCACCAGGCACCGAAGGTACCCTTCAGTGAATCCCTTCGAACAGTACACTTCGAATCAGTGAGGCTCCATTCAGCTTGCTGGTTTATTTTATCTAATATATTTATTTTTGGTTAGTTGGATTATTTCTGGGTGATCTGATTACCTAGCGACTCCAACCCCCTTGCCACGGTTAAGGGTAGTCAGAATGTGACATCAATGTTTTATTACGCTTAGGCTTGTCCCTAAGTATCTGCACACTTTTGGATCATCGAACTGACCCAAGTGCGAGGGCACGTTTTCGTGTCAACAAAGGGGGAGAAATTAGGACCACAATTCATATACTTGAGTGTTGTAGGTACACTAATGTATTTGGCCTACTACACATTAAACCTATTCATACGATCTAGTTATGTTTTCCTTTTTGTGGTGAAATTGAAGTATCCTAGAAATCGTTTAAGGAAAGTCCTATATCGACTTTGACAAACCACTCGAAAAAAAGTTTTGTATGAACCCTCACTAGAATATGCATGGTTTAGAAAAATATTTCATCACATCAAACAGTCATGTGGTTTGAATCATATTGTACCCTCACTATTATCCATGAAGATAATATAACTTGCGTTGCACAAGTAAAGTAAGGACATATAAAGAGCAATTTGATAAAGCTTATAAATCCCAAGTATTATATGCTCATAAATTGCATAAAGAG
Organism: Zizania palustris; assembly: GCA_019279435.1. Taxonomy (NCBI): domain Eukaryota; kingdom Viridiplantae; phylum Streptophyta; class Magnoliopsida; order Poales; family Poaceae; genus Zizania; species Zizania palustris. The sequence continues at coordinate 37,362,915 of JAAALK010000082.1, read as the reverse complement.
AATAAAATAAAGGTCATGCACACCAAATTATGTGAAAATCTCATAGATTTATTCAATCTCTCAACATCTAGCTTTGAAAGATGCGTTCATGGAATTGAGATGGTTAGACTTAGATACTTGTATATTTTAGGGGAGAAACTTCACATAACACTGATAAGAATAATTGAATCTTAGTTAAGAAGACTAAGTACCTAAATTGGTCTTACAAATCATAAGAAATATTTGAGTGAATTGTACTCTTTTTTTGTTGAATGAGATTTCATAAAGTTCCTCATATTAAAGTTTTTAATAAGGAGATTCGTGCAACCAAAACATGTGTTATATACTTGTTCTCCTAATTTTTTAATTAGGTTTTTTGAGAGTTTTGATGAGGCATGTACATGTCGAGTAGAGTGGCCAATAATGAGTGTTAGGAAACCAAAAAATACTCAAAATTATGGTAACTGAATTCCATATATTGTCGACACATCTATCTCTATGGTTTTTCCTTATAAATGGAGGAATTTTCTCTCCATAGATATATAAATATATATATATATATAAATGTTATCCAACACCACGTGTGTAGAATAGCTATTCCATAGAGAAATATACTATTGAGAAAAATTAGTACTCAATTGCTATTCTATACCCGGCTGACCGACTGAGGGCGTGGAATCCGACCGAACCTACCGCCAGCGGCGCAAACTGACCGAGCGCAGCAACTGGCGTGCCCCCTCGTCGAACCCGAGGCCGCACCACGACAAACTACGCCTTCTCCCCTCTCCCGCGGCTGAGTCGGCCATATCCCCACACAAATCTGGTTCCCCTCTTCCCGACAACCGCCGCCTGGGTGACCCGCGAGCACGACGGTGGCGACGGCGAAGGCGACGGCTACAAACGTGATGACGATGGCCTCAACGACGATGAAAGGAGGTGCAGGCGACATTTAAGAAATACGGTTGTTTGAACTACCACGCGCGCGTCTATGACGGCGACGATGACGACCTATGATTGTGACGGCGACGACGACGGCGACTGGACGCGTGGACGAAGTTTGATAATATTAGATTTCCCTTCAACGGTTGGCCACTGGTGAGACGGTTGTTCTACATTTTGGGGTTAGCAGTTGCCATACCTAGGTTTTATTTTTGCTTCTATATGATATACATTCGGTGTACTGTTTTTGTGAAGGTGTTGATAAGCGTTTTGATGTTGATTTGGAGTACATTTCGTGAAGGGGGGTGATTTTTATTAGGGTTAATCTTTTTATTGTTTTTCACTGAAGCATTAGCGTTCGACATGTTTTTGATGTTATATGGTCAGTAGTTTCTATATAGGATTTGGGTTCGGTAACATACTAGTTAGTAGAGTATAGATATAATTATATGCGACGGTGACGACATACGGTTGTGATGGTGACAATATCAGTGGCGACGTTTGGACACGTGAATGCCTTCGTGGTAATCTTCTATGTTGTCTCCCACGGTCGACCACTGGTGAGGGGGGTGTTTTAAATATGTTGTTACTGTTCGTGTTAGTGGTTGCCATACTTTAGGTTTTATGTTTCTTATTTATGATATACAGTCGGTGTACTCTATTTTGTGAAAGGTTTTATATGTTTTTGATGTTTAGTTTGGAGTACAATCGCGAAGGGGGATGATTTTTTTTATTAGGGTTAATCCTTTTTATTTGTTTTCACTGAAGCATTAGCGTTTGGTATGTTTTTGATGTTATATGGTCAGTAGTTTCTAGATAGGACTGGTTTCTTCCAATGTGGAATGGAAAACAATTATCAATATGGTTTTTTATGGTATGTCATCGATCAGTGTATTTGTTATGTATGGGACCCAATTAGTTGATGTTTTTTTGTCAGTGTTTTTTTTACTATACGATATGTTGCAATCTCATTGGTATTTGGGTCTGTTTTTTCTGTTTTAAAGACTTGATGGTTTTTTTACTTTGCGAAAGGGTTTGATTTGTTTTTTGATGTTGATGTTACAATACAATCATGAAAGGGGTTGATTTTTAGTAGGGGGTAATCTTTTTTTTTGTTTTTCACTGAAGCATTAGCGGTTGGTATGTTTTTGGTTTTTTATGGTCAGTAGTCTTATTACTGTGGTCAGTAACATTTTAGTCAGTAGTTTCTAGATAAAATTGGTTTCTTGCAATGTGGAAAATGAAAACAATTATTACTATGGTTTTTTTGGTATGTCATCAGTTAGTGGGTTTTTTATGTATGGGAACCAATTTTTTTGATGTTTAATTGGTCAGTGTTTTTTTAGTATACGATATGATGTAATCTCATTGGTATTAGCGTGTGTTTATTTGTTTTAAAGACTTGATGATCTTTTTACTTGTGCAGGCTATGTTCTATTTGACAACACGAGCGATTAATTAAATCCAAAGATACGGACGGCGGTGAGGAAAGTACCATTTTCGAAATTTAAGACGCCTCCGAAAACACAATGTCCTTCTCTACAACAAGTTAATGATTTGCCTGGAGATGATGATTTCGTTGACGCGGTACAGCATGATGTCCAAAACATATCTGTTCTATTGGATAAGAATACAAGATCACCCTCTCGGGAACAAACAACTGTGGAAAAGGTATATTATGTATGAGTCAGCTTTCATGTTCAGTAGTTATCAGGTTTTATTGATGTCTGCTCAATATTTGCATACCAAGTATTCTGTATGAGCCCAGTTTTCATGTGTAGTAGTTATAAGTATTTTACTGATGTCTTATCATTATATTTCATACCCAGTATTTCTTCAGTACTAATTTTTTTCCCAGTAGATGTTTGCACAATATGTTTATGTAGTTAGTCGTTTTGCTCAGTAATTGTTTTGTTATGTATAGGGGAAGAAATTGGATATCTTAAAGTCAAAGAATATAAAATCACCAGGTCGAAAACACGCCAATGTGGAAAAGGTATATCCTGTCTGAGTTTAGCTTTCATGTTTGGTACTTCTCAATATTTTTATTGATGTTTTATCAGTATATTCATATTTAGTATTTTATATGAGTTCAACTTTCATGTTCAATAGGTCTCAATATTTTTTATTGATGTATTCTCAGTATATTTATAGTTAGTATTTTTCAATACTACTTTTTTAAGTAGATGTTTGCACAACATGCTTATGTATCTAGTAGTTTTGTTGTTCAGTACTTATTTTTTTCTATGCATAGGGGAAGAATTTGAATTATCTGACGACAAGGTGCGCACCTTCTTTGGTTGTCAATTTGCGTCATAGTATACACCACAATTTAGAAGAGAGAGTGAGGAACATTGGTTTTGGGCATATTCTTGATTTTAAGTTGGATGAGATTGACGATAGGGCTCTCGCATTATTTTTGATGAACCATATACGCGAAGAGCCTTTGAGCATCGTGGTTGATAGCAAGGTTATACCCATTAATTCTGCTACTGTTCATGCTATACTGGGGATCCCTATCGGTGGCATCAAGGTTCCCTCATATACCCTTGCTGAGAAAAAAAGGACTTAGTGAGCTGAGAAGTATTTGTGTACAGAAGGGAATAAAAAAGTTATTTAGTAATAGGTCCAAGGTGCATGGCAACATGAAAAGTTTTGAGGGGTTACAGAAAAATGATGTCCTGAGATGGGTTATAGAGTCATTTGCATCATTTGGATCGAACGATGTTTGGACACTCCAGTGCTTCATGATGTCAGTTTTCAATGCTTTGATGTTTCCAACAAGTGTCCTTAACATCAATGGGTCAGATTTTTTGTACTGCAAAGAAATCATGCGTCTGGGAGAATTTGATTGGTGCCAAGCAGTCATGGACGACATACGTGACAAAGTAGACAGGTGGAAGAAAAATAGAGATAAAGCAACTCCACTTGTCCAAGGATGCATTGCATTTATAATGGTATGTTTAAATGATCTATGTAGCATTTTTGTTCATTGCATGCCTTATTATTTTGTATCGATGCATGTTGCAAATTGACAAGTCATTTTTGTGACTGGTATGTTTTGTTCAGTTGTTATCGGACAGTTACAATTTTTGTTCAGTAGTTTTTATATTGTTGACATGTGTAGTGCAGTAGGGTATTTCATTGTTTACGATTTCTGTTTTTACTGTATCATTCTAGCTGTTGTTTTTAAACTCTATATATTTTTCTAACAGATATACTATCTAGACAATTTGGAGTGCGAAGATATGATTGCTGATTTTGTATCCATTCCAAGAGCAAGATTTTTTACTAGCGCAATTATTGAAAAAATTGCATCAGCTGACCGTGACTCACATGACGGATATCTATCATATGACAAACTACCGGTAGGTTTTCATTTTACATAAAGGAAGTTGCTTATAGTAGTGTACCTTTTTTTATTCAGCAAAAGAATAGCAATGCAATACATATGTGTTTTTATCATATGCTGAAATGTGCAACAAAAATAGATTCAGTGGCTAGTAAAATTTTTCATCATTATATATGCATGCAATATCATTTTTTTTGTAAATATATATTCACTTGATTTGTGTATGGCGCAATTTATGTTTATCTTTTGTTTGTTGTTTTCATGGCGGTTGAGAGAGAGAAATGATAGTTGTTATGAAAATATAGGTGGAGATGGGCAAGGAGGGCAGGGGCAGGTGTTAGAATCTGGGGCCTCTTCAGCTGGGTTTCTTTATGGGAAGGCAGCTGGTGTTGTGAAGATCCCCCTGCTGCTAAAGATAAGAGGGACCATCCTGTTGCTAAAGACAAGGGACCTAAACCTCATGCTAAACATAGGAGTCCCCCTCCTACTAATGCTAATACAAAGAGATCCAAGACAACAGGACAGTCCGTGAGCAAAATGATTGAGCATCGCTATAGTCCACATGGTTTTCTTCATCTTCAACCTTTGCTATGTGGTCTAGGTGATTATATATCTGATGGACGGCAGAAAAGAGAATTTTTAGCTGCTTTGGATTTGCATGACAAGTACATAGATGCTGCTATAATTAAAATGAATGAAGCACATAAAGAGATCGAGAAGGCACAACAAAAGATTGTATCTGAGATCAAGTCTATCTTTGGTTATCTAGTAGCTTCTTCTCTGAATACAGAATCACCACACGATGCTCACTGCAAACGCCATGCTGAGGTCAGTAGTTTTTGCATTCAGTAGTCATGTCCTGGACTTTTATTTGTCTTTCATACTATATCATGTTGTGATTTTTTTGTTTTGTACAGAGACCGCTTGGTGCTAGTTCTTCCAATTTAAACGGAAATCTCAAACTCCATGGGAAGTGTCCCCAACACACATAGACGGTGGTGATGATGGTCTAGAGGTCAGTTCATAAACTTGTGAATTTGATCTCTTACATCTAGATATACTCCATTTTTTATTCAGATTACTATTGAACATTATAGTAGTAGTCATCAATGTTTTATAATTTATTTTTTGTTTCCAGATTGTTGTCAAAGATTCGCCTCAATTATCAGTAGGACAGTCTTCATTTGAGCAACAGGAGGCAGCACCTGCACCAGCAGATACATATGTACAACAGGAGGCAGAACAGACAATGCCAGATGAAAGTGTACAAGAGGAGGCAACACCTGCAACATTACCTACATTTGTACAACAGGAGGCAACACAGTCAGTAGTGGATGCAAGAGCTCATCAGGAGATAGCACCTCCAGCAACATCTACGTTAGTGCAACATGAGCTAACACAACCAGCAACAACCACATTTGTACAAGATGAGGTAGCACTACCAGCAGCAGGTACAACAGATGAAGTTATACGAGAGTCAGATACGTGTGCACAACGTCCTGGTGTTTTTGATGGAGATTTCAATTACGAAGATTGGAACGAAGTTGGCAACATTCTTCGTGAACTCAATGAAGATCCTATGCAGCTATCTCTCCGTATGGAGTACGATATTAAGGAAGCTGCGACACTCACATGAGAGAAGGTATTATTATCCTTGTGGTAATTTAACATTCAGTAGTAATAGTCTAGTATTTTTCTGTAATCATGCAGTACCTAGGTTATTGAGTAGTAGTTTTTGATTTTAGTGACTTTAAATTACACCCGTTTTCAGTACTTTTTATTGTTGTGGAGCTAACTATTTTCAATCAATATGTCGATGCTATATTTATTGAAGTGATAAGTAAGAACTAAGAGAGGATTGTTACTATTTTTGTATGTCACATGCAGACAATTCATGTAGCATTATATTCTTTTTTTTTGTATAGGGAAAGGCTAAAAAAATTGTCTCGGTAGGAAAACGGAAGTCCAATACTAAGAAGGCTACACGTGCAAAGAAAAGAAAGATCACACACGCTAGGAGGATGAAGGAAGTTAAATCAGTTGAGAAAAAACTAAGAAATTTATTCCTGTATCCTAAAGACCTAGGTGTGGATGCCACTTTTTCTTCATCTTGTTTAGATGGACAAGTGAAAATTCTATCGCCATTCAACCCCCCTTATGGAAAGCGGCAACCTCCAGACACTACTTTGGTAGTTGCACTGAAGACATTGATTTTCACTAACGACTCTTTTGAAATGTGAGATCTTAGTAAACTCTTTTTTCATTATTTACTCTCCTTATTGTGTAGTTGTTAGTGGTACATTACCTTAATAGGTTTGGCTTTCATATTCAGTAGTTACAATATTTTTATTGATGTGTTATCAGTATATTCATATTCAGTATTTTGTTGCACCAGTTGTAGTAGTTCATACTCAGTATTTAGATTCAATTTTTTTACTTTTGTATTCGATGGTTTTTTCTTAGTATTTTTTAATATCACTATGTCACATAGATAGTTGGTAATCTTTTAATTCAGGAGGACACTAATTAAATATCATGAAAACCTTCCGTTGGGCACTTTTTTGAGTTTGTTGATAGTCTCTTCGAAGAAAGACTTGATCAACTCATTTCGGGATGGGAAGGAGTGCGAGTGTTGTTTCATTGATCTATCCGGCAAATGCATTATTGATGATGATAAAGAGATTAGGAGACGGTGTTCAGGATATATGATTATATTGCTAACATTCATATCGGTAAGCATGTTTTATTTATTTTTTTCAGCATCAGCACAATTTATGTGTTTGACTTATTTTTTGCTCTTAATTTTTTATGCAGCAAATCATCCTATTCGAGAATTACACAATGGAGTCACAATATGATAAAAACACCATACCCTCATTGTTGGACGAACGCTTGAAGGCGCATGATTTGCTGAATGCATTCCTTGTTAGTATTTATATAGCACTTTTCAGTAGTTTGCATAGTAATTAGTTTTAATATATTTGTTCAGTTGTTCTTTATATCATTTAGTAAGTTATTCAGTAGTACTCATCTAGTAGGTGTTATAATGACAATTACAGGTATTTTTACCGGTGCACAGTCGAGGTCATTGGACAGTTTATTGCATCAATTTGATCCATCGTCAAATTGATATTTTGGATTCATACCCATGGTCCTCGGAAGAAGAGAGAAACAATTATCATGCACCTGTATGCGTACGTGTCTGGGAGCAGTTGAACGATGCTTTCCAACAATTTACTAATGGCATGTTCCCATATTTCAGCAGTTGGGGTCTCCCGTACATAGATGTACCCAAGCAAGTACTCGAAAACGATTGCGGTTTTTTTGCTATGTTGTTTCTGGAACATTATGATGGTGAGCATCACAAGTTTGATGTGCCGATAATTCCAGTTAGTCTTCTTTTTTCCCGTTTTGTTAATTTGCTAATTTTACCATACCCATTTTTTATTTTCTATTTCTTTTTAAATATATTGAGATTGTGTTTTTACCTTCTGTGTAGGAGAAGGGCACACAATACAGGTCTGAGTTAATGTATTACATGTTTTTCCACAAAATGAATGAAGCCAGTAGGCCATCTCTTGAATTGTTTGAACTTCTTGCACCAGGTAAAATATGGCACAATGCAATTGAAGGTAAAAATAAAATAAGACTTTTTGCTTTGTGCACTTGTTTCGTACAGAAGGAAAATAAGGATCTTTTTTCGGAAATACCTGAATAGCTACTTTATCGGCCTTATGTTATGCGTACTTTTTATATGGTTGTTCATCTTTTTTTTTCATTTTTCACACATGATATATACATATGTGTACTACAGTTGGCTGGTAGGCAATATTTTTTACTAAGGCTAGCTGTCAGACACTACAGTTTTTTATATGCATGTAATATGTTTTTCAATTGTTGTCCTGTATGTTTTCTGTTTAGATAATTATTAAAGTTTTCAAGCATTTCAGTATGTTTTTTGGTGTTTGTTGGCCTCTTATTTCATTTATAACATACTTACATGATTTTTTTGTGTAAAGGTACACAACAAATCATCGGCTCGTCTGATGCCATGAAAGATGGAGTTGCTTCTTGTGATGTTGAGAAAGACGACGTTGCTTCATGTGATTACCAGGAAGATGTTGCTGGAACCAATTTGAAGTAGGCCACAGCTGCGTAGTACTTATGTTTAGGTGTATGGGCTGTAATGACTTTTTTATGCGCAAACTGATGTATTTCACACGTTTGTAGCAGAAACAGTGATGTTATGTTCGCTATTATGTAGGTTCGATGTTCAGGTGTAGTGAAAAATGATTTGATGTAGTTTGCACGTTTGTAATAGTTGTGTATTTTTCATGTTCAGTAGTCTAAATATTTTTATTGATGTCTTCTCAGTATATTCATAATTTTCATTTCTCAGCGCTTGTTTTTTTCTTTAATAGATGTCACACAATATGCGTTTTTAGTCTGTATTATTTTGCTCAGTACTTGTTTTTTATGCATAGGGGAAGAAATTCGAAATCTGACATAAAGAATACAAAATTACCACTTCGGAAATACACAAACATGGAAAAGGTATATTCTGTCTTAGGTCAGCTTTCATGTTCAGTAGTTTTCCGTATTTTTATTTATGTCTTTTAAGTATATTCATATTCAGTATTTTGTCTGAGTTCAACTTTCATGTTCAGTAATTTTCAGTGTTTTTATTGATGTCTTTCTCAGTATATTCATACTCAGTGTTTTATACATTACTTTTTCTCAGTAGATGTTGAACAACATGATTTCTATTTTTAGTAGTATTTGTTGCTCAATATTTGTTTTTTATGCATAGGGGAATGATTTGAATATTCTAACGACAAAGATTACAAAATCACCAGCTTGGAAACACGCAAATATGGAATAGGTATATTTTGTCTAGGTTCAGGTTTCATATTCAATAGTTCTAGTATGTTTATTGATGTATTCTCACTATATTCATATTCAGTATTTTATGTGAGTTCACCTTTAATGTTCAATAGTTCTTAGTATTTTTATTGATATCTTCTCAGTATATTCGTACTCAGTATTTATCTACACTACTCCTTTATTGCTCAGTAGATGTTGAACAACATGCTTATGTTTTCAGTAGTTTTGTTGCTTAGTACTTGTTTTTTATGCATTAATTATTTTATTTTTTAGTAGATGTTGAACAACATGTGTATGTTCTTAGTAGTTTTGTTGCTCAGCACTTGTTTTTTTATGCATATGGGAATGAACTGAATATCCTGACGACAAAGAATACAAAATCACCAGCTCAGAAACACGTAAATGTGGAAAAGGTATATCTTGTTAGGGTTCAGCTTTCATACTCAGTAGTTTTCAGTATACCTATTGATGTATTATCAGTATATTAATATTCAGTATTTATATGACTTCAACTTTCATGTTCAATTGTTTTTAGTATTTTTATTGGTGTTTTCTCAGTATATTCATAATCAGTATTTCTTTTTAGTACGTCCTTTTCTCTCAGTAAATGTTGAACAACGTGATTCTGTTTCAGTAGTTTGTTGTTCAGTACTTTATTTTTTTCATGTATGAGGGAATGGACCGAATATCCTGATGACAAAGAATACAAAATCACTAGCTTAGAAACACACAAATGTGGAAAAGATATATTCTGTCTGGGTTCAGCTTTCATATTCAATGTTTTTAGTATTTTTATTTTCTATTCATATTAAATATTTTGTTGCACCAGTTGCAGTAGTTCATTCTCAGTATTTAGATTCAGTATTTTTGTTGCACAACATGCTCCTATATTCAGTAGTTTTGTTGCTGACGACAAATAATACAAAATCACCAGCCCAGAAACACGCAAATATGGTATATTATGTCTGAGTTCATATTTCATGTTCGGTAGTGTTCAATATTTTTATCTGATGTCTTCTCAGTATATTCATACTTAGTATTGATCAACACTACTTTTTGTTCAGTAGATGTTGCATGATATGCTTCTTGTATTCAGTAGTTATTTGCCCACTTATTGTTTTTATACATGGGAAAGAAACTGAATATCCTGACGATAAAGAATACAATCACTAGCTCGAAATACGCAAACGTGGAAAAGGTATATTCTGTTTGAGATCAGCCATTCATGTTCAATAGTTATCAGTATTTTATTGGTGTCTTTTCATGACTTATTCAGTAGAATTCATCAGCAGTCTAAATAGCTGCAACATTCAGTACAATGATGTGATATATTTTCCTAGTAGCAGAATTAATAGAAGCAACATTTAGTAACAAGAATTGTTACAGATTACTATTTTTTACTGGTAGCATAATTCTTCATTAGATTCGATTTTATTACATATAGGTAAGTTGTATTGTTAACCATAACAAAGTAAAAATCAAAAATCTGTATAAATCAGTCATCATCTCCAGACATAAAGTCATCGACATCTTCATCACTTAACGAGCACTCATCGGTCATATTACCTACAGATTGACTGCCTCGCATCGTGGTATTTGCGATCCGACTGCTGCTTTTTGACCTGCAAAAGAATTAAGGTTGTCAGTATGTGCTACTATATAGACTTGGTGTATACTATAAGAACTTAGTAGTTATAGAATTTTACAGTTCAGTCGTATCACTACAACAAAACAGGCAACTTCCGTCGGCCAAAGCCGACGGAAGTTAGCCCTTTCCCGACGGAAGAAGCCAACTTCCGTCGGCAAAACGCTATCTTCCGTCGGCCTTTGGCCGACGGAAGCGCGGCGACGGAAGTTAGCTAACTTCCGTCGGCCGCCGACGGAAGTTAGCTAACTTCCGTCGGCTTGACGTGGCCGACGGAAGTTAGCGCCGAACACTGCCACGTCAGCAGGGGGCTCTAACTTCCGTCGGCCAGGCTGGCCGACGGAAGTTAGGGGCAGCTAACTTCCGTCGGCTAGGGCCGAAGCCGACGGAAGTTAGCCTTTCTGCCCACGTGGCCGAAACCAGCTAACTTCCGTCGGCTATGGTAAAAGCCGACGGAAGTTAGCTGGTATTTTTTTTTATTTTTTCCTGGTTCCCCTACTCACACTCACATCCAACCACAATTTCAATCACATTCACAATACACATCCAAATTGACATTTCACATCCAAAATCACATTCAAACTTCACATATCTCATCCAAAATCACATCTCACATCCAAAACTTCACACATCACATCCAAAATCACATAACACAACTTAATTCACATTCAAAGTCATAATATACATCCGCATTCACATATACCATCCAAATTCACATACAAAGTCACATAACATATCGAGATTCAATCCAGGTTCATTATACACATCCATACTCACTGATCGCCCACATTTGGGTCGTGGGCGCCGCCGCTGCCTCCTGCTTCGTTCACATTTGCCCCGGAGGCTCCATCCTGGCCAGGCGTACGGAAACACTGAAGAAATAGACAAAATTAGAAACGAACTCAACTACCCTTCTAAACGCTAACTTAGGTATTTAGGAGGTACCTCAGGTGATGTAGGAGATAGTGGTGGTGGCGGGGGAGGTAGTGGTTGGAACAAAGACATGTCAAGTCCACTGTTTTGCTGGGCTAGTTGCTACACATGTTGTAATGTAATCAGTTAGTTCTAAACCTATTTCTGAATACTTTTGAACTGCAACACTCTAAAGTAAGCTTACTTGGATCATCGCCTGCTGTTGTGCTAAGCAGGCGATATAGTACTCTTGTTGTTTGCTGTAGTGCTCGTCGCGCCGCCTCATTTCCTCCCTCATCCGAACCATCTCCGGGGTTTCTTCTGAGCGACGACGGCTGGAGCCAACTCCGACGGAGCTCTGCGACGACTGAGCTGACTTCTGAGCTCTCACCGCTCTCGAGTCAATAACTCCATTGAACATGGAGTACCTGCAACATTAACAGGGGTTAGTTACCATCACAAAACCATACACAAAACATTATTAAAAACACTGTCTCACCGTCCATGGCTTTTGCCACCTCCGCTGGAGTACACGGCCATTTGGTCCACAGGTTCTCTCCGCCAATCATAGTCCTCTCCATGGAGTCGAACCATGTGTTCACCATACTGCGCCTGCAAAAAACATGTCCGATTAGCTAGACGCAGAAAAATGAAATTACGTCAACTCTTAATAACATCTCACCAAATGGTCCGTGGCTGTCTGGCTACACAAGACATCTGGCTGTGCCGGATCGCTTCCTTTGTGACCAGAGGTATACACCTCTATGTCACTTGGCACGTTGCCAGATTTAGCTTCCTGTGCATTAGAAATGAGTTAGTCGCATTACAATGTATCTATAGCTAGAGAGTGACAGATCGGTCTTACCAAGCGTTTAGCGTGGCGAATATGTCCGTCGGCACCATATCTGTGCTTCGGATCCGTCCCGCGGCATTGTCTTTTTTGCTCGGAAGTCTTCTTAAATGCGGCTGAAGACCAAATCTTGCAGAATTCAAAATAGGCTTCCTCGCGGTTTGCCAACCACGGAATCCTCACCTGAACAGAGATGCTATTTGTATTATATGACAACAAATCTCAACAATCGAAGAGGTAAAAAGTTAGAATTGTTTACCGAACGGTATTCTTCTTCAGTCAAATAGACTGACGATGAGCCCGTCGCCTTGCTCATTCGTTGCCCTAGCTTCTCCTTGTAGTAAGCATTGTTCGCTTGAATGCGGGCATACGAAATGGCATCCTTCACCACCTTATGTGCATTGTTGTTGAAGACTACAAGCGCATGGTTATGGTGATTGCCGACTTCTGGCAAGCAAAAGCGTAACTGCAAAAATAATGATTAGTACAGTGTTGTAACTCGAAAATTCTAAAAGAAGATTGAAAAAACACTTGCATACCCAGAAGTCATGAGACACCGCCCCCTGAGCAGTTCCGTGGCGCCCGTCAGGAGCGAACCGGTACTGGTCCCATGTCTGGCATAGAACCCGCTCACCGGTCGGCATTGTCAGCATCCCTGGGTAGTGCAGACGGCACAGGTTACCCAATATCTGGTTAACCTGCCTGACCCTCGAAGTGCCGTCGAACCGAGAGTCAATCCAAGATCTAGAAATACATAATAAATAAAGTTAATTAGTTTAGTGAAAGAAATTTTTTGAAAACAAAAGCAAAACAACAGAAGAGTATTACACTTACCCGTCACCAACAGGCGTAATCTCGATCTTGGCTCCACCGGAAGAGACTACTGGTGGAGCGACCAAGTGGCTCGTCCTGAAAGATACCGAGGACCCGTCGGCAGCCTCAGCACCTTCCTCCTGACCCGCACCCTCCGGGAGATCCCCCTGCCCCGCACCCTCTGGGTCATCCCCCTGCCCCACACCCTCTGGGTCATCCCTCTGTGCCGCACACTCTGGGACATCCCCCTCTTGCCCGCCACCCACCGGATCATCCTCATGACCCGCACTCTCCAAGTGTTCTTCCTCCTACAAAACAGTATTGAAACAATTAGTAATAGTTTATAACTGGCATAAAAAACAATCTGAAAGTTACCTCCTCATCTAGTTGAAATGCAATAGGCCGACCAATTAATGTCGGATCTATGCATCTCAGGAGCTGCTATTGATGACGTCTGTTTGAAGAAGAGGAACTACCCTGGAATAGGGTGTCCTCCTGACTCTTCGGTGTACTCGCCGGAGTACTCGCCGATGAACTCCCCAAGCGGAAGAGCTTCCTCGTGACACTCTTCATCTTTTTCGACATCCTGTTCAAAATAAGCACAAACAAGCATTTATTAGTAAAGAAGGTTTGTACATATGAAAAAACATGTAATATTAAGTATATTGCATATCCATGTATGAAAACAATTACTTGTCAATTATCATCAAAATCAGGATCAATCAGTCCTTTTCTCCCCGAAGCACGCCATGTTACTTTTTTCTTCTTATGTTGGTGTTTCCTTTTCTCGGGAACTGCCACATCATTAGAATCGCCGAGAAAAGAATCTGTCGACGATTCTGACTCTACATTAAACGAAGTCGGCAATTCATCATCTTGATAAACCTCATCGACCTCTTCAACCTCCAATTGATAAGCGTCATCACTAGGGGTGTGTAGACGTTCCCGAGGATTCACTTTGTAGACTACCCACCAAGCACTTAGTTTTTCACATGGGTAGGGCATATAATACACCTGCTCGACTTGATGAGCAAGGACAAAATTGTCGCAACTAGATAATTGTTCCGCGTGTTTGACTTCAACCATCCCAAATTGGTTTTCACGAGTACCATGTTTAGGGTCGAACCAATCACAATCGAAGAAGACTACTTTAATCTCCTTATTCCCGGCAAATTTGTACTCGATTATATTTTTGATGATTCCATAATACATAGTTTCGTGTCCTTGTCCATCAACGACCCTTGTAACAACACCAGTATTAGTTGTTGCCGCTAGAGGTCGATATGCTTCAAATATAGTTGAACGGAAGCGGAAACCATTAACATCATAGCGACCGTAACTTTTGGCACTAATACTCCCGTAAGAGAGCTGTCGCAAGTCTATATGTACATTGTCAGCGAGCACGCACTGCAAATCATAAGAGATTATAAGATAATTAACCCAGTAGAGTAAAATAATACGTGTCAGAAAAGGTAAGGATTTACATGTTCTCTGAACCAAGTGAGAAAACTAGGCCCGCCATTTACTCCTTCTCGACGCAATTTATCTAATTGCTTCTCCGTTGGTTGACGACCAGAAGTCAAGTATTTCGAATCAAACATACCGTCAATGTAACGAATAGGTAAACAAACGGGTATAAAATTTGGAGATAAAATATAAAACTAAAACGAATCACTTACGCGAAATATTGTTCCATCTCTTCCATATTTGAGTACATGTAGAGCAAGGCATTTGTTCGTTCTTCCTGAGTTACATAATATGTCGTGAAAACACCAACAGTTATGCCCTTCCACCCAAATATTTGGAGATCACTACAAGGATGGTCTTCATCCATATGGTACCGTGTAGCAGGTGTGTTCACATTGTGATGCTCAGCGAAGTATACACTAGTGAAGTATGCTATCTCTTTCAATTTAAATTCTTCTGCGATGCAACCTTCAACTCTAGCCTTATTACCAACCATCGCTCTAAGCTTCTTTAGGGACCTTTCAATATGATACATCCACCTATATTGCACAGGGCCACCTACCTTAGCTTCATATGGCAGATGAACCAGTAAATGTTGCATTGGATTGAAGAACCCTGGAGGGAATATTTTTTCCAGTTTACATAAAAGCACCGGGATCTCTTTCTCTAGCATCTCCATCATATCTTTCTTAATTTCTTTCGCACAAAGTTGTCTATAAAAATGGCTCAGCTCAGCTAACGCCTTCCACACATCATCATTCAGGTACCCACGAAACATTACAGGAAGGAGTCTTTCCATTATTATGTGGTAATCGTGACTTTTCAATCCATTTAATTTCCCTGTCTTCAAGTTCACAGCTCTTCTAAATCCTGCGGCGTAACCATCTGGGAATTTCAAATTTTTCAACCACCTCATTACTTGTTTTTTTCTTTAGGTTTTAAACAAAATGGGGCACGTGGCTTGCCACCACTATTCATCAACTCAAGGGTTGGTCGATTACAAATCTCAGCTAAATCTCTTCTCGCCTTTACATTATCTTTTGTCCTGTCAGTAAAATCCATACATGTACTTATAATGCTTTCACCAACATTACGTTCCTGATGCATAACGTCAATGTTGTGCATCAGAATTAGTGATTTGACGTACGGCAGTTCCCATAAACCACATATGTGGGTCCAATTATGTTCGGTTCCGAATCCTACAAATCCATCCTCATTTTCATTAAGGACCAACTCATTCAGCATATCAGCGATTTCTGTACCATTTAAACGCCTTGGTGGTCCCTTTACAACAATGCTGTCCTTCTTGAAATTGTTCCTCTGTAACCTAAATGGGTGATTCATGGGCAAAAAGCATCTATGGCAATCAAAGTAACAAATCTTTCCCCCGAAGTTCAGACGGAAACAATCTGTGTCCTTCGCACATATCGGGCATGTCAACCTTCCATGACAACTCCAACCAGAAAAAATACCGTATGCCGGAAAATCGTGGACCGACCACAGATACGCAACTCGAAGATTGAATTTTTGTTTCTGGTCATAGTCATATGCTTCAACTCCTTTCCACAATTGTTTCAACTCTTCAATTAAGGGCTTCAGCATCACATTTAGTCGTGTTCCAGGATGATCTGGACCGGGTATAATGAGACACAGGAACATAAATTCATATTTCATACAAAATGAAGGTGGAAGGTTGTATGGAATAGCAAACACGGGCCAACAAGAGTACGACGATGCCGTTACATTGAAAGGCGTGAATCCATCAGTTGCCAACCCGATGCGAACATTCCTTGCATCACTAGCAAAGTCTGCATCAAAATCATCTAGAGCCTTCCATGCCGCACCATCAGATGGGTGCACCATTACTTCATTATTCTCACGTACACCTTCTTTATGCCATCGCATATGTCTAGCGGTTTTCTTTGATAGAAACAATCGTTTCACCCGAGGTGTAAGAGGCATGTAACGAAGTTGCTTATGAGCAACCTCTGTCGTCACCTTCTCTCCGTCTTCATTTACGACCTCTACGAATCTCGGTTTACCACATTTTAAGCATTTCACCTCATTACTATGTTCTTTCCAGAACAACATACAATTATCTCGGCACACATCAATCTTCTCATACTCCATACCGAGAGCAGAAAGCATTTTCTTTGACTGATACATGTCTTTCGGCACCTTATGGTTCTTAGGAAGGATATCGCTGATCAGATTCAAAAGCTCCTTATAACAATTGTTTGAAAATGCAAACTTTGACTTAATAGCCATAATACGAGTCACGAAAGCGAGAACGCTTACGGTGGTGTGCTCATGCAATGGCTCTTCTGAAGCTCGAAGGATGTCGAAAAACTTTTGAACCTCCGGTGTTGGAGGATCCTCGGGGTTTGATTCAAACTCCGGTCGTATAGCATCAACCATCTCATCCATCCTATCGTCAGCAACGCTATCATCTTCTTCTTCCACTACTAATACTGTTTTTTCAAGGCCTGTCTCGCCGTGAAAAGACCACACTTCATAACCTGGCACGAAACCATATTTGCAAATATGCAACGACAACGTCCTCTTGTCTTGCCAACGAGAATTTCTGCACTTCATGCATGGGCACCTCGCGCTAGTGTTTGTTGTCAAAGCGAATGCACGATCAACAAATTTCTCAGCGTTGATTACCCACTCCCTCGTGTGAGCTCCACTTTTCATCCAACCACTATACATCCACCGTCGGTCGTCCTCAGCCATTCTATATGCAAAACATTCATTCAATCAAGAGGCTCGCAACATACACATACCCGGGCCACCCCCCGCCTCTGCCTCCGGACAACGGAGGGGAAGTAGAGGCGGCCGGGCGGCCGGCGACGCAAGGGGAAACAGAGCCCACCGGCGACGCGATTCACCATGGCGTCCAGCGGTGACCGCCTGGACGCCTAGTCGGCGCAGGCGATGCCGTGACAACCATGGTCTATAGGAAAAGATAGGTCCTAAACCCACCCAAGAGTGACCGACAAAACGTGGTATTTATGACGAGCCATGAGTCCGAACGAAATTTCAGCAGCATAACCCCGCTGTTCTCCAATTGCACGCCTGATAGTGGTGCAATGGAGAACAACAAGGTTATGTTACTGAAATCTCATTCAGACTCATGACTCATCATAAAACCACGCTCTGTCGCCCACTCTGAGGCTGTCCAAAAAGGGACAATTCCGGACCTGCACATCTCACACGCATGACACGTGTGAGACATGTTGGTCCGAAACGGGTGACGCATAGGTTTCATTACACTATCTACGTTGTTGTCAAATAAAAAATTGCATACGAAAAGGAATATATATAATAAAGTATATATATATATAATACTAATCACCCAATGAAATCATTAAAACTATATGCATATGTAGAATAATATAATTAGAATCATATATACATAATATCACAACATATATTGCATATGAAAATAAAACATCGCATATATATGAAACATATTTAAAAGCGTGAAACATACGTAAAATCACATATCTTCTAACCTTAACAACTATATGTATGTGACACCATACTTATCAAGGCGTCTCTAAAGCGTCGCTTTAGCGTCGCTTTAGCGGTAGAGCGCTCGGCGAGGGTAAGGCGTCTCGATGCCTTACCCTCCAACGTTGCCCCCGTGCGCAGAGAGGCCTGGTGTGGTGTAGATCTGGCACGCAGAGGTCGGGCATGACGCAGATCGGGCATGGAGAAGCTTGGCGCGAGGCAGATCGAGCACTGAGAGGCCGGGCGCGGCGCGACGCAGCCCTGCGCAAGCGGGGCGCAGCTTGGCGTGAGCGGGGCGCGACCTAGCGCTTGGCCCGGTGCGTGGCCCGACGTGAGCAGGGCAATGAGTGTCGCACGGCCATGCTCGAGCGTGGCAAGGTTCGACGCAGAGGCAAAGAAGAGGGAGAGAGAAGAGGGAAGTCGGGGCGTCTGGACTGAGGGGAGGAGAGGGTGGCGGCTGGAGTGAGGGGAGGAGAGGGAACTGTGCTGAGAGTGTGGGAGATAGTTTAGGGTTTGTAACTGGGCCTTGGGCCTAGTTTGTAATTGGGCTGAGTTTGACTAAAATTATATGAATAAGCTGAATTGAGCTTTAAATATATTATTATACATACTTGTATATTTGTTATTGTAATTTTAACTATATATATATATATAGTTTTTAGTTTTGTAAGTTATATAAATTGATAAAATTGCAATTTGTTATTATATCATTATTTTTATGATGCTATATTGCTATTAGTATTTAAAATTTACTAGTTATCAATTAATATTTAGTCATAAATACTATTTTTTATATGGGCATAAGGCGTCGCCTCGCCTTGCGCCTTACCGCTTAAGCGGTAAGGCGGTAGTCCACCGCCTCGCCTCGCCTTACCGCCTTAATAATAACTATGTGTGACACATATATATCATCTAACCTTAACAATTTATGTGACACACAATTCACAAATAAAAAGTGAAAAAATAACACATGCATTAACAATTTATTTTCTAATAACACATTAACAATTTATGTGACACATAATTCACAAATATAATAAAAAGTGAAAAAAGAGCCGAAAACATTACTTCGTTGGACGACGAGATGGGCGGCGACGACGGGCGGCGGCGGCGACGACGGGCGGCGACGACGAGCGGCGGCGGCGACGACTTGGGGGCGGCGGCCGGAAGGGGGCGGTGACGATCAGGAGGGTACGCGTGCGCGGCGGCGGGCGGGCGGCGGCGGCCGCGGGAGGCGGCGGGCGGGCGGGCGGCAGCGGGCGGGCTCGGGAGGAGGCGGCGCCCGCGGGAGGCGGCGGGCGGCAGCGGGCGGGCTCAGGAGGAGGCGGCGCCCGCGGGAGGCGGCGGGCGGTGTGCGGCGGGCGGGCGGGCGGCGGCGGGCGGTGTGCGGCGGGCGGGCGGTGTGCGGCGGGCGGGCGGGCGGCGGCGGGCGGGCGGGCGGTGTGCGGCGGCCGGCGGCGGTGGGCGGCTGGCGGCGGCGGCGCAGGCTGGGCGCGGGAGGAGGCGGCGGCGGGGAACGGCTACAGTGCGCGCGTACAGGGAGCTAGGGCTCCCTGTACACGCGCGGTTGGGGAATAAATCCCCCTAACTTCCGTCGGCCAGCATTGAAGCCGACAGAAGTTAGCTAACTTCCGTCGGCTTCAATGCTGGCCGACGGAAGTTAGGGGGATCCGAGCGGCCGCGGAAAATTCCCCGCTAACTTCCGTCGGCCACTGTCAGAAGCCGACGGAAGTTAATTAGGCCGACGGAAGTTTATCAGTTTCCTGTAGTGTATGTTGTGCATTTGATATGGTGTCATCACCCATTATTGCTTGCACCCCTTTTTCTCCACTGCCTTTCGGTCTACCTCGTGGTCTTTTTGGACCCTCCACTCGCTCTTTCCCACATGTTCGTGAGTTGTGTCATTCTCTCTTTCCACATGTACTACATCTTTTAAGTATCTTTTTCTTTTCATACCTCGTATGAGGTTCTAGAACATCATCCATACAATTCCCTCTCTTACAAGAACCTTTTGTTGTTGACAAAGGTGGAGCTAAAGCAGAAATGCCAATCTGTTCTTCTATATTATATTGGGATGCAACATTCGCATCAGCCATTGGACCCATGTCATGTGGTATCGCATCTACCACGGCATGTGCATCTTTGATCAGAGATATTGTTGTGTCCATAGCCTACTTCACGTAAATTCAATTCTAAAAGTTGTTAATTCAATAGATCCATCACATCAGTAGTAAAATGGGGTAACAACAATAAAATAGTATTCAAGTAATAATTATGCAGTGTAAATAACATTTATTGTATAACTACAATATTTTTTCAAAAAAATGGATTTATGTTAGTAGTAAAACAACACTCGAGTATCAATTCATTAGCACAGTTATCAACTCAAGCATGAAGTTTTTACATCAACATATAAATGTATTTTTTTTAACAACAATAAAATAGCCAAACATCACTTTGACACTGATCCAGTAAAACTATATCCAAGTATGAAATATTAAATTTATTTGTACCTGCGCAGACATAATTGCTGAATTTGCCAGTGCAAAAAGATCTTTTAGTATCTCGAATAGCACTTTAGTATGTATTTTGATGGTATGTGCTCAACAAAAAGATGAGTCAATGCACAAATCACATGTGGTGATTATTTCATTTTATCTTATTTCAATGCAGATAATTGGACTATGACAACAATTTATTGTTTGTAGTAGCGTTATCAATGGAAGGGTATGGCGCGAGGCGTACCTGTGTGCTCCCAACACATGCACTCACAGTTGAAAATAGAGTTTTCAGGGTTCTCTGCGTCAGCGATAGTTTTCACCTAGTATTCATGTTGAACCCATGGAAAGTCAGTTGTCTTGTTCCTATACTCAATGAAAAATACCTAGCTTTGTTTTGGTCTGCTTGCAAACGAAAAGAGGTACCGGTGCGCTTTTTTGCCTAATTTTTTTATAGACATTTCTTGAGTATACCCTGCTCAGTTGTTCCTCGTAGCCATAATGTGTATCAAACACATTTGGCGCCTACAAGCACCAACCATCTAAGTATTATCACACAATGCCATGATTTTTTTAGTACATATTGATTCAGTAGTTTATAAGATATCAACAGTAGTTCTTATAGCAGCAACAATCAATAGTATTCATTTTTCAGGAGTTTAGCAAGTGTTGATCACTAGTATAATTTATATACAAAATTATTAAGTAGTACGATTTCAGCAAGGACTTATTCAGTAGAATTAAAGAGTTCATAAGTAGAACAATTTCATCAGGGACTTATTCAGTAGAATTCAAGAGTTCATTGGTAGTAGATATTCGGTATAATTTTTTAGTCACAATCTTGCAAAAGTCCATCAATTGCAAAAAATACTTTCTCATAGCAATAGAATTTTAAATGCAAGAGTAGTGTTTTTTAATTCAGTAGTTTGCATGATTTCAACAGTAGTTTTTTTAGTATCAGGACTCAGTAAAACTATCTTCTTCAGTAACAACATTTAATGATATTTTTTTAATTCCATCGTGCAGTAGAAACTCGGACACCAATTTTTTTCCCAACCTGAGAGTTGAAGGCCTCCTGCGCCTCATTCTCCTTTGTGTGCTCCAATATCTCAAGGAATTTCTTCGCAAATTCATGTATTGGTGTAGAGTTGTCTACGTACCCGCTCTTAACAGTCGAGGTAACGCTTTCACTCCATTGCGTTGAGGTCACTGGGCCACACTATATTTCTTTGAAATATGTTGCAACCCACATATTTCTACCTTCGTAAAGGTTCTGAAATGTTATTGATTCTTGTAGAGAGAAATCCTCAACCATAGTTAACCATGCATTCTCAAACTCATGTGGAGTGAGCGGGTGGTTGATAATAGATGTGAGCCTTTCACACAACCCTGGGTGTTGCTTATATACCTTGTTTAATGCGTCTTCGTGCTTCCTAATCATATGTCATCTACAGTTCCTATGGCATGTTTGTTTAAACACTGCAGGTATTGCTTTGGCCATCGCATTGTCTTGATCTGCATCATTTTTTTCAATGCATTTTGGTAACAATGTGAAACATACATACAACAATTATTTTTATTTGGTAGCATATTTATGTACAATACAAATGATTCAGTAGCTTACAAGAGACCATCAATAGTATAATATGCAGTATAAAATGATTCAGTAACTTGTAAGAGTTCATTTAGTTTTAAACAAAGTAATACCTGTAAAAATTATTATGGGGTCTTTACCACCCATGTATTCACGGAATGTACTAAATAACCATTCAAATGTATCTGCATGGTCATATCTCAATAGTGCTTGTCCAAAAAATATGTTTTAGAGCTGGTTATTGAAAACAACGAACATTGCAAGAGGCATGCTATACTGGTTGATTCTGTAGGTTGTATCAAATGTAACATCTCCATAATCTGCAAACACACGTGTTTCAGAACAGTACATGTTTAAGGTTTTTTTTGAAAACCCTAGTTTAGTTTAATATGCATCAATTTTTTAAAACATATTATATGAGTAAAGGAGCATTACCTGCAAAGTCCCCTTGCTCGCTGGCGTGGCTCCAGAACACATTTCGTACGACGTTCTTCTCATCTAGGTAGAACTCAAAGAAGAATTGATGATTGTTTTTTTGCATTCCATGAAAAAAGCCTGGAGCTTCGGAATATCATCTATTTGCTCCTCACGAACCAGGGCACCTCTTCTGTAAAGCATATACGCAAAAAATGTGTCAATTGTGATAGCACCAGTAAAGCACTACACAACAATTTATTTGTTCAGCATAAAATAAGCAGTCAACATTTTTTGGATGTTTGTTTCTGTTTTTACCTGTTTTGGACATCTCTCTCAGTCAAACATAGATTGTCTATTCCTCCAACAGTAGTTTTAAGAATGCTCATCACCGTAGAATGTCTCGCTTTGCTCCTGAGAGCGATGTCAACTGTGTGCATCAATCCAGGATAACGTGTTTTATGGGCTTGCATTCTTCTCGTCATACGAGGTGAGCGGGTTAACAGATGATTGTGTTCAAGCACAATTTTGCTAAAGAATACATGGCCATCCCTTGTTGTACGTCTCGCATGCACCATTTCCTTGCACCCTATTCTTTTGCTTTTTTTTCTCGCACACGGTCCACGGCATTGATTGCTTTGTGTTTTCCTTCAAATGAGCAAGTATAGTCTTGGCCAAGAACTCGTTTTTTGTTCTTTCTGATAGAGAATCCAGCAAGGTGAGAGTAGTTAACGTGGAATCAAAATGCGTGTTCCATATCACCAAATTCCAAATCAAATGTCAGTACAAATTTTGGATCCACCGTATCATCCTATACAAATGTCAGCATTAAAATTGTAATATTTCCACGTAAAACAATTGTTAGTATTTTTATACAGATTCAGATCACACAATCAATGATACTCACATGAGTGACAGACACATATACTTCTGGTGTTGTTATTTGTTCAGAAGGTAGGCTCTGTGGAGGCGGTTTCATAGGTTTATGCCTTTCACTGATATCACACCAAGGCGGACTAATCGAGATGGGTTCGACATCAATAACATCGGGGGTGTTGCTGAAACATCCACACTCATTATTTCCATCATTGATAGATCCTTTTTCTATATTTCAGCCCTGTAGAACATTCATAACAATTATCGATATATTATGGGTAGTCCATTAGTAGTTGTAGCAGATATAGTACTAAGTAAAAAATAGCATGTGAGTAGTACTTTTTTTATTAGTAGTAGATTTTTTCATAGCAGAAAAATTGATTCAGTGGATTTTGCAAGAGTTCCACAGTAGTTTCAACAGCTATAGTACTCAGTAGAACAATAGCAATTGAGTAATTTTTTTCTCAGTACTAGTTTTTTCAGCAGAAAAAATGATACTATGGAATTTGAAAGTGTTCATCAGTAGTTTTAGTAGCGACAGCACTCAATATAAGAATATCAATTGAGTAATTTTTTTCTCAGTAGTAGATGTTTTACAATACAAATACTGATTCAATGGATTTGCAAGAGTTCATTAGTAGTGTTAGAAGTGGCAACACTCAGTATAGGAATAGCAATTGAGTACATTTTTTCAATAGAAGAATTGTTTATTAGCAGTAGTTGTTAGGATACACATCACTTTGTCAAGCAATAGCAATGCAGCAACATCTACTAACTGTACAACGAAAATATTTTTTACCGAACAACTAGTTACCTCGTAGGCAGCGGGAGTTTGCAGTGGTGCTCCGCAGATTGAGGATGAAGCGGAAGGATTACAGTGACTCGATGAGAGATTCAGTATTAGGAGGATTCTGGCAATCGGTAGTCGGCGACGATTCCAGAGCATGTTCTCGCGCGGCGATCGGTGGCTGGAGTCGTTGTAGTGGCGCGCGGCGATCGGGGTGGTCGCGGAGTCAAGGTGGTGGCTCTGCGCGGCGATTGAGGGTGGTGGCATCGTGCGCCGATCGCGGGGGTGAGGGGTGGGTGGGTGGCAGAGGTTACACGGTGATCGGGGGATGGTGGCGGCGTGCGGGCGTGGCAGAGGTCGCGCGAGGATCGGCGATGGGGGTGGAGTTTTTGGTGGAGGCGGCTCGCGAGCGTGGCAGAGGTCTCGCAGTGATCGGTGGATGGTGGGGGCACGTGCCGATTGGGGGGGTGGCGGCGCGCGGGCGTGGCGGAGGTCACGCGGGGGATTGGGCGATGGGGGTGGAGTTTTCGGTAGAGGCAGTGCGTGGGCGCGGTGGAGGTCACACGGCGTATCCGACAGGATCGCGGGATAGCCGGGGAGTGGCTGGGGTCGGCGCGTCGGGTCAGAGCCGGTTTGCGCACCGGATGGCTCGGTCGGTCAACTAGGTGTATAATAGCTATTATACACCCTAGGTGTGTAATAGCGTCACCGTATATATATATATATATATATATATTAATATGAGCAATAAAGAAGTTCGACCTTTTGTTTATTTGTTTTGTTTCTTATTCTTTGTTTCGAAACTATAAACTACACTATCCTCAATGCTCAGTGAATGTTAACAAACAATGGTGGTTACCTAGCTAATAGTCGTTCTCGGTTCGATTACGACTGTCTGGCTAATTGATCGATAACCCTGTACGGATAATTGATCGATGGACGATTTGGTTAACCTCCTAGGATCTCTACTCATTGTACTTTGCAGTGTCAGTAATGCTATCTGAAACTCTAGAATCTGGATGGTGGAATCTTGCATGAAAAAAATGCAATTGCATTCGGAACGTATTGATTTCACAAAAAAAAAATCACAGTGAATTTCACAAACTTTGGATCCATAAAAATCAGAGAAATTTTATGTGTTCTAAATAGGCCTCAACTCCAATCCATGCAGATCCAAATTCATGTGTGTGGAATAAAGTCATACAAGGGCCATATGTAACCCAAGAAACTGATTCCAAGCGGCAACTGAAGCATCATGGACAAAGAATAGCCATGGATACCGATTAATAACAGGACCAAGTTGTGGATAGCCAACGCCCGTGACAATTGGTAAATAATGAAAGAGCTGGACTAGAATGAATTCCTCACACAACCCTAGACTGGACTGGACTGGACTAGACTAGACATGGGCCATACATGGGCCAAACACACACACACTCTAACAATCCCGCAGTCAAAACTCTGGCACAACGGACGTTGAGACTGGAGTGGAACTTAGAGAAGGTGGAAGAAAACAAGCCCTTAGTGAAGATGTCGGCGAACTGAGAGGTGGTAGGCACATGTAGAACACGGATATCTCCCACGATAACACAATCACGGACAAAGTGGAGGTCGAACTCCACATGCTTGGTGTGCTAGTGCTGGACGGGGTTAGTGGAGAGGTAGACATCGCTGTCATTGTCGCAGTAGACCAAGGTGCTCTTGGAGAGGGGGCTGTGGAGTTCCTCCAGGAGTTGCTGGAGCTAGGAGGCCTCCGCCACGCCGTTAGCAACAGCATGATACTCAGCCTCGGCACTAGAGTGGGAGACAATCGGCTGTCGTTTGGACGACTAGGACACGAGTTTGCTGCCAAGGAAGACGACAAAGCCGGAGGTGGAGCGACGCATGTCCGGGCATCCTGCCTAGTCGGCATCAGTGTAAACCATGAGCTCAGTCGCCAGAGAATGCCGAAGATGGAGCCCGTAGTCGAGGAAGCCTCACAGATAGCGGAGAATCTGCTTCATAGCGGTGAACTGCGGGTCCTGGGGATTGTGCATGTGAAGGCACACCTGCTGAACTACATATGAGATATCAGGCCAAGTAAAGGTGAGATACTGAAGGGCACCAACAAGGATCCGATAGGGAGTAGGATCATCAATTGGTGCACCCTCAGTACCGGAAATCTTCGCCTGAGTATCAACTGGGGTGGAACAAGGCTTGCAGTCAATCATCCCTACTCGCTAAAGAATATCCGAGGTGTACTGGCACAGGTGAAGGAATAAACCATCAGTGCGGGGCTCCACGGTCACACCCAAGAAGTGATGGAGCACACCAAGATCCTTCGTAGCAAACTCCTGCTGCAAAGAGGTGACAACCTGCTGAAGTAGAGACTGGCCGGAGGCGGTGAGGACGATGTCATCCACATAGAGCAGCAGGTAGGCGGTATCACCACCGCGGCGGAAGACAAACAAAGAGGTGTCCAAAACCCCAAAGACACCAGGAAGGTGGCAAAGTGGCAGTACAAGGCCCGAGGAGCCTGCTTCAGACCATACAGAGACTTATTGAGCCGGCAGACTAGCCCGGGGTGAACAAGATCCACAAAGCCCACAGGCTGACTGCAGTACACAGTCTCTATCAAGGTGACATAAAGGAAGGCATTCTTCACATCGAGTTGGTGGACCAGCCAGGAACGGGAGATCGCTAGGGAGAAAATAGTGTGAACTATAACAGGCTTCACCACTAGGCTGAATGTCTCATCATAGTCAACTTCAGGGCATTGAGTGAAGCCCCGGAGGACCCAACGAGCCTTGTACCGATCCAGTGTACCATCCGCCTTGCGCTTGTGTGTCCAGATCCACTGCTTGTCACCACATTGCAACTAGAGGGACGCAGCACCAGGTCCCAAGTATGGTTGGCCAGAAGGGCCGCATACTCCTCCATCGCATGACACCAATGTGGCTCTGCTAGGGCACCACAGACGGAAGAGGGTATAGGAGAGATCCGCAGGCCGGTGGCGGTGGAGAGGACAAGTCGATCAACTGGACGGAGAACCCCCGCATCCCGCCGAGTCACCGGGGTACACCGACGGGGATTGTAGTGAAGGATGGCGGGTGGTACACCAACGGCTTGTCACGAGAGCGGGCCGGTGCAGCAACCTTTGGGTGGCACTGGTAGATTCGCACGGGGTTAGTGTAGAGGGAAGAAGATGTCAGGGCATCTCGTGGCGAGGCAGGCGGCTCCGAGACAAAGGTAGGTGTAGCAGGGGACTCTATGGCCGCGCGTGGCACGACCGAGGCCGAGCCAGGTACGGCAGGCGACTCCAGGGCCAGTCATGGCACGGGAGGCAACACCGGGGCTACACTAGGCGCGTTAGGCAGTGGTGGAGTGGCCACGCGTGGCACAACCGACGACTCTGAGGTCGCGCATGGCGTGGGAGGCAATGCTGAGGCTACACCAGGCAGCGGTGGAGCGGCCACGCGTGGCACAGCCGAGGACTTTGGGGCTGCACATGGCGTGGTGGGCAATGCCGTGTCCACACAAGGCACACCAGGTAGTGGAAGAGTCATCGGAATAGATGGGGGTGTACCTACAGATGACAAAGGTGGCTGAACCACCGAGTCAATCGAAAAGAGACGGAGCAGAAGCGAGCAGTAAGGAGGCTCTCATCCCAGAAGCGAGCAGGAGCAGAAGCTTGAAAAAGCATGGAGCACATAACATTTTTAGTAGTGAGAATAATGCACTCAGCCTTGCCATTCTGAGGGGAGGTATAGGGGCACGACATGCACAACTAGACTCCCTTGGAAAGGAAGAAGGCCCAGGAGGCAGAGTTATCAAACTCACACCCATTATCACACTGAAACGCCTTGATAGTAACACTAAACTGAGTGAACACCCAAGAAAAGAAGTTAGTGAGCGTGGGTAAGGCGTCTAACTTGGAGCGCAAAGGAAAAGTCCATGAGTAGTGAGAAAAATCATCAAGAACCACCAGATAATATTTATAGCTAGAAATACTCATGATTAGAGAAGTTCACAGGTCACAGTGAATAAGGTCAAAAGCATGAACAACATGCGAGGAAGAAACAGGAAAAGGAAAATGAACATGGCGACCTAGCTGACACGCATGACAAATATGCTCACTAGTAGCCCTAGTACAAGGAATAGAGGAGCTAATACAAAGCTGAGCCAAAACATCGACGTTAGGGTGACCAAGCCAATGGTGTCGGAGGGTGGAGGAAGCTATGGCAGTAAGCACGGACTAAGGGGAAGCCGAAGGTGGAGCAGTGAAAGGCAGAAGGTGAAGTGTGTAGAGAGGTCCAGTGTTTTCACAGCAGAGAAGAGGATGTTGGGTGACCAAATCCTTCACAGTCAAACCAAAAGAGTCAAATTTAATAGAACAAGAGTTATCAGAAGTGAATTGGCGAATAGAAAGAAGATTATGAACGATATCAAGGGCAACAAGAATATTATGAAGGAGAAAAGAACCACAAGAATCTGCATCACCCATTGAGGTAATCGGAAGACACGAGCCATTGCCAACAATGATGGAAGAGGGGCAAGATGGGTGGGGAGGTCTACTGAAAAAGAGTATACCGGCGTGAGGGGTGGTGTGGTAGGAGGCACCCGAGTCAGCCACCCAGTCCGTGGCGGTGGGCGATGTCAACCCCAAGGTGCTGAAAGACTGAGCAAGAGCCGCCTGGTCCCACCCGCTGGACCACGGAGCCCATGCCGGAGGTGGTGGGTGATGCACTAGCCAAACATAAGGCGGTGCGTGCTGGGATGGCCCGGTGAGCATGACCGTAGGTGGTGTGGACGGCCGATGAGCTCCTCCTATGAACTGCCCAGGTCACATGGAAATGTGCACCGACCACGGGTGGTAGAAGGATGGTCAAGGCACACTCAATGGCAGGAGTCGGTGTAGTGGAGGTAGGACTGCGACCAGCGCCACCTCGCCGCCCCTCTGGCGACGACGGATGCCACCACCCCCACCCCAGGCCCCCACCACTGGTGGATCGAGCGGGAGGAGCACCGAGAAGAGAAATGGTCGGCGCCTATGGTGTGGTGGAGGTGGGCCTACTGGAGCTAGAGGCGGCAAGAGCAGTAGCGGGGTCAGGCGTGGGAGCGAGACCCCAGGTAAGCTCCTCGAGGACAAGGTCATCCTAGACCTTGTGGAAGGAGGGGAATGGCACTGTCCTCGTGATGCACGTTCGGAGGTGGGCGTAAGCGTGGCCGAGGCCACGGAGTATGTTGAGGACAAGGGTGTGCTCCGCAACTGGCTCTCCAAGGTCTCAAAGGGAGTATGCTATCCCCTTCATGCGATGACAGTACTCTAAGACGGGGAGATGCCCCTAGACGAAGATGCGGAAAGCATCGTCCAACTAAAGAGCATGGGCCTCGCGGTTCCGAAGGAATTGTCCCTCGATCGCGATCTAGGCCTAACGGACGGTGCCGCCAAGCTCCCGCACGATGTCCTATAGCTCGAGAGTGACGAAGCCGAGGATCCAAGACAGCACCACGATGTCCATGTGCCGCCACGCCGACCCCCGGGCGATCACTAGAGTGTCGACGAGGACGTGGTCATTCTGGGCGTAGCGCTGGAGCGTGAGAAGCACCAGATCTCGCCAGCGCACGTAGGAGGGCGAAGAGGGGTCAAGCGTGACCGGTACGAGCGACCGGATGTTCTGTACACCGGCCGCCTGGGTGTGGGGCTGTGCGACAACTGGATCCGCTGCAGCAAGAGCGGGGGGATCGGCGAGGTAGTCGTAGGAGAGAGGACCACCCCCGTGATGGCACTCGGCCTTAGCAACATGCTAGGCCAGCGCATCGGTGGCTTGGCGGGCACTCTCCCAGACAAGAGCAGCCACCCGCTCATGCTCCCGACCAGTGGATGCAGTGGTCTTGGCAGTGGCGAGGGCGGCGATAAGTGCAGCGTCAGCAACAACCACATTTGCAGAGCCGAAGGTGGTGGAGACCGGCGTGTCGGCTGGGTAGATGGGCGCAACGGCGGGGAGGCTGGTAGCGGCGCCCGGTGCCAGAACACGTGTGGTGGATGCCGGCTAGCCAGCGATGTTGGAAGCCATGGGAACGATGGCCGGCAAGGACGGTGTGGTGGCGGGGGTAGTCTACAGGGGCAGCGTGGTGGCGGGGCCAGCCAGCAGAGGCGGCGTGGCGGCGGGAACGGTTGGCCAGCTCACAGCATCCAAGCTAGGACCAGATCAGGTCGGGGCGTGGCCAGATCTGGCCGCGGGGATGGGGGCGATGGCCAGCTGCGGTGGCCCGACAGTGAAGAAGGGGGGTGGCGGCCCGACAGTGAAGAGGGAGGAGGAAGTCGGCGACCAGAAGGTGAAGACCGGAGCAGTCTGAAGAGGCGGCGCATTGACGGACAGCACGCCCACGCCCGAACCAAGCCCAGCGGCGCCTGCGACGGTGGTGGTAGAGGAAGATCGGGTCGCGCCGGCAGCCTGCCGACCATCCTAGCGACGGGGAGAGGGAGAGGAGGGAAGGAGAGAGGAGGAGGCCGGCGCCGATGAAGAGGGCTGCTCGCCGGCCAATGTGGTGGCAGCAATGGTGGCGATGGCCTGCAGGTGAGGGAGAGAGGAGAGGGGGGGGGGAGAGAGCCCTAGGGCTCTGATACCATGAAAGAGTTAGACTTTGAGTTAGACTAGAATGGATTTCTCACACAACCTTATAGGGGTAGGTGAATAATAAAACAGTAGCATACATTGGTCAGACACACACTCTAACAGTAAAGCCAGAGACCTGATTGATTCACAGCCAGGAGAGCTGAATTTCAGTTCAGTAAGGACTCCAGGAACAAGAGATAGATAAATGAAACAACTGAAAAAACATTGTGATATCTTTGACTGAAAGAACTGCTTGCCTGCAGAAAAAGGAGTGAGTAACATGCAGTACACACTACACAGCCAGAAAACTAAAAACAACAAGCATTCAGAAGCCATGGTATATCCATATAACCAACCCATCCATTATCCATTATCTGTGGGGTTTGATTGATGTGCAATGATGTATTATTGTCAAAGTTTAGCAACTAACCACTCATTATTCCAACCAATCTTCCATAGATACAAGCTGAGCAATCAATCAAGGTGGGAAAAAAGAGAAAACAAGATGGTATATATTGAAATCTAGCAACCAGCGGGGCGTGCACACACCCTGTGCTGGATAGGGGTCCTGCACGAAGGGCACTCCTCCATCCCTTGCTTCTCATGGAGGTCATTGCATTTTGTGCAGACCACCTGGTGGGCACAAGGGAGGAAGACGACGGACATCTCCTCACTCAGGCACATGACGCACTCCCGGTCACGCTGTATGTCTTCAAAATCGAGATCTTGGGATACTGTTATATTGGCCAAAATTTGAGTGTTGCCGTTCTTTCTCCCTTCAGAAAGATGCAAAGTGTGGGTTTTGTCTGTTACCCACTTGGGAGCACCAACCTTCAAAGAATCCAAGGATACCTTCAGTTGTGAAATCTTCTGCTCAAGAGCTCGGATCTCACTCTTGTATCTTTGTGTAACATTCTCCGCGTTAAGATGCAGGAAATTCTCTTCCGATCTCAGTGATGTCTCAATCTGATCCCTCTCTTTCCTCTCCAAGCTTACACAGGCATTTGCCTCAATCTTTCCAGCCTCTTCTTGTCTCCACCTTGCCTAGAAGTATTCAAAATCAGAGAAAGACCAAAGATAATATATACAGGTTCAGTGAAGACTGAAAACTAAAGGAATAAATGCAGAGCTGTAGCACGAAGGAGGAATTAAAAAAATTATAATACTTACATAATACATTCTTAAAACCGCGGTACCCATAAGATTAATCATCATTGAGCCTCTACTTCGGCAAAGCCATGATGTGTACAATCAACTCACTATGAATTCATGAAGACTGAAAGTCATGAAGCTATTGAGAAGTAGATTGCAAGCAGACAAGTTCCATTTTCATAAAGCCTCTAGCAGGAACAGACAACATTAGCCAGATAATGGACCTTGTATGAGAATCAGGATAGAAGACTCAAACCAGTTTAAAGCTGCTTATCCTAAGCCACCCTTTCTACTATCAATCACTGCCATGACTTACTCTATCCAGAAAAAATGCATGTATTTTCATGTTTTCCTCAAGTAATATGTACCTAGCATCTGAATGACAGTGAATATAAGGATTGCATGACATATTCAACAAATTTAAGATTTGCAAAGTGCGAACGTGCCAATATATAAATGGCATCATTTTTGTTTGTTTAGGCTTTGGAACTTACTGAATACTACTATAAAATGTAATCATGTGACATCTTTTTTAACCCTATCAACAGTTGCGAATTGGGTAGCTAGTACTTAAGTGAGAATAAAATACAATGCCATGTAAAGGTCATAGTCATAGCTACTTGCTGAAAATTGTGTGTGAAGCATTGCGACCTATTGATGAAGTCATGAAGTACTAAGTGCACTTAGAGCAGTTATAATTAAGACATCCAATTTAGCTAAAAATTTATTCTAGTACCACAACACATAGTAAGATGTCTTCCATATATTTTACAAGTTTCTCACCACCACCTCACATCAGATTTGTTCAAAGGCTTACTGTACCCATCTAAAGGGTAAGAACTAGGCTAACTGTTCGTCTATACACAAATAAAGTCAACTATGCTAGTTGGCAATGTGATTTCTAACTAAAAATTTGATGAGATATTCCAATTTTCACAGGAACCACATGAATTAGAGATTGATCATACACAAGTGATATGATTCAATAGTATAAACTCCCCTTTAAAATATTATCAAGAGGTAAACATAAATGCCAAAGCAGTAAATACCTGCAGTCGAACCTTCTGCTCTTTAGCGTGCTGAAGTTGTTGGTGGACCTGAGATAGCCTTCTCTTTTCAGCAGCAAGATCCTCTTGCAACAGGGATCTCTCAGATTCCCAATGCTGAGACCTTTTAAGACTGTTTTCATACTTCTTTGAAAGCTCTAAAATATTTGAAGCAGACTCTTCTGCATGCCACTTTGCAGCTTCCATCTGTACCCTGAGTACTGCATTCTCAGCATCATGTCTGAGAGCAGAAGATTCTGCCTTCTCCAGCTGGGTGTTCACCCTAGAAATCGCAGACTCCATCTCTAAAAGCTTCTTCCGGGTGCTCTCTTCCAGATTGTGTCTCTCTTCTTGGAGGCGGTCTGCCTCTTCCTTCTCTTTCCTAAGTGACTGAAGCTCTTCCTTCTCCTTCGCAAGTCGGCGTGTGACTTGCATCACCTTCTGCTGAGCCCAGTCTGTCCAATCCCTCAAATGTGCTTGCAACTCTTTCTGCCGCTGGAAAAGAACCAAGACCATTTCATCCCTTTTATCTTGTGGGGCCCATACCTTCTGATCCTCATCATATGCTAAATTAATTTTGCTGCTAGAGTCTATACCCTCAGTATTGAAACCATGATTGAAAGATGGAGCAGAACCATCATTTGAGGATGGCAATGGTAATGACAATGACAGATCTGTGCTAGCAGCTGGTAATGGATTTGAGTTACTAGCCAGCTTAGCATCAGATGATGAAGAGGACGGAAGCACAGCACCAGTAAAAGAAAGGTCAACTGGTACTTCTGATCCTTTCATTTTCGTAGTGAACCCTTGGCCAACTTTTGATGAACCCTTCAAGCCACTAGCAGTAGAATTTGAAAGTGGCCTGCACTTCCTGTCCATTACTGCACTACCTGAAGAGCTATGCTTGCCTGACCTAAGAGATCCTTTAGAACTCAATGCTCGGAAACTCTTATCAAAACCAATCAACTTCTGCCGGTGGAAGGTATCCCTCTTAGAGCTCCCCCTCTTACTAGGGAATGGCTTTTCATCTGTGACAGATTGTGTCGCAGCAGCAACAAATGGTTGGTCCTCTGAATCAGTCACAGGAACCATTTGTTCTTTTGGCTTAAGATTTGGGATTGCACACTGCATCTTACCCAGGACAGAGGGTTTGCTGCTAGGCACATTCAGGTTTGCTGGTGTTGCAGACGAATCAGCCTTTACAGCACTGTAAGAACTGGGAAGCACTGAGGTAAGTTTTCCACTAAAAGTAACACCAGTCTCTGGATTGGTAATAGAAACCGATAAATCAGAACCTGAATTTGATTCACAGCTTCCCACAGCTGGCTGGGCAATCACTTGAGTATCAACTGCTCCAAGGGGAGCAGGGTTGTAGTCCATGGCACACGCATTGCTCAAATTCATGTCCAACATAAGCAAGGAGAACATCACATCACCTGTGGTGTAGAATGGTTGAACCTCATTCACCAACGCAACCATGCTGCCAAGCACAGCCTGCTCAAGCTTCCTCATGTCTTGGACAGAGGCACCCTCCCTTGGCAACGAGTCTGCCTCAGTGTTGAGCACCTCAACCGCAGCTTCGCCGAACCCAGCAAGGCTCTCTCTCCAATTGTACTGCACAGCTGCCCGCAAGACAGCAGCCCGTGCGGTGGCCTCAGAGTAGCCCATTGCAATGATCACACTCACGGCATTGTCGAAGGTGGCGTCCAGGCTCTTGAGAAGGATCTCCTCAAGCAGCGCCTCATTCGGGTCACTCCAATTCACATATCGAGGGCACTCCAATAACCCCTCCGCCGTAGGGTGGATGTCCTTGCAGTCGCAAGTGCTCGGGATGAGGTCGAGGTTGACACCCTCGGGGGCGACCGCCGCCGATATGGCAGCCTTCTCCGGCGACATAAACTCGAATCCTACATAATCCGCCGTCAGTGGGTACTCCAGCCCGAAGGGACCCGTCTCGGCGGACGGCGGCTCGGCACGGTACTTGCGCTTATTCCGGCTGGCTGCCTTCTCCTGTGCCGCCGACCCCGACGGTGGCGGCGGAATCGCGACACTGGACATCAGGAAAGCTGCATTTTCCCCAAAGGAAGAAAAAAATATTCAGATAAGTGATACGAGGCAATCTCAACAGCAAGAGAAAACAAAGAAAATTCTCCAAATACGGATTGAGACTGACCGCCTGTGCGCCGAATCAGGGAAAAAAACTGAAAAATTCGGAAATCGATACTGTGAGAATCGGAGAGCTTCAACAAATAAAGACCCAAGGAAAACTCCCCGTCCCCCCAGTCCTAGGATCAGATGGGCGATAGTTCTAGCTCTTGACCCGATCGGGCATGGCCGAAACGGAGCAGAGAATCGGCCGATGGATCGAGGCACGTACCGGGCTGGATCGGCGAGGATCGAAGCCGAGGCGATTGGTGATCAGGGGAGTGGAGAAGCTACACTACGGTGTACGGATGTATATAGAGAGGAGGAGGTGGCGCCTGCGCGGGGGGGGGGGGGGGGGGGGGGGGGGGTGGTCAGGGGGAGGGGGAGGAAGAGGCGCCTGTCTTCCCCTCTCATCTCTCGTTTTTACCGGATGCCGGTTATATGCTGGCCAGTGGCCACCTAGGTGAGTGCCACGTGTGCTCTTACCAGGGCTGACGTGGCTGCCCGCCCTGCCCCGATCACCTGGCTGCTGACTGTCATGTGGCAAATTTGTTGATTTAGAAGAAACGTTTCTAATTATTACAAGAATAAGAAATGTTTATCCCTAAATCACCTTAAAACGTTTCATATAGAGAGAATCATCCCAATAAGTGTTTCGCACCAATTTTAGTTTATTTTAGAAGAATTAGAGCGATAACGAAATGATTTCACAAATAATTATGATTTAGGATTAGAAACGCTTTTGGGAGAAACTGAAATGTTTATGTTTCTAGGTGAATATATATGCCACTTTATCAAATGATTACTCTAAACCAAAACTATTACCAGTCTAAAAATGATGTGCATCCATTGGCAAATTATTAAATAGGATCAAGATTCACGATCCAAATATTGTTTAACCCGTCTTGCTGGCTCACAACTGATAGTTAGTGACTAATTTGATTTTTAATTACTAAACCAGAAAGATTGACATGATAACCAATACAAAAACTATTTATATAGCCTTTGATAGTTACTGTCGGTAGTCGGTTCTACAAATCCTCCATGAGATTCAAAGCTAGGCATAAACAACCATGTAATGGTTTAGAGTATTAGGTGTAGAACTAACAATGATGTCTAATAATGGATTAATGGTTGCATGGTATGGCAAGATAATTGTGCATTTTAGAGTGACCTTTTGTGAGGGATGTGAATAATTATGTGATTTTAGGTAGTGTTTGGTTGCTTGAACCAAATTTATCTAGGATGGTTCAGTACAGCTTCGAAGAACGAAACTGTTTGCTTGGTTGTACTGTATGAAACTGTCCAGGATGGGTTGGTTTAGATTCTCGAAATATTCTCTCCAGATATTAAACCATTCTGTGCGGTAAAAATAAACGAACGAAGTCGTTCAGTTTCTGTTAACTATGCTAATTATTTATAATTAGTTAAGATTAGTGATTATTAAGTATTTATCATGTATCATCTAATCAAACAATTTTAGTTGGATGTTATTAATCATAACTAATTATTATCGTGTATCATTTCATACATCTAACCAAACAATCTACTTGTACCATCTCATCCTGAATCAATCCATCCCGAACCATCTCATATCGTTTAGCTTCATTTATAGATGGCCAAATGGGCCGCCCAGCCCGACCCGGCCCGAGCATGGGGTGGCCTGATCAAATTCATGCCCGGGCCGACACGGTCCAACTGCACAATCGGGTCGTGCCGTGCCAGCCCATGGGCCGAGTACTTAGCCCAAGCACGGCCCAAATGCTCCTATATTCGTGTCGGGCCGGCCCGAAAGCACGATGGCTCAGATTGATCGTGCCAGCCCACAATACACAGTGCAAAAATTTCTCCCCGTGGGAGTCGAACCCACCACCTGCGGTTTGCATTGTACTGTTTATAACCACTGAGCTACAACATATTTGTGACTTTATTTTGATTGGAGCCGTTGATATTTGGGTTTGCCTGGTAAGTGCATATGCTGTTATAGTTTAGTACCACCTCGCTTGTTCAGAGGAGTGAGAGCCTAATGTTGGCTATAAAAAGAGGGGGTATGCACTCGGTTTGAGCATGGAAAAATTACAATAGAAGATGGTACACATCTTCAAACTATTTTAATCAACCGTTTAAATGTTTATAGATAATCTGGCTGAATGAGAGTCTATAAATTCTTATATCTGAATTATATTATTCTATTATCGGGCCGACATCATGCCTAGTCTAAAAATCGGGCCGTGCCGTGCTAGCCCATGGGCTTGCCCCTCGGCCCAAGCACGGCCTGGTTGGCCCGGCCCAATGAAAGACGGGCTGTGTTGGGCTTGGGCCGGGCCAAAATCCCCGTGCCTTGTGTTGGCCCATATGGCCCGACCCATATGGCCATCTATAGCTTCATTCAACCAACCAAACACTATCTTATTAGATGGATTGAAAGGAAAATAGGATTGTATAGAACAGATCAAATGCACACATCTGCACATGAATTTGAGGAAAGGGAATAGTCACACAAGAACAGTGTAATTGTTATTTGATATTGTGTAATATTCAATTATTTTATTATTAGTTGCATATCATACATACAAATTGGGTTAGATCTTGGGATGGACAAAATGCTCGTGAGTCGCTAGGCTCATGAATGATTTGGATCAACTCGGTTCGGCTCGTATTCTTAATGAGCCAGCTTGAGCTAGTGTTTCAACTCATTGTTTTAATAAATCAGCTAGAGTTGGCTCGCGAGCAACTCCTGAGCCAAACGAGCTAACTAGTGTCAATAATCCATATAGCCCATAACCACTACCTGATTGTAGCCCAACCTACACGTTAGCCTAACCTGCATGGCCTCACTAGCCCAAGCAAGCAACTAAGCATGTTAGCCCACTAGCCTAGTAAGCAAGTAAGCATGTTAGTATCCAATCCTCCGACAACATGGGCACACAGGAACATACCTAAATTTTGGTCTTGTACTCTTATTGTTCAAGTAACAAACTATCAATTAGAAATTCAATATTCTGAAATCTAAATAGCCACATCCTACACGACACATCTATTGTGGAGTTGTGGCAAAAATAATTGAGTTTACTTTCTCTTCCTTACATCCTAAATTCTTAATGCATGTAGTTGTGATTGAATATTCATATAAACTATAAACCAATCAAATTTTAGTCTCTCGTGCAATTATTGCAGATTTATAGAATATGATACAAACATACAAAGTATTTTTGGGTTTGCTCATGAGCTAAACAAGCCAGCTCGAGTTGGCTCAATATCTAGGTCTAGTTGGAGTTAAGCCTATGGCATATATAGGGATAAGAGTGCATCAGATTTAGATGGATAATAGTCATGTCATATTGTATATTATTTTTATCGTGGATTTGGAGTCAGTGTGTATGTTAAAGGATGCAGATACAAAACAGAATATTATGGATCATACGAAGATGAACATGTACAACATATATATACTATCTCAAGTCAGTGTTCTTGTGTGACATTGATGGACTACAGGGGTTAGCATTGGCCAAAAACTCAATCTGATGAGACAACATGATTGCATCAATGAACTCTATTATGAATACTTAGCTACATTTTATATTTATTAGTTAGAGTTTAAAAAAGGACTAGCCACTTCTCTATAAGGACTTTATTCTCAAGAAATATATCCACCTTCGTAATTCAGTTATTTAGATCACCAAATGTAATGGCAAGCATCTGTCCATCTCATTTCTTAAACACAAACAAAAGTTATTACAAGTTAAATCATTCATGTTAGAGTCTAGAGAACTAACTCAGAATATAGAGAGATGTTGTTGAGTCAATGGTCTTTAACACTAATAGACTACTTATTTTGTATGATGGCATATAATTGATCGAAGCAGCCATATGAAGGTACTTCTAACAATTCCTAGAAAGAGAAATCTAAACTGTCAGGGGCAATGATATTGTTGCTGACTCTTGA
This sequence comes from Zizania palustris, assembly GCA_019279435.1. NCBI lineage: Eukaryota > Viridiplantae > Streptophyta > Magnoliopsida > Poales > Poaceae > Zizania > Zizania palustris. The sequence goes on along the minus strand of JAAALK010000082.1, from coordinate 37,323,501 downwards.
TCTAAGATTGTATTTAAATAAGACGGTGGTCCTTGGCAAGGACCCCAGACCTCGCCAACATGGAGGAGCCATTGTGCAACATGTCGATCGAGGGAATATATTTAATCTGGCCAATGGACAATAAACTTGATGCTTTATTACTTCTGCGCGCACCGGAGTCCATCGCCCGAGTATGTTGCGCCGGAGTCCTTCACACCAAAGCTTTAGGTCTTACCGAGGTTGGACCCGTGGTCTGACCGACTCCTTCGCATTGAGGGTCTCTTCGCGCCAGAGATCTCTTCACGCCAGAGCCCTTCAGACCCCTTCGGCTATCCGCGGTCCGACCGGAGGTACTCCCTCGGTTTGACCGGCCGAAGGGTAGAAGCTACCCCTTTCGCACCACACGCCGAAGTCCCCTTCGGCCGAACACATCGCACCGCTGATCCGACTGGCGGTATAGCGTTGGTCCGACCGTCTTGCCTTCGCCGGTCTGATTGCTAGGACCCCTTCGGTTGAATCGGCCCTGTTCTGGTCGGTTTAATTATTTTTATCTATAATTCGGTTAATTGAATAATTTTAATTGATATTATTTGATTGTCTGGTGACTCCGATATTCCCTTACCACTGTTTAAGGGTCATCGGAACGCGACATCAGCGTTGTGTTACGCTTAGGGGTTTACTCCTAGTATCTGTATGCTTTTGGATTGTTGGATCGGCCTCCGTGTGTTTGGTGCTTTGTCGTCAGATTTTAGCGTCAACACATGCATATACTCTAAGATAAATAATTCAACTCGTCTAGCAAAAGAGGTTCAATAAATATCTCACCAACTATCGATATCCTTACTCTCAAGGCGATGAAGCCCCAATGAGAGACCTTGCTCTGATACCAATTGAAAAGACACTAATGTCGCCAAAGGGGGGTGAATAAGCGTTCCTAAAAAATTCTTGCGGAAATAGTTAGTTTGAAAAAATTCATAGATCAGAAGCTCTAAATAAGGACCGGAAGTTCCGACGCACCGGAAGTTTTTCGGAACTTCAACGGATCGAATATTTCGATTTGGTTCGAAAGTTCTGATAGGCTCAAAAATCAACAAATATGAATTTTGATCTAGCCAACAAATTAAATGAATGGAAATGTGTGTAATGATGTTGGCTATACCTTTTACACGGGAAGATGTTATATAACCTTACTAGCAAATAGATCGGGCAATATTAAAGTATGAGCTAGCAAGAACACCAAGAACACAAAATGAATTTTTATAGCAATTCTATAAGAATAAAAAGTTAGCACAAGTTGTTTGGAGTCTGTCTATGCAAGTAAAACTAGATCCATGGGGAATATTTAGAGATGGGGTTAAAACAAGCAATAAACATAATTAACCGGTAAACTTTAAATCTAATAGCTTATAATGAGTTCTAATTCAAACCAATTATTCTTCAAGTTCTAATAGGTATTATGAAGTTATCACATTCACCATTTGTAATCAAACAAACATAAGCATATAGATCGAGCTAAAATATGTACGGATATGATGAACTATCTTAAGAACACAAGAACACAATGAACATAAGTATATATTTACCGGAGTTCGGATCCACCGATCCTACGTCTCCGTTGAGGGACCTCAATAGGCCAGGTCTCTTTCAACCCTTTTCCTCAACAAGCCTTAGCCCACGCCAATATTGGGTTTGACTAGAGTTACCTCTTTCCTTCCGGAGGTAAGGTAGAACTTTCCTAAGCACACCACAATCCTTGGTTGCTTATGGGAAATGCCTTGTCGTCTAAGAGATCTCAATCTCCAAGAGTAACAAACACAAATTTGATTTGTTTTCTATGAACTCAAGTGCTTAAAGATTTTGCAATAAAACCAACCAACTCAACCACCCAAAATCTTCTGAAAAGATAGAGCAAAGAAATTGCAATAAGATTTGTGAAGAACTCTCAAGCGGAATCGCAAAGATTCACTCTAGATTTAGACTTGAAAGAGAGGGAGAGTTATAAGGTTTGAGTGCTAGGGTTAGGGTTGAGTTCTCCCTGCAAAATAGCTGAGAAAGAGGGGTTTTTATAGCCCATACCCAAAATCTGACCATTTGGGTATTTTTAGTCGCCCGCCTCGGAAGTTCCAATGCAATATCAAAAGCTTCGACCAAAAATAAATTTGAAACCGAGAGTTCAAATTGTAAGTTTCGACGAAAAAATTAATTCCATACCGAGAGCTCAAATCGGAAGTTCCGGCGGTCAGAACGGTCGATCCAAGATCGGAACTTTTGAAATTCCTGGCAACACCCTAGAAAATAGGTCATAACTTTTGACTCCAAACTCCGTTTGATAATCCTTGACTTTTTGGAAAGCTTATTCAAAGGTCTATCCAACCCAAAAAATAAAAAAGATTAAAACCCCAAGGATAAAAGGTTATGCCTTTAGTTTTATCTCAAGATAACAATGACATAAAATATTTTGAACACTGAGATATATACAAATACATCAACTTTGTATTCCTCTTAATAGTACAACATTACTATACTAAAATGCAAGTATAAAAGATTTATAACAATAGGAATACCCTCACACCATCTTATTTCTCCACTTTTGAGGGATGACAAAGTCGAAACTATTTCATCATTGGGACTATTGGCCTACATACAACTAGTTGAATATATATTAGTCCTAAAATATTTATACCTTTGCCTTGAGCAATGTCCTCTTTGAATTTTGGCTTGATGTTGATCAACATATGAAGTATGAATGCTTTCATATATCCCAGCCACTCGACATCCTTCAATATATGAACCCTGGACTTACTCTTCTCTTTATCAACTCTTGAATTTCTTGAATATATGATACAGATCACCCATAATTTTTTTAGACTTACTTGGTTCATCGACAAAAAATCTTATACTCGCTCTTCACCATCACATTTGTCCTTCGGCGCCAAGCTTCTACTTGCCCTTCACCTTTGCATGGTCCTTTGTAGCCGAGTATTACTTTGCCCTTCACCATATTGCCATATAAAACCACTTCTTATACAACATCTTCAATATGTCTACTTGATCCTCATTAATCAATGATATTCAAGTCCTTATCAATTATCAACTTTAGCTTATATTTCTCATGTCCATCAATATATACTCAATAAGCTTCTATGAACCATCTTCATGAAATAATATTCCACTCGGTTTTCAATATATAATCAAAGATATGAATCACTTTGTTGTTCATGATTCTTAGCTTCTTATCAACCATCCACTTGATTCTCAACATATTAGCAATCAACCTTTTAGGATTTGCTACCCCAAAGGATTTGCTCTCCGATAGGCGAGTCAAAACTCTAGCGCGTAAGCAAGAGGCGGAGGACATAGGAGTTCGCTGAACCACCAGAACTCGACCTGGCCCAAGTACCTTTTTTATTCTCCCAGATGCTTGGCGATGTATTTTCTCCTTCCTAATGTGTTCTCTTTCACTCCAGTCGACGTCGTCCTCTCCTCCGGACAAGCAAACCGAGGCTGCTACCGAAGTGCCTATATCAGTTCAGATATATCTAGATCTTTGCCCGAGTTATCTTATTTTGAGCTTTCAACGTCTGATGTCCTTTAATAACCTGCCTTCCTCCCCTGCCATTGTGTTCTCTCCGGATGCTTCTAGCCTGGCAGTTGATGAACCAGCCAGCACCCGATCGCCCCCGCCTATTGGTGGTATTGCGGTGGAGACCTTCATTGGGGCTGATACGCCCACATACGCACCTGTGGATCTTGGTGTGTCGACCAATGTGGCCAATATGACAACCACTGTAGAGGCTGATATGTCAGGAGACGTGGTGTTCGATGTTGGGGTTCCTTCTGTTTCATCTCATGAGGTACTCAACTAGTTTCTCCTTTTCTCGTTTGTCTTCTGTATAGCTGACATTGGCCTCTACTATGACAGATGGTGGATGTCATGGCGTTTCCTCTCCTCCAAGGTAGCTATGAGGAAGAGGGGTCGCATACTCTCCAGTGGCCGATGGAGCCACTGTTTCTTCTACAGATAGTACTCTGCGTCGGCTGCCTCCACCGAGCTTGTTGACGTAAGTGCCTTTACGCCCACCATTATATTACGATGAGTCTTTTCTTAGCTCTCTTCTCTTCTTTCAGTCCTTTGCCCAGCAGTTTTCGTTTGACGACCGTGTTGATAGCAAAAAATGGCATTAATGGTTAAATTTGTCAAAATATCAATTTTGATAAATTGGACCAAAAATATGCCAAGACCTGGCAAAGGCCGATCCAATCGGCAATGTAGGCCGGTCTGATTGGCCATGTAGGCTCGGTCGGACCAGCCATGTGGGCTTGGTCAAACCGGCCCAAACCTGAGTCCGATACATATTAAGGGATTTCAGGGTATTTTTATCCCTAATTGATTTTTAACGACTTGAACTCGAATCTAACTCAGATTAGACCCAGGCACGTTATGTCCAACCTCTATAAATAGAGGCAATGATGATTCAAGGAGCCCCCCAAAACCCTAATAGATCTAATCTATTATTTACCTTGAATCGCATTTACATTCAATCTACTTTCCTTACCCTAGGTTTAGTTTTAACGTCCATCTTCATGAGTTTGCACTGAAAGCTCTCCGTCTGCCACGTCGTAATCATGGTAATTCCTTGTCGATCGCTTGTCAATCGTCTGTTTCATCCACGTAATGAATTTCTATCGTTTTATTGGTTTTTACCAGTGGTTCGGTCTCTTGGCCAAATTGCCTTTGGTTTCTTGGTATTTTTTGTAGTGTTTCATCTCTCCCATCATCGCCAAGAATTCTCATTGCAATTTTCCATGGCGAGACGGTCGCCAGGACCACAGAAACCATCTTCTAGGGCCAATCAGTCTGACCGGCCCGTGCCATGCCATCACCTGATGCGCTGGCACACTGTGGTCTGACCGGCGATACGAGGCTGGTCTGACCGAGCTTCGCAGGAGGCTTTGGGCTCCTTCATGCCGGACGCTGGAGCCTTTCACCTAGAGTCCCCCACACCCTCCGTTTCGACCGGAGCCCACCCTTCGGTCTGCCCGACTGAAGGCTAGGGTTCACACTGGATGCTGAAGTGTTTCTCCTCGAGATCCTTCGCACCGGGGATTTCTTCATGATGGATCCCGTATTCGCATCGGCTTTCAGAGCCTTGAGGACCCCTCGGTCTGACCGGTCGAGAAGCCGAAGGCCCCCTTCGGGATCCCTTCCGATCTCCTTCGCTCCACATGCCAAAGACCCCATCGACCGACTCTCCGCACCGCCAGTCCAACTGGCGGTGTAGTATCGGTCCAACCGGCCCACCTTGACTGGTTAGACCGCCAGGGCTCCTTCGGTTAAACTAGCCCTGGCTTGGCCGGTTTGATTGCTTTTTCCTCACACATCGGTTAGTTGAATAATTTTAATTGATATTATTTGATTGCTTGGCGACTCCGTTATTCCCTTACCATTGTTTAAGGGTCGTCAGAACGCGACGTCGGTGTTGTGTTACGCTTAGGGTGGTTCCTAAGTATCTGCATGCTTTTGGATCATCAGATCGACGTGAGTGTGTTTGGTGCTTTAACCATTAGGTTTTAGTGTCAACACACTTTTTGGCGACTCCGCTGGGGACATATATGCCAAGCACTTCTACATCAGCGACGGGTACACCTACTACTTCTACAACAACCGGACCCTCAACGTCGATGGATCCAATGAGGAGTGTAGAGATTGACAACAACAACATCATTGTCCCCACCCTCGACGACCTCTCCAAGGAGGATAGGGCGGAGATTGATACCAAGACGAAGGAGCTACATGCTCTTTTACTTGGGCGCTTCACCAAGACCCGTGGGGGCTTCATCAAGAGCGACATCAACATCCCCGATCTCCCCGGGAGTAAGGTAACACCATCGTCTCCTCGAATGCCCTTCCAGGACATTGAGCAAAAGATAGCCAACATAGCAGACCTGGCCATTAGTGCTACTTTTGATAGCAAAAAATGGCATTAAATGGCCAAGATTGTCAAAATATCAATTTTGGTAATTTGGGTCAAAAATACACATGTCCTAGATCGGGTCGAAGCCCTACAAGGTCGAAGGCCCATTGAGCATTGGGCTTCGGAAGCCTTCCAGCGGCCTGCTACCTTCGGCCTGAAGGCCTTCAGAGGCCTGCCTCGCCGAAGCTTCGGCCGGAGGAGTAGGCTTCGGTAGGCCCTGCTGAAGTCCCACTTTGGGTTGTTTGGAGATAGAGTTTGAGTCTAATTCTGTCTATATTTTATCCCTAAAAACATGATTAGGCTGAATCTTACCAGATTAATCGTAGAGCATAGAAGACTAGCCCCTATAAATATAGGGGTGAGGCCAGTTCATTAAGCCCCCAACGCAAATCAATCGCAAAGCCCTAGCTTTGAACCGTACCTTACTTTTATTTTACTGTTCTGCAACCTTCGTGGGTTTGCCTAGAAGCCCTCCGCCGGCCATTTCGAAACCGTGGTAAGCCTTGCTACTTCACTCGTGAAGTACTCGTTAATCTACGTAATAGATTGCTATTGCCTTGTTACTTCACCTGTGAAGTATCCGTTAATCTACGTAACAGATTGCTACCTTCGTTTCCCTACTGCAACACTTAGCAGATTTGGTCCCTAGGCCGAATTGGCGCTTGATCCCTGTTCTGTTGCAGGTTTTCATGCTCGAAGCCACTTTACCGGAGGTGTCCGGAGCCAGGATACTAGTTTCAGAGGCTGCCAGAACACCCTTCGGTGGAAACACTGCTTCGATTACCCGTGCCGAACAGTCATGCTGTTGTTAGTTTGACCAAGTCCCGCGCACCAACATGCTCCGCAACAGGCTTCGTCGTGACAGGCTTCGCCACATTTGTACCTCGTGCCAGACAAAGTCATGCCAGTGCGTTGCGTTTGAGATATTTTGTCATATCAGAGACTTCGCACCGAACCCCATTGTTCGGAGGTGATTTCGCGTCGAGATCTGTTCGGAGCCTGCCTTCGGCCAGATCAGTCTGAACGCCGAAGACTACCTTCGGCGAAACCCTTCGCATCGGACGCCGAAGGCTACCTTCGGCGATACCCTTTGCACAGTATGCTTTGAATTGGTTAGGCTCCATTTAGATTGCTGGTTTATTTTATTTAATATATTTCTTTTCGGCTAATTGGATTATTTCTGTGTGATCTGATTACTTGGCGACTCCACCCCCTTGCCACTGTTAAGGGTAGTCGGAATACGACGTCAGTGCTTGTTATGCTTAGGATTGTCCCTAAGTATCCGCACACTTTTGGATTGTCGAACTAACCCAAGTGCGGGGGAACGTTTTCGTGTAAACACAATTTTTGGCGACCCCGCTAGGGAAGGCTACACCAACATTACGGGTACATCTACATCGACCGCCGGTATATCTACAACGACTAATACGTATACATCTGTTGACATGAAAACGTGCCCCCGCACTTGGTCAGTTCGACGATCCAAAAGTGTGCGGATACTTAGGGACAAGCCTAAGCGTAACACAGCACCGACGTCGCGTTCTGACTACCCTTAGCCATGGTAAGGGGGTAGAGTCACTAGGCAATAAGATCACACAAAATAATCCAATTAGCCGAAAGAAATATATTAAACAAAATAAATCAGCAAACCGGTCAGAGCCTGTCTACTTCGAAGTATGGTGCGAAGGGGTCGCCAAAGTGTACCTTCGGCGCCTGACGCGAAGTGTCCCACCGAAGAGTACCTTCAGCGTTCGGACTGATCTGATCGAAGATGAACTTCGAATGGATCTGGACGCGACACTCACCTCCGAACAGTGGGGTTCGGCGTGAAGTCTCTGATACGACAAGATACAGAGTAACGACCCGAGCGCAACGCACAAGCGTAACTTCGTCCGGAGCGAAGTACGAGCGTAGCGAATCCTGTCGTGACGAAGTCTGTTGGCGAAGCGTGCGATCGAAGCAATCAGTCCCGCCGAAGGGTGTTCTAGCAACCTACAAAACCGATCTCTCAGCTCCGGACACCTCCGACGAAGTAGCTCCAAACGTGGATACCTGCAACAGAATGGATTCGAAGTACTAATCCGGCCCGAGGACCGAGTTCTGCTAAGTGTTGCACTAGTAGCAAAGGTAGCAATCTATTACGCAGATTAGCGGATACTTCACAAGAGAAGTAAAAAGGGGATAACAATCTGTTACGCAGATTAGCGGATACTTCACAGGCAAAGTAACAAGGCGATAGCAATCTATTACGTAGATTAACGGATACTTCACAAGCAAAGTAACAAGGATTACCACTGTTCCGAAGTGGTCGTCGGAGGGCTTCCAGGAAAACCTATGAAGAGGTACAGAAAGTAAAGATAAAGTAAATGTGATCAAAGCTAGGGCTTTGTGTTTGATTTGTGTTGGGGGGTCTCTGAACTGGCTTCGCCTCTATATTTATAGGGGCTAGACCTCTGATCTAATCTGCTATAATTTGGCTGAATAGAGATAAAGACTTAGCCGGAATCATGTACAACTCTACCTCTCCCGAAGTGGGCCTTTGGCCAGGCCCGTTGACGCCTGCTCCTCAGGCCGAAGCTTCGGCGGCGTGGGCCTCTGAAGGCCTTCTGGCCGAAGGCTGTGGGCTAGCTGGTAGCTTCTGAAGCCCATAGCCCAATGGTCCTTCGGCCCTATAAGGCTTCGGCCTGACTAGGGACATGTGTATTTTCGGCCCAAATTACCAAAATTGATATTTTGACAATCTTAACCATTAATGCCATTTTTTGCTATCAACACATGCCCCCTGCCTTTTAGTGAACTAAGCGAACTAAAAGCACAACGAGCTAAAGATGATACCTTCCATATCGGCCTTTCGACACCTTTTACGCCATTTGCCACACAATTGGGAAATACCTTTTCAAGTATCTACCATTCAAAGCTCTTCGAAACCGCTCTCCTTGTAGAGATTCTAACACATATGCATTGCTAGGAGCGATTTCGGCTATTTTGAAAGGGCCTTCCCAACTAGGTGACCATTTACCAAACTTGGGACTCTTAGTGCCTAAGGGCAAAATTGTCTTCCAAACCAAATCTCCTACTTGAAACGATTTTGGTTTAACCTTCTTATTGTAGGTTTTAGCTACTATCCTCTTGTCTACTTCTATGGCTTCTAAAGCCTTCAATATCTTATCGGTCACTTCTTCTAGGTTGTATTTCAAAAGAGTTTCATACTCGTCGACCGATAAGCCATCTTGCCTTAACACTCTTAAAGAGCCAAGATCTACTTCTATAGGTAGAACGGCTTCTTGTCCATATACCAACTCATATGGACTGACTTTGGTAGCACTGTGCTTTGCAATTCTACAAGCCCATAGCGCCTCAGAGAGCACCTCATGCCACCTTTTAGGGAACTCTTGGATTTTCTTCCTAATGAGCTTAATCACAGTCTTATTACTAGACTCGACCTGACCATTGGCTGAGCATAGTAGGGCGAAGAGTTTATCAACTTAATACCATAATATTCGGTGAAGTCCCTCACTTCTTTAGAAACAAATGAGCTGCCTTGATCTGTAGTGAGAGTTTGAGGAATGCCGATTCTATGTATGATGTGCTTCAAGATAAAGTAAAGTACCTCGTTGTGAGTCATGTTCTTGAGAGGCACGACCTCGGTCCACTTGGTGAAGTAATCAGTTGCCATCAACATAAACCAATGCCCTTTTGAGGAAGGAGGGTGGATTTGGCCGATGAAGTCTAAACCCCAACCTCAGAACGGCCATGGCTTGACAATAGGGTTGAGTAATGAAGCAGGAGATAACTGAACATTGCCAAACCTTTGACACGCTTCACACCCTCTATAATACTTAAAACAATCCTCAGTCATAGTTGGCCAGTAGAAACCCGCTCTTTTGAGCATCAAACTCATTTTCTGGGCCGACTAATGAGTGCCACAAAGTCCTTCATGGACTTCTCCCATAGCCACCTGGGATCGTTCATGATCTAGACACTTTAACAGTACTCCATCAATGGTTCGGCGATACAGTGTGTCGTCTAGCAGTACAAACTTAAACGCTTGTCACCGAACCTTCCGATCAACCCTTGGCTAGGGTCTCTCAAATATTGGATGATTGGCATTCTCCAATCTCCCTTATGGGCTTTAGAGGGTTTTGCTAGCTCACTCCCTAGAGAAGTCTCGAGGCTACTAATTTCGGGGTGTCCCCCGAGCCCTTCCCGCCTCTGCTGAAGTCTGGCCGGACTGGCCGTACGGAGTGTACCAGGCCGAAGCCCTCTACCGCAGGGTCCGGGCTCCTAGAGGCCCTCATCGAGCGGAGGCCTTGGCTCACAATCTCCGGCGTACTAGGCCCCTCAATGGGCAGAGTACTCCAGTCCTAGGACCTCAGCGTGCAGTAGCCTTCGACAGCCGGAGGGGTCCGACCCGGAGGGTGCGCTTGTCCGAAGTCACTGGCTTCGGTAGTGGGACCAAGCACCGGCTTCTCCCATATAGAAAATTTTCGTCTCCTGACTTGATAACCAGATGCTTGCTGAGCCAAATCATTTGCAGCCGGATTGGCTTCTCTCGACACATGAGAAAATTTGAAGTCATCAAAAGTAGCAACTATGTCTAGGCACTTATCCAAGTAGCTGTTTAGCAAGCCATTAAAACATTGAGCACTCTTAGCCACTTGTTGTACCACTAACAGGGAATCACCATACGCATGGACATGTTTAACACCCATGGAATCTAACAGTTCAAGCCCTAGCAGTAAAGCCTCGTATTCAGCTTGGTTATTAGTAGAAGGGAACTCTAAACGAGCCGAGGTCTCAAAGTGCATTCCGCTAGGTGATATGAGAACCACTCCAATACCTTGGCCATTTTTGCAAGCTAAACCATCAAAGTAAAGTTTCCACGGTATTACCTCAATCAAAGAAACATCGTTTTTCCAACTGATGTCTATATGGGGGTCAACTATAAAGTTGGCTACGATCTGGCCTTTCATAGCTCTTAGGGGTTCATAGGCCAAATCATACTCGATCAAAGCGTAAGCCCATTTTCCGATTCTTCCACTTAGAATCGGCTTTTGCAACATGTGTTTTATAACATTGGTTTGGCAAACGACAACACATGTGGTAGGAAGAAGATAGTGGCGCAATTTGGTGCACACATAGTAAAGTGATAAACACAAACGTTCCACAAACGCGTACCTGGTCTTGGCGTCCAGCATGAGGTGACTCAAGAACATGATGATGTACTCTTTTCCTCTGACCTCCTAGGTTAGCATGGCCCCGATCACGCCATCTTCAGCAGCGATATATAGTTGAAACGGAATCCCGACTTTGGGTGCTCTCACCACGGGTGGTGACGACAAGCACTCCTTGATCTTCTCGAAGGCACTTTGCTAGCTTGCCCCCCAAGTGAACTCGGCTTTGTTCTTTAGCCGGAGTATGGGGACAAATGCATCAATCTTGCCGGACAAGTTGGATATAAAGCGTCGCAAATAATTCACCTTGCCTAGCAACTTCTGCACATCTTTTTTACATGTCGGCGCCGTAATGTTTCTAATCTTCTCAAGCCTCTTAGGATCAATCTCTATGCCTCTTTCGTGAATCATGAAATCTAAGAACTTACCCACCAATATGCCAAAAGCACACTTGAGTGGGTTCATTTTCAAACCATATTGTCGCATCCTATCAAAAGCAACTTTCAAATCGGCTAAATGGTTTCCCATAGCGTCCGATTTGAATATAACATCATAAATGTAAACTTCTAACATAACTCCTAGCAAGTCATGAAAGATTAAGTTCATAGCGCGTTGATACGTGGCGCCGGCATTCTTCAAACCAAAAGTCATAACGACCCACTCGAACAAACTGACGAAACCATGGCATCTAAAGGCAGTCTTGTAGACGTCCTCTTCGGCCATAAAGATTTGATTATAACCAGCATTGCCATCAAGAAAACTTAGTACCTTGTGTCCTGAAGAATCGTTTATTAGCATGTCGGCTATCGGCATTGGATACTCGTCCTTCGGAGTGGCTATGTTCAGATCTCTGAAATCAATACATACCAATATCTTGCTGCTCCCTTTCTTCTCTATAGGCACGATGTTAGCAACCCATTCTACGTACCTACATGGCCTAATAACTTAAGCTTTGAGCAGTCGCTCTACTTCTTCTTTAACTCGGTCATATACGGCCGAGTTAAAGCGATGAGGAGGCTGTTTATAAGGCCTAAATATGGACTTGATAGGTAGCCGATGCTCTACGAGCTCGCGGCTTAGTCCCGACATCTCGCTATACTCCCATGCGAAACAATCTACATACGACCGAAGTAACTTTATCACTTCGGCCTTTTCATCAGGCTGTAAATGTTGGTTTACAAAAGTCAGCCTCGGGATGCTACCATCACCTATGTCAACTTCTTCTAAGGGATCGGCCGATGCAAAACCTTGTCCTAATTTCTCTACTTCTCTAAAGTCTTCGATGGCCTCGGCAATACCATCTTTATTAGACCGATACTGCTCTACACGAGACTTTAGCCAATCCAGATTGCTCTTGCTAGACATGACTACTAATACAAAAATAGTCGTGCTACACCAGCCGGCTTTACAGACACTGGTACAAAACGTCCTCCAGATACGCTAACAAAATCGCAATCTGAAAGATCTCTACCTGACAGACACTCTACTTTGTTGTGAACGGCGTCAACTGATACATCGGCCAATGCCACTTGGGCCGAAGTATCTGCGGGAATGACCTCTACTTCATCGTCGTCCCACTGAATCAGGCACTAGTGCAGAGTAGAAGGAATGCAGCAATTTGTGTGAATCCAGCCGCGCCAAAGAAGTACGTTGTAGTTACCTTGTACGTTGACGACGAAGAACACTGTCGGTAACGTCTTGTTGCCCACTATGAACTCCATGGAGAGTACGCCCTTGGCTTTAGAACTCTTGTCGTTGAAGGCGTTGAGCATCAAGTTCCTCTTCTTCATATCATCCTCGTCCCTGTCGAGTTTCTTCAATAACGAGTAAGGCATTAAGTTAATGGTAGCGCCGCCGTCAACAAGTATCCGGGAAATCAACTTCCCGTCAATGTGACCTCTGACGTAGAGAGGCTTCAGATGATGAGCCGAGTCCTCAGGCTTCTCAAAAATGGCATTGTGCGGGTCGAGGTTTAGCTGAGCGACCCTGGCCTCATCCTACGGCAGGGCGAACTCGGCGGGCAACGTGACGACGTTGATGTCCATTGCCTGGGGTGCGGGCCCCTCGGAGATGGGCGAGTAGTCGTCTTCGAGCATGTCATCGTCGTCGTCGCTCGGACTTGGAGCCAGATTGGTCATCTCAACCGGCTTTATCCTCCATACCTGTTTTGTGGTTGGCCGAGGACGGATTTCTTCAAAGATAGCGTCGCGCTCATCCTCGGCTTTCTTCTCGCGCATCTCCTGTGCATGTAGTCATTGCAGACGTCTCTTTTGTGATTTGGACATGCCTGGAAGTGCCCAAGATGGTTGTGGCTTGGTGCCAGGTGCTACTGCCGAGTTCCTATCAACTCTATCTGAAGTGGCACTGCTCCTGTTGGCGTAAAGGATTACGCTAACAGGTTTCTAAAGAATAGAAACTAACAAACGAAGTGTTTTCGAAGTGAACTGTTCTAAGCCTCTGAAAGGATAATAACTTAGAATAGTTCGAATGTGTGTATTGAATAACTCGTATTCGGTCCCTATTACAGGGTGAAACGGGGGGTATTTATAGGCCCAAACATTAAGGAAAAGACCCTTTTACCCCTTTGTTACAACCGACATAGTGGAAACTATTCGGCACCCTTAATAGGGCTAAAATGGTAAAAGACTAATCTAATGAGAAAGAAGATAAGCCTTCCATCTTAGCTGGCAGAAAAGATCTCAAAAGAGTCTATGTTCGAAGATATACTCCGAACTAAGGTCCATCTTCATACTTCGAGCTTGACTCAAGGCATCTCCGAAGATGCATGTTGGAAACCTTCGAATCCATTATCTGCCTCTGTGTTGTTACTGCAATAACCCTGAGGATGGAATATTTTCCCCCAACAGTAGCCCCTCGAATACGCTTCTCCGTTAAACCTGTAATGTTAGGAGAGCAGTATACAAAAGAAAAATAACCATGCGTAGGGGTTATTAGATTTATAATTTATCTCCGAAATGTATGGAGATATAAAACTTCGAATCAGTTTTAAGACAATTACTTTCGAACCATCTTAGAACTAACTCAGGAAGCCCGAAAGCCTTTTTAGACTTAGAAGAAATAGCCGTTGGCTTCTTTCTTCTAACGGAAGTTACGCAGTGCGTTAATTTCGGAAAAAAGTAACGGGCAATAATGCGAAACGGCATGGACAAACGGTGAAAAATGTAAAGTCTAAGCTATAAATAGAAGGCCTAGAACTTTCCTAAGTACCTTTCCACCGCTTTCTTGCAAACAAGCCATCCTTTGAGCCCTAGCCTCCATTCTTCTTCCAAAGCAACTCAGTAGTGTCAATGGCGAAAACCAAAGGTTCGGGAGCACCTTCAGCTCTGGCTCGACAGTAGGCTGCTGCTGCAGCAGCGGCTGCATCATTGGCGACGACAGCTCCAACCCCCACAGCAACAACCATGGCGGCGGGAGGAGGAAATCCCCAAAGTGTTGGTGATCAAGGCCTCTTCCCGGCATCGGCAAAATACATGGATCAATCCTTCCAACTGGGGCCTTCAACCTGCAAAAGAGAATCACTGGCGGCCGCAGTAGAGGGCAAAATTAGCTCGGGAGTTATGATCCGCAAACCTGGGAAGGAAGTTATCCCGTCACCAAGACCCGGGGAAGTGGTCGTCTTCGAAGCCTTCTTCGAAGCTGGCTTAGGTCTTCCGGCAGTGGATTTCTTGGCTGAGGTATTGGATCTGTTCCATGTTACTCTCCACCAACTTTCTCCGAATGCAGTAGCTCATTTAGCCATCTTCGAATGGGTGTTGAGAGCCGAAGGTTGTGAGGGGAGGGCAGAAATCTTCGCTGCGTTGCACAGAGCTTCGTGCCAGCCAAAGACCTTCGTAGGTCCCGGAGGTGAAAAAATGGTAGTAGCCTTCGGAAGTATTAACTTCAGGCTTCAGGATGAGTACGCCCTTCGGTTTCCTGCTAAGGCCATCAATGCTAGATGGTATACCGACTGGATCATGAAATGGTTTTATGCCGAAGTTGGGGCGAGCAACCGTCTAGCTGGTCCTCTGAAAGACATCAACTTCCGAAAGGAAGCCCTTGTGCATCCAGACCTCGGTCAGCTCGAAGCTCTCCTCAGCTTGCTTCAAAAGATTAGCCATCGGTTGAGCATGCGAGACTTAGCCGAAGAATTCCTCGGGCTCCAAATTTCTCCCTTGATGGCCAACTGGCCTATCATCTTCGAAGAGGATTCGGAAGGCGGTCTCCGAAAAATTACTTCGACTTCGAGCCCTGCAGGTAACTTCGAAAACAACATACTCCATGTATATTTATTCGAAGAATTAACTAACTTAACTCATTTTTTAGCTTCTTCAGCCCCTAGAACTTCGGAGCAAATCATACGGGCTTCGGAGAAGATTTTGGGCGCTCCAACTCCGACCGAAAATGAATGGAGAATCAAGTTGGTCGAGAGTTGTGAAAGATTTAACAGAGTATGGGGAATGCTGGAAATCGTTCCGCCCCCTTTGGTGGATTGGGTGCCTTCGGAGAAAGGACCCAAGAAGAGGAAGGTTGAAGTTGGGACTTCGAGCTCCGCCAAGACTCCGGTCAAGAAGGTGGCTCGAAAGCCAAAGAACCCAGCACCTTCGAGCCCAAGGGCTTCATTCTCCGATTCCCAGGAGGACGAAGGTAGGTTACTTGTCAACCTGATTGACGAAGATGCAGCTCAAGGGGCTGCACAAGTTGAAGTACCTGCGAACATGCTGGAGTCTCAAGAGAACCTTGAACAAACAAAGACTTCGGCAGTTCAAGAGGATTTACCTCAGGACGAAGTTCCTGCGGATGAAAGTGGAGTCGAAGTCACTATGGCTTCGATTCCAGATGAAACAACAAGGACTGTTCAGGAAAATGTTCCTGCAGTTGAAGACTTGATGCTTGATTCGGACGAAGATCTCGCCTTCGATCCGCCAAGCAGTCCGATGCTCACCCGCCGTCAAAATGTCAAAGGTAAACTTTGAATAATTCTTTTATATTTATTTTGTGTATTTATACGATGTATAATACTTTTGTTTTTACAGAGTCCACTTCCATAGAAGAGGTCTGTCTGGAAGATACAATCCCTGGACCTTCGACAACTTCGGAGCCAATCCCAGGAGCCACTCAAATGGGGCCTAGAAAAGGCAAAGGAAAAATGGACTCCCTCCCTGTTGCGAACTCCGGATCAACTCCGTCTGAGTCAACAGACGAGAGCCAATCTACCGAGGGGGGCCAGTCTCCGGGGGCTCCGAAGACTACAACTCAACACTCCGGGCCTTCGTCAAACGAAGATGACCAACAAGCTTTAAGTATGCTCCCCCTTCTAGCTCCTTTCTTACAGCGAAGAACTGGTCTTCGGACTTTGCTCGAGCCTTTGGATCGAGCTAGTCGCGCTATTGGGGAGACAAACTTGGTGGCCATTTTGAGCGAAGCGGAGAGCTCGGAGCTTAACACTGCTATGGAACGCGCATCCTACCAGGTACGAAGCATCTGTGAAATAACATCAAATTTACATACAAATAATTTCTTACCTTGGTTTTTTCTTTTCACAGCAAACAGTCTTGGCCCGAGCTGCGAATATATCAAATGAACGAGAAATCGCTCGCCTTCGAGAGGAAAACGGAACTCTTCAACGGAATCTCACTATCTCCGAAGGCCGAGTGGTTCATATGGACAACATGGTGTCAACGGAGCACAGGGCTAGACAAGGCTTGGAGGCTGCAAATAAGGAGCTCGAAGCAGAAAGAATTGTGCTTCGACCAGAAGTTGAAAGAATGCGGGCGGAGCACGCTACTGCGGGGATCGAGCTTGTTAGGCTTCGAGAGGAAGCTAGCCAGCTTTTGAATCAAAAGAATTCCTTAATTACAGAGGCTGCTAGACTTTCCGGAGTTCTGGAAGAGCTAACTTCGGTGAAGGACGCGCTGATCGAAGATAAGCTGAAGTCCGAGAAGGTAGCTGCGGAGGTTATGGATCAACTGCTAGGCGTTGGTATCAGAGCAAGGTTAGGGTTTTTCCATACCTTAACCGGTTCTAAACCCCAGTAGTGACCATGACGTCTCCTGGCAAGGTCCCGTCCTTGGAAGCCTATGGCTATAATTATTGGAAGACTCGCATGCGAGCCTATCTCATGAGCCAGGGCTCGGACATATGGGACATTTGCGTTCACACCACGTTTGTCATTTTGCCAGTCGCTGAGCATGGTACTGCTGGTATCATTGCTCAGCATCTGAGCAACAGCAAGGCTGTGAACATACTCTTTTCTGGTTTAGGTCCCACTGAATTTGAGCGTGTCAGCCATCTCTCCACTGCGAGAGAGATCTGGGCTACCCTCAAGGCACACCATGAGGGAACAGCTCAGGTCAAGGCTCGGCTCTATCAGACCTACCGGCGTGAATATGAAAATTTCACACAGAAGTCGGGTGAATCTGTTGAGGCTTTGTTTGGTCATTTTCAGTCGATCATAAACAAGCTTCGAGACAACAAGGCTGAGGGTGCTCAGTTAGTCTCAGATCACGAGCAGGCGCTCAAGGTTCTCTATACCTTGGACCCAAAGATCTGGGAGATCAAGGTATCCTCTATCGTTGAGAGCACTTCTTACGATACCTTGACCATTTCTGAGTTGTTTAGCAAGCTGAAGGCCACTGAGGTAGATATCCAGCTGAGATCAAATCTCACTGGTTCTGGATCAAAATCCCTGGCCCTTGCTACACCTTCTGTTGATCCCTCTTCTGTGAGTTGTGCTGGGTTCTCTTTGATGTCTATCACTGAGGACCAGCTAGAGTTATTGGGAGATGATGATTTGTGTCTTTTTAACAACCGGGTGCGTCGTGTCTATGATAAGAGAATGTTCAAAAGACACGGCACAAAATCTGGATGCTTTGAGTGTGGTGATCCAGGACACTTCATCGCCGACTGCCCCAAGCGCAATGGATACAAGAAGGGCACCGGTGGCAGCTTCCATGACTCTGGCAAGCACGAGATCTCATCCTTCAACAAGGGCAAGCCGAAGACTCGATTCTTTAAGAAGGCCCTGAAGGACTACCGGCGAGAGAACAAGAAGCGCGACAAGACCTTCTTTGCCGAGATGGAGAAGAGCTACTCCAAGCGGTCCACGTCTTCTTCCTCTTCATCGAGCTCAAGCGATGAGGAGATCGCCATCAGGAAGGGGAAGGACAAGGACGATCCGGCGGGCCTCTGCTTCATGGCCTTCGGAGACAAGCCGAAGAGCCGCTCACACCAGCGCCGAAGATCCCGCAAGAGCTTCTGCTCAATGGCTCTTGGGGTAAGGAAGAAAAGAGCTCCTCCGACGACTCCGATGACGACGACAACAAGGTATCATCCTACGAGCGCGAAATAGTTGATTTACTTGAGATCAATCGTCAGGAGTTGAGATATCGGGAAAAACTGCTTAGGGGGGGCTAAGAAGAGGATATATGAGTTAGAGAGTGAGCTTGCCGTGGCCAACGGCAGAATCGAGAGTCTATCTTCTTCTCCTTGCTTGGGTGATAGCAGTGAGTGCCCGAAGTGTGAGGTGCTTCTGTGTGACCTGTCGACTCTGAAGTCCAGGTACACAGAAAGAGTTGATGAGAGGGACGCTTTGGCCACTGAGCTTGAAAGCGCTCAGCTGGAGCTGAAAGATGCTCAAGCCACTGTCGTCACACCCTGTGTTCATTGCCCAACTCATCTAGCTGCCTTAGCTGAGCTGAAATCCAAGGGCGATGAGCATTTGGGTGATTTGGAGAGGTTGAGAGCTGAGCTTGCCCAGACTAGGCTAGAGCTTGAGACACTGTCAGTTCCACCCACTGTCTGTGAGAACTGTTTGTCTCTTAGAATGGAGTTGATCAAGCTAAAAGCCGAAAAGTCTGTCCAAGTAGAAAGTGAGTGTGAGACCTGCTTGACTCAGGTGGAGGTTCTAGCTTCCTTGAGAGAGGAGCTAGCAGATTCTCAGAATGAGAACTTTTACCTCCGTTCCATCCTGAGTTGGATCAGTGCTAGAGAGCCTCAGCTTGGCATGATGATCCAGCAGTTCAAGAGGCAGGATGGGTTTGGAGTAGGTTATACCTACACCAAGGCTGACTTTGAGAGTGCCATTAGCCGGGCAATGGAGTGGAGTAAAATGACTCCAGAGCAGAGGTATCCCAAGACTCACTCCACTGAGTCCTCCCAGGCCTGTCAGCCAAAGGATGGAGTGATTCATGAACCATCCAAAGCTCCACCCAAGAAGCCTATCTGGGTTCCTAAGCCCAAACACCTCCACTCTTCTCTAGACTCTCTTCCTGGACCTTCTCAACCCAAGAAGACTACACCTAACACCACCAAGCCCAAACATCCCAAGCCTCAACCACATCCCAAGAAGCCCACCTATCATTGTGAGTACTGTCAGAGAAACGGGCATCTTGCAGAGTTTTGCTTCAGGAGGAAGCGGGTTGAGAGAGCAGAGAGAGCTCGTGGTGATCAGGAGCAGTTCTACCAGCAGGGTGGTAGACTGCGTGTTCCTCGACGCGGGGAGAGGCTGGAGGCCAGGCCGCGTAGTGTAGGTGGTGGTAGAGGAGACGACTTTCTTGCCCGTGCTCCAGTTGGTGGTGTCCATTCCGGCAGAGTTCCAGACCGTGTTGGCTACGGTTCTGGACCTCTTGGCCGCAGGGTTAGGCAGAACCGAGGACCGCGCTTTGAGCCGCGTTTTGGTCCAAACTCTTTTGATGGTTTTCGCTTTCCATCTTTTGAGCAGATGGCTCGACACTGGTTTAGCTCTTTTGCTAAACCTGGTGCCGGACCATTTGCTCCCACTTACAGCCACTGATTGTGCAGGACCGGGGACTGGAGGACGTTTGGATCATGGACTCAGGATGTTCTCACCACATGACGGGACATCGCAGATGGTTCTCCAGTCTCAATCCCCCGAGCTCCAAAGAATACATCACGTTTGGGAACAACGGTCAAGGGAAAGTAAGTGGCATAGGCTCAATTCGCATTTCAGATCATTTCTCTTTGAAGAATGTTGCTTTGGTTAAAAATTTGAACTTCAACTTGATTTCTGTTTCGCAACTTCTTGAGGATGGTTTGGAAGTGCGTTTTAAGAAGGGCAATTCTTCTGTGGTTGATTCTAGAGGGTCTTTGATTTGCCAAATCTTACCATTCGGTAAAGTTTTTCGAATTGACTTCTCTAGTTCTTTTGGCCCTTCTCGCTGTTTGATTGCTGGATCTTCCTCTGAGCTCCGGAAGTGGCATAGGAGGTTAGGTCACTTGAGTTTTGATCTGCTAGTCAGGTTAAGCTCTATGGACCTCATTCGAGGATTGCCCAAGCTTAAGATGGAGAAGGATCTAGTTTGTCATCCCTGTCGTCATGGGAAAATGGTTGCCGCTTCTCACTCACCTATGACTCAGGTGATGACTTCGTATCCGGGCGAGCTTTTACATTTGGACACTGTAGGTCCTGCTCGGGTACGCTCAGTCGGTGGGAAATGGTATGCACTTGTGATTGTTGATGACTTTTCTCGATTCTCGTGGGTTTTCTTTTTGGAGTCTAAGGACGAAACATTTCAGTTTGTTCATGACCTGATTTTGAAGCTGAAAAATGAGAACAATGGTCGGATGCGAGCAATTCGCTCCGACAACGGCTCTGAGTTCAAGAACTCTCAGTTCGTCAGCTTCTGTAGTGATCAGGGTCTAGACCATCAGTTTTCTTCTCCTTACACTCCCCCACAGAACGGCGTTGTGGAACGAAAGAACCGCACGCTAGTCGAGATGGCCAGGACGATGCTCGATGAGCACAGGACTCCTAGGCGTTTTTGGGCTGAAGCCATGAACACGGCTTGCTATCTAGCCAACCGCATCTTTCTTAGAGCTTACCTAGGTAAGACATCATATGAACTGCGGTTTGGCAGACAGCCCAAGGTGAGCCACTTGCGAACGTTTGGCTGCAAGTGCTTTGTGCTCAAGAAGGGAGGGCATTTGGACAAGTTTGAGTCTCGTTGCTGGGATGGTGTTTTTCTTGGTTATGCTTTGCATTCACGAGGTTTTCGTGTTTGGAACCTTGAATCCAAGTTGCTTGTTGAGACTTGTGAGGTTTCATTTGATGAGTCCTTGCCTTCTTTGACTCCTTCTTTTGAGCTTTCTGGTGATGATGAGCTCGGAGAGTCCATCTTCGAGGAAGATGAGGATACTCCAACTGCTGATGAGGGTGGGCCTTCTACATCCCCCGCAGAGCCCACACCTTCTGAGACTTCGACTGAGGATGAGGGCGGACCTCTGATCACTTCTTCCACTACGATCGAGCCCCCTCAGTCGAGTCCAGAGGTGCCAGCTGCTGACTCTGGTGAGGTGACTTCAGTTCACCAGGGAACCCGAGCAGTTCAGCGTGACCATCCCTCAGAGCTCATCATAGGAGATCTGACTGAGAGAACTTTTCGTTCTTCTGCTTCTCTTGTTGTGTTTGCTGAATCTGCGTTTTTGCATCTTTTGAGCCCAGAGATGTTTCTCATGCTCTTTCTGATTCTAATTGGATTAATGCTATGCAAGAAGAGCTTGAGAATTTTGTCCGCAATCGGGTTTGGTCATTAGTTGAGCCGCCACCAGGATGCAACCCCATAGGCACCAAGTGGGTATTCAAGAACAAACAAGGTGAAGATGGGGTTGTGGTGCGCAACAAGGCTCGACTAGTTGCCCAGGGTTATGGCCAGAAGGAAGGTATTGACTTTAAAGAAACCTTTGCTCCTGTTGCCCGTCTTGAGTCCATTCGTATTCTTCTAGCTTTTGCCGTTTCGAAGGGTTTTAAGCTTTTTCAAATGGATGTTAAGAGTGCTTTTCTGAACGGGTACATAGAAGAGGAGGTTTATGTTAGGCAACCCCCCGGTTTTGAAAACCCTAAGTTTCCTCAACATGTTTTTAAATTGCAAAAAGCTTTATACGGGTTAAAGCAAGCCCCCAGGGCTTGGTATGACCGGTTGAAGCAGTTTTTGTTGGGGAAGGGCTTTATGATGGGTTCTGTGGACAAAACTCTCTTTTTGCTCAGAGTTGCTTCAGACTTCTTAGTTGCTCAGATTTACGTGGACGATATTATTTTTGGCGGTACTACCGATTCTCTTGTGTCCATGTTCTCTGAGCAGATGCACAGTGAGTTTGAGATGAGCCTCATGGGTGAGCTCAAGTACTTCTTAGGGCTCCAGATCAAGCAGACCAAGGACGGCACCTTCATCCACCAAGGTAAGTACACTCGCGACATGCTTAAGAAATTTGACTTTGGTGGTGAATTGAAGCCGCAGATGACCCCGATGGGTACATCTGGGGGTCTGGACAAGGACGAGAGCGGCATAAAGGTCAATGAAAGGGAGTTTCGAGGGATGATCGGTTCGCTGCTGTACTTGACGGCGACAAGACCGGACATTCAGTTCGCCGTGGGAATTTGCGCGCGTTTTCAGTCTTCACCACGCGCGTCTCACCGGTAGGCTGTCAAGCGCATCTTCAGGTATCTCACTTATGCGCCCGATCTCGGTCTTTACTATTCAGCATCATCATCTCTTGATCTATCTGGCTTTTCGGATGCCGACTTTGGTGGGTGCCGGTTGGATCGCAAGTCGACTTCCGGTACTTGCCAGTTTCTTGGTTCTTCTCTTGTCTCTTGGTCTTCTCGAAAGCAATCTGGAGTTGCTCTTTCGACCACAGAGGCTGAGTACGTAGCTGCTGCTAGCTGCTGCTCACAGTTGGTTTGGATGATTTCCACTCTGCGAGATTTTGGGTTGTTCTTTCCTACCAGGGTTCCATTGTTTTGCGACAGCACCAGTGCTATTAGTGTAGGGAAAAACCCGTGTCTCCATTCAAAAACCAAACACATTGATGTGCGCTTTCACTTCTTGCGGGATCAATATGAGAAAGGTGTCATTGACCTTGTTCATGTTGATACCCATCATCAGTTGGCTGATATTTTCACCAAACCCCTAGATCAGTCTACATTTGAGCGTTTACGAGGGGATTTGGGTGTTGTGTATCCTTTTTAGGATATTTCGCGTTAGTTTTCTCTCTTCTTTACTTTTTGAGTCTTTCTGTGTGTGTTCATATCTTGCATATTCACATATCACACTTTTGAGCTTGCTTCTGTTATATGATTGAACTACTTTACTTATTCTAGCTGGTACATGCTTTTGATTACTTGTCGATGATCATGCTTTGCTTCAGTTCAAATGATATGTCTAATATCTGTCATATGCATGGCTTTTATGTTTTAAAATTGAAAAATGATCACCATTGCTTCTGGTAACTAGCATGCGTAGGCTGAATGTTCTTGCTATCTGTTACATGCCTTGTAGCTAGTTTCTGACTTAGATGCAAATATGCAACTTGGACATCTGTATGCTTTAAACATGGAAATGTGATATAAAAATGATGAAAATTTGAGAACAATGAAAATTCCATGCCTTGTTGTGCATAACTTGAAAAGATCCAGGTGGGTTTGCTTTGTCGCATTACATTTGTTCTGGACTGCATACCATAGCACTTTGGTATGAACTAGGACAGTGTAGTGTATGCCAAGACCAATGTCTTAAGCTTCTGATGGTCCAGATCTGGCCTAGGCTTGACCTGGTCGGTCAGCATAAGGTTTGACATGCAAATAACCCCTGGCAAAAATGAAAAAGGAAAAAGAAAAAGCTTGAAAATTGAAATGATAACAAGTTTGATGAAGCACTTTGTTTCTGAACAAAGCTTATCTTGGTAGATATCAGTTAGCTTTTGCATCTCATGTTTTACCTTGCTTGTTTTACTGGAAAATGTGGTGATGCTTTTTGTTTGCAAAAACTGAAAAATGCGTGCTAATGACTTTCTTTAGATATCATCTGTTGCACTGATCATGCCATGTGTCTTAGACAGTATCTCTTTTGCTATACTTGTTAGATGCTGTAATTGCAGTCAATCATATTTGAGAAGCATGCTTTCTACACTCCTTATGCACTCTAGTTGAATTCACTGCATATTTTGAGGGGGAGTTGCATTTCAGGGGGAGTCTATGTCTCTATTGAGTGCTTGATGAGTTCACTTGTCAACAAGGGGGAGAAAATTTGGGATCAGAGTTTAAGGGGGAGTTCTTACTCTGTTGATCCTTGTTGTTCTGAAATCGCACTCATTTTGAGCTTTTATGTTTTGGTTAACCATAATGACCGCTTCTTGCTTTTGTTCGGCTTTTGGTCATTAGGGTTAAACTTTTTATCTTATTTTTCTTCTTCTTTGTTTTTCTTGTGCTTTGTTTTCGTGTTTCCACATTTGTTCGCAGGTGCTGAAGAGCTGAAGAAGAGGAGTGTTGACAATGCACTCATCAAGGGGGAGATTGAGGAGCCATGCTGAATAGCGTGGGCCTCATGGCTTCAGAAGTGATGAGTCATTGTCAACGATAGTCAAAGAGGACAAATGAAGAGGAGATCTGCTATTTCATGGGCCGAGTGTGACTCAGGTACACGGGCAGCGAGCGACTGTCGGGCAGAGGAGGCTGCGAAGTCGGGCTGGCCCAATCCGGGTGCATGGGCTAGAAGCAGTAGAAGACCCACTGGGCTGTTGACCAGGGTTGACTCAGGTACACGGGCGGTGAGTGATTGCCGGGCTGAGAGAGCTGCGGAATCGGGCCGGCCCAATCCGGGTACCTGGTGCAAAGTCGGTGGAGGCTTTGTCAGTTTCAGTGTAAAACTGACAACTGTTGATCTTGTATCCGACTGTCCAGAAGAGAAGCCGTAGTCGCTACGAAAACTTAGCTTCCGGATAAGTCATCTGTATCTCTAGGCCCACAGTCAGTCAGTCATGTCTATAAAAATTCCTAAGGGCAATAGAGTCTTTTCCTTTATTCTTGCGTCTGTAAAAACCCTAAGGGGCAGGTGGAATGTTCCTAGTGTTGGGAGCCTATAAATAGGACCCCAATCCCTAGGGTTTGGACACCCTTTTTTGCTGAAATCAATACTACTCCTTTGGGTCACTTTTTGTCTCTTGCATTCTCTCTTCTCTCTCTTGTTGTGCGCAGCCAGGCTGTTGTTCATGGGATTTTTGCCTTGCATTTATTTCCTTCTTACAGTGCTTTGAAGCTTCAATTCTCCATTCGTGCACAGCATTATTTGTTGTTTCGATTCACGTGCACAGGCATTTTTGATGAGTTCTGGGCTTCGGCTGGCGTGGGGTTGCTTCTGTTCTTCACAAGCAGAATACTAGTTCTTGCTGTTTGCAAGTAGTACTCTTCCACTGTAGCAACAGTACTCTGGTGCCAACTTTTTGCTTTTACTGCTCGACTTTTTGATCGGGTTGACAGGTCTGAAGTCTCTTTTCTGGGTGTGTTTCTGGCGAAGCCCCTTCTCTGTTCGAAGCCCCTCAACTCCGTGAGGCAGGCTTCGATCTAACATCTTCGAAGGCTTCGTTCAAACTTCGAACTTCGTTTTGTGTCCTGTGTTGCTAGCTTCGAAGTACTTTTTGAACGGACAACATCGCATACTTCGAACGACAGTGCGAAGGTAATCCGGTTCTAGCTGTTCGAAGTCCACACTTCGATAGGTTTCGAAGTTGGGTTCGAAGCCCGTCGTTCTGCTAGGCTTCGCTTTGGTTTCTTTGTGGCGTGTCAGTCTTCGCTTCTCTTTTCGAAGCTTGCTCTTTTCGAAGCTAGAGTGTAGGCTTCGAATTTGGTGCCTCTATCGTGTGACAGGCTTCGCTTCTTTGTTCGAAGGTTGTTTGTTTGCGTTGCGTTCAAAGTTTTTCTGTTCGAAGGTCTAACTTCGAAGCACTTGGTTCGAAGCTGCGTTCGAAGTTGTGTTCGAAGCCTTGCCTTCGAAGTACATACCTCGAAGCAGGCTCCGACTTTGTCATACTTCGCTCCGAAGCATACTTCGACTCTTGTCACTTCGAACTAAGCTAGACCAACACATACCTTCGGCATTTTCACAACACCTTCGACAGACTTCGACTACCACCTCCGAACCAGTCTTCGACCTGCGAAGTAGGCCTCGTCCTCCGAAGTAGGCTTCGGCCAGCGAAGCAGGCTTCGATCTGCGAAGCAGGCTTCGCCGAGTTTCGAACAGGAGACAGATTTGAACAAGTAACTTCTCTTCTCACTCATAAGTGCACCAAGATTGCTTTACTGAGAAGTTTGTCTTGCCTAGTCTTGCGTATACTGTTTATCTATCTATTAGCACTGCTTTGATAGTCTTCTGTTTGTCATCGGCTGCTTCTAGGCTAGATACCTTTTAGACTTAGGCTATCTGTTTACTCTCCGCTGCTTAGTCTTTTGAGGAGCGTTGGGTATTGGGATCAGACCATAGATTCAAAATAATTTTTAAGGCGCCCATTCACCCCCCCTCTGGTCGCTACTATCGGTCCTACAGGCGTTCTGGAGTACTTCGGTACTACCGGGACGCTTCCTTCTGATGACAACATTTCCCTTTTGCGCCGGTTGAAAAGGATTCAAGGAGTGGCGAAGCAGATGAAGACAGCAGGCATTCGCTACGGAGAACTCTCCAGACAAGTGGCTGCTGTTGGCCTACTTCGTTACTACGAGGATCTGGCCCGATCCAATACTCCGAGCGCAGGAGAGGGCCCAATTACCTTCGACGACGAGCAGCTTCTGACTCCTTCCGAAGGTGTGGCCGCTGCTTGGCAAGCCTTCCAAACTTCATGGAGAGCCGAAGGTCGCTCTGCGATCAAGGCCTGGATCGACGAAGGACAACGCCAGAAGCAAGCTCGGACCCAAGCTTCGAGCAGTCAGCCTCCTCCGAACCCGCAGGTTTAGATATATCTTAGGATCTTTGACTATGTAAAGCTTTGCGCTTATGTACATTTATCAATGAAAATTTGTTTATCATGTTTTTAGGCTTTGCCTCATATGGAAGATGTCGAAATGTTAGACATTAACGACGAACTTCGCTCATTGTGGGCTACCTTCGATATTTTAAAAGTTTACAAGCGCCCTCGATTTTTAGTTCCTCGAGATAGCTCCGGTGCAATTACGCCCGAAGTAAGCAAAGATATACTATCTTATATTAAAGAGGAAGAAAAAGAGGTTAACTTGGAAACTTCGTCTTCTGAAGACGTTATATGGTCCGAAGACGAAAATGAAACTCAAAGTAAAAAGCCTGAAGAACTTGGAAGCTGGGAAAGGAGCCCCGAACGGCTTCGAACTTGGGCCGAACTTCATCAAGAACAGAAGGACTTTAGAGCTTCGAAGGGAGGCAAGAGAGTTAAACGTAAAGTTGTTAGAACTCCCGGCACTCGAACTAGTCGTTCCAACCCTAGCTCTAGAGATCGAAGAGGTCTTCGATTCCTTCTTGGTATAGATACCAATTTTTCATGATGTAAACTGTAATCATATTCGTTTGAATAATAAATACTGATTAAAATTGTCTCCCCATTTTTTGGGGTTCGGAGCCCCTCTGTAATTTGAAGATCTTTTAAAATCTTGTAAAATGTCTTCGACTATTTGTAGTCTGAAGAATGGCAACTTAGTACCCTTTGTTTTTTGAAAGAAATCACTTGAGATAACTTTCAGGACACTTTAGTGTCTTAGATAATTTGTCACTTTGGACTATCTTAACAGACATTCGAAGCTCATGGCTCAAACTCTGTTTTGTTTTGGCCACCTTCGGCTCTTTTTTGCAAATTCTGTCAAACCAATGGTTCAGAGTTTGCAGTGGTCTCTTTGGACTCGTTTTACGGATACCTACAAGCCAATGACTTGGGCTCCGCATATTTTGGTTGCCTTCGACTCTTTTTACGGATACCTACAAGCCAGTGGCTTGGGCTCCACATATTTTGGTCGCCTTTGACTCTTTTTACGGATACCTACAAGCCAGTGGCTTGGGCTCCGCATATTTTGGTCACCTTCGACTCTTTTTACAGATGTCTACCAGCCGATGGCTTGGACTCCGTATGATGTGGTTTTGGGCTCTTTTACGGATGCCTACAAGTCGGTGGCTTGGACTCCGGATTATGTCAGCCCCCACGTCGGAAACTTCGAACCAATGATTCGAAGTCCGAAAATATGATTCAGCTTTATGACACTTCCCTCTCGGTCAACCCCGCAGTTCCAGTGCGTCCACTCGGAAGCTGGAGGTTTATGAGGGGAAGGCACTATCTGAACCATATGCTTTATTAATTCAGAAGATGATTACAAGTGGTTTACAAGGAGCCCTTATGCGAAGTATCGCTTTAGGTGCTCCGCATGCCAAGTATGTGCTAATTCTTCACCTTCTAAATTAGCTAATTTAAAAGAGCCAGGGCATCCTGAATGAACAATTAAGTATGAACCTTCCCATTCATTTCCTAATTTCCCTGGCGCTATAATGCTTCGGAGAACAAGATGACCCGGTCTAAGCTCATTGATCTTAACCTTCGGGTCAAACCAAGCCTTCGTCTGCTGGTGATACTTTGATAAATTGGCCACAGCTCGAAGTCTTGTTTCTTCTGATAAATCTAACGAAACTTATCTTTCTTCTTCAATCTCCGGTTCGGTGTTGCTAAGTGATCCTCCTTTGAGTTCCGTTGGAGTCATAGCTTCATCTCCGAATAGTAATCTGAATGGAGTAAAACCTGTGGACCTTGTTTGCGTAGTTCGAATGGACCACAAAATCTTCGGAAGTTCTTCGGTCCACGCTCCTTTTGCTAATCCTCCTATCCTTCGATTTAGCCCTGGTAAAATATTTCCATTGGCTCTTTCTACAGCTCCATTAGACTGAGGATGCCTCACTGCAGCAAAACATAACTGGATGCCTAGATCTTCGCAAAACTTCCTGAAAGGTTCTGCATCGAATTGTGTTCCATTATCAACTGTGAGTTGTCTAGGCACTCCGAACCGGCAAATGATATTCTTCCAAAAGAATTTCTGTACATTGTTCGAAGTGATAGCTGTTAAGGGCTCTGCTTCTACCCACTTAGAAAAATATTCAATAGCTACCACTGCGAACTTTAGATTTCCCTTAGCTACTGGAAAGGGACCAATTAAATCCATACCCCATCTGGCCATAGGACATACCGGAGCAATGACTTGAAGAGATGTTGGTGGGCGATGGCTCCGTCGACCCATCCACTGACATCCTTGACAAGTGCGGACCAAGCTCTCCGCATCAGCTGTTATTGTAAGCCAATAAAGCCCCTGGCGAAGTGTTTTTCCTGCTAAAGCTTGAGGGGCTAAATGGCTACCGCAAAGTCCTTCATGGATTTCTCAAAGAATTTCTTGACCTTCGGCTTGAGATATACATCGGAGTAGAGGGGAACATAATCCGGCCTTGTATAAAATACCGTTGATTATTTGATAATTTCTAGCCCTGAGTTTCAATCTTGAAAGCTATGGCTCTTCAGGCAAATTTGTCCCTCCTTGTAAAAGTTCCATGATTCAATTTTTCCAATCTGCACTTGGAATGCAAAGAATCTCTACAGAGGGAATTTGTAGCACCGAAGGTGTACTGAGCTCCTCATAGAAAGCTTCTTCTGGTATATCCACAGCTCCGGCTACAGCTTTTGCTAAGATGTCCGCTTGCACATTTTCTGCTCTTGGTATACTCCGAATGGAAATACCCTTGAAGTGTGCTTCGATCTTACAGATTTCTTCTAAATACTTTGCAAGCCGTGGATGTTGAACTTGAAAATTTTTATCTACGTGCCCTGCTACTATTTGAGAATCTGTCTTTATAACAACTCTTGTATCCCCTAGAGCACGTGCTTTTCGGAGTCCCAGTAAAATCCCTTCATACTCCTCTATATTATTGGTAGACTTAAAGTTGAGTCTTGCGGAGTACATTGCTCTTTGCCCTGAAGGCGAAATCAACACTGCTCCAACGCCTGCTCCGGATGCTTGGAAAGCCCCATCGGAATAAACAGTCCAAACTCCGTCACTTGACTTCTCCGGAACCAAAGTTGCAGGTGGAGTCCATTCTGCTACAAAATCTGCTAAGACTTGCGATTTGATTGCTGTCCTTGCCAGAAAAAATATGTCGAAGGGTGCTAGTTCGACTGCCCACTTTCCAATTCTTCCAGTGGAGTCTTTACTTCGGAGCATATCTCCCAAAGGATACGAAGTTGGTACAATTACATTGTGAGCCAAAAAATAATGTCTTAATTTCCTCGAAGCCATTATCAGAGCATAAACGAACTTTTCGAGTTCGGAATACCTTGTCTTCGCTCCTGATAATGCTTCGGACACAAAAAAACAGGATTTTGCACCAACTTCCCATTGAAATCCATTTCTCTGACAAGGACTGCACTGACAGCAGAACCTGTAGCTGCAAGGTAAAGGAGTAGGGTTTCGTCCGCAGTAGGCACCATGAGTGTAGCGAGATTACTGAGATACTCTTTAATATCTTCGAAGCTTTTCTGACACTCCGGTGTCCATGCAAAATCTCCGGACCCTTTCAATGCTTTAAATATAGGCAAGCTTCTCTCCGCAGACCTTGCTAAAAACCTGCTAAGTGTCGCGCCCCGATTTAATAAATCAGGACTTTATTGAAATTCCATAGAAAATCAATAAAACAAGACGTTCATCATGCGACCACGTACAATACGGGCAATCATTCACGGTTCGTAGACCGCATTAATACAAAAGTGAGTAAAGGTGAAGAGAAACTAATAAAATAAGGGTCCTAGATGAACGCCTCCTTCCAGTCTCGCTTTGACTGGGTCGCTACTCCAGACCTTCATCCTCCTCGTAGTAGACTGGCTCTGATGGTGTAAGTCAACGGGGTGAGTACAGATGTACTCAGCAAGCCACCGAATGCAAATATAATGCAAGGTAATAACAAGGGAGATAGTGGCTAGTTTTGCGGAAACAGCATAATTGTAAAGCTTTAAATGTGAGCAGTTTATTAGACGGAAAAGTAAACCTGTGTGTGCATCATCATCTTCTAACTCGAGGGGTACAGTCAGCCCCACCTCGCTCAACAGTCCTTACGTGCCATGAATAACTCGACCTTTCAAACAATTGTAAACTAACTGCGAGTAGTCACACAACCCACCCTTGACCGTGGGCTCGGCTTTTCGAAAAGATTAAGTTTACTATGATCAGAGATGTACCACTGTACCCACAAGGCACGCACTCATCACTTACACCAAAGTGTAACGAGATGACCCATTTCACGGGAAATCGTGCCAAAACCTTCCATATAGTCCTCCCCGACCCAACAACACCCTCTTATGGGTTTCATATGGTGTCCCGACGCATCGGAGCCCCACCATACCCCCCCTTGAGCCTCGTCAGTACAAGTCGCCCGCAGGCTAGCCCCTTGCCCCCTCCTCTATGGTGCATCGAGCCGGAGTATTCCATACTTCCAGTTAGGACTTACCCATTAGACTTGTGGTTGGTACGGAAGTGCTTTGCAACAGATCCCGTAGACCGGTCCTTATAGTGCCCCGGGTGCGACAAACCAGTGCCCGAGCTTGCACCCGGAACCCACCATACTTATAACCTAGCCAACTGCAACAGAGTCCAGAGACAAGAATAACGGGGTATTTTCATATACCAGAATCCATCTATCTACGACTCATTCTTTATATCCTATAGCAGTTGTGCCGGTACATTGGGCACTAGCTAATATTATTATAGTAGAGTGACAAGGAGTTAAGGCTCAATAAGCATGGCTTGGGTTTGCACACAAGGACGGGGATCTAACAAATATAAGTGTAAAGCTTGAATATTGGACTAATGCAATATTAACCTATGGGTTATAGCGATAATTTATTAACACATGGGCTCAATTATGATCAACTGTTTCCACAGAGGTGGTCGATGACTTGCCTTGATCAGCAAATGGGGATGGAGGAACCTCGGGGTAGAACTCCGGCTCCTCGACGAACTCGTAGTCTTCTCGATGCGGAAAGATAAACAATACATTCAATAAACAGATAAAATCCACCAAATAATGAACATACACATTTGTGGGTTTTATTATGTGGAATAAAGTTTTAATGGGCTGATGTTTGGTGAATAAACAGTAAACTTATTTTCTTAGAGATTTTCTAATTTATTTTCCTGAATTAATAATTTATCCCTAAGGGGTTTTTATTCATTTATTTATTAAAATATTTTGGGTAACAGTAACATACTGTTTTTATGGCATTAATGTGTAGAGAATAATATACTGAATTTAACAAAATTTGAATGGTGAAATTTGGAGTTAAAATGAGCAAGTTATGAATTTTTGAAGTTTAAACTATTTTCTGAATTTTGTTTAAAACCAGAAAATGGGCTCTGGTCCACGGTGAGCCAGGCCCACGGTGGACCGTGCCACTGTGTGCGTGGACCGAACCGATCTGGATCGTCCGATCCAGATCAAGCGGCCAGGCCCGAGGCGATTTCGTTTAAGTGAAAACGGACGGCTCAGATTAAAACGGAGCGAAGGGGTATGTGTGGACGCACGAGATTGATCCAGGGGTTTAAGTAACGATCGACGGCTGCGATCGCTCCGTACCCCTTTGACCAGATCTACGGACGAAGGGATTTAATCTGTGCCCCTCGTTCGCGATCGTGCGGCTAGGATTTAATCCGGCACGGCACGTGCGTAAAGGGTCTCGCATCCTTCGTCTCCGGCGACGGCGGGGCTCGGTTGAGGCCACGGTGGCGGCGGTGAGCGCCTACGTGCCTAGCTAGGGCCAGAAATGGAACGCGGGGAGTAAGGGGGTCACGATGGTACCTTCGGCGGCGAAGCTGGGCGACGGACGGCGACGACGGCGAGGGTAGACGGCGAGGTCTCCTCGGGTGCTCGACGGCGACGGCGATCCGGCGGATCCTACGGCCAACCGAGGGGCGGCCGGGGACGGGTGGGTCTCGGCGGTCACGAAGGTGGCAATGGCTAGGGCAGTGTTGGTCCGAGGCGGCGGCGATCGCTCGCTGGAGGCAGACCAGGAGAGGAGCTCGCAAAAACGGCAGCGGCGCTCTGGAGGGCTTCGGTTAGGGCTTAGGAGGTGTGGGCTGAGTGCGGTGAGCCGAGGGGTTCTTATAGGGGTCACCGGTGGCGGCCAAATGGAAGGAAACCGAAGGTTTCCTTCCTTCTCCGGCGAGGGTTCCATTCCCTTGGCCCGGCTTCCATATTCATCAAAACGCGTGGCCTAAGGGCGGAAAGGGATCGGGGGGCTCCAGGGAAAGGTGTCTGAGGTAGATCCAACCGGATCGAGGCGGCCGGCGGCGAGGGAAGGAAAGGGGGTCGCCGGAAGGAAAGGGGAGCGATCCCCTTCCATCGGGGACGAAGGTCCTGACATGTGGGCTCCACCTGTCAGTGGGCGAACAGAAAAGGGAAGGGGCCGACAGGCGGGCCACAGGTGTCAGGGAGCGAGGGCGAGAGAGAGGAGGCTGACACGTGGGCCAGGTGAGGCACGGTGGAGGAGAGAGGAGCGGGGGAGGGCGCCGACAGGTGGACCCCACCTGTCGGTGGCACACCGCTGGATTGGGCCGGGCTCAGGGTGGTTTGGAGGTTGAGGCCCGTAAGGTTTTAATATCTTTTCCGATTTAAAATAATTCCAGTAATTCATTTATTTGATTAAGGGTTGAATCACTGTTGGTAAAAATTTGTAAAAATTCCTAAAATTATATCTTGGGCACTAGGTCATCTCATAAAATTTTCAGGTCCATATTTTGTATATTTCTCCCTGTTTGGCTTTATTTGGTTTCTTTTATGATTTTCCTTTAATAAATAAATCCAGAAATGATTTAAATAATAATTTTCTTTTATTTTATTTGTTTTTTTATTTCTTGGGGTGTTACACTAAGTGCTGCCAGACGTCCAGTCAGCTTTTGCACTTGCTTTAAATTTTCCGGAGGAGCCATCTTTTGTAGCGCAGTCATTTGAGTAGGGCTAGCTTCAATCCCCCTGCTTGAAACTAAATACCCTAACAACTTCGCAGCCTTAGCCCCGAAGATACATTTTTCAGGGTTAAGACGGATCCCACATGCCCGAAGGCTATTAAATGTTTCTGCTAAGTCTAGGCTATGTTGGTGCTTTAAAGCACTCTTTATTACAAGATCATCCATATAGGCCTCCACATTGCGACCTAATTGATGACCTAGAGCCTTAGCAACTAACCTCGAAAAAGTAGCCCCCGACATTTCTTAAGCCAAAAGGCATTCTTACATAACAAAAGACTCCCGAGGGAGTTACGAAGCTTGTCTTGATCTCATCTTCGCGCTTCAACCATATTTGATGATAATCAGAATACGCGTCAAGGAAGCTTAATAACTCCGAACCTACGGTGGAGTCGACCAATTGATCAATTCGGGGCATGGGGTAAGGGTCACGAGGGCATGCTTTATTCAAGGATGTGAAATCAATGCACATGCGCCACTTCCCGGAGGATTTCTTTTTGATGAAGACTGGGTTGGCTAACCATTCTGTGTGAGCCACTTCTCTGATAATCCCGGCCTTCAACAATTTTTCAACTTCGTCCTTCACTAGAACAGCTCTTTCTGCAGACATTTTTCGGAGTCCTTGCCGAACAGGCCGGGCCTTCGGGTTTACAAGCAAACTATGTTCAATGATATCCCGATCGACTCCGGTGATGTCTTCGTCAGACCAAGCGAAGACATCTAAATTTTCTTTTACCACTTTTTCCAAGGAGGTTGCAACTTCTGGAGGTAAATCTTTACCAAATTGAAATGCATATTCTTTACCATCTTTAACAATAATCTTCGTTGCGATCTCTCCTTCAGGACTTGGTCTTGGGAAGGATTTCTTCGAAGATTCAGAAGGAGCTGAAAATTTTTCTTGATTATCTTGCACATTATTCACTT
This sequence comes from Zizania palustris, assembly GCA_019279435.1. NCBI lineage: Eukaryota > Viridiplantae > Streptophyta > Magnoliopsida > Poales > Poaceae > Zizania > Zizania palustris. The sequence goes on along the minus strand of JAAALK010000082.1, from coordinate 37,288,660 downwards.
GTCTTGGATCAAGAGGGGGGCCATGGCCATATTCCGCTCTTCGGGCGGTAGCTTGATCTCCGAAGATAGTAAGCACTCCTGCTTGCGTGGGCATCTTCATGCACAAGTAATTGTGATGTGCCACAGCTCCGAACTGGTTTAACATGGCTCTCCCGAAGATGACGTTGTAGGCATATGGAGCATCTACAACGTCGAAGATTACTTCCTCTGTCCTGGCTAACAATCCTTCTCCGAAGGTAACTTCTAGGCCTATCTGGCCGAGTGCATCAAGCGGAGGTCCTGCAAAGCCTTGCAAAGGACGAGCCGCTGGAAGAAGGTGCTTTTTGGAGATGAACAATTGATCGAAGGCTTGAATAAAAATAATATCCGCTGAACTGCCTCCGTCAATTAACACCCTTCGAACCTCAGTTCCTGCAATGTCAGCAGTAATGACAAGTGGGTCTACATGTGGGAATTTAATGCCAGCTGCATCCTCTGCAGAAAAAGATATTGGTACATGGGACCATTCCGGCATAGCAGATGCAGATGACGAAGTTCCAATGTGGCCCACTTCTCTGACATACTCTCTTCTCTGCCTTTTTGACATGCTTCCGAGGGTACCTCCTTCGGAGATGGGGAAGACTACTCTTTTTCCTCGGTCTTGCCCTTCTTCTTGCTTCGGAGGTGGCATAACATTGGCCACCGGAGGGCGTCTTGCAGCTTCGAAGTTTTCTATCTGCGCCACAGCCTGGACAGGCTCCGGGCGCACTTCAGCTGGAACTCGGTCAGTAGTACCTTGACCCAAAGTTCTTTCTAGATACTCTCCTCTCAGAGTAAGTATAGCCTTGCAAGTATCAGTTGCGTGGCTTCGGTTTTCACCATGAATACAGCAGAAAAGGGTCTGGCCTTTGCCAGCCGTTTTCCTTGGCGGCCTCCAGCCGCTGACCTTGTTTCCCAAAAGTTGTGGAGCTCTCTGGGTGAACTTTTGCGGGGGTGCAATGTTCAGGACTTCAGAACGGGGATGCTTTTGCCCCCTTCTCCTATCATGCTGAACTTCGAAGACTGGTTCCCGCGGCTATGCCGCAGTTTTTACTACAACTTTTACTTCCTGCAGTATGGACGGAGTAGCTGCAGTTCTTCGAAGCCAACCTTCTTCCGACCTCGCATATTCTTCAAAGTATGACATCAACTGAGAAACAGAAGATATGCTTTTCCGGTGAAGCTTATCAAGGAGGCCTTGATGAATGACACCTTCCCGAGCTGCGTCAACCACCGAAGATGTAGTCAACCCTCGGATCTACGACTTCGTATGAGCGAAGCGCTTGAAATATTGCCTCAATGTCTCTCCAGGGAGTTGCTTCACTTGGAAAAGACTTCCCGTCGACATTGGAGGCACGAAGGTGCCTTGAAAATTGCTTACGAACTTCTTCTTCAGCTGCCCCCATGAATTAATTGATCCTGGCTTCAAAGACCAGAACCACCTTAATGCCACTCCTTGAAGAGCTAAAGGGAAGCATTTTGCCATGGTGTCTCGAACTCCTCCACTAGCTTCAATTGCTAGAGCATAAGAACAGACAAATTCTCCAGGGTCCTCATCTCCGGCATACTTGCAAAGCTTCGAAGTCTTAAACTTCGGATCAAAGCGAACCTTTTGTAGTTCAGGATGCAGCGGAGATTCAGTATCAAAGGAGGCGTTCTCCGGGGCTTCGGGATAGATGGGTTCGTCGTCTTCAGGCACTTTAGGAATAGCCGGGATGGCTTGAGAGCGAAGCCTATTTGCAGCTTCTTGCCGCCATCTCGCTACTTCGGCTTGGAGACTGGCCATTTGAGCGGCCATATCACCAAGATTGTCTTCATCTCCTCCAGAAGGATCTTCCGGGTCTTGAGAACTGAGAGGATCAGTTCGGAGTGGAACTTGAGGTGGCAGAGGAACTCCGGGTGGTCAAAGTATAAATGGAGTTGGTGGAGGAACTCTGTATACTCGAGGAATGGGAACTCCTTCCGGAGTTTGAGGTGGAGGAAACGTCGAAGGTCCTCCGACCTCAACAGTGTCGGAAGGTGCCCCTCCGGAGGTCCGAGGGGACCTCCGAACAGGGTTACGAGTTGCGCTCCGCTTAGGAGGCATGATGTAAGAAGTTGGTAGAGAACGAAGTTTCTTGGACTAAGTTCCCCACGGACGGCGCCAACTGTTGGCGTAAAGGATTACGCTAACAGGTTTCCGAAGAATAGAAACTAACAAACGAAGTGTTTGCGAAGTGAACTGTTCTAAGCCTCCGAAAGGATAATAACTTAGAATAGTTTGAATGTGTGTATTGAATAACTCGTATTCGGTCCCTATTGCAGGGTGAAACGGGGGGTATTTATAGGCCCAAACATTAAGGAAAAGACCCTTTTACCCCTCTGTTACAACCGACATAGTGGAAACTATTCGGCACCCTTAATAGGGCTAAAATGGTAAAAGAATAATCTAATGAGAAAGAAGATAAGCCTTCCATCTTAGCTGGCAGAAAAGATCTCAAAAGAGTCTATGTTCGAAGATATACTCCGAACTAAGGTCCATCTTCATACTTCGAGCTTGACTCAAGGCATCTCCGAAGATGGATGTTGGAAACCTTCGAATCCATTATATGCCTTTGTGTTGTTACTGCAATAACCCTGAGGATGGAATATTTTCCCCCAACAGCTCCCTTTGGCTTCGTGCACTCTGTACTCGGAGGGACCTTCATTGCGGACCCTAGCACTCGGACCGACCTTGTTCGGCCGATCGAACTAGGCTTTGGTGCGGGCTTCGGCCGAAGCATGGGGCTTACCTTCATCAGACTTCGGTGATAAGGCCTTCGGAATTGGGACTTCCTAAGACCCTACTCTGACCGTGATTGCTTTGGACTTCCTGTCTTCGGCCTCCACACACATGTACTCCTCAACTTTGCCCTGCATGGTCCAATTCGGAGGTACCACAGACAGCCTGTGGACAATGCCTCTATCCGCCGCGTCTACTTGTCCCTGCCATTCATAATACTCCGAAGGAAAATAAGGCATAGCATTAAGTTGCGGAGGGTACTCCGACTGTGACACGTACGGAGCCCATGAAGTTCCTACCCAGTTGTACGACGGAGGCATCGGCGGCTCTAGTGGCCTCGCCCACTGTGAGCTGAACCCGTTACCCGGAGGGGTGTCCGGTAGAGTCGACGGTGTCTCAGACCATATCAGTGAGGGGTCCTGCCAGGCCAGAGGTACATTCGGCCAGTGTGGGCCGAAGCCTCCTGTCGGAGGGTTCGTCCAAATTGGTGCGGGGTTCAGCCATTGGGGGTCGAAGTCACTGTACGGGGGGTCGACCATTGAGGCCCGAAGTCCCTGTGCCGGGGGTTCGAGCATTGTAGCTTAGAGCCATCACGAGGAGGGCTCGACCATTGTGGTCCGAAGCCATCCTCCGAACGCCTTGGGCCCTTCTGCTGACCTAGCTTTTTAGCGCGGGGACCTGCTTCTTTGGTTTTTCTCTGATGCTTGTTTAATAGCATCTTGTATGTTACCTTCGGCCTCTTGTGAGCCTTAGCCGAAGGGATGTTAACGTTATGTTTCCACACTCAAACCTCGGGGTTTTTTGGTATGAGCGTGCGAGTGCGTGGCTCTCCAACAATTACATCCTTCCCTTTAGTCGACTCGACCTGTTCTGGCCGAATCAATACCTTCTTATCACCGAGGTTGACGGCATTGAAGGGAAAAGGATCTTTGTCCAGCTTCATCTTTGGATTATGGTCTATCTTCAATCGTCCTTCTTCTATGGCCAATTGGACCTGCCGTCGAAAAACATTGCAGTCGTTAGTATTATGTGAATGTGAATCATGCCACTTACAGCATGGATGCTTCTTCAACTCATCGGCAGAGGGAATGACTTGACCTTTAGGCAACCTGAGAAGGTGGTTCTTTAAGAGAAAATCGAATATTTTATCACACTTAGTTATGTTAAATGAGTACTTGACCTCACTAGGTTGATTCTTCGTGGGAGACGGTCGTAATTCGGAGCAAGTGATAGGTTTGCCCTTAGCATTCCAAACCCATTCGGCTGCGTACATGTCGACCGAATCCTCCTCTTTTGATTCCTCCTCATCGGAGCGTTCCATGATGTGGATTTCAGCCCTAGGTTTGTTAAATGTTTTAATAAACTTTTTATCTTTGGTTCGACCTTCTTGGACCAGAGCCTGCTGTAAAACTTGGCTAACTTCTAAAAAGCTCTGGTTGTCTAATCTTTCTTTAATCTCGGAACGCAACCCATTAAAAGCTAGTTCCACCAAGTCCCTTTCTGAAATGTTAAGGCTAAAACATCAGTTTCTAGTATCCCTAAAATGCTTGATGTACTCAGAGGCGTACTCGTTAGATTTCTGCCTAACCGATGTCAAGTGGGAAAGCCTAAGTTTCGTCTCACCTGTGTAAAAGTAATCATGGAATTTCCGTTCTAAATCATCCCACGTCTGAACGGAGTTCGGCAAGAGCGTCGAAAACCAAGTGAAAGCGGTGCCGGATAGCGAGAGAGAAAATAGTCTAACTTTTAGAGCGTCTATCCCGCTAGCTTCTCCACACTGTGCTAAAAATTGGCTAATGTGCTCTAGTGTGGTTTTGCTACACTCGCCGTCGAATTTACTGAATTCAGGTATTCTATAGCCGCGGGGGTAGGGTATTGTATCGAGATGATCGGGATATGTCTTACGGTAAACCCTAACCCGACCCTTAGGCACGAAGCCGGCGCACTCCCTTAATAGTGCATGGATCTGCTCCTCTAGGTCATCTTGGTCTGCTGCCTGCGCACGTCTCTCGTGCGGGGGCGCGACACACGGCGGGATATCGGCGTGTCGGCCATAGGCCTCTTCCCTACGCGCTACTTGTATGATGTGCTCATGCCCAGGTGCCTGCGCATGTGGCGTGGGCAGCGCGGGTACCGGCGCAGGTGGTGGCACGTGGTACGCAGTGCTGGTTTGGCCATAAGCATAATGATTAGTCTCATCCATAAGTGTTGGGGCCAGAGACGTAACGGTCGTGCCAGTGTTACCGTCAGTTCTGTTGTACACATGATTTACCGGAGGTGCACTAGCAATAGGGACTGGGGGTACGGCCTCAGTAAATCCCAACCTTCTAAGAGTTGCCTCTACTTGGGAGCTAACTGCCGAATCTAAACGGTTGGCTAGTGAAGCGCTAACGGCCTGATCTACTGATGCGGCTATTTTTTGCTCAATCTCTAAAGAAGACAAACGAGGCGATACAGGTGTTACCTGGACCCGAGTAAGGTTGGGGGCGATGATATCGCGCTTGATGAAGCCTGTGCGTGTCTTAACGGAGCCCCCAAGCTTCATGTATTGGAGCACCTTTAACTTTTCCTCGATCTCAGCTCGGTCTTTTGTGGGGATATCTTAAAGAGTAGGTGTTAGGATGTTGCAGTTGTTGATATCCGCGCCTCCTATGGTGTCCATCGGTGGTGTAGGCATAGTAGTCGTTGTAGATGTACCGGTGGCCGATGTAGATGTACCCATCATGTTGGCGTAGCTTTCCCTAGTGGAGTCGCCAAAAAGTGTGATGACACGAAAATGTGCCCCCGCACTTGGGTCAGTTCGACGATCCAAAAGTGTGCGGATACTTAGGGACAAGCCTAACATAACACAGCACCGACATCGCGTTCCGACTACCCTTAGCCGTGGTAAGGGGGGTGGAGTCGCCAGGCAATTAGATCACACAAAATAATCAAATTAGCCAAAATAAATATATTAAAAAATAAATCAGCAAACCGGTCGGAGCCTGTCTGCTTCGAAGTGTGGTGTAAAGGGGTCGCCGAAGTGTACCTTCGGCGTCTGACGCGAAGGGTCCCGCCGAAGGGTACCTTCAGCGTTCGGACTGATCTGATCGAAGATGAACTCCGAATGGATCTAGACGCGACACTCACCTCCGAACAGCGGGGTTCGGCGTGAAGTCTCCGATACGGCAACATATATAGTAATGACCCGAGCGCAACGCGCAAGCGTAACTTCATCCGAAGCGGAGTACGAGCGTGGCGAAGCCTGTCGTGACGAAGTCTATTGGCGAAGCGTGCGGTCGAAGCAATCAGTCCCGCCGAAGGGTGTTCTGGCAACCTCCGAAACCAATCTCTCAGCTCCGAACACCTCCGACGAAGTAGCTCGGAACATGGAAACTTGCAACCGAGTGGATTCGAAGTACTAATCCGGCCTGAGGACCGAATTCTGCTAAGTGTTGCACTAGTAGCGAAGGTAGCAATCTGTTACGTAGATTAGCGGATACTTCACAGGAGAAGTAACAAGGGGATAACAATATGTTACGCAGATTAGCGGATACTTCACAGGCGAAGTAACAAGGTGTGACGCCCCGATTTACCAAATTGGAACATTATTGAGTTTCCAAAGAAAAACAATAATAACAAGAGGTTCATCATGCGACATTGTACATACGGGCAATCATTCATGGTACGCAGACCACATTCTTACATAAGTGTAAAAATAAAATAAATAAAAAAATAAACGGCATGACGAACGCCTCCTTTAGGATCTTCTTCTTGACTGGGTTGCTACTCCAGACCATCCTCTTCATAGTAAGCAGCCTCTGAAGTGTGTGTCCGATGGGTATGAGTACAAAAGGTACTCAACAAGCCACCGCAAATGCAATAACAATGCAGGGGTAATAACAAAGGAAGGATAATGGCTAAAAGTGCGGAAAAGTACGTGTTTCAGTTATAGCATTTAGTGTAGTCAAATTTTAATCATGCGGAACATTAAACATGAACAACATAATACCACCTAACTTGAGGAGTATGTTTTTCCTCCTCGCTCCATAGTCCTTGCATGCCAAATTCATCATGCACATTCATTAAAAGTAAACTAACTGTGGGATGTCACGCAACCCGCCCTTGACCGTGGGCTCGACTTTTCGAAAAGATTTAAGACTCTGATCAAAGATGTACTACTGTACCCACAAGGCACGCACTCATCCCAAACACCAAAGTGTAACGAGATGACCCATACCACAGGAACTCGTGCCAAAACCTCAGCATGAAATGCTCCAAGCGATAATCACCCGCTCTAGGTTTCGCCGGCGCGCCGGACCACATCCTGGCTAACGTCGCACCCCCTTTTATGCCACGTCGGTACAAGCCACCCGCAGGTGTTGCTTGACCCATCTCCAAGTGGTGCCTTGGATTGGAACACTTCATACCTTAGTTAGGACTTACCCACTAGACTTGTGGTTAGTACGGAAATATATTGCAATGGATCCCGCAGACCGGTCCTTATAGTGCCCCGGGTGCTACCGACCAATGCCCTAGCTTGCACCCGGAACCCACCATGCATACACTTAACCATAACTCTATCACCAACAGAATTCCAGAGATAAGAATAACATGGATCATATAGTAGATTCCAAATTGCTATGACTCATTTTTAACCTATAGCAATCATCTCGATACATCGGACACTATCTACTAGTACTAATAATATGGTGACAAGGAATTTAGGCTAGATAGCATGGCTTGGGTTACACATCAAGGTCGGGGATGTAAATAAATATAACGTAGGGCTTTCATTTGACTAATGCATGTATAACCTATGTGTTTTAGCGATAATTTAACAAAACTAGGTTCAACATGCTCAAAAAGTTAGTTTGGTGACTTGCCTTGTTCAGCGAAAGGTGACGGGGAACTTCTGGGAAGTACTCCGGCTCCTCAACGGCGTTGTAGTCTTCTCGATATGCATAATAAACACAACGTTCAATTTAAACAATCCAAAATCACACAACAAGCACATAAGTATTGATTGGGTTAAATGAAAGAAATTAAAGTTATTAAGGTTCTGAAATTATTATTTGAATTTGTTTAAAAATGAATTTTGATGGAGTTAGGAATTCTCCATAAAGGAATAAAAATGTATCATAATGTATTTTAAACCTCCAATTAATTAATAATAAAAAGTTCTGAATAAACCTATTACTTTTATTACACCAATATGAAGAGGATACAAAGATAAAATTTTCTAAAATGGAAATGAACAAATTTTGAGTTTATCCTAAAGTGCATTTGAATACTTTATTAAATAAAAATATAATACTCAAAGTAAACCTACTGTTTTTATTGTACAAACATGTAGAGAATAAAATTATGAATTTTTTGGAATTGGAATGGTTAAATTTGGAGTTAAAATGAGCAAGATATGAATTTTAGAAGTTTGAATCTATTTCTAGAATTTAAAATAAATCCAAAAATAGTCGTCGATCCACGGTGAGCCGAACCCACCGTGAACCCGCGCACTGTGTGCGTGCGTCGGATCGTAGATCACCGTTGGATCACGATCGGGTGGCTACGAGCGAGGCAGGGGGTTTTAAATGAAAATGGACGCACAAGATCGCACAGTACACTTTCGCTGCAATGTGACGAACCAGATTAAACTGAGGGGTCGATTTAATCCCGACCGTTGGATCGCGATCGCGCTGTCAGGGACGAATCCGACACGGCATGGGTACTTTACCCATGTCGGTCATCTTCTCCGGTGACGGCGAGGGCCTAGCGGTCACGGCGACCGACGGCGGCCGGAGCTCCGTGCTAAAATGGAACCAGGGTGACAAGGGGAACAGGATGGTACCGTTGGTGAGGCGAGAGGTTGTCGGAATGTGGCCGGCGACGAGTGGGGGCGGAGAAGACGTGCGGGTGCTCGTCGGCGTTGGTGTTTCGGCGGGTCTCGACGGCGGAGGAGGGGTGGCTGAGGTTGGGGTAGCGTCGACGGTCACATTGGTGCGGTCGCAAAGGGGGTAGGATGGCTCTGGCGATGGCAAGCTACAGCTGGAGCGTGGTGGTGGTGTGGTGTTTAAAAACTGGAGTGTGGGCGTTCTGTTCGCTCTCAATGCGAATTGGCGTGGGGGTCGAACGCGGTGGAGGCGTAGGGTTTAAATAGAGGCACCGACGGAGGCAGAGGGGGCGCAATCGGGGGAGGCTGAGAGTAAACTCTCTCATCAACGCCGGCAAGCTCCTTCCGTGCATGCGCGTGCTTGATCCGGGACGATGACGCGTGGAATAAAGAGGGGAAATGGACGGCGGGGTGCGGGGGACAGCTTAAAGGCACCAATTGAATGGGGGAGGGGCCGGAGAGGCAGATCTAGGGGAGTTAGGGCTTCGGACGGCGAGGGGGGGATTTGGGGGTGGATCTCGCGGGGGATATGGATCCGACAGGTGGGGGCCACTGGTCAGCGGGTGCGGGGTGAGGGCTTGGCAACGGGACGCGACTGACGGTTGGGGCCGAGGCGTCGGGTGCGCGGGGGCGTTGGCGCTAACAGGTGGGGTCGAGCTGTCGGGTGCGCGCGCGCGGAGGGAGGGGATCGCTGACGCGCGGGGCCCGACTGTAAGTGAGGGGCGTGGGGAGGGAGTGGGCTGGGCCAGCTGGTTGGGGGAGAATGGGGGAAAGGGGCCGTTACTGTTTAAATTCATTTCCGAATAAATTTAATTGCTGTAATTAGTTTAAAATGTTTGGGTTGCTTCCAAGCGTGATAAAAATTTGTAAAAATTCTCAAAAATATATCCTGGCCTTGGGATCATATACAAAATTTTCTAGCTTCTGGTTTGGACATCTCTAGGTTCTAGTTCATTTAGGCACAGTAGGGTATTAAAGGAATTTCAAAAATAATCTTTTCTAGAAAATTATAATAAAATGTATTTTTATTTCTTTGAAAATTGGGGGTGTTACACAAGGCGATAGCAATCTATTACGTAGATTAACGGATACTTCACAAGCAAAGTAAGAAGGATTACCACTATTCCGAAGTGGCCGTCGGATGGCTTCTAGGCAAACCCACGAAGAGGTATAGAAAGTAAAGATAAAGTAAATGCGATCAAAGCTAGGGCTTTGTGTTTGATTTGTGTTCGGGGGGGTCTCTGAACTGGTTTCGCCTCTATATTTATAGGGGCTAGACCTCTGATCTAATTTGCTATAATTTGGCTGAATAGAGATAAAGACTTAGCCGGAATCATGTAATGGGGGATTGGTCCCGATCTTCCGCTAGGTAAGGATAACTTGGATTGGTGGAGAATCTCGACGTTGACGATCCAAGGCTCCGGTCCGGCGGATCAAAACCTTGCAATCGCTACACCACCGTCTCCGTTGGTTATCAACCACGCAGGGCGCGATTGACCTCGCCACGAAGGCTAATTCCTGCAAGCGAACCCAAGAACACAAGAAAGAACAGGAAGGATACAAGTCGAATGCCAAATCACAGATAAACTATGAAGAGGAGAGGTTTCACAAATGCTGATGCAGCAGCCAATCGGTCCGGTGCAGGAGCGGGATCTAAACACACAAGTGTAGATGCAAACAAAGCAAAACCTAACCCTAAAGGCGGCTGGTCGTGAGTATATAAGGCGTGGGCAGCCTGTAGAAGACGTACAGACTCGAACTATGGGCTAGAAGATGTACAGACTCGGACTATGGGCCAACACGGCCCAATTCTGTCACGCAGGACTGTTTCAAACACACAGGACGGCTCGAGACTCCAAATGAGGCGGAACCAACGCCAAAAGATCCATCTTCTCCTTAGCTTTCCAAAAAGTCCAAGAACGTGCCAATCGGACTTCGTATGAGGAAGTTATGCCCATTTTGGTGCATGGTGGTTGATGTAGTCCGAACCAGCGAATTCTTGACTTCAAATCATCCGTGCGACTCCGTCTTCAACTCCAACTCTTCTATTCCATATCCCATGTTCCTAAGCAACAAAATATCACTAGTATTCAGTAGCATCCCGTCTAAACAAATATTAACATAGTTGCTAAGGAAAGAATTAACCTCATGGTTCAAGCGACGGGCACGGGCGCGTGTGATTGGTCCTTGTAATTGAATTGTAGGTGGAGGCTCCATGTGTGTATCATGTGAAGTGATGTCCTCATCATCCTCCCCCTCTTTAATTGGAGTCGTCCTCGACTCAAGCTCATCGTCATCTCCCAAATAGGGCTTTAAATCTGAAATGTTAAATGTGGGACTAACCCCAAAAGTTACAGGCAACTCAAGTTTATATGCATTATCATTTATCTTCTCAAGCACACGGAAAGGACCATCAGCACGGGGCATCAATTTAGACTTTCTCAAATCAGGAAAATGATCCTTGCGCAAGTGCAACCAAACAAGATCACCCGGTTCAAATGTTATCTCTTTTCTACCCTTACTACCATAAGCACGATATTTCTCATTCATTTTCTCTATGTTTGCTTTAGTAGTTTCATGCATCTTAAGCAATAATTCAGCACGTGTAGTACCATCAAAATTCAATTTTTCAGATGGTGGTAATGGTAGCAAATCAATAGGAGCACGCGGATTAAAGCCATAGACCAATTGAAACGGACTTACCTTAGTAGTGGAGTGTACAGACCTATTATATGCAAACTCAATATGAGGTAGACACTCTTCCTAGAGCTTCAAGTTGGTCTTCAAAACATCCCTCAACATGGTGGACAATGTGCGGTTGATGACCTTCGTTTGCCCATCCGTTTGTTGGTGACAAGTAGTAGAAAACAGCAGCTTCGTCCCCAACTTATGCCACAACGTCCTCCACAAATGACTTAAGAATTTAGCATCACGATCTGAAACGATGGTATTGGGGAATTCATGCAAGCGTACGACCTCTCTGAAAAACAAATCAGCAACATTGGTAGCGTCGTCGCTCTTGTGACAAGGTATAAAATGCGCCATTTTAGAGAACCGATCTACCACCACAAAAATACTATCCCTCCCCCTCTTAGTTCTAGGTAATCCTAACACAAAATCCATAGAAATATCCTCCCAAGGTACACTAGGAACGGGCAGAGGCATATAAAGACCATGTGGGTTTAGACGGGACTTAGCTTTATTGCAAGTAGTGCATCGTGCCACATAGCGCTCAACTTCTTGTCTCATCCTAGGCCAATAGAAGTGTGTGGACAGCACATCTTCGGTTTTCTTTGATCCAAAATGACCCATCAAACCACCACCGTGTGCTTCCTGCAATAACAACAAGCGAAGAGAGCTAGTCGGCACACATAACTTGTTAGCACAAAAAAGATATTCATTATTCAGCACATATTTGTTCCAAGCACGGTCATTTGTACAATTTGCAAAAGCATCTTTGAAGTCCAAATCAGTAGCATACATGTCCCTCAATGTTTCTAAACCAAAGATCTTATAATCAAGTTGAGAAAGCAATGTATAAGGTCTAGATAAAGCATCGGCAATCACATTATCTTTCCCTTTCTTATGCTTAATGATATATGGAAAAGTCTCAATAAATTCTACCCATTTAGCATGTCATTTATTCAGATTTGCTTGACTACGTATATGCTTCAATGCTTCATGATCCGAATGAATAATAAACTCCTTAGGCAAAAGGTAATGTTGCCAAGTTTCAAGCACACGCACTAAGGCATATAATTCCTTATCATAGGTAGAATAATTCAACTGTGGACCATGAAATTTCTCACTAAAATAGGCCACAGGTTTACCTCCTTGTAGCAGCACACCTCCTATTCCAAAACCACTAGCATCACATTCTAACTCAAAAGGCTTACTGCAGTCGGGTAGCTGAAGTAGAGGTGCACGTGTAAGGTGATCCTTGAGTGTGGAAAAAGCTTGTTCTTGTGCTGGTTCCCAAGTAAAAGTGACTCCCTTCTTGGTCAACTCATGCAAAGGACCGGCTATGGTGCTGAAATCTTTCACAAAACGCCGGTAGAAACCTGCAAGACCAAGAAAACTACGTACTGCCAGGTTAGTTTTAGTTGCAAGCATGACACGTGCTTTCAGATTAATAACTTGTGATGAAGAAGGAGAAGCAACTTTATCTTTTTGTTGCCTCGAAAGTGTTTTAGCTACTTGCTGATTTTCAGAAGGTTGTTTGCTCTTTTGTGCGTCCTTAGCATTTTTTTCTTGTTCAAATTTCACAATTTCAGCAGGAATCATAGGAAGCAATGTAACTTTCTTTCCTTTATACATAAATGTGTACTTATTGCTCCTACCATGGTGTGTAGCATCAGTATCATACTCCCAAGGTCTACCAAGTAATAGAGAACATGCTTGCATTGGTACTATATCAAAATCAGCAACTCCGAAGTATGTACCAATGGAAAATTCGATGTGTGCAATTTGTGTTACCTTGACCTTACCGCTATTGTTAAACCATTGTACGTGGTAAGGGTGTGGATGTGCACGTGTGGGAAGTTGAAGCTTAGTTACCATGTCGTGACTCACCAAATTGTTGCAACTACCGCTGTCTATGATGACACGTACACGGCGGTCATTGACGACGAAGAAGGTCTGAAACAGATTGTTCCGTTGTGCCCGGTCATCCTGGTCCATGTGAGTGCTCAAGACACGTTGTACAATAAGTGCTGCCATGTTAGTGAAAAGACAAAACAACAAACAATAATTCTTATGGAAAGCAACTAGGTGGGGTGGTGGGTGTGTGGTGGAAGCAATCCGTCAAGCGCCTTACCCACGCTTGCAAGTGTTCTTGCCATGCCGCAGTGAGGTCACCGGCCTACAGGTGATGAACCAAGTGGAGGGTGGTGTGCAATTGCAAGAAATGAACCTGTCCTGACCAAGAGAAAGGTGTAGCTTGGAAGGCAAAGTGAGTAGCAAGGATTAGCGATAGTAATAACAGTTAAACTAAGTTCAATAAGTGTTCCCTAGTACTCGTCAAGTTGTTGGCCTTGATGCTCCCAAGGTGAAAATTCAAGAAATAGAGGGAAACTATGTGCCCAAAACTCAAGTGGAGGCAATAATAGGCCAAATTCAGCTCTCTACCGCTGCCACTGATCGGAAACATTCTCACGTTTAATAGCTAAGGCTCTATAATGGGGGATTGGTCCCGATCTTCCGCTAGGTAAAGGATAACTTGGATTGGTGGAGAATCTCGACGTTGGCGATCCAAGGCTCCGGTCCGGCGGATCAAAACCTTGCAATCGTTACACCACTGTCTCCGTTGGTTATCAACCACGCAGGACACGATTGACCTAGCCATGAAGGCTAATTCCTGCAAGCGAACCCAAGAACACAAGCAAGAACAAGAAGGATACAAGTCGAATGCCAAATCACAACCCGCCCAAGTTGGGTCAAGAATATGCTCAAAAAATTTCAGATTTTTCTGCCAAACGAGCGAAAAGTTATGCATGTTTTACCGAAGGGGGTCACAAAGAGTCGATGTGGAAAACGAGTAGGGCTGTGGAGGGGGGTTTTTCGGGTGGGGAATTTTTTTTTGAGACACAAGACCAACTACTACTCAAACGACACAAAGAGATTACTAAACCAGCAACAAGACTCGACCAAGAACACAAACTCAACGAGGTTAAAAACTGAAATTAAAATTGCAAGGCACAAAGGGGTTTTTCGCTGGGGGATTTTTTTGTGAGGGTTTTCTGGACTCTAGGTAAAACAAACGAAGATCGAGATTACCTAACGAGAAAACTGAGCTTTGATACCAACTAATGGGGGATTGGTCCCGATCTTCCGCTAGGTAAGGATAACTTGGATTGGTGGAGAATCTCGACGTTGACGATCCAAGGCTCCGGTCCGGCGGATCAAAACCTTGCAATCGCTACACCACCGTCTCCGTTGGTTATCAACCACGCAGGGCGCGATTGACCTCGCCACGAAGGCTAATTCTTGCAAGCGAACCCAAGAACACAAGCAAGAACAGGAAGGATACAAGTCGAATGCCAAATCACAGATAAACTATGAAGAGGAGAGGTTTCACAAACGCTGATGCAGCAGCCAATCGGTCCGGTGCAGGAGCGGGATCTAAACACACAAGTGTAGATGCAAACAAAGCAAAACCTAACCCTAAAGGAGGCTGGTCGTGAGTATATAAGGCGTGGGCAGCCTGTAGAAGACGTACAGACTCGAACTATGGGCTAGAAGATGTACAGACTCTGACTATGGGCCAACACGGCCCAATTCTATCACGCAGGACTGTTTCAAACACACGGGACGGCTCGAGACTCCAAATGAGGCGGAACCAACGCCAAAAGATCCATCTTGTCCTTAGCTTTCCAAAAAGTCCAAGAACGCCCAATCGGACTTCGTATGAGGAAGTTATGCCCATTTTGGTGCATGGTGGTCGATGTAGTCCGAACCAGCGAATTCTTGACTTCAAATCATCCGCGCGACTCCGTCTTCAACTCCAACTCTTCTATTCCATATCCCATGTTCCTAAGCAACAAAATATCACTAGTATTCAGTAGCATCCCGTCTAAACAAATATTAACATAGTTGCTAAGGAAAGAATTAACCTCATGGTTCAAGCGACGGGCACGGGCGCGTGTGATTGGTCCTTGTAATTGAATTGTAGGTGGAGGCTCCATGTGTGTATCATGTGAAGTGATGTCCTCATCATCATGTCCAACTCTACCTCTGCCGAAGTGGGCCTTCGGCCAGGCCTGTCGAAGCCTGCTCCTTAGGCCAAAGCTTCGGCGGCATGGGCCTCTGAAGGCCTTCTGGCCGAAGGCCGTGGGCTAGCTGGTAGCTTCCAGAGCCCATAGCCTAATGGTCCTTTGGCCCTGTAAGGCTTCGGCCTGACCAGGGACATGTGTATTTTCGGCTCAAATAACCAAAATTTATATTTTGACAATCTTAACCATTAATGCCATTTTTTGCTATCAACAACATCACTGATGGATCCCATGGGGGGCACAAATATCGACAACTGCAACATCATGACGCCTACCCTTGAAGATATTCTCAAAGAAGACCGAGCAGAGATTGAGGCAAAGATGAAGGCACTCCAAGACCTCATGCTTGGGAGCTACGTCAAGACACGTGCAGGCTTCATCAAGCGTGACGTCAATGTCCCCGACCTCACTCGGACCTAGGTAACACCAGTATCGCCTTGGTTATCTTCTTTAGAAATTGAGCACAAAATAGCCGCATCAGTAGATCAAGCTGTTAGCGCTTCGCTAGCCAACAGTTTTGATTTGGCAGTTAGCTCCCAGGTAGAGGCGACACTTAGAAGATTCGGATTTACCAAGGCCGTACCTCCATCTTTGATTGCTAGCAAACCTCTGATAAATCACATTTACAGCGGAACTGACGGTAGTACTGGCAAAGCCATTGCGTCTTCGGTCTTGATATCCATGGCTAAGACCAGTCACCATGCTTACGGCCAGACTAACACCGCCTACCATGTGCCCCCTCCACCTACGCCTGCGCTAGTTTTTCCCACGCTGCCCGCGCCACATGCACAAGCGCATAGGCCTGAACACGTCATACATCCCGAGCTAGCACATGAGGAGGAACCCCACAGCCGACAAGCCGACATACAACCATGTGTCGTGCCCCCACATGAGAGACGCGCGCAGGTAGTAGGTCAGGATGACATTGAGGAGCAGATCTGCGCACTGTTTAGGGACTGCACCGGTTTCATGCCTAGGGGTTGAGCTAGGGTTTACCGAAAGTCGTACCCCAACCATTTCTACACGATACCTTACCCTCATGGCTATAGAGTCCCTGAATTCACCAAGTTCGAAATAGTCTAAGTTTTAAAGCATCCGACCCATCTGCCTAAAAGCCAAGTCATCCCATCTGCCGATGAGCTAAAGAAACACCCATACTGTAAGTGGCATGATTCACATTCACATTATACTAAGGACGGCAATGTTTTTCGTCGACGGGTTCAATCGGCCATAGAGGAAGGACGATTGAAAATAGACCCCAGTCCAAAGATGAAGTTGGACAAAGACCCCTTTCCCGTGAACACCGTCGACCTCAACAAGAAGAGGGTGCTGATTCGGCTAGAGCAGGCCGAGTCAACTAAAGGGAAAGCAGTCATTATTGAATAATCACGCACACACACACACTCGTACCAAAGAACCCTAAAGTAGGAGTGTGGAAAAGGAATGTCAACACGTCGCCTTCGGCTAGGACTCGCAAGAAGCCAAAGGTGACATACAAGATGTTGTTGAACAAGCACTAAAAAAGGCTAAGGAAACAGGCCCCCATGCAAAAAAGCTAAGTCAACCGAAGGGGCCAAAACAGTCGGAGGATGGCTTCGGACCACACTGGTCGAACCCTCCGCACAATGACTTTTGGCCACAATGGCCGAACACTCCCTACGGTGGCTTCGGACCCTAGTGGCCAAACTCCCGTATAGTGGCTTCGAACCCCAGTGGACGAACCCTACGTAGAACGAGTTCGGACCCCGATGGCCAAACCCGGCTCAGCTCTAGACAAACCCTCCGGTGGGAGGCTTCAGCCCACATTGGTCGAACATACCTTCGGCCTAGCAAGATCCTTCGCTAATATGGTCCGAGATACCATTGACTTGGCCGAACCCTCCTCTAGGTAATGGGTTTGGCTCACAATGGGCAAAGCCACTAGAGCCACCGATGCCTCCGCCATATAATTGGGCAGGGACCTCGTGGGCTCCGTACACGTCACAGCCAGAGTACCCTTCGCAACAAAACATTTTCCCTTGTTTTCCTTCGGAGTATTATAACTGGCAGGGACAAACAGACGCAGCGAAGGGAGACATTGTCCATAGGTTGTTCGTAGTACCTCCAAATCGACTCACACAGGACAGAGCCAAGGGAGATGAACGTGAAGAGGCGAAGGATAGGGAGTCCGAAGCCATCATAGGCAAAGTAGGGTCTCAGGAAGTCCCAATCCCGAGGGCCCACTTGCCGAAGCCCGATGAAGGTAAGTCCCCTACTCCAGCCGAGGCCAGAGCCGGAGCCCGGTCTGATCAGCTAAATGAGGCCGGTCCGATTGGCAGGGTCCACACTGAAGGGTCCTCCGATTATGAGATATGCGAGGCTGACATGGATAGTACGCCTTCGGCCAAAAACCACAAAAATGGAATGGTGGCGCCTGGTACCAAGCCACACCATCTTGGGCACCTCCGGGCATGTCCAAATCACAGAAAAGACGCCTACAACGCGTACGAGCATAGGAGATGCGCGAGAGAAAGGCCGAGGAGGAACGAGACACCATCTTTGAGGAAATCCGCCCTCGGCCAATGATAAAGCAGGTATGGAGACCTAAGCCGGTTGAAATAACCAACTCGACTCCTAGTCCAAGAGACGACGATGACGACATGCTCGACGATGACTACACACCCGTCTCTAAGGGGCCCACACCTTAGGCAATGGACATCAACGTCGTTATGCTGCCCGCCGAGTTCGCCCAACCACAAGATGAGGTCGAGGTCGCACAGTTGAACCTCGGCCCATGCAGTGCCATTTTTGAGAAACCCGAGGATACGGCTCGCCACCTGAAGCCTCTCTACATCAGAGGTCACATTGATGGGAAGTCGATCTCCAAAATGCTTATCGACAGAGGCGTCACTGTTAACCTAATGCCTTACTCGCTATTGAAGAAACTATGTAGGGATGAGGACTTAAAGAAAACTAACCTAACGCTCAACGGCTTCAACAGCGAGAGTTCTGAGGCCAAGGGAGTACTCTCCATGGAGTTGAAAGTAGGCAACAAGACATTGCCAATGGCATTCTTCGTCGTTGACGTACAAGGTAACTACAACGTACTGCTCGGGCATGACTGGATTCACGCAAATTGTTGTATTCCTTCTACTTTGCACCAATGCCTAATACAGTGGGGCGGCGATGACGTGGAGGTCATACCAGCAGACACTTCAGCCCAAGTAGTATTGGTCGATGTGTCCATTGACGCCATCCACAAAAAGGTAGAATGTCTATCAGGTAGGGATCTTTCAGATTACGACTTCGTTAGCGTGTCCGGAGAACGTTTCGTAACAGTGTCTGTAAATACGGCTGGTGTAGCATGGCTATTTCTAAATTAGTAGTCATGTCTAGCAAAAATAATCTAGATTGGCTAAAGTCTCGTGTAGAGTAATATCGGCTTGCTAAAGGCAGTATTGCCGAAGCCATCGAAGACTTTAGTGAAGTAGAAAAGTTAGGACAAGGTTTTGCGTCGGTCGATTCTTTAGAAGAAGTCGACATAGGCGATGGTAGCATCTCAAGGCCGACCTTAGTAAACCAAAATTTATAGGCTGATGAGAAGGCCGACTTTAGTAAACCAACGATTTGGCCTATGAACCTCTAAGAGCTATGAAAGGACAAATGCTCGCTAATTTTATAGTTGATCACCACATAGATGTCAATTGGGGTAACAATATTGCTCTAATTGAGGTAGTGCCATGGAAACTTTATTTTGATAGTTCAGCTTGTAAGAATGGCCAAGGTATTGGGGTCATCCTCACATCTCCTAATGGTTTACACTTTGAAACCTCGGCCTATTTCGAATTTCCTTGTACCAATAACTAAGCTGAATATGAAGCTTTATTGCTAGGGCTTGAACTGCTAGAATCTATAGGTGCTAAACATGTCCATGCATATGGTGATTCTCTGTTAGTAGTACAACAAGTAGCTAAAAGTGTTCAATGTTTTAATGGCTTACTAAATAGTTACTTGGATAAATGTTTAGACATAGTTGGTACTTTCGACAACTTTAAAATTTCTCACGTAGCAAGAGAAGCCAACTCAATTGCAAACGATTTGGCTCAACAAGCATCTAGTTATCAAGTCAAGAGAGGCAAATTTTCCATACAGTAAAGGTCAATGCTCGCTACCGAAGCCAGAGACTTCAGGCTAATGCAAGGCCTATTGGACACTCCGGGTCGGACCCCTCCGGCCACACGAGGGTGCTGCGTGCTAGAGACCTAGTGTCGGAGCCCTTCATCCACCGAAGGGCCCTACGCGCCGGAGTGCTCATGCCGGGGCCGTCTGGATAGAAGGAGTCTTCGGGAACCAGACCCCTCCAACGGGAGGCTTCGGTCTGATCGGCTCCGCACGGCCGATCCAGTCAGCCTTCGGCAGAAATAGGACATGCCCGAGGGGCACTCTGAATTTAGCAATTTAGACCTCACTCTAGTAAAGGAGTTAGCAAACCCTCCGGATGTCCGTGAGGATGATTGGAGAATTCCAATCGTCCAGTATTTAAGAGATCCCAGTCAAAGGGTGGATCGAAGAATTCGGCGACAAGCGTTTAAATTTATGTTGCTAGATGATGTATTATATCGCCGAACTATTGATGGAGTACTTTTAAAGTGTTTGAATGCTGAACAATCCAAAGTAGCAATCCAAAGTAGCTATGGGAGAAGTTCATGGAGGGTTTTGTGGCACTCATCAGTCGGCCTAGAAAATAAGTTGGATGCTCAAAAGAGCAGGTTTCTACTGGCCGACTATGACTGAGGACTATTTTAAGTACTATAGAGGGTGCGAAGCATGTCAGAAGTTTGGCAATATTCAGCTAGCCCTTGCGTCATTACTTAGCCCTATTATCAAACCGTGGCCATTCCGAGGTTGGGGTTTATACTTCATTGGCCAAATTTACCCTCCATCTTCAAAAGGGCATCGGTTCGTGTTGATGGCGACAGACTACTTCAACATTGTCTGTATTGATTTTAGGGATCTAAACAAGGCCACTCCGAAGGATGAGTATCCTATGCCGATAGCCTACATGCTAATCAACGATGCTTTAGGACACAAGGTACTCAGTTTTCTTGATGGCAATGCTGGTTATAATCAGATTTTTATGGTTGAAGAGGATGTCTACAAGACAGACTTTCAATGCCCCGGTTTTGTCAGCTTGTTTGAGTGGGTTGTTATGAATTTTGGTTTAAAGAATGTTGGCGCTACATATCAACATTCTATGAACTTGATCTTTCATGACTTGTTAGGAGTTATGTTAGAAGTATACATAGATGATGTTGTAGTCAAATCAGACGCTATGGATAATCACTTAGCCGATTTGAAAGTTGCTTTTGATAGGATGCGACAGTATGGCTTGAAAATGAACCCGCTCAAATGTGCTTTTGGCGTGTCGGCGGGCAAGTTCTTAGGATTCATGATTCATGAAATAGGTATAGAAATTTATCCTAAGAGGCTTGAAAAGATTAGAAACTTTACAACGCCGACATGCAAGAGAGATGTGCAAAAGTTGCTAGGCAAGATGAATTATTTGCGTCTATTTATATCTAACTTGTCTAGCAAAATTAATGCCTTTGTCCCTATACTCTGGTTAAAGAATGAAGCCGAGTTCACTTGGGGGCAAGTCAGCAAAGCGCCTTTGAAAAGATTAAAGAGTGTTTATCATCTCCGCCTGTGGTGATAGCACCAAAAGCCAGAATTCTGTTTCGGCTGTACATCACCACAGAAAATAGCGTGATAGGGGCCGTGCTAACCTAGGAGGTCGAGGGAAAGGAGTGCATCATCACATTCTTGAGACGCCGCCTACTAGACGTCGAAACTAGGTACGTGTTTGTGGAGCATTTATGTTTATCACTTTATTACGCATGTACCAAATTACGTTACTATCTTCTTCCTACTACATGTATTGTCGCTTGCCAAACCGATGTCATAAAATACATGTTGCAAAAGCCGATTCAAAGTGGAAGAATCGGAAATTGGGCATATGCTTTGATTGAGTACGATTTGGCCTATGAACCTCTAAGAGCTATGAAAGGCCAAATGCTCTCTAATTTTATAGTTGATCACCACATAGATGTCAATTGGGGTAACAATATTGCTCT
Source organism: Zizania palustris (assembly GCA_019279435.1). NCBI lineage: Eukaryota > Viridiplantae > Streptophyta > Magnoliopsida > Poales > Poaceae > Zizania > Zizania palustris. The sequence goes on along the minus strand of JAAALK010000082.1, from coordinate 37,267,129 downwards.
AATTGAGGTAGTGCCATGGAAACTTTATTTTGATAGTTTAGCTTGTAAGAATGGCCAAGGTATTGGGGTCATCCTCACATCTCCTAATGGTTTACACTTTGAAACCTCGGCCCATTTCGAATTTCCTTCTACCAATAACCAAGCTGAATATGAAGCTTTATTGCTAGGGCTTGAACTGCTAGAATCTATAGGTGCTAAACATGTCCATGCATATGGTGATTCTCTGTTAGTAGTACAACAAGTAGCTAAAAGTGCTCAATGTTTTAATGGCTTACTAAATAGTTACTTGGATAAATGTTTAGACATAGTTGGTACTTTCGACAACTTTAAAATTTCTCACGTAGCAAGAGAAGCCAACTCAATTGCAAACGATTTGGCTCAACAAGCATCTAGTTATCAAGTCAAGAGAGGCAAATTTTCCATACAGTAAAGGTCAATGCTCGCTACCGAAGCCAGAGACTTCAGGCTAATGCAAGGCCTACTGGACACTCCGGGTCGGACCCCTCCGGCCACACGAGGGTGCTGCGTGCTAGAGACCTAGTGTCGGAGCCCTTCATCCACCGAAGGGCCCTACGCGCCGGAGTGCTCATGCCGGAGCCGCCTGGATAGAAGGAGTCTTCGGGAACCAGACCCCTCCAGCGGGAGGCTTCGGTCTGATCGGCTCCGCACGGCCGATCCAGTCAGCCTTCGGCAGAAATAGGACATGCCCGAGGGGCACTCTGAATTTAGCAATTTAGACCTCACTCTAGTAAAGGAGTTAGCAAACCCTCCGGATGTCCGTGAGGATGATTGGAGAATTCCAATCGTCCAGTATTTAAGAGATCCCAGTCAAAGGGTGGATCGAAGAATTCGGCGACAAGCGTTTAAATTTATGTTGCTAGATGATGTATTATATCGCCGAACTATTGATGGAGTACTTTTAAAGTGTTTGAATGCTGAACAATCCAAAGTACCAATCCAAAGTAGCTATGGGAGAAGTTCATGGAGGGTTTTGTGGCACTCATCAGTCAGCCTAGAAAATAAGGTGGATGCTCAAAAGAGCAGGTTTCTACTGGCCGACTATGACTGAGGACTATTTTAAGTACTATAGAGGGTGCGAAGCATGTCAGAAGTTTGGCAATATTCAGCTAGCCCTTGCGTCATTACTTAGCCCTATTATCAAACCGTGGCCATTCCGAGGTTGGGGTTTATACTTCATTGGCCAAATTTACCCTCCATCTTCAAAAGGGCATCGGTTCGTGTTGATGGCGACAGACTACTTCAACATTGTCTGTATTGATTTTAGGGATCTAAACAAGGCCACTCCGAAGGATGAGTATCCTATGCCGATAGCCTACATGCTAATCAACGATGCTTTAGGACACAAGGTACTCAGTTTTCTTGATGGCAATGCTGGTTATAATCAGATTTTTATGGTTGAAGAGGATGTCTACAAGACAGACTTTCAATGCCCCGGTTTTGTCAGCTTGTTTGAGTGGGTTGTTATGAATTTTGGTTTAAAGAATGTTGGCGCTACATATCAACATTCTATGAACTTGATCTTTCATGACTTGTTAGGAGTTATGTTAGAAGTATACATAGATGATGTTGTAGTCAAATCAGACGCTATGGATAATCACTTAGCCGATTTGAAAGTTGCTTTTGATAGGATGCGACAGTATGGCTTGAAAATGAACCCGCTCAAATGTGCTTTTGGCGTGTCGGCGGGCAAGTTCTTAGGATTCATGATTCATGAAATAGGTATAGAAATTTATCCTAAGAGGCTTGAAAAGATTAGAAACTTTACAACGCCGACATGCAAGAGAGATGTGCAAAAGTTGCTAGGCAAGATGAATTATTTGCATCTATTTATATCTAACTTGTCTAGCAAAATTAATGCCTTTGTCCCTATACTCTGGTTAAAGAATGAAGCCGAGTTCACTTGGGGGCAAGTCAGCAAAGCGCCTTTGAAAAGATTAAAGAGTGTTTATCATCTCCGCCTGTGGTGATAGCACCAAAAGCCAGAATTCCGTTTCGGCTGTACATCACCACAGAAAATAGCGTGATAGGGGCCGTGCTAACCTAGGAGGTCGAGGGAAAGGAGTGCATCATCACATTCTTGAGACGCCGCCTACTGGACGTCGAAACTAGGTACGTGTTTTTGAGCATTTATGTTTATCACTTTATTACGCATGTACCAAATTACGTTACTATCTTCTTCCTACTACATGT